>CM051234.1:5473907-6081407 GCA_027917425.1 Gastrophryne carolinensis
GAGAGCAGGAGAACACAGGAAACAGGGTAAAAAGAGAGTATGAACACGAAGAGGTCAGGAAAAAGGAGGGAAAGATGTGGAGCGGGGGAGGGCGAGAGATGGTAAGGAGAAGCGAGAGGGGAAGAAGTAAAAATACCATTTTGTGAATACTCACCTTGTAAAATGGGTATTATAAGTATGTCACACACCCCGCTTCAAGATATTCATTACCTGTGGGTAGTATGGTCCTGTAGAGGGCTTCTGCAGAGATGATTGGAGGAAAGAAAGCCCCTCCCAGTCCATAAGTACCTGGGACCTCCCACTCATTACCCAGTATAAAGAAAGCAGTGAGGTAAAGGACCAGGAAGAGCCAAATATCAGTCATAACAACGCAAAGTTCACCATATGAAGGATGCAGAATCCAAAGGGCGGGTTGAAGCGGGGTGTGTGACATACTTATAATACCCATTTTACAAGGTGAGTATTCACAAAATGGTATTATTCTAAGTATGTCACACACCCCGCTTCAAGATATTCATTACCTGTGGGACATCCAATAGCAGTGTCCATAAAGGGTGGGGATCCAAAAACAAGGTATAAAGCACAACTCAAACTACTGCAGCCTGCAGAACTTTGCGGCCAAAAACAGCATCCGCTGAGGCCCGCACATCAACCTTGTAAAACTTTGAAAAAGTGTGAACAGAAGACCAGGTAGCGGCCTTGCAAACTTGCTCAACAGAGGCCTGGTGCTGAAAAGCCCAGGAGGCCCCAACCGCACGAGTAGAATGAGCTGTAACACGAAAGGGAGGATCTCTCCCCTTAGCAGAATAGGCCCCTACAATGGCCTGACGGATCCATCTGCTCATGGTAGACTTTGTGGGTGCTAGACCCTTCTTGGGCCCAAAAGGCACCACGAAGAATGCATCAGTCTTGCGAAAGGCAGACGTTACCACCAAATAATACTTCACAACACGAACCACATCCAAAGAATGCAGGACCCTCTCCTTGTCATTGCTGGGGTTAGGACAGAGAGAGGGCAGAACAATATCCTGATTTAAATGAAAGGACGAAACCACCTTAGGAAGAAAGTCCGTCTTAAAACGGAAAACCACTTTATCCTGATGTCTTTCAAAATATGGAGCTTGAATAGACAGAGCCGCCAACTCAGAAACACGTCTAACTGAAGTGATAGCTACCAAAAATGCCACCTTCTACGTAAGGGAAGACAAAGGACTATCATGCAAGGGCTCAAAGGGGGGACCCTGTAGCACAGAAAGAACCAAATTCAAATCCCAAACCGGAATCAAAGGCTTCCTAGGAGGCCGCACATGCGTAACCCCCTGGAAAAAGGTCTTAACCAAAGGATGTAGTGCAAAAGACTTTTGGAAAAATACCGCCAGGGCAGACACCTGCCCCTTCAGAGTACTGAGTTGGAGCCCTAAGTCCAGACCATGTTGCAAGAACTCCAAAATTCTAGAAACAGAGAATTCCCTACAAGGGAAGGCCCTAGACTCACACCAATCAATATAAGACCTCCAAGTCCTATAGTACACGGATGAAGAAGACTTCTTTCTAGCACGAATGAGAGTCTGAATAACAGCGTCAGAAAGACCTTCCTCCTTCAAGATGGAGGTTTCAGCAGCCACGCCGTCAAAGCCAGCGTTGGTAAATTGGGGTAACGAAGATGACCCTGTGAGCAGATCTGGCAGCAGGGGCAGAACGAACTGATCTTCTGCCAACCTTACCACGTCTGCGAACCAGACCTGTCTTGGCCACCTTGGAGCTACCAGAATTGCTGTTGCTTTCTCCAGAGCAAGCTTGCGCACTACTCTGGCCACCATGGGAAACAGAGGGAACAGGTACAGAAACCCCAGATCCCTCCAGTTCAGGGACATGGCGTCCGTCGCGCGAGCCAGTGGGTCCTTCGCCAGAGACACAAAAGCCGGAAGTTTGTGATTGTGACGGGAGGCAAATAGGTCCACCGCCGGTGACCCCCACCTGAGACAAATTGAGTGAAAGACCATTCCCCCTTGCGGGCTGACATCCTGCTCAGAGAGTCCGCCTCCGTGTTCTCCACACCTGGGATGTAAACTGCTGAGATACACGGGACATGTCTCTCTGCCCAGTCCAGGATCAGAGACACTTCCTTGAGGGCATTCCTGCTGCGGGTTCCTCCCTGGTGATTGATGTAGGCCACCGCCGTCCGATGGTCCGACCTGACCTGGACCGGCAAGTCTCGCAGTTGATGAGTCAAATGACAAAGAACCAACCTGATGGCCCTCAATTCCAGAACATTGATAGACTCGTGAGCTTCCAGGGGACTCCACAAACCCTGAACTTGCAGATCCTTCCAAAAGCCCCCCCATCCTGAGAGGCTGGCATCCGTAGTGACTATCTCCCACTGAGGAGTCCGAAAGGATCTGCCCCTCAGTAGGTTGGTTGAGTTCAGCCACCACCGAAGCGAGCGGCGAACCCGGGGAGACATCTGAAAAAGATGATCCAGCGACTGAGGAGACCTGTTCCAGACCGATAACAGATGGAGCTGAAGTGTCCTTGTGTGAAACTGAGCAAAGGGAACCGCCTCGAATGAGGCCACCATCAAACCCACCAGTCTCATCCCTAGACGGATGGACGGTCGAGGCATGGACATGAGCGACCGAACCAACTCCTGAATCAAAAGAAGCTTGGACTGAGGAAGGAAAACTCTGGCCAGATCTGTATCCAGAGACATTCCCAGAAAGGATACTGTCCTGGACGGGTGTAGGGAGGACTTGGGGTAGTTGATCACCCAGCCGAACCTCTCCAGAGTGGATATTACCGTCCTGGTGTCCAATTCTGCCTGGCTGAATGATGGTGCCATGATGAGGAGATCGTCCAGATATGGCACAATGCGAATCCCCTGCGCTCTGAGGAGAGCCATCACCCCAGCAAGCACCTTGGTGAAAACTCTTGGAGCTGTGGTGAGACCGAAGGGAAGAGCTACAAACTGAAAGTGCCGATCCTCCACCGCGAACCTCAGAAACCTCTGGTGTGCGGGAAAAATGGGAACATGGAGGTAAGCGTCCTGAATGTCTATGGACGTCATGAAGTCCCCCTGACGAAGAGAATGAATAGCCGAGCGCAACGTTTCCATGCGAAACCTTCGCAGTCTGACGAACTTGTTGAGAATCTTTAGGTCCAGTATGGGCCGGACGGAACCATCCTTTTTGGGGACCGTGAACAGATTTGAGTAAAAACCCCGACCCCTGTCTAATGAGGGAACTGGGCAAATGACTGCCATTTCCAGAAGACTCGATACTGCCGCCCGGAGCTGCTGCGCAGCCAGTGCCTCCGGGGACACCCGAGACCTGAGGAAACGCGGGGGAGGGTAGGACTCGAACTCCAGCTTGTAGCCGGAAGACACCACTTCCCGGATCCACCTGTCCGAGACCTCTCAGTTCCAGACCTGGGAGAAGTGCTGTAGCCGTCCCCCCACCCGCATGGGTGAGGGCGCCCCCTCATTGTTGAGCGGGTTTGGCCACGGGTTTGGGTTTTGAGCCCCAATTGTATCCTGAACGGGCACGTCCTCTGCCCCTATTCCAGGAATTTCCCCTTGTAGAAGGGAAGGCGAAACCTCTTCCTGCTCTAGATCCCCGAAAGGAAGGAGTGAAGGAAGACGCTCCTCGAAAGGGGCGACGTTGCTTCTTGCGTTGAGGTAGTTTGCCCCCCTTGGCCACGGCATCCAGCTTGTCTCCAAAGAGCCGTAACCCAACGAAGGGAAGAGCTGTTAGTGACTTTTTTTGACCCAAAGTCAGCCGCCCACTGGCGTAACCAAATTGAACGCCTGATAGTAACCATTAGAGCAGAGGCTCTACTACTCACCATCAAGGAATCATCCAAAGCGGCCACCATGAAGGACAAAAACACCTCACATTGTTTTAGTTCACGAAATTCCTCACTGTCCGGATTCAAACCGGAGGAGGATAACAAGTGCCTGACCACCTTTCTAGTAGCCACCGCCAACAGCGATGAGGCACAAACAGGCCTTATTGCTGCCCCAATACTGGCAAAACCATGACAAGCCATCTGGTCAATGCGTTTATCCTCACCATCCTTAAGAGAGGAACAATCAGGGTTGTTCAATACGGCTTGGATAACCCCAAAATAGGGGCATCCACCTCGGGGGGAGACGCCCAGCGCTTAACCGTATCCACTGGAAAAGGATACCTCTTATCCCAACTTTGGGGAATGCCTGGGAGCCGGGGAGGCCTTTCCCATTCCTTAGAAATAATATTATCAAAATGCTTTTGATTAGGGAATTCCAACCGCGGCTTGGATTCGTCATAAAACTCCCCTTGCTGTTGAGGAACCTCCGCCGGAGGCGAGATAGCAAGCACCTCAAACATCTGAGTCAGAACATTAGGAGTATCCAAGGAAGTCCCTGAGCTCCGATCGGAATCAGCACCAACAAATTGCTGATCATCAGAAATATCTGAATCCTCAAATAATTCCCCTTCTCCTAGAGGGGAATAATCTGACCAATCCAGGCCGTCCTCGTCATCATCATATTCAAAATGATTAACCGGTGATAAATGCTTCCTCTTAGCCGGTGCTTTCTTGGCAACCGTGGAGGAAATGAATTTTTCAATACTGGCCAACCTGGCACACACATCAGATTGCGACTGCCCCCCCGTGGCAATCTCACACGGGGCACGGGTCAAAGTGGGAGGGGGAGAGGATGAAGCCGGCTGCGCTGACCCAGATGCCTGGGGACCGGACTGCCGTGTAATAGTCTGCTGTGCACATGATATACATAGGAAAAAATCATCCCCTGTTAGGGATACCCCACAACCCATACACTTCCGGGATTGTCCCGAGGGGAGCCCGGAATCTTGGGATGCCTCCATAAGGTGAACTTGAATAGTCGCTATGAGTGAGGGAATTACGCTATTAAGCAACCCGGGATGCCCTTATATTGTCCAAGTGGGAGGTTTTGTAATAAATAGCAAAAGTACCCAGGTACTCTAGGACCAGGAGAAACCTAAAAAAATTCCTGGCAGTTCAGCCTGAAAAACATAGAAAGAGACAGTAAGAGGTTCTCCCTATATAAACCTATATCTATTATACCTATATATATACATATATATATGCAAATATGTACAGATAAGCAACGGCTGCAGGGCCACTCACTGAGTCTTTGGGCGCCAATACACTGTGTCCTCTGCCTGAGGTAACACAGATCAGAGCGGGAGACGCAGCAGGGGGGCGTGGCCAGCGTGGATCGCGTGCTTCAAGGCTCCGCCCAGCAGCTCCAAACTCCTAAAGGGCGCGGGCTGTGGCCTCATACCGAAGGCCCGGCCCCGCCCCCTCACAGAAGAGCGTGAGGGAAGAAATCCTCCCCTCAGCTCTGAGGTAAAATCCAGCACCTGTCTCAGCTCTGAGGTAAAAATCCAGCACAGTGTCTGTCAGATGTGAGGGGAAGCTCCCCTCCATTAACACTCGCGCACCGGTGCCGCAGGCAGCCGCGGCACCGGGCGCATAATAGAGCCGGTAGCAGCCCACATAACAAGCGGAGCTGCTCCCCGCTCGGTCACGCTACCAGCTCCAAACTCCTAAAGGGCGCTGGCTGCAGCCTCATACCGAAGGCCCGGCCCCGCCCCCTCACTGAAGAGCGTGAGGGGAGAAATCCTCCCCTCAGCTCTGAGGTAAAAATCCAGTGTCTGTCAGCAAAAAAGATTGCAACAAGTTTACATTATAACTATTCATACCAGAAAAGTAAACATTTTAAACAAACATTTCAAATAAATCTATTTTCCAGGCGCCCCCATAGAAAAACACCAGAAGCTGAATAAGAGGCCTCCACACAACTAAAAAAGGGGAATAGGCCATTTAAGGGGAAAATTAAACTCTTGGACAGGGCATCCCAAACCGGAGTCACCAACCCGGTATAACCGCCTACCCTCTTTATAGGGTCTCGCGGTGGAGCATAGCTCCAGAGCACCTGAGGTGCTGTTATACCCTCGCTCGGACAGCAGTCAAGACTGGGAGGCATTTAACTAGCTATATATCAATAAAGGGAATAAAGAGTCCGAACGGAAATAAAAATATATATAGGCCGGGAGTAGACCCGGCTACCTTAAAGTCCCCCTGTGCAAGGAGGAGATATCATCTGCTGCTTGCTCGCCGTCTGCAGAGATGAAGACTGGGTAATGAGTGGGAGGTCCCAGGTACTTATGGACTGGGAGGGGCTTTCTTTCCTCCAATCATCTCTGCAGAAGCCCTCTACAGGACCATACTACCCACAGGTAATGAATATCTTGAAGCGGGGTGTGTGACATACTTAGAATAAAGAAGCAGTAATACAAAGAGGAAAAAGAGCAGGAAGAAGAGGGAGGAAAAAATGAGGAATAGTGAGGAAGTAAAAAGAAGAAGAAAAGGAAGAGGGGTGGAATATGGAGGAAGAAGAAGAAGAGGGAAGAGGAACAAGGAGAAGTATGGAGGAAGCGTAGTTAGGAGGAGGAAAAGAGGAAGGGAGAAGAGAGAGGAAAAAGAAGAGAGGAAGAAAAAAAGAAAAGGAAAAAAAAAAGAAGAAGAGGCATAAGGGGAAATGAAAGAGAAGCAGAAAGAGAAAGAAGAGGCAGTAGAAGAGGAAGAAGGAGGAGGAGGAGAAGAAGAGAGGATGGAGGAAGCATAATTAGAAGAAGAAAATAAGGGAGAAAAAGAAAAAATAGGGAGCAAAGAAGGGAGGAAGAAGAAGCTACGAAGGAAGAAAAGAAAGGAAGGTATAAGAGGGAGAAGGAGGAAGGAAGAAGAGGGAGGAAGAAATAAGAGGGAGGAAAAAATAAGGGAGGAAAAAATAATAGGAAGAGGAGGGAGGCAGAAGGAGGAAAATGATGAAGGAAGAGGAAGGAGGAAAAAGAGAGAAAAGAAAAAAAAGAGGCATAATGGGAAGTAAAAGAGAAGCAGAAAGGGAAAGAAGAGGAAGTGGAGGAAGTAGAAGGAAGAAGGGGGAGGAAGCGGTGTAAGAGGTGGAGTTAGAGGAAGCAGGAGGAGGACAGATGGGAGATGAGACGGGATAAAAGCCAAGCTGGAAGAGAGAACAACAACAAGGCTGAGAAAGAGAGAAAGATACAGGAAGTGCTGTCAAGCAACTCACCGGGGAGAGGAGGGGGCGTGTCACCCGCAGGCTCAGGGGCTGGACGCTGTCCAATAGCGAGAAGGGCCAGGAGCTGATGGAATAAAGAGAGCACAGAGTAAGAGACGGCTGCAGCGCCGCCAGCCACCACTAGGGGCCACATACTGTTCTGTAATACACATCGCCACGCCCCCTTGGGTAAAGGCTGTCTGTGATTGGCCGCTGAGCGGTACCTGAATTGCAGTAGTCCGGCGCGTCCGTTGGTGGCCTCCTCCTCGGGGAAGAGCAGGAGCGGCGCCCCCCCTGGCTGGGACAGGTAGTGCTTCAGAGACTCCAGCAGTTGTGAGCGGCTCCCGGGGGCCCCCAGCTCCAGGAAGCCCTGGGCCCAGCACAGGAATCCCGGGGGGCGGGACACTGACGGCTGCGGGACACACAAGACACAGGTGACACGGGTGAGTCTGTGACATCACAGGTCATGTGACCCAAGGCCTCCACTCACCGTGCTGGCGGGGGCGAGCAGGCCCACGACGTTGTGGTCGAAGTGAGTGACGTGATTGGATGCGTAGATCCTGGCGGATGGGCTGCGACCCTCCGTCTCCGTGACGACCACGCCCAGCACCGCGCTCATCACCCGGAGGAGGTACCTAGACACAGAGACAGTCAGGGGGGAGGAGCTACCTAGACACAGAGACTCGGGGGGGGGGGGGGAGCTACCGAGACACAGAGACACTCGGGGGGGGGGGGGGGGGAGCTACCGAGACACAGAGACCCTCAGGCCGAGGAGCCACCTAGACACAGAGACCCTCAGGCCGAGGAGCCGCCTAGACACAGAGACCCTCAGGCCGGAGGAGCCGCCTAGACACAGAGACCCTCAGGCCGGAGGAGCCGCCTAGACACAGAGACCCTCAGGCCGGAGGAGCCACCTAGACACAGAGACCCTCAGGCCGGAGGAGCCGCCTAGACACAGAGACCCTCAGGCCGGAGGACCCACCTAGACACAGAGACCCTCAGGCCGGAGGAGCCGCCTAGACACAGAGACCCTCAGGCCGGAGGACCCACCTAGACACAGAGACCCTCAGGCCGGAGGAGCCGCCTAGACACAGAGACCCTCAGGCCGGAGGAGCCGCCTAGACACAGAGACCCTCAGGCCGGAGGAGCCGCCTAGACACAGAGACCCTCAGGCCGAGGAGCCACCTAGACACAGAGACCCTCAGGCCGGAGGAGCCGCCTAGACACAGAGACCCTCAGGCCGAGGAGCCACCTAGACACAGAGACCCTCAGGCCGAGGAGCCACCTAGACACAGAGACCCTCAGGCCGGAGGAGCCACCTAGACAAAGAGACCCTCAGGCCGAGGAGCCACCTAGACACAGAGACCCTCAGGCCGGAGGAGCCGCCTAGACACAGAGACCCTCAGGCCGAGGAGCCGCCTAGACACAGAGACCCTCAGGCCGGAGGAGCCGCCTAGACACAGAGACCCTCAGGCCGAGGAGCCACCTAGACACAGAGACCCTCAGGCCGAGGAGCCACCTAGACACAGAGACCCTCAGGCCGAGGAGCCACCTAGACACAGAGACCCTCAGGCCGGAGGAGCCACCTAGACAAAGAGACCCTCAGGCCGGAGGAGCCGCCTAGACACAGAGACCCTCAGGCCGGAGGAGCCACCTAGACACAGAGACCCTCAGGCCGGAGGAGCCACCTAGACAAAGAGACCCTCAGGCCGGAGGAGCCGCCTAGACACAGAGACCCTCAGGCCGGAGGAGCCACCTAGACACAGAGACCCTCAGGCCGAGGAGCCGCCTAGACACAGAGACCCTCAGGCCGGAGGAGCCGCCTAGACACAGAGACCCTCAGGCCGAGGAGCCACCTAGACACAGAGACCCTCAGGCCGAGGAGCCACCTAGACACAGAGACCCTCAGGCCGAGGAGCCCCCTAGACACAGAGACCCTCAGGCCGAGGAGCCCCTTAGACACAGAGACCCTCAGGCCGGAGGAGCCGCGTAGACACAGAGACCCTCAGGCCGGAGGAGCCACCTAGACACAGAGACCCTCAGGCCGAGGAGCCACCTAGACACAGAGACCCTCAGGCCGAGGAGCCACCTAGACACAGAGACCCTCAGGCCGGAGGAGCCACCTAGGCACAGAGACCCTCAGGCCGAGGAGCCACTTAGACACAGAGACCCTCAGGCCGAGGAGCCACCTAGACACAGAGACCCTCGGGGGGGGGGGGGGGGGGTGAGCTACCGAGACACAGAGACCCTCAGGCCGGAGGAGCCACCTAGACACAGAGACCCTCAGGGCGAGGAGCCGCCTAGACACAGAGACCCTCAGGCCGGAGGAGCCACCTAGACACAGAGACCCTCAGGCCGGAGGAGCCGCCTAGACACAGAGACCCTCAGGCCGGATGAGCCACCTAGACACAGAGACCCTCAGGCCGGAGGAGCCGCCTAGACACAGAGACCCTCAGGCCGGAGGAGCCACCTAGACACAGAGACCCTCAGGCCGAGGAGCCACCTAGACACAGAGACCCTCAGGCCGGAGGAGCCACCTAGGCACAGAGACCCTCAGGCCGAGGAGCCACCTAGACACAGAGACCCTCAGGCCGGAGGAGCCACCTAGACACAGAGACCCTCAGGCCGAGGAGCCACCTAGACACAGAGACCCTCAGGCCGGAGGAGCCACCTAGACACAGAGACCCTCAGGCCGAGGAGCCACTTAGACACAGAGACCCTCAGGCCGAGGAGCCACCTAGACACAGAGACCCTCGGGGGGGGGGGGGGGGGTGAGCTACCGAGACACAGAGACCCTCAGGCCGGAGGAGCCACCTAGACACAGAGACCCTCGGGGGGGGGGGGGGGGGTGAGCTACCGAGACACAGAGACCCTCAGGCCGGAGGAGCCGCCTAGACACAGAGACCCTCAGGCCGAGGAGCCACTTAGACACAGAGACCCTCAGGCCGAGGAGCCACCTAGACACAGAGACCCTCGGGGGGGGGGGGGGGGGTGAGCTACCGAGACACAGAGACCCTCAGGCCGGAGGAGCCGCCTAGACACAGAGACCCTCAGGCCGGAGGAGCCACCTAGACACAGAGACCCTCAGGCCGGAGGAGCCACCTAGACACAGAGACCCTCAGGCCGGAGGAGCCACCTAGACACAGAGACCCTCAGGCCGGAGGAGCCGCCTAGACACAGAGACCCTCAGGCCGAGGAGCCACTTAGACACAGAGACCCTCAGGCCGAGGAGCCACCTAGACACAGAGACCCTCAGGGGGGGGGGTGAGCTACCCAGACACAGAGACCCTCAGGGGGGGGGGGTGAGCCACCTAGACACAGAGACCCTCAGGGGGGGGGGGTGAGCCACCTAGACACAGAGACCCTCAGGCCGGAGGAGCCACCTAGACACAGAGACCCTCAGGCCGGAGGAGCCACCTAGACACAGAGACCCTCAGGCCGGAGGAGCCACCTAGACACAGAGACCCTCAGGCCGGAGGAGCCGCCTAGACACAGAGACCCTCAGGCCGGAGGAGCCACCTAGACACAGAGACCCTCAGGGCGAGGAGCCACCTAGACACAGAGACCCTCAGGGCGAGGAGCCACCTAGACACAGAGACCCTCAGGGCGAGGAGCCACCTAGACACAGAGACCCTCAGGGCGAGGAGCCACCTAGACACAGAGACCCTCAGGCCGGGGAGCCGCCTAGACACAGAGACCCTCAGGGCGAGGAGCCACCTAGACACAGAGACCCTCAGGGCGAGGAGCCACCTAGACACAGAGACCCTCAGGCCGGGGAGCCGCCTAGACACAGAGACCCTCAGGCCGGGGAGCCGCCTAGACACAGAGACCCTCAGGCCGAGGAGCCACCTAGACACAGAGACCCTCAGGGCGAGGAGCCACCTAGACACAGAGACCCTCAGGCCGGAGGAGCCACCTAGACACAGAGACCCTCAGGGCGAGGAGCCACCTAGACACAGAGACCCTCAGGGCGAGGAGCCACCTAGACACAGAGACCCTCAGGGCGAGGAGCCACCTAGACACAGAGACCCTCAGGGCGAGGAGCCACCTAGACACAGAGACCCTCAGGGCGAGGAGCCACCTAGACACAGAGAACCTCAGGCCGGAGGAGCCACCTAGACACAGAGACCCTCAGGCCGGAGGAGCCACCTAGACACAGAGACCCTCAGACCGGAGGAGCCACCTAGACACAGAGACCCTCAGGCCGGAGGAGCCACCTAGACACAGAGACCCTCAGGCCGGAGGAGCCACCTAGACACAGAGACCCTCAGGCCGGGGAGCCACCTAGACACAGAGACCCTCAGGCCGGAGGAGCCACCTAGACACAGAGACCCTCAGGCCGAGGAGCCACGTAGACACAGAGACCCTCAGGCCGGAGGAGCCACCTAGACACAGAGACCCTCAGGCCGAGGAGCCACGTAGACACAGAGACCCTCAGGCCGGAGGAGCCACCTAGACACAGAGACCCTCAGGCCGAGGAGCCACCTAGACACAGAGACCCTCAGGCCGAGGAGCCACCTAGACACAGAGACCCTCAGGCCGGAGGAGCCACCTAGACACAGAGACCCTCAGGCCGGAGGAGCCACCTAGACACAGAGACCCTCAGGCCGAGGAGCCACCTAGACACAGAGACCCTCAGGCCGGAGGAGCCACCTAGACACAGAGACCCTCAGGCCGGAGGAGCCACCTAGACACAGAGACCCTCAGGCCGGAGGAGCCACCTAGACACAGAGACCCTCAGGCCGAGGAGCCACCTAGACACAGAGACCCTCAGGCCGGAGGAGCCACCTAGACACAGAGACCCTCAGGCCGGAGGAGCCACCTAGACACAGAGACCCTCAGGCCGAGGAGCCACCTAGACACAGAGACCCTCAGGCCGGAGGAGCCACCTAGACACAGAGACCCTCAGGCCGGAGGAGCCACCTAGACACAGAGACCCTCAGGCCGGAGGAGCCACCTAGACACAGAGACCCTCAGGCCGAGGAGCCACCTAGACACAGAGACCCTCAGGCCGGAGGAGCCACCTAGACAGAGACCCTCAGGCCGGAGGAGCCACCTAGACACAGAGACCCTCAGGCCGGAGGAGCCACCTAGACACAGAGACCCTCAGGCCGGAGGAGCCACCTAGACACAGAGACCCTCAGGCCGAGGAGCCACGTAGACACAGAGACCCTCAGGCCGGAGGAGCCACCTAGACACAGAGACCCTCAGGCCGAGGAGCCACGTAGACACAGAGACCCTCAGGCCGGAGGAGCCACCTAGACACAGAGACCCTCAGGCCGGGGAGCCACCTAGACACAGAGACCCTCAGGCCGGAGGAGCCACCTAGACACAGAGACCCTCAGGCCGGAGGAGCCACCTAGACACAGAGACCCTCAGGGCGAGGACCCACCTAGACACAGAGACCCTCAGGCCGGAGGAGCCACCTAGACACAGAGACCCTCAGGCCGGAGGAGCCACCTAGACACAGAGACCCTCAGGCCGAGGAGCCACGTAGACACAGAGACCCTCAGGCCGGAGGAGCCACCTAGACACAGAGACCCTCAGGCCGAGGAGCCACGTAGACACAGAGACCCTCAGGCCGAGGAGCCACGTAGACACAGAGACCCTCAGGCCGGAGGAGCCACCTAGACACAGAGACCCTCAGGCCGAGGAGCCACGTAGACACAGAGACCCTCAGGCCGGAGGAGCCACCTAGACACAGAGACCCTCAGGCCGAGGAGCCACCTAGACACAGAGACCCTCAGGCCGAGGAGCCACCTAGACACAGAGACCCTCAGGCCGGAGGAGCCACCTAGACACAGAGACCCTCAGGCCGGAGGAGCCACCTAGACACAGAGACCCTCAGGCCGAGGAGCCACCTAGACACAGAGACCCTCAGGCCGAGGAGCCACCTAGACACAGAGACCCTCAGGCCGGGGAGCCACCTCGACACAGAGACCCTCAGGCCGAGGAGCCACGTAGACACAGAGACCCTCAGGCCGAGGAGCCACGTAGACACAGAGACCCTCAGGGCGGAGGAGCCACCTAGACACAGAGACCCTCAGGCCGAGGAGCCACCTAGACACAGAGACCCTCAGGCCGAGGAGCCACCTAGACACAGAGACCCTCAGGCCGGAGGAGCCACCTAGACACAGAGACCCTCAGGCCGAGGAGCCACCTAGACACAGAGACCCTCAGGCCGAGGAGCCACCTAGACACAGAGACCCTCAGGCCGAGGAGCCACCTAGACACAGAGACCCTCAGGCCGGAGGAGCCACCTAGACACAGAGACCCTCAGGCCGAGGAGCCACGTAGACACAGAGACCCTCAGGCCGAGGAGCCACCTAGACACAGAGACCCTCAGGCCGAGGAGCCACCTAGACACAGAGACCCTCAGGCCGAGGAGCCACCTAGACAAAGAGACCCTCAGGCCGGAGGAGCCACCTAGACACAGAGACCCTCAGGCCGAGGAGCCACGTAGACACAGAGACCCTCAGGCCGAGGAGCCACGTAGACACAGAGACCCTCAGGGCGAGGACCCACCTAGACAAAGAGACCCTCAGGCCGGAGGAGCCACCTAGACACAGAGACCCTCAGGCCGAGGAGCCACCTAGACACAGAGACCCTCAGGTCGAGGAGCCACCTAGACACAGAGACCCTCAGGCCGAGGAGCCACCTAGACACAGAGACCCTCAGGCCGAGGAGCCACGTAGACACAGAGACCCTCAGGCCGAGGAGCCACGTAGACACAGAGACCCTCAGGGCGAGGACCCACCTAGACAAAGAGACCCTCAGGCCGGAGGAGCCACCTAGACACAGAGACCCTCAGGCCGAGGAGCCACCTAGACACAGAGACCCTCAGGTCGAGGAGCCACCTAGACACAGAGACCCTCAGGCCGAGGAGCCACCTAGACACAGAGACCCTCAGGCCGAGGAGCCACCTAGACAAAGAGACCCTCAGGCCGGAGGAGCCACCTAGACACAGAGACCCTCAGGCCGAGGAGCCACGTAGACACAGAGACCCTCAGGCCGAGGAGCCACGTAGACACAGAGACCCTCAGGGCGAGGACCCACCTAGACAAAGAGACCCTCAGGCCGGAGGAGCCACCTAGACACAGAGACCCTCAGGCCGAGGAGCCACCTAGACACAGAGACCCTCAGGTCGAGGAGCCACCTAGACACAGAGACCCTCAGGCCGAGGAGCCACCTAGACACAGAGACCCTCAGGCCGAGGAGCCACCTAGACAAAGAGACCCTCAGGCCGAGGAGCCACCTAGACAAAGAGACCCTCAGGCCGAGGAGCCACCTAGACAAAGAGACCCTCAGGCCGGAGGAACCACCTAGACAAAGAGACCCTCAGGCCGAGGAGCCACCTAGACACAGAGACCCTCAGGCCGAGGAGCCACCTAGACACAGAGACCCTCAGGCCGAGGAGCCACCTAGACAAAGAGACCCTCAGGCCGAGGAGCCACCTAGACAAAGAGACCCTCAGGCCGGAGGAGCCACGTAGACACAGAGACCCTCAGGCCGAGGAGCCACCTAGACACAGAGACCCTCAGGCCGAGGAGCCACGTAGACACAGAGACCCTCAGGCCGAGGAGCCACCTAGACACAGAGACCCTCAGGCCGAGGAGCCACCTAGACACAGAGACCCTCAGGCCGAGGAGCCACCTAGACAAAGAGACCCTCAGGCCGAGGAGCCACCTAGACAAAGAGACCCTCAGGCCGGAGGAGCCACGTAGACACAGAGACCCTCAGGCCGAGGAGCCACCTAGACACAGAGACCCTCAGGCCGAGGAGCCACGTAGACACAGAGACCCTCAGGCCGAGGAGCCACGTAGACACAGAGACCCTCAGGGCGGAGGAGCCACCTAGACACAGAGACCCTCAGGCCGAGGAGCCACCTAGACACAGAGACCCTCAGGCCGAGGAGCCACCTAGACACAGAGACCCTCAGGCCGGAGGAGCCACCTAGACACAGAGACCCTCAGGCCGAGGAGCCACCTAGACACAGAGACCCTCAGGCCGAGGAGCCACCTAGACACAGAGACCCTCAGGCCGAGGAGCCACCTAGACACAGAGACCCTCAGGCCGGAGGAGCCACCTAGACACAGAGACCCTCAGGCCGAGGAGCCACGTAGACACAGAGACCCTCAGGCCGAGGAGCCACCTAGACACAGAGACCCTCAGGCCGAGGAGCCACCTAGACACAGAGACCCTCAGGCCGAGGAGCCACCTAGACAAAGAGACCCTCAGGCCGGAGGAGCCACCTAGACACAGAGACCCTCAGGCCGAGGAGCCACGTAGACACAGAGACCCTCAGGCCGAGGAGCCACGTAGACACAGAGACCCTCAGGGCGAGGACCCACCTAGACAAAGAGACCCTCAGGCCGGAGGAGCCACCTAGACACAGAGACCCTCAGGCCGAGGAGCCACCTAGACACAGAGACCCTCAGGTCGAGGAGCCACCTAGACACAGAGACCCTCAGGCCGAGGAGCCACCTAGACACAGAGACCCTCAGGCCGAGGAGCCACGTAGACACAGAGACCCTCAGGCCGAGGAGCCACGTAGACACAGAGACCCTCAGGGCGAGGACCCACCTAGACAAAGAGACCCTCAGGCCGGAGGAGCCACCTAGACACAGAGACCCTCAGGCCGAGGAGCCACCTAGACACAGAGACCCTCAGGCCGAGGAGCCACCTAGACACAGAGACCCTCAGGCCGAGGAGCCACCTAGACACAGAGACCCTCAGGCCGAGGAGCCACCTAGACAAAGAGACCCTCAGGCCGGAGGAGCCACCTAGACACAGAGACCCTCAGGCCGGAGGAGCCACCTAGACACAGAGACCCTCAGGCCGAGGAGCCACGTAGACACAGAGACCCTCAGGGCGAGGAGCCACGTAGACACAGAGACCCTCAGGGCGAGGACCCACCTAGACAAAGAGACCCTCAGGCCGGAGGAGCCACCTAGACACAGAGACCCTCAGGCCGAGGAGCCACCTAGACACAGAGACCCTCAGGTCGAGGAGCCACCTAGACACAGAGACCCTCAGGCCGAGGAGCCACCTAGACACAGAGACCCTCAGGCCGAGGAGCCACCTAGACAAAGAGACCCTCAGGCCGGAGGAGCCACCTAGACAAAGAGACCCTCAGGCCGAGGAGCCACCTAGACAAAGAGACCCTCAGGCCGAGGAGCCACCTAGACACAGAGACCCTCAGGCCGAGGAGCCACCTAGACACAGAGACCCTCAGGCCGGAGGAGCTGCCTAGACACAGAGACCCTCAGGCCGGAGGAGCCACCTAGACAAAGAGACCCTCAGGCCGGAGGAGCCACCTAGACACAGAGACCCTCAGGCCGAGGAGCCACCTAGACACAGAGACCCTCAGGCCGAGGAGCCACCTAGACACAGAGACCCTCAGGCCGAGGAGCCACGTAGACACAGAGACCCTCAGGGCGAGGACCCACCTAGACAAAGAGACCCTCAGGCCGGAGGAGCCACCTAGACACAGAGACCCTCAGGCCAAGGAGCCACCTCGACAGACAGGGGAGGAGCTACCTCGACAGACAGGGGAGGAGCTACCTCGACAGACAGGGGAGGAGCTACCTCGACAGACAGGGGAGGAGCTACCTCGACAGACAGGGGAGGAGCTACCTCGACAGACAGGGGAGGAGCTACCTCGACAGACAGGGGAGGAGCTAGCTCGACAGACAGGGGAGGAGCTACCTCGACAGACAGGGGAGGAGCTACCTCGACAGACAGGGGAGGAGCTACCTCGACAGACAGGGGAGGAGCAGCTACTGAGGGGAGGAGCTACCTAACCTGTACTCACCTGCTGACAGCAGAATCGGGCAGGACGCAGCTCACCAGGAACACGTGAGCACCAATGAAGAGGCGGAGTATGACCAGACACAGGCCAATAGGGGCGTAGAGGAGGAGGAGCACGCACGTCAGTGGATCGGCTGGAAACCTGAAACACAAAGGGGGAGGGGCCAACAGCCCAACCGATCAGCACCCACCACCAGTCCACCAGTGTTTCCCCCCCCCCCAGCAAATCATGACTCCCCTTTAGGACCAATGACGGACACCTCCGTACCACCCACAGCTGGCTCCGCCCCAGCTCTTTACAGTTACCCAGCATTCACCTGTGCAGGTCCAGCATGGCCTCCAGGCCGGGCTGCTCCATGCTGGTGTCGGGGGGGGAGATGGGATCAGACCTGAGCGACTGTTATCTGCTCTGCGGGGGAGAGAAAAGAGAAAGAAAGGTTAGTGCAAAATCTCTTCCTGTCCCCGAGCGTCTCGCCTGCTGCAGCTTCCTCAGGGGATCCTCATAATATTTATACATACAAAGAGTATTACTCCCAGCCTATGGGGGGGGGGGGGGGGCACGGGGTCTGTATAGGATAGAGGGGGGTAACAAGGGGTCTGTATAGGATAGAGGGGGGTAACAAGGGGTCTGTATAGGATAGAGGGGGGCAACAAGGGGTCTGTATAGGATAGAGGGGGGGGACACGGGCGCTGTATAGGATAGAGGGGGGCAACAAGGGGTCTGTATAGGATAGAGGGGGGTAACAAGGGGTCTGTATAGGATAGAGGGCGGTAACAAGGGGTCTGTATAGGATAGAGGGCGGTAACAAGGGGTCTGTATAGGATAGAGGGGGGCAACAAGGGGTCTGTATAGGATAGAGGGGGGGGACACGGGCGCTGTATAGGATAGAGGGGGGCAACAAGGGGTCTGTATAGGATAGAGGGGGGTAACAAGGGGTCTGTATAGGATAGAGGGCGGTAACAAGGGGTCTGTATAGGATAGAGGGCGGTAACAAGGGGTCTGTATAGGATAGAGGGGGGTAACAAGGGGTCTGTATAGGATACAGGGGGTAACAAGGGGTCTGTATAGGATACAGGGGGGTAACAAGGGGTCTGTATAGGATACAGGGGGGTAACAAGGGGTCTGTATAGGATACAGGGGGGTAACAAGGGGTCTGTATAGGATAGAGGGGGGTAACAAGGGGTCTGTATAGGATAGAGGGGGGTAACAAGGGGTCTGTATAGGATAGAGGGGGGTAACAAGGGGTCTGTATAGGATAGAGGGGGGTAACAAGGGGTCTGTATAGGACAGAGGGGGGTAACAAGGGGTCTGTATAGGATAGAGGGCGGTAACAAGGGGTCTGTATAGGATAGAGGGGGGTAACAAGGGGTCTGTATAGGATACAGGGGGTAACAAGGGGTCTGTATAGGATAGAGGGGGGTAACAAGGGGTCTGTATAGGATACAGGGGGTAACAAGGGGTCTGTATAGGATAGAGGGGGGTAACAAGGGGTCTGTATAGGATAGAGGGGGGCAACAAGGGGTCTGTATAGGATAGAGGGGGGTAACAAGGGGTCTGTATAGGATAGAGGGGGGTAACAAGGGGTCTGTATAGGATAGAGGGGGGTAACAAGGGGTCTGTATAGGATACAGGGGGGTAACAAGGGGTCTGTATAGGATACAGGGGGTAACAAGGGGTCTGTATAGGATACAGGGGGGTAACAAGGGGTCTGTATAGGATAGAGGGGGGTAACAAGGGGTCTGTATAGGATAGAGGGGGGTAACAAGGGGTCTGTATAGGATAGAGGGGGGTAACAAGGGGTCTGTATAGGATAGAGGGGGGTAACAAGGGGTCTGTATAGGATAGAGGGGGGTAACAAGGGGTCTGTATAGGATAGAGGGGGGTAACAAGGGGTCTGTATAGGATAGAGGGGGGTAACAAGGGGTCTGTATAGGATACAGGGGGGTAACAAGGGGTCTGTATAGGATACAGGGGGGTAACAAGGGGTCTGTATAGGATACAGGGGGGTAACAAGGGGTCTGTATAGGATAGAGGGGGGTAACAAGGGGTCTGTATAGGATAGAGGGGGGTAACAAGGGGTCTGTATAGGATAGAGGGGGGTAACAAGGGGTCTGTATAGGATAGAGGGGGGTAACAAGGGGTCTGTATAGGATAGAGGGGGGTAACAAGGGGTCTGTATAGGATAGAGGGGGGTAACAAGGGGTCTGTATAGGATAGAGGGGGGTAACAAGGGGGCTGTATAGGATACAGGGGGGTAACAAGGGGTCTGTATAGGATACAGGGGGTAACAAGGGGTCTGTATAGGATACAGGGGGGTAACAAGGGGTCTGTATAGGATAGAGGGGGGTAACAAGGGGTCTGTATAGGATAGAGGGGGGTAACAAGGGGTCTGTATAGGATAGAGGGGGGTAACAAGGGGTCTGTATAGGATAGAGGGGGGTAACAAGGGGTCTGTATAGGATAGAGGGGGGTAACAAGGGGTCTGTATAGGATAGAGGGGGGTAACAAGGGGTCTGTATAGAATAGAGGGGGGTAACAAGGGGTCTGTATAGGATACAGGGGGTAACAAGGGGTCTGTATAGGATACAGGGGGGTAACAAGGGGTCTGTATAGGATAGAGGGGGGTAACAAGGGGTCTGTATAGGATAGAGGGGGGTAACAAGGGGTCTGTATAGGATAGAGGGGGGTAACAAGGGGTCTGTATAGGATAGAGGGGGGTAACAAGGGGTCTGTATAGGATAGAGGGGGGTAACAAGGGGTCTGTATAGGATAGAGGGGGGTAACAAGGGGTCTGTATAGGATAGAGGGGGTAACAAGGGGTCTGTATAGGATACAGGGGGGTAACAAGGGGTCTGTATAGGATAGAGGGGGTAACAAGGGGTCTGTATAGGATACAGGGGGGTAACAAGGGGGCTGTATAGGATAGAGGGGGGTAACAAGGGGTCTGTATAGGATAGAGGGGGGTAACAAGGGGCTGTATAGGATAGAGGGGGGTAACAAGGGGTCTGTATAGGATAGAGGGGGGGGACACGGGGTCTGTATAGGATAGAGGGGGTAACAAGGGGTCTGTATAGGATAGAGGGGGTAACAAGGGATCTGTATAGGATAGAGGGGGGTAACAAGGGGTCTGTATAGGATAGAGGGGGGTAACAAGGGGTCTGTATAGGATGGAGGGGGGTAACAAGGGATCTGTATAGGATAGAGGGGGGTAACAAGGGGTCTGTATAGGATAGAGGGGGGTAACAAGGGATCTGTATAGGATAGAGGGGGGTAACAAGGGGTCTGTATAGGATAGAGGGGGGGGACACGGGGTCTGTATAGGATAGAGGGGGGTAACAAGGGGCTGTATAGGATAGAGGGGGGTAACAAGGGGCTGTATAGGATAGAGGGGGGTAACAAGGGGTCTGTATAGGATAGAGGGGGGTAACAAGGGGCTGTATAGGATAGAGGGGGGTAACAAGGGGTCTGTATAGGATAGAGGGGGGTAACAAGGGGCTGTATAGGATAGAGGGGGGTAACAAGGGGGCTGTATAGGATACAGGGGGGTAACAAGGGGTCTGTATAGGATAGAGGGGGTAACAAGGGGACTGCATAGGATACAGGGGGTAACAAGGGGTCTGTATAGGATGGAGGGGGGTAACAAGGGGACTGCATAGGATACAGGGGGGTAACAAGGGGTCTGTATAGGATAGAGGGGGGTACCAAGGGGACTGCATAGGATACAGGGGGTAACAAGGGGTCTGTATAGGATAGAGGGGGGTAACAAGGGGTCTGTATAGGATAGAGGGGAGTAACAAGGGGTCTGTATAGGATAGAGGGGGTAACAAGGGGTCTGTATAGGATAGAGGGGGGTAATAAGGGGGCTGTATAGGATAGAGTGGGGTAAGAAGAGGTCTGTATAGGATAGAGGGGGGTAACAAGGGGGCGGTAAACATAGGAGTCACGTGATGGGCTCGTGGTGTAACTATGGGGACGGCTGGTTGCTAACGCCAGTTCTTGTTGCTAAGGAGTCTTACATGGGGGGGGGAAGGAGGGCGGAGCTACACGTCACGTGACCAGGGAATGACTCGGGGCCCAGGTCACCCGGGGATAAAGCGGTAGATGACGCTTGCAGCCCCGCCCACCGTCTCCACCCGCTTATTTTCTCTCACAAGAAATAAATGAGAATCACACCCGCCCGTTCCCGCTCAGTTCCGCGTCATCCCGACCCCGCCGCCTCCCCAGCGCCACTCACCGAGCTCCACTGCCCCGTCGCCGCCATTACTGATGCTGACGCGAAGCTCGATCATTGGACGACACCCAGCGCGCACTGCATCATGGGGGCGGAGACCGAATCTTTGCATCACTCTCTCGCCATTTTGTTGTAGTTAACTTTCCATATATTCCTATAAAGATGCCACTAGGGGGCAGTGACACCATAACCCTCCATATATTCCTATAGAGAGGCCACTAGGGGGCAGTGACACCATAACCCTCCATATATTCCTATAGAGAGGCCACTAGGGGGCAGTGACACCATAATCCTCCATATATTCCTATATAGAGAGGCCACTAGGGGGAGGTGACACCATAACCCTCCATATATTCCTATGGAGAGGCCACTAGGGGGAGGTGACACCATAACCCTCCATATATTCCTATATAGAGGCCACTAGGGGGCAGTGACACCATAACCCTCCATATATTCCTATAGAGGCCACTAGGGGGCAGTGACACCAAAACCCTCCATATATTCCTATAGAGAATCCACTAGGGGGCAGTGACACCATAACCCTCCATATATTCCTATGGAGAGGCCACTAGGGGGAGGTGACACCATAACCCTTCATATATTCCTATAGAGAGGCCACTAGGGGGAGGTGACACCATATCCCTCCATAAATTCCTATAGAGAGGCCACTAGGGGGCAGTGACACCATAACCCTCCATATATTCCTATAGAGAGGCCACTAGGGGGCAGTGACACCATAACCCTCCATAAATTCCTATAGAGAGGCCACTAGGGGGAGGTGACACCATAACCCTCCATATATTCCTATAGAGAGGCCACTAGGGGGCAGTGACACCATAACCCTCCATATATTCCTATAGAGAGGCCACTAGGGGGCAGTGACACCATAACCCTCCATATATTCCTATAGAGAGGCCACTAGGGGGAGGTGACACCATAACCCTCCATATATTCCTATAGAGAGGCCACTAGGGGGAGGTGACACCATAACCCTCCATATATTCCTATAGAGAGGCCACTAGGGGGAGGTGACACCATAACCCTCCATATATTCCTATAGAGAGGCCACTAGGGGGCAGTGACACCATAACCCTCCATATATTCCTATAGAGAGGCCACTAGGGGGCAGTGACACCATAACCCTCCATATATTCCTATAGAGACTCCAGTAGGGGGAGGTGACACCATAACCCTCCATATATTCCTATAGAGAGGCCACTAGGGGGCAGTGACACCATAACCCTCCATATATTCCTATAGATAGGTCTGGTGCAGGAGGATCTTCCTCTTTGGTTTTAGCACTGGTGCCTCTGACTTGACCTTTGCATTGCATTCCACTATACATGCTAATAGACAGCTTTGGGTCAGTGCAGGAGGAACCTCCTTAATGTCATCAGCACCTTGACCAAACCTGATTCTTGGTGCTTCTGGCTTGATCTCTGCTTTGCATTCCTCTAGAACTTCTAATGGACACCTTTGGGTTAGTGGAGGAGGAACCTCTTGACTTGCTTCAGTAAAGGCACCTTGAGCGAAACTCATATTTGTTGCCTCTTTCTTGGATCCTCTGCTTTGCGTTCCTCTTCACTTGCTATCCGACACCTTCCATTGGGATGTCTCCAGCATGGACACCTTGACCCAGCCTCATCCTTGGTACCTCTGGCTTGATCTCTGTCCTTATACATGCTAATGACCTTGACCCCAACTCATATTAGGTGCCTCTTTTTTGGTCTCTGCTTTGAGTTCCTGTTGACACCTTTGGGTTGGTGCTGAAGGAACTTGGTGTCTCCAGCCTGGACACCTTGACCCAGCCTCATTCTCTGTACGTCTGACGTGGTATCTGCTTTGCATGGCAATGGACGCCTTTGGGTTGGTGCAGGAGGAACCTCATCACTGTCTCAGGCGCGTCTGTTTCAGTCTCTGCTGGGTTGGCCTCTACATTGACGTCCATGCAGATATTGGTGCAGGAGGAACCTCACTCCGAGCTTAAACCGGACCTTCACCATGATTTAATGAAAAGCCCAAACCCTTAAAAACGATTCCCCAGCATCTAAAACTAATATATTTTACATTTTTAGTCACTTACTTATTATTCTTTCCCCCACTGGGCTGCAACTCTGTTCAGGACTCTAGGATACGGGCGCCGCCATCTTGCCTCAGAAGCATCACATACTGAGGAGAGGAGAGTGGGATAGAGTGCAGGGGGCGTGGTTATAGCTGTGCTTTGCACAGACAGAGCAGAGCTGGGGTCAGGGAAAGGACAGCAATCCCAGAATGCAGAGCAACACAGTCAGAGGACACTTCCTTCCTGATGCTCCATGAGCCGCCATCTTGGATTTTTAAAAGCTCATAACATGCAGTAGATGCAGATAGGATGATTTTTAATGTGAGCAATCTGTATGTACAGGGTGTGGGAAACATATAAGATAGGCTCTTATTCAGGGTGAGGGTCCGGATTAATGTGAGCAATCTGTATGTACAGGGTGTGGGAAACATATAAGATAGGCTCTTATTCAGGGTGAGGGTCCGGATTAATGTGGGCAATCTGTATGTACAGGGGGGGAAACATATAAGATAGGCTCTTATTCAGGGTGAGGGTCCGGATTAATGTGGGCAATCTGTATGTACAGGGGGGGGAACATATAACATAGACTCTTATTCAGGGTGAAGGTCCGGATTAATGTGGGCAATCTGTATGTACAGGGGGGGAAACATATAAGATAGGCTCTTATTCAGGGTGAAGGTCCGGATTAATGTGGGCAATCTGTATGTACAGGGGGGGGAACATATAACATAGACTCTTATTCAGGGTGAAGGTCCGGATTAATGTGGGCAATCTGTATGTACAGGGGGGGAAACATATAAGATAGGCTCTTATTCAGGGTGAAGGTCTGGATTAATGTGAGCAATCTGTATGTACAGGGTGTGGGGAACATATAAGATAGGCTCTTATTCAGGGTGAAGGTCCGGATTAATGTGGGCAATCTGTATGTACAGGGTGTGGGGAACATATAAGATAGGCTCTTATTCAGGGTGAGGGTCCGGATTAATGTGGGCAATCTGTATGTACAGGGGGGGGAACATATAACATAGACTCTTATTCAGGGTGAAGGTCCGGATTAATGTGGGCAATCTGTATGTACAGGGGGGGAAACATATAAGATAGGCTCTTATTCAGGGTGAAGGTCTGGATTAATGTGAGCAATCTGTATGTACAGGGTGTGGGAAACATATAAGATAGGCTCTTATTCAGGGTGAGGGTCCGGATTAATGTGGGCAATCTGTATGTACAGGGGGGGAAACATATAAGATAGGCTCTTATTCAGGGTGAGGGTCCGGATTAATGTGGGCAATCTGTATGTACAGGGGGGGGAACATATAACATAGACTCTTATTCAGGGTGAAGGTCCGGATTAATGTGGGCAATCTGTATGTACAGGGTGTGGGGAACATATAAGATAGGCTCTTATTCAGGGTGAGGGTCCGGATTAATGTGGGCAATCTGTATGTACAGGGGGGGAAACATATAAGATAGGCTCTTATTCAGGGTGAGGGTCCGGATTAATGTGGGCAATCTGTATGTACAGGGGGGAAACATATAAGATAGGCTCTTATTCAGGGTGAGGGTCCGGATTAATGTGGGCAATCTGTATGTACAGGGGGGGAAACATATAAGATAGGCTCTTATTCAGGGTGAGGGTCCGGATTAATGTGGGCAATCTGTATGTACAGGGTGTGGGAAACATATAAGATAGGCTCTTATTCAGGGTGAGGGTCCGGATTAATGTGGGCAATCTGTATGTACAGGGTGTGGGAAACATATAAGATAGGCTCTTATTCAGGGTGAGGGTCCGGATTGATGTGGGCAATCTGTATGTACAGGGGGGGAAACATATAAGATAGGCTCTTATTCAGGGTGAGGGTCCGGATTAATGTGGGCAATCTGTATGTACAGGGTGTGGGGAACATATAAGATAGGCTCTTATTCAGGGTGAGGGTCCGGATTAATGTGGGCAATCTGTATGTACAGGGTGTGGGAAACATATAAGATAGGCTCTTATTCAGGGTGAGGGTCCGGATTAATGTGGGCAATCTGTATGTACAGGGTGTGGGAAACATATAAGATAGGCTCTTATTCAGGGTGAGGGTCCGGATTAATGTGGACAATCTGTATGTACAGGGTGTGGGAAACATATAAGATAGGCTCTTATTCAGGGTGAAGGTCCGGATTAATGTGGGCAATCTGTATGTACAGGGTGTGGTGAACATATAAGATAGGCTCTTATTCAGGGTGAGGGTCCGGATTAATGTGGGCAATCTGTATGTACAGGGTGTGGTGAACATATAAGATAGGCTCTTATTCAGGGTGAGGGTCCGGATTAATGTGGGCAATCTGTATGTACAGGGGGGGAAACATATAAGATAGGCTCTTATTCAGGGTGAGGGTCCGGATTAATGTGGGCAATCTGTATGTACAGGGGGGGAAACATATAAGATAGGCTCTTATTCAGGGTGAGGGTCCGGATTAATGTGGGCAATCTGTATGTACAGGGTGTGGGAAACATATAAGATAGGCTCTTATTCAGGGTGAGGGTCCGGATTAATGTGGGCAATCTGTATGTACAGGGTGTGGGAAACATATAAGATAGGCTCTTATTCAGGGTGAGGGTCCGGATTAATGTGGGCAATCTGTATGTACAGGGTGTGGGAAACATATAAGATAGGCTCTTATTCAGGGTGAAGGTCCGGATTAATGTGGGCAATCTGTATGTACAGGGTGTGGGAAACATATAAGATAGGCTCTTATTCAGGGTGAGGGTCCGGATTAATGTGGGCAATCTGTATGTACAGGGTGTGGGAAACATATAAGATAGACTCTTATTCAGGGTGAGGGTCCGGATTAATGTGGGCAATCTGTATGTACAGGGGGGGGAAACATATAAGATAGGCTCTTATTCAGGGTGAGGGTCCGGATTAATGTGGGCAATCTGTATGTACAGGGGGGGAAACATATAAGATAGGCTCTTATTCAGGGTGAGGGTCCGGATTAATGTGGGCAATCTGTATGTACAGGGGGGGAAACATATAAGATAGGCTCTTATTCAGGGTGAGGGTCCGGATTAATGTGGGCAATCTGTATGTACAGGGGGGGAAACATATAAGATAGGCTCTTATTCAGGGTGAGGGTCCGGATTAATGTGGGCAATCTGTATGTACAGGGGGGGAAACATATAAGATAGGCTCTTATTCAGGGTGAGGGTCCGGATTAATGTGGGCAATCTGTATGTACAGGGTGTGGGGAACATATAAGATAGGCTCTTATTCAGGGTGAGGGTCCGGATTAATGTGGGCAATCTGTATGTACAGGGTGTGGGAAACATATAAGATAGGCTCTTATTCAGGGTGAGGGTCCGGATTAATGTGGGCAATCTGTATGTACAGGGGGGGAAACATATAAGATAGGCTCTTATTCAGGGTGAGGGTCCGGATTAATGTGGGCAATCTGTATGTACAGGGGGGGAAACATATAAGATAGGCTCTTATTCAGGGTGAGGGTCCGGATTAATGTGGGCAATCTGTATGTACAGGGGGGGAAACATATAAGATAGGCTCTTATTCAGGGTGAGGGTCCGGATTAATGTGGGCAATCTGTATGTACAGGGGGGGGAACATATAAGATAGGCTCTTATTCAGGGTGAGGGTCCGGATTAATGTGGGCAATCTGTATGTACAGGGGGGGAAACATATAAGATAGGCTCTTATTCAGGGTGAGGGTCCGGATTAATGTGGGCAATCTGTATGTACAGGGGGGGAAACATATAAGATAGGCTCTTATTCAGGGTGAAGGTCTGGATTAATGTGAGCAATCTGTATGTACAGGGTGTGGGGAACATATAAGATAGGCTCTTATTCAGGGTGAGGGTCCGGATTAATGTGGGCAATCTGTATGTACAGGGGGGGAAACATATAAGATAGGCTCTTATTCAGGGTGAGGGTCCGGATTAATGTGGGCAATCTGTATGTACAGGGGGGGAAACATATAAGATAGGCTCTTATTCAGGGTGAGGGTCCGGATTAATGTGGGCAATCTGTATGTACAGGGGGGGAAACATATAAGATAGGCTCTTATTCAGGGTGAGGGTCCGGATTAATGTGGGCAATCTGTATGTACAGGGGGGGAAACATATAAGATAGGCTCTTATTCAGGGTGAGGGTCCGGATTAATGTGGGCAATCTGTATGTACAGGGTGTGGGAAACATATAAGATAGGCTCTTATTCAGGGTGAGGGTCCGGATTAATGTGGGCAATCTGTATGTACAGGGGGGGAAACATATAAGATAGGCTCTTATTCAGGGTGAGGGTCCGGATTAATGTGGGCAATCTGTATGTACAGGGTGTGGGAAACATATAAGATAGGCTCTTATTCAGGGTGAGGGTCCGGATTAATGTGGGCAATCTGTATGTACAGGGTGTGGGAAACATATAAGATAGGCTCTTATTCAGGGTGAAGGTCCGGATTAATGTGGGCAATCTGTATGTACAGGGTGTGGGAAACATATAAGATAGGCTCTTATTCAGGGTGAGGGTCCGGATTAATGTGGGCAATCTGTATGTACAGGGTGTGGGAAACATATAAGATAGACTCTTATTCAGGGTGAGGGTCCGGATTAATGTGGGCAATCTGTATGTACATGGGGGGAAACATATAAGATAGGCTCTTATTCAGGGTGAGGGTCCGGATTAATGTGGGCAATCTGTATGTACAGGGGGGGAAACATATAAGATAGGCTCTTATTCAGGGTGAGGGTCCGGATTAATGTGGGCAATCTGTATGTACAGGGGGGGAAACATATAAGATAGGCTCTTATTCAGGGTGAGGGTCCGGATTAATGTGGGCAATCTGTATGTACAGGGGGGGAAACATATAAGATAGGCTCTTATTCAGGGTGAGGGTCCGGATTAATGTGGGCAATCTGTATGTACAGGGGGGGAAACATATAAGATAGGCTCTTATTCAGGGTGAGGGTCCGGATTATTGTGGGCAATCTGTATGTACAGGGTGTGGGGAACATATAAGATAGGCTCTTATTCAGGGTGAGGGTCCGGATTAATGTGGGCAATCTGTATGTACAGGGGGGGAAACATATAAGATAGGCTCTTATTCAGGGTGAAGGTCTGGATTAATGTGAGCAATCTGTATGTACAGGGTGTGGGGAACATATAAGATAGGCTCTTATTCAGGGTGAGGGTCCGGATTAATGTGGGCAATCTGTATGTACAGGGGGGGAAACATATAAGATAGGCTCTTATTCAGGGTGAGGGTCCGGATTAATGTGGGCAATCTGTATGTACAGGGGGGGAAACATATAAGATAGGCTCTTATTCAGGGTGAGGGTCCGGATTAATGTGGGCAATCTGTATGTACAGGGGGGGAAACATATAAGATAGGCTCTTATTCAGGGTGAGGGTCCGGATTAATGTGGGCAATCTGTATGTACAGGGTGTGGGAAACATATAAGATAGGCTCTTATTCAGGGTGAGGGTCCGGATTAATGTGGGCAATCTGTATGTACAGGGGGGGAAACATATAAGATAGGCTCTTATTCAGGGTGAGGGTCCGGATTAATGTGGGCAATCTGTATGTACAGGGGGGGAAACATATAAGATAGGCTCTTATTCAGGGTGAGGGTCCGGATTAATGTGGGCAATCTGTATGTACAGGGTGTGGGAAACATATAAGATAGGCTCTTATTCAGGGTGAGGGTCCGGATTAATGTGGGCAATCTGTATGTACAGGGGGGGAAACATATAAGATAGGCTCTTATTCAGGGTGAGGGTCCGGATTAATGTGGGCAATCTGTATGTACAGGGTGTGGGAAACATATAAGATAGGCTCTTATTCAGGGTGAGGGTCCGGATTAATGTGGGCAATCTGTATGTACAGGGTGTGGGAAACATATAAGATAGGCTCTTATTCAGGGTGAAGGTCCGGATTAATGTGGGCAATCTGTATGTACAGGGTGTGGGAAACATATAAAATAGGCTCTTATTCAGGGTGAGGGTCCGGATTAATGTGGGCAATCTGTATGTACAGGGGGGGAAACATATAAGATAGGCTCTTATTCAGGGTGAGGGTCCGGATTAATGTGGGCAATCTGTATGTACAGGGGGGGAAACATATAAGATAGACTCTTATTCAGGGTGAGGGTCCGGATTAATGTGAGCAATCTGTATGTACAGGGGGGGAAACATATAAGATAGGCTCTTATTCAGGGTGAGGGTCCGGATTAATGTGGGCAATCTGTATGTACAGGGTGTGGGAAACATATAAGATAGACTCTTATTCAGGGTGAGGGTCCGGATTAATGTGGGCAATCTGTATGTACAGGGGGGGAAACATATAAGATAGACTCTTATTCAGGGTGAAGGTCCGGATTAATGTGGGCAATCTGTATGTACAGGGGGGGAAACATATAAGATAGGCTCTTATTCAGGGTGAGGGTCCGGATTAATGTGGGCAATCTGTATGTACAGGGGGGGAAACATATAAGATAGGCTCTTATTCAGGGTGAGGGTCCGGATTAATGTGGGCAATCTGTATGTACAGGGGGGGAAACATATAAGATAGGCTCTTATTCAGGGTGAGGGTCCGGATTAATGTGGGCAATCTGTATGTACAGGGGGGGAAACATATAAGATAGGCTCTTATTCAGGGTGAGGGTCCGGATTAATGTGGGCAATCTGTATACAGGGTGTGGGAAACATATAAGATAGGTTCTTATTCAGGGTGAAGGTCCGGATTGATGTGAGCAATCTGTATGTACAGGGTGTGGGAAACATATAAGATAGACTCTTATTCAGGGTGAGGGTCCGGATTAATGTGGGCAATCTGTATGTACAGGGGGGGAAACATATAAGATAGGCTCTTATTCAGGGTGAGGGTCCGGATTAATGTGGGCAATCTGTATGTACAGGGGGGGAAACATATAAGATAGGCTCTTATTCAGGGTGAAGGTCCGGATTAATGTGAGCAATCTGTATGTACAGGGTGTGGGAAACATATAAGATAGGCTCTTATTCAGGGTGAAGGTCCGGATTAATGTGGGCAATCTGTATGTACAGGGTGTGGGAAACATATAAGATAGGCTCTTATTCAGGGTGAGGGTCCGGATTAATGTGGGCAATCTGTATGTACAGGGTGTGGGAAACATATAAGATAGGCTCTTATTCAGGGTGAGGGTCCGGATTAATGTGAGCAATCTGTATGTACAGGGTGTGGGAAACATATAAGATAGGCTCTTATTCAGGGTGAAGGTCCGGATTAATGTGGGCAATCTGTATGTACAGGGTGTGGGAAACATATAAGATAGGCTCTTATTCAGGGTGAGGGTCCGGATTAATGTGGGCAATCTGTATGTACAGGGTGTGGGAAACATATAAGATAGGCTCTTATTCAGGGTGAGGGTCCGGATTAATGTGGGCAATCTGTATGTACAGGGTGTGGGAAACATATAAGATAGGCTCTTATTCAGGGTGAGGGTCCGGATTAATGTGGGCAATCTGTATGTACAGGGTGTGGGAAACATATAAGATAGGCTCTTATTCAGGGTGAGGGTCCGGATTGATGTGAGCAATCTGTATGTACAGGGTGTGGGAAACATATAAGATAGACTCTTATTCAGGGTGAGGGTCCGGATTAATGTGGGCAATCTGTATGTACAGGGTGTGGGAAACATATAAGATAGACTCTTACTCAGGGTGAGGGTCCGGATTGATGTGAGCAATCTGTATGTACAGGGTGTGGGAAACATATAAGATAGACTCTTACTCAGGGTGAAGGTCCGGATTAATGTGAGCAATCTGTATGTACAGGGTGTGGGAAACATATAAGATAGGCTCTTATTCAGGGTGAGGGTCCGGATTGATGTGAGCAATCTGTATGTACAGGGTGTGGGAAACATATAAGATAGGCTCTTATTCAGGGTGAGGGTCCGGATTAATGTGGGCAATCTGTATGAACAGGGTGTGGGGAACATATAAGATAGGCTCTTATTCAGGGTGAGGGTCCGGATTGATGTGAGCAATCTGTATGTACAGGGTGTGGGAAACATATAAGATAGGCTCTTACTCAGGGTGAGGGTCCGGATTGATGTGAGCAATCTGTATGTACAGGGTGTGGGAAACATATAAGATAGGCTCTTATTCAGGGTGAGGGTCCGGATTGATGTGAGCAATCTGTATGTACAGGGTGTGGGAAACATATAAGATAGGCTCTTATTCAGGGTGAGGGTCCGGATTAATGTGGGCAATCTGTATGAACAGGGTGTGGGGAACATATAAGATAGGCTCTTATTCAGGGTGAGGGTCCGGATTAATGTGGGCAATCTGTATGAACAGGGTGTGGGAAACATATAAGATAGGCTCTTACTCAGGGTGAAGGTCCGGATTAATGTGAGCAATCTGTATGTACAGGGTGTGGGAAACATATAAGATAGGCTCTTATTCAGGGTGAGGGTCCGGATTAATGTGGGCAATCTGTATGTACAGGGTGTGGGAAACATATAAGATAGGCTCTTATTCAGGGTGAGGGTCCGGATTGATGTGAGCAATCTGTATGTACAGGGTGTGGGAAACATATAAGATAGGCTCTTATTCAGGGTGAGGGTCCGGATTGATGTGAGCAATCTGTATGTACAGGGTGTGGGAAACATATAAGATAGACTCTTACTCAGGGTGAGGGTCCGGATTGATGTGAGCAATCTGTATGTACAGGGTGTGGGAAACATATAAGATAGGCTCTTATTCAGGGTGAGGGTCCGGATTGATGTGAGCAATCTGTATGTACAGGGTGTGGGAAACATATAAGATAGGCTCTTATTCAGGGTGAGGGTCCGGATTAATGTGGGCAATCTGTATGTACAGGGTGTGGGAAACATATAAGATAGACTCTTACTCAGGGTGAGGGTCCGGATTGATGTGAGCAATCTGTATGTACAGGGTGTGGGAAACATATAAGATAGGCTCTTATTCAGGGTGAGGGTCCGGATTGATGTGAGCAATCTGTATGTACAGGGTGTGGGAAACATATAAGATAGACTCTTACTCAGGGTGAGGGTCCGGATTGATGTGAGCAATCTGTATGTACAGGGTGTGGGGAACATATAAGATAGGCTCTTATTCAGGGTGAGGGTCCGGATTAATGTGAGCAATCTGTATGTACAGGGTGTGGGGAACATATAAGATAGGCTCTTATTCAGGGTGAGGGTCCGGATTAATGTGAGCAATCTGTATGTACAGGGTGTGGGGAACATATAAGATAGGCTCTTATTCAGGGTGAGGGTCCGGATTAATGTGAGCAATCTGTATGTACAGGGTGTGGGAAACATATAAGATAGACTCTTACTCAGGGTGAGGGTCCGGATTGATGTGAGCAATCTGTATGTACAGGGTGTGGGAAACATATAAGATAGGCTCTTATTCAGGGTGAGGGTCCGGATTAATGGGAACAATCTGTATGTACAGGGTGTGGGAAACATATAAGATAGGCTCTTATTCAGGGTGAAGGTCCGGATTAATGGGAACAATCTGTATGTACAGGGTGTGGGAAACATATAAGATAGGCTCTTATTCAGGGTGAGGGTCCGGATTAATGTGAGCAATCTGTATGTACAGGGTGTGGGGAACATATAAGATAGGCTCTTATTCAGGGTGAGGGTCCGGATTAATGTGAGCAATCTGTATGTACAGGGTGTGGGAAACATATAAGATAGACTCTTACTCAGGGTGAGGGTCCGGATTGATGTGAGCAATCTGTATGTACAGGGTGTGGGAAACATATAAGATAGGCTCTTATTCAGGGTGAGGGTCCGGATTAATGGGAACAATCTGTATGTACAGGGTGTGGGAAACATATAAGATAGGCTCTTATTCAGGGTGAAGGTCCGGATTAATGGGAACAATCTGTATGTACAGGGTGTGGGAAACATATAAGATAGGCTCTTATTCAGGGTGAAGGTCCGGATTAATGGGAACAATCTGTATGTACAGGGTGTGGGAAACATATAAGATAGGCTCTTATTCAGGGTGAGGGTCCGGATTAATGTGGGCAATCTGTATGTACAGTGTGTGGGAAACATATAAGATAGACTCTTATTCAGGGTGAGGGTCCGGATTAATGTGGGCAATCTGTATGTACAGGGTGTGGGAAACATATAAGATAGACTCTTACTCAGGGTGAAGGTCCGGATTAATGTGAGCAATCTGTATGTACAGGGTGTGGGAAACATATAAGATAGGCTCTTATTCAGGGTGAGGGTCCGGATTGATGTGAGCAATCCGTATGTACAGGGTGTGGAAAACATATAAGATAGACTCTTACTCAGGGTGAGGGTCCGGATTGATGTGAGCAATCTGTATGTACAGGGTGTGGGAAACATATAAGATAGACTCTTACTCAGGGTGAGGGTCCGGATTGATGTGAGCAATCTGTATGTACAGGGTGTGGGAAACATATAAGATAGACTCTTACTCAGGGTGAGGGTCCGGATTGATGTGAGCAATCTGTATGTACAGGGTGTGGGAAACATATAAGATAGACTCTTACTCAGGGTGAGGGTCCGGATTGATGTGAGCAATCTGTATGTACAGGGTGTGGGAAACATATAAGATAGGCTCTTATTCAGGGTGAGGGTCCGGATTGATGTGAGCAATCTGTATGTACAGGGTGTGGGAAACATATAAGATAGACTCTTACTCAGGGTGAGGGTCCGGATTGATGTGAGCAATCTGTATGTACAGGGTGTGGGAAACATATAAGATAGGCTCTTATTCAGGGTGAGGGTCCGGATTGATGTGAGCAATCTGTATGTACAGGGTGTGGGGAACATATAAGATAGGCTCTTATTCAGGGTGAGGGTCCGGATTAATGTGAGCAATCTGTATGTACAGGGTGTGGGGAACATATAAGATAGGCTCTTATTCAGGGTGAGGGTCCGGATTAATGTGAGCAATCTGTATGTACAGGGTGTGGGGAACATATAAGATAGGCTCTTATTCAGGGTGAGGGTCCGGATTAATGTGAGCAATCTGTATGTACAGGGTGTGGGGAACATATAAGATAGGCTCTTACTCAGGGTGAGGGTCCGGATTAATGTGAGCAATCTGTATGTACAGGGTGTGGGAAACATATAAGATAGACTCTTACTCAGGGTGAAGGTCCGGATTAATGTGAGCAATCTGTATGTACAGGGTGTGGGAAACATATAAGATAGGCTCTTATTCAGGGTGAGGGTCCGGATTGATGTGAGCAATCTGTATGTACAGGGTGTGGGAAACATATAAGATAGACTCTTACTCAGGGTGAGGGTCCGGATTGATGTGAGCAATCTGTATGTACAGGGTGTGGGAAACATATAAGATAGGCTCTTACTCAGGGTGAGGGTCCGGATTGATGTGAGCAATCTGTATGTACAGGGTGTGGGAAACATATAAGATAGACTCTTATTCAGGGTGAGGGTCCGGATTGATGTGAGCAATCTGTATGTACAGGGTGTGGGAAACATATAAGATAGGCTCTTATTCAGGGTGAGGGTCCGGATTGATGTGAGCAATCTGTATGTACAGGGTGTGGGAAACATATAAGATAGGCTCTTATTCAGGGTGAGGGTCCGGATTGATGTGAGCAATCTGTATGTACAGGGTGTGGGAAACATATAAGATAGACTCTTACTCAGGGTGAGGGTCCGGATTGATGTGAGCAATCTGTATGTACAGGGTGTGGGAAACATATAAGATAGGCTCTTATTCAGGGTGAGGGTCCGGATTGATGTGAGCAATCTGTATGTACAGGGTGTGGGAAACATATAAGATAGGCTCTTATTCAGGGTGAGGGTCCGGATTAATGTGAGCAATCTGTATGTACAGGGTGTGGGAAACATATAAGATAGACTCTTACTCAGGGTGAGGGTCCGGATTGATGTGAGCAATCTGTATGTACAGGGTGTGGGGAACATATAAGATAGACTCTTACTCAGGGTGAGGGTCCGGATTAATGTGAGCAATCTGTATGTACAGGGTGTGGGGAACATATAAGATAGGCTCTTATTCAGGGTGAGGGTCCGGATTAATGTGAGCAATCTGTATGTACGGGGTGTGGGGAACATATAAGATAGGCTCTTACTCAGGGTGAGGGTCCGGATTGATGTGAGCAATCTGTATGTACAGGGTGTGGGAAACATATAAGATAGGCTCTTATTCAGGGTGAGGGTCCGGATTAATGTGGGCAATCTGTATGTACAGGGTGTGGGAAACATATAAGATAGGCTCTTATTCAGGGTGAGGGTCCGGATTAATGTGGGCAATCTGTATGTACAGGGTGTGGGAAACATATAAGATAGGCTCTTATTCAGGGTGAAGGTCCGGATTAATGTGAGCAATCTGTATGTACAAGGTGTGGGAAACATATAAGATAGGCTCTTATTCAGGGTGAAGGTCCGGATTAATGTGAGCAATCTGTATGTACAGGGTGTGGGAAACATATAAGATAGGCTCTTATTCAGGGTGAAGGTCCGGATTAATGTGAGCAATCTGTATGTACAAGGTGTGGGAAACATATAAGATAGGCTCTTATTCAGGGTGAAGGTCCGGATTAATGTGAGCAATCTGTATGTACAAGGTGTGGGAAACATATAAGATAGGCTCTTATTCAGGGTGAGGGTCCGGATTAATGTGAGCAATCTGTATGTACAGGGTGTGGGAAACATATAAGATAGGCTCTTATTCAGGGTGAAGGTCCGGATTAATGTGAGCAATCTGTATGTACAAGGTGTGGGAAACATATAAGATAGGCTCTTATTCAGGGTGAAGGTCCGGATTAATGTGAGCAATCTGTATGTACAAGGTGTGGGAAACATATAAGATAGGCTCTTATTCAGGGTGAGGGTCCGGATTAATGTGAGCAATCTGTATGTACAGGGTGTGGGAAACATATAAGATAGGCTCTTATTCAGGGTGAGGGTCCGGATTAAACATGGGGGCAGTGATGTTTTTATGGTGTGTGGTGCACATTGTACGTTTGGTTTTTTACCCAAATAATAAAAGAAAGTGATATAACCTGTCGCTGTCCTTCTCTCCGGGCGGCGTTCCTCCTTTCTGTATTGATTGCTGGAGAATGCGAGCGATTATTTGTGTCATATATTAAATATATTTTGGTCCTTATTCATGAAGTAATAGCGTCCGGTAGCGGCTGGTTAATGACAGGTAGCGACAGGTGAGCGCCGGACACGGCAGCAATTACACATTTATCAAGCAGAATCTGTTTAGCGACTGGGATAGCGCCATGTAGCGTCCGATTCATCATTTTCCCAGCCTCAGCGAACAGCGCCAGGTCTGACCTCTCGCTACCTGTCGCTCTCCCATACATTTCAATGGACGTTTTTTTAAACTGGGTTTTTATTTATTTATTTTTTTTAAATCTCGAATAATTCTGTGACGTCTCCCGGCCGAGAAAAAGCCATTTATTCAAATATTTTTCATGTTTTATATATTTCTGCAGAAGTGACATCACAGCTCTGCCATTAAAGTGGACCAACACCCAGGCCGATCAGCTCCCTGGAAACCCCGCAGGACGCCCCATTCACCTTACCTTACTCCCATTCTAACGGCGCATGCGCGGGCCGCATCTGGCGCTTCTTTCTAGCAGGGCGCCGTTTGTGAATGGCCGGCGCGGGCGCGCTCCCTGTTAGAGGGAAGCGTGAGATACGTCTGGCGGCGCGCTCGGAATCACTGTGGTTGTCTGTCCCTTGTACGTGCATACCACAGCGACTCTGAGCGCTCCGATTGGACGAGGCCCGCGCATGCGCCGTAGGAGCGGGGTGAGGTGAGTTTTTTTCTGCCATTCCGGGGGGTTTCACCCGATCGGGACCAGAATCCAGGATAGTGAAAATCCCGGGTGTTCATGTCACAATGTCATTCCATGTTTTCGCTTTGTTACTGGTGGATACATGCTGAAAAACAGACTTTAAAGTGGACCTACACCCAGAATTGTCACTATCCCAGGTTCTGGTCCACTTCAGTGGGGCACCCCGATCGTGTGAAACCCCCCAGAAAGCCCCAAAAACTCACCTGACCCACGTGACCGCTGCAGCCAATCCCCGCCGCCGGACAAGCAGAGCGCCACCGCCTCCCGCACGTCCCTCTTACAGGGAGCGCACCCGCGCTGGCCATTCACAAACGGCGCCCTGCTAGAGGGACGCGCGGGTGGCAGCAAAAAGGTAAGACTGTGGGCTTCCTGGCGGGTTTCCCCGATTTCGGACGCCCCGCGGGGAGGGATCTGATCGGCCCGGGAATCTTATAGATCCCTCCTGGGTGTTGGTCGGCTTTAATCACACAGCCTCCTGCGCTCTGGGCTTCAGAGAAGCATTTTTCAGCGCCAGAGATTTGTGAGGCTGTTTTTTTGCTGAATATGGTGTGAGTCGCTATGAGCAGTCGCTAACATGCGCTCCCATACAGCGCTGTACTGGACAAATAGCAACTCCTCACAATGTATTCATCATTACTGCATAGCGACTGAGTCGCTATAAACTAGCCACCCACTGCTGAGCACTGCGACTACTAGCGGGCGCTCTGAATATGCCGCTACAGACGCTCATCTGTCGCTACCTGGCGTTAGTGATAAATCAGCCTGCCCGTTTTTCTAGGAAAGTTGCTCTATAGAAACATAAGACTGATAGCGAATTTTGATCATTTTTCTATTGTTTGGGATCAGATTCGATTGTTTGTTCGATCATTTCGCGTGTTTACAATCAGATCGATCGGCCGTGTCGGTCTCTGTGTGTGTGTGTGTGTGTGTGTCGCCATGGAGACGCGCTAGGCCGCACACAGCTGCCACGTAAGCTGATTGGTCGGCCTTTGCTCCTCACAGAAGAGGCGGAGAGGGAGGTGGGCGTGGCTCTCGTTAAACCCCGTCCTCCACCCTCTGCAGGTTGGTTTGAGCGACCCACGAGACTGCGCATGCGCTCATGGCCCACAGTATGATCAGCCTTAGCTCCCCATAGACGAGGCAGAGAGCGAGGTGGGCGTGGCTCTCGTTAATCTCCGCCCTCCTCTTCTGCACCGCCTCACGTTAGAGTGACCCACGAGACTGCGCATGCGCTGATCATCACACCTAGTATGGTCGTCCTCAGATGAGGAAGAGATATAGGGGGGTGGGCGTGGCTCTCGTTAATCCCCGCCCCTCTTCTGCACCGCCTCACGTTGGTTAGAGTGTAACCCACAAGACTACGCATGCGCTGATCATCACACCTAGTATGGTCGGCCTCAGATGAGGCAGAGATATAGGGGGTGGGCGTGGCTGTCGTTAATCCCCGCCCCCTCTTCTGCACCGCCTCACGTGTAACCCACAAGACTACGCATGCGCTGTTCATCACACCTAGTATGGTCGGCCTCAGATCAGGCAGATATAGGGGGTGGGCGTGGCTCTCGTTAACCCCGCCCTCTCTTCTGCACCGCCTCACGAGTTCAGAGCATAACCCACAAGACTGCGCATGCGCCCATTGCAACCTGCTACAGCCTGATCACACAGAGTATGGTGGAGTCTCCGACAAAATGGCGGGCGTGCGACGTGTCATCTTATTTTGATGAAGAAAAATCTTCGCTCTAGTAACGGAAAACGGCACCACGGCGCAATTTCCAGGCAGCGAGAGCAAGCTTTAGTCGGTAGTGAGGGCGGAAGTAGTTGCCGGTAAGGGCGGAAGTAGTTGCCGGTAAGGGCGGAAGAGATGCACCGCGTTCTGTCAGCTGTCCAACGGGAACACCCTGACACACAGAGTGAATGGACGATGGATTGACGGACACGTCGCTGCCGGGCCTCGCTACTGAGGCAGCCAATCAGAAACCAGCTCTGACAGTCCAGCTTGAAGTAAGCCGATGTGGGATTGGTTGCTGTGGGGGGGCATCCCAGATTGCGGTGCCCGGGACCAAGGCCGGCGTAGTCCCAATCTCGTGTTGTGGTCCACTTTAACATTCGGGTATAGATCGCTTTAATTCAGAGAATTCGCTATGGCTTTAAAGTGGAGCTAAACCCAGCAGCGGCCGTCCTGGAGTCTAAGCGATTCCAGGGCTTCCCGAATGGCTCATGTGTGGGCTCCCGTCCAATCAGAGCCGTGCAAATGTAATGGTGATAAAGCTGCGTGTATGCACAATACTGCCAGAAAAGAGAGAGAAAATAAAGAATAGAAGGAATGAGAGAAATAATAGAAGGACTAAGAGAAAGTATAGAGAGAAGGAAAGAGCGGAAGAATAGAAGAATGAGAGAAAGAATAGAGAATGAGAGAAAGAATAGAAGGGGAATGAGAGAAAGAATAGAAGGGGAATGAGAGAAAGAATAGAAGGGGAATGAGAGAAAGAATAGAAGGAATAGGAGAGAGAATGAAATGAATAATAGAAGGAATAAGAGAACGAATAAAAGGAGTAAGAGAAAGAGAGTAGAAGGAATAAGAGAAATAATAGACCGAGTGACAGAAAGGAGTAGGTGAAACGGTAGAAGTAATAAGAGAGTAAAAGAAAAAAAAATAGAAGGAATCAGAGAGAAAGAATAGAAGGAATCGGAGAGAAATTATAGAAGGAATCAGAAAGAGAATAGAAGGAATCGGAGAGAAATTATAGAAGGAATCAGAAAGAGAATAGAAGGAGTAAGAGAAATAATAGAAGGAATCAGAGAGAGAATAGAAGGAGTAAGAGAAATAATAGAAGGAATCAGAAAGAGAATAGAAGGAGTAAGAGAAATAATAGAAGGAATCAGAGAGAGAATAGAAGGAGTAAGAGAAATAATAGAAGGAGTAAGAGAAATAATAGAAGGAGTAAGAGAAATAATAGAAGGAATCAGAGAGAGAATAGAAGGAGTAAGAGAAATAATAGAAGGAATCAGAGAGAGAATAGAAGGAGTAAGAGAAATAATAGAAGGAATCAGAGAGAGAATAGAAGGAGTAAGAGAAATAATAGAAGGAATCAGAGAGAGAATAGAAGGAGTAAGAGAAATAATAGAAGGAGTAAGAGAAATAATAGAAGGAGTAAGAGAAATAATAGAAGGAATCAGAGAGAGAATAGAAGGAGTAAGAGAAATAATAGAAGGAATCAGAGAGAGAATAGAAGGAGTAAGAGAAATAATAGAAGGAATCAGAGAGAGAATAGAAGGAATCAGAAAGAGAATAGAAGGATTAAGAGAAATAATAGAAGGAATCAGAGAGAGAATAGAAGGAATCAGAAAGAGAATAGAAGGAGTAAGAGAAATAATAGAAGAAATCAGAGAGAGAATAGAAGGAGTAAGAGAAATAATAGAAGAAATCAGAGAGAGAATAGAAGGAGTAAGAGAAATAATAGAAGGAATCAGAGAGAGAATAGAAGGAGTAAGAGAAATAATAGAAGGAATCAGAGAGAGAATAGAAGGAGTAAGAGAAAGAATAGAAGAAATCAGAGAGAGAATAGAAGGAGTAAGAGAAAGAATAGAAGAAATCAGAGAGAGAATAGAAGGAGTAAGAGAAAGAATAGAAGAAATCAGAGAGAGAATAGAAGGAGTAAGAGAAAGAATAGAAGAAATCAGAGAGAGAATAGAAGGAGTAAGAGAAAGAATTGAAGGAATCAGAGAGAGAATAGAAGGAATCAGAGAGAGAATAGAAGGATTAAGAGAAATAATAGAAGGAATCAGAGAGAGAATAGAAGGATTAAGAGAAAGAATTGAAGGAATCAGAGAGAGAATAGAAGAAATCAGAGAGAGAATAGAAGGAGTAAGAGAAAGAATAGAAGAAATCAGAGAGAGAATAGAAGGAGTAAGAGAAAGAATAGAAGAAATCAGAGAGAGAATAGAAGGAGTAAGAGAAAGAATAGAAGGAATCAGAGAGAGAATAGAAGGAATCAGAAAGAGAATAGAAGGAGTAAGAGAAATAATAGAAGGAATCAGAGAGAGAATAGAAGGAGTAAGAGAAAGAATAGAAGAAATCAGAGAGAGAATAGAAGGAGTAAGAGAAAGAATAGAAGGAATCAGAGAGAGAATAGAAGGAATCAGAAAGAGAATAGAAGGAGTAAGAGAAATAATAGAAGGAATCAGAGAGAGAATAGAAGGAGTAAGAGAAAGAATAGAAGAAATCAGAGAGAGAATAGAAGGAGTAAGAGAAATAATAGAAGGAATCAGAGAGAGAATAGAAGGAATCAGAAAGAGAATAGAAGGATTAAGAGAAATAATAGAAGGAATCAGAGAGAGAATAGAAGGAGTAAGAGAAAGAATAGAAGAAATCAGAGAGAGAATAGAAGGAGTAAGAGAAAGAATAGAAGAAATCAGAGAGAGAATAGAAGGAGTAAGAGAAAGAATAGAAGAAATCAGAGAGAGAATAGAAGGAGTAAGAGAAATAATAGAAGGAATCAGAGAGAGAATAGAAGGAGTAAGAGAAATAATAGAAGGAATCAGAGAGAGAATAGAAGGATTAAGAGAAAGAATAGAAGAAATCAGAGAGAGAATAGAAGGAGTAAGAGAAATAATAGAAGGAATTAGAGAGAGAATAGAAGGAGTAAGAGAAATAATAGAAGGAATCAGAGAGAGAATAGAAGGATTAAGAGAAAGAATAGAAGAAATCAGAGAGAGAATAGAAGGAGTAAGAGAAATAATAGAAGGAATCAGAGAGAGAATAGAAGGAATCAGAAAGAGAATAGAAGGAGTAAGAGAAATAATAGAAGGAATCAGAGAGAGAATAGAAGGATTAAGAGAAATAATAGAAGGAATCAGAGAGAGAATAGAAGGAGTAAGAGAAATAATAGAAGGAATCAGAGAGAGAATAGAAGGAATCAGAAAGAGAATAGAAGGATTAAGAGAAAGAATAGAAGAAATCAGAGAGAGAATAGAAGGAGTAAGAGAAATAATAGAAGGAATTAGAGAGAGAATAGAAGGAGTAAGAGAAAGAATAGAAGAAATCAGAGAGAGAATAGAAGGAGTAAGAGAAATAATAGAAGGAATTAGAGAGAGAATAGAAGGAGTAAGAGAAAGAATAGAAGAAATCAGAGAGAGAATAGAAGGATTAAGAGAAATAATAGAAGGAATCAGAGAGAGAATAGAAGGAGTAAGAGAAAGAATAGAAGGAATCAGAGAGAGAATAGAAGGAGTAAGAGAAATAATAGAAGGAATCAGAGAGAGAATAGAAGGAGTAAGAGAAATAATAGAAGGAATCAGAGAGAGAATAGAAGGAGTAAGAGAAAGAATAGAAGAAATCAGAGAGAGAATAGAAGGAGTAAGAGAAAGAATAGAAGAAATCAGAGAGAGAATAGAAGGAGTAAGAGAAAGAATAGAAGAAATCAGAGAGAGAATAGAAGGAGTAAGAGAAAGAATAGAAGGAATCAGAGAGAGAATAGAAGGAGTAAGAGAAATAATAGAAGGAATCAGAGAGAGAATAGAAGGAATCAGAAAGAGAATAGAAGGAGTAAGAGAAATAATAGAAGGAATCAGAGAGAGAATAGAAGGATTAAGAGAAATAATAGAAGGAATCAGAGAGAGAATAGAAGGATTAAGAGAAAGAATAGAAGAAATCAGAGAGAGAATAGAAGGAGTAAGAGAAAGAATAGAAGAAATCAGAGAGAGAATAGAAGGAGTAAGAGAAAGAATAGAAGGAATCAGAGAGAGAATAGAAGGAGTAAGAGAAATAATAGAAGGAATCAGAGAGAGAATAGAAGGAATCAGAAAGAGAATAGAAGGAGTAAGAGAAATAATAGAAGGAATCAGAGAGAGAATAGAAGGATTAAGAGAAATAATAGAAGGAATCAGAGAGAGAATAGAAGGATTAAGAGAAAGAATAGAAGAAATCAGAGAGAGAATAGAAGGAGTAAGAGAAATAATAGAAGGAATCAGAGAGAGAATAGAAGGAGTAAGAGAAATAATAGAAGGAATCAGAGAGAGAATAGAAGGAGTAAGAGAAAGAATAGAAGAAATCAGAGAGAGAATAGAAGGAGTAAGAGAAAGAATAGAAGAAATCAGAGAGAGAATAGAAGGAGTAAGAGAAAGAATAGAAGAAATCAGAGAGAGAATAGAAGGAATCAGAGAGAGAATAGAAGGAGTAAGAGAAAGAATAGAAGAAATCAGAGAGAGAATAGAAGGAGTAAGAGAAAGAATAGAAGAAATCAGAGAGAGAATAGAAGGAGTAAGAGAAAGAATAGAAGAAATCAGAGAGAGAATAGAAGGAGTAAGAGAAAGAATAGAAGAAATCAGAGAGAGAATAGAAGGAGTAAGAGAAAGAATAGAAGAAATCAGAGAGAGAATAGAAGGAGTAAGAGAAAGAATAGAAGAAATCAGAGAGAGAATAGAAGGAGTAAGAGAAAGAATAGAAGAAATCAGAGAGAGAATAGAAGGAGTAAGAGAAATAATAGAAGGAATCAGAGAGAGAATAGAAGGAGTAAGAGAAATAATAGAAGGAATCAGAGAGAGAATAGAAGGAGTAAGAGAAATAATAGAAGGAATCAGAGAGAGAATAGAAGGAGTAAGAGAAAGAATAGAAGAAATCAGAGAGAGAATAGAAGGAATCAGAAAGAGAATAGAAGGATTAAGAGAAAGAATAGAAGAAATCAGAGAGAGAATAGAAGGAGTAAGAGAAATAATAGAAGGAATTAGAGAGAGAATAGAAGGAGTAAGAGAAAGAATAGAAGAAATCAGAGAGAGAATAGAAGGAGTAAGAGAAATAATAGAAGGAATTAGAGAGAGAATAGAAGGAGTAAGAGAAAGAATAGAAGAAATCAGAGAGAGAATAGAAGGATTAAGAGAAATAATAGAAGGAATCAGAGAGAGAATAGAAGGAGTAAGAGAAAGAATAGAAGAAATCAGAGAGAGAATAGAAGGAGTAAGAGAAAGAATAGAAGAAATCAGAGAGAGAATAGAAGGAGTAAGAGAAAGAATAGAAGGAATCAGAGAGAGAATAGAAGGAGTAAGAGAAAGAATAGAAGGAATCAGAGAGAGAATAGAAGGAGTAAGAGAAAGAATAGAAGGAATCAGAGAGAGAATAGAAGGAGTAAGAGAAATAATAGAAGGAATCAGAGAGAGAATAGAAGGAGTAAGAGAAAGAATAGAAGAAATCAGAGAGAGAATAGAAGGAGTAAGAGAAAGAATAGAAGAAATCAGAGAGAGAATAGAAGGAGTAAGAGAAAGAATAGAAGGAATCAGAGAGAGAATAGAAGGAGTAAGAGAAATAATAGAAGGAATCAGAGAGAGAATAGAAGGAGTAAGAGAAAGAATAGAAGGAATCAGAGAGAGAATAGAAGGAGTAAGAGAAATAATAGAAGGAATCAGAGAGAGAATAGAAGGAGTAAGAGAAAGAATAGAAGAAATCAGAGAGAGAATAGAAGGAGTAAGAGAAATAATAGAAGAAATCAGAGAGAGAATAGAAGGAGTAAGAGAAAGAATAGAAGGAATCAGAGAGAGAATAGAAGGAGTAAGAGAAATAATAGAAGGAATCAGAGAGAGAATAGAAGGAATCAGAAAGAGAATAGAAGGAGTAAGAGAAATAATAGAAGGAATCAGAGAGAGAATAGAAGGATTAAGAGAAATAATAGAAGGAATCAGAGAGAGAATAGAAGGATTAAGAGAAATAATAGAAGGAATCAGAGAGAGAATAGAAGGAGTAAGAGAAAGAATAGAAGAAATCAGAGAGAGAATAGAAGGAGTAAGAGAAAGAATAGAAGAAATCAGAGAGAGAATAGAAGGAGTAAGAGAAAGAATAGAAGAAATCAGAGAGAGAATAGAAGGAATCAGAGAGAGAATAGAAGGAGTAAGAGAAAGAATAGAAGAAATCAGAGAGAGAATAGAAGGAGTAAGAGAAAGAATAGAAGAAATCAGAGAGAGAATAGAAGGAGTAAGAGAAAGAATAGAAGAAATCAGAGAGAGAATAGAAGGAGTAAGAGAAAGAATAGAAGAAATCAGAGAGAGAATAGAAGGAGTAAGAGAAAGAATAGAAGAAATCAGAGAGAGAATAGAAGGAGTAAGAGAAAGAATAGAAGAAATCAGAGAGAGAATAGAAGGAGTAAGAGAAAGAATAGAAGGAATCAGAGAGAGAATAGAAGGAGTAAGAGAAATAATAGAAGGAATCAGAGAGAGAATAGAAGGAGTAAGAGAAATAATAGAAGGAATCAGAGAGAGAATAGAAGGAATCAGAAAGAGAATAGAAGGAGTAAGAGAAATAATAGAAGGAATCAGAGAGAGAATAGAAGGATTAAGAGAAATAATAGAAGGAATCAGAGAGAGAATAGAAGGATTAAGAGAAAGAATAGAAGAAATCAGAGAGAGAATAGAAGGAGTAAGAGAAATAATAGAAGGAATTAGAGAGAGAATAGAAGGAGTAAGAGAAAGAATAGAAGAAATCAGAGAGAGAATAGAAGGAGTAAGAGAAATAATAGAAGGAATCAGAGAGAGAATAGAAGGAGTAAGAGAAATAATAGAAGGAATCAGAGAGAGAATAGAAGGAGTAAGAGAAAGAATAGAAGAAATCAGAGAGAGAATAGAAGGAGTAAGAGAAAGAATAGAAGAAATCAGAGAGAGAATAGAAGGAGTAAGAGAAAGAATAGAAGAAATCAGAGAGAGAATAGAAGGAGTAAGAGAAAGAATAGAAGAAATCAGAGAGAGAATAGAAGGAGTAAGAGAAATAATAGAAGAAATCAGAGAGAGAATAGAAGGAGTAAGAGAAAGAATAGAAGAAATCAGAGAGAGAATAGAAGGAGTAAGAGAAAGAATAGAAGAAATCAGAGAGAGAATAGAAGGAGTAAGAGAAAGAATAGAAGGAATCAGAGAGAGAATAGAAGGAATCAGAAAGAGAATAGAAGGAGTAAGAGAAATAATAGAAGGAATCAGAGAGAGAATAGAAGGAGTAAGAGAAATAATAGAAGAAATCAGAGAGAGAATAGAAGGAGTAAGAGAAAGAATAGAAGAAATCAGAGAGAGAATAGAAGGAGTAAGAGAAATAATAGAAGGAATCAGAAAGAGAATAGAAGGAATCAGAAAGAGAATAGAAGGAGTAAGAGAAATAATAGAAGAAATCAGAGAGAGAATAGAAGGAGTAAGAGAAATAATAGAAGGAATCAGAAAGAGAATAGAAGGAATCAGAAAGAGAATAGAAGGAGTAAGAGAAATAATAGAAGGAATTAGAGAGAGAATAGAAGGAGTAAGAGAAAGAATAGAAGAAATCAGAGAGAGAATAGAAGGAGTAAGAGAAATAATAGAAGGAATCAGAGAGAGAATAGAAGGAGTAAGAGAAATAATAGAAGGAATCAGAGAGAGAATAGAAGGAGTAAGAGAAAGAATAGAAGAAATCAGAGAGAGAATAGAAGGAGTAAGAGAAAGAATAGAAGAAATCAGAGAGAGAATAGAAGGAGTAAGAGAAAGAATAGAAGAAATCAGAGAGAGAATAGAAGGAGTAAGAGAAAGAATAGAAGAAATCAGAGAGAGAATAGAAGGAGTAAGAGAAAGAATAGAAGGAATCAGAGAGAGAATAGAAGGAATCAGAAAGAGAATAGAAGGAGTAAGAGAAATAATAGAAGGAATCAGAGAGAGAATAGAAGGAGTAAGAGAAATAATAGAAGAAATCAGAGAGAGAATAGAAGGAGTAAGAGAAAGAATAGAAGAAATCAGAGAGAGAATAGAAGGAGTAAGAGAAATAATAGAAGGAATCAGAAAGAGAATAGAAGGAATCAGAAAGAGAATAGAAGGAGTAAGAGAAATAATAGAAGAAATCAGAGAGAGAATAGAAGGAGTAAGAGAAATAATAGAAGGAATCAGAAAGAGAATAGAAGGAATCAGAAAGAGAATAGAAGGAGTAAGAGAAATAATAGAAGGAATTAGAGAGAGAATAGAAGGAGTAAGAGAAAGAATAGAAGAAATCAGAGAGAGAATAGAAGGAGTAAGAGAAATAATAGAAGGAATCAGAGAGAGAATAGAAGGAGTAAGAGAAATAATAGAAGGAATCAGAGAGAGAATAGAAGGAGTAAGAGAAAGAATAGAAGAAATCAGAGAGAGAATAGAAGGAGTAAGAGAAAGAATAGAAGAAATCAGAGAGAGAATAGAAGGAGTAAGAGAAAGAATAGAAGAAATCAGAGAGAGAATAGAAGGAGTAAGAGAAAGAATAGAAGAAATCAGAGAGAGAATAGAAGGAGTAAGAGAAAGAATAGAAGAAATCAGAGAGAGAATAGAAGGAGTAAGAGAAAGAATAGAAGAAATCAGAGAGAGAATAGAAGGAGTAAGAGAAAGAATAGAAGAAATCAGAGAGAGAATAGAAGGAGTAAGAGAAATAATAGAAGGAATCAGAGAGAGAATAGAAGGAATCAGAAAGAGAATAGAAGGATTAAGAGAAATAATAGAAGGAATCAGAGAGAGAATAGAAGGAGTAAGAGAAAGAATAGAAGAAATCAGAGAGAGAATAGAAGGAGTAAGAGAAAGAATAGAAGAAATCAGAGAGAGAATAGAAGGAGTAAGAGAAAGAATAGAAGAAATCAGAGAGAGAATAGAAGGAGTAAGAGAAAGAATAGAAGAAATCAGAGAGAGAATAGAAGGAGTAAGAGAAAGAATAGAAGAAATCAGAGAGAGAATAGAAGGAATCAGAAAGAGAATAGAAGGAGTAAGAGAAATAATAGAAGGAATCAGAGAGAGAATAGAAGGAGTAAGAGAAATAATAGAAGGAATCAGAGAGAGAATAGAAGGAGTAAGAGAAATAATAGAAGAAATCAGAGAGAGAATAGAAGGAATCAGAAAGAGAATAGAAGGAGTAAGAGAAATAATAGAAGGAATTAGAGAGAGAATAGAAGGAGTAAGAGAAAGAATAGAAGAAATCAGAGAGAGAATAGAAGGATTAAGAGAAATAATAGAAGGAATCAGAGAGAGAATAGAAGGAGTAAGAGAAAGAATAGAAGAAATCAGAGAGAGAATAGAAGGAGTAAGAGAAAGAATAGAAGAAATCAGAGAGAGAATAGAAGGAGTAAGAGAAAGAATAGAAGGAATCAGAGAGAGAATAGAAGGAATCAGAAAGAGAATAGAAGGAGTAAGAGAAATAATAGAAGGAATCAGAGAGAGAATAGAAGGAGTAAGAGAAATAATAGAAGGAATCAGAGAGAGAATAGAAGGAGTAAGAGAAAGAATAGAAGAAATCAGAGAGAGAATAGAAGGAGTAAGAGAAAGAATAGAAGAAATCAGAGAGAGAATAGAAGGAGTAAGAGAAATAATAGAAGAAATCAGAGAGAGAATAGAAGGAATCAGAAAGAGAATAGAAGGATTAAGAGAAATAATAGAAGGAATCAGAGAGAGAATAGAAGGAGTAAGAGAAATAATAGAAGGAATCAGAGAGAGAATAGAAGGAGTAAGAGAAATAATAGAAGGAATCAGAGAGAGAATAGAAGGAGTAAGAGAAATAATAGAAGGAATCAGAGAGAGAATAGAAGGAGTAAGAGAAATAATAGAAGGAATCAGAGAGAGAATAGAAGGAGTAAGAGAAAGAATAGAAGAAATCAGAGAGAGAATAGAAGGAGTAAGAGAAATAATAGAAGGAGTAAGAGAAAGAATAGAAGAAATCAGAGAGAGAATAGAAGGAGTAAGAGAAATAATAGAAGGAATCAGAGAGAGAATAGAAGGAGTAAGAGAAATAATAGAAGGAATCAGAGAGAGAATAGAAGGAGTAAGAGAAATAATAGAAGAAATCAGAGAGAGAATAGAAGGAGTAAGAGAAATAATAGAAGGAATCAGAGAGAGAATAGAAGGAGTAAGAGAAAGAATAGAAGAAATCAGAGAGAGAATAGAAGGAGTAAGAGAAATAATAGAAGGAATCAGAGAGAGAATAGAAGGAGTAAGAGAAAGAATAGAAGAAATCAGAGAGAGAATAGAAGGAGTAAGAGAAAGAATAGAAGAAATCAGAGAGAGAATAGAAGGAGTAAGAGAAATAATAGAAGAAATCAGAGAGAGAATAGAAGGAATCAGAAAGAGAATAGAAGGATTAAGAGAAATAATAGAAGGAATCAGAGAGAGAATAGAAGGAGTAAGAGAAAGAATAGAAGAAATCAGAGAGAGAATAGAAGGAGTAAGAGAAAGAATAGAAGAAATCAGAGAGAGAATAGAAGGAGTAAGAGAAAGAATAGAAGGAATCAGAGAGAGAATAGAAGGAATCAGAAAGAGAATAGAAGGATTAAGAGAAATAATAGAAGGAATCAGAGAGAGAATAGAAGGAGTAAGAGAAATAATAGAAGGAATCAGAGAGAGAATAGAAGGAGTAAGAGAAATAATAGAAGGAATCAGAGAGAGAATAGAAGGATTAAGAGAAATAATAGAAGGAATCAGAGAGAGAATAGAAGGATTAAGAGAAATAATAGAAGGAATCAGAGAGAGAATAGAAGGATTAAGAGAAAGAATAGAAGAAATCAGAGAGAGAATAGAAGGAGTAAGAGAAATAATAGAAGGAATTAGAGAGAGAATAGAAGGAGTAAGAGAAAGAATAGAAGAAATCAGAGAGAGAATAGAAGGAGTAAGAGAAATAATAGAAGGAATCAGAAAGAGAATAGAAGGATTAAGAGAAATAATAGAAGGAATCAGAGAGAGAATAGAAGGAGTAAGAGAAAGAATAGAAGAAATCAGAGAGAGAATAGAAGGAGTAAGAGAAAGAATAGAAGAAATCAGAGAGAGAATAGAAGGAGTAAGAGAAAGAATAGAAGAAATCAGAGAGAGAATAGAAGGAGTAAGAGAAAGAATAGAAGAAATCAGAGAGAGAATAGAAGGAGTAAGAGAAAGAATAGAAGAAATCAGAGAGAGAATAGAAGGAGTAAGAGAAAGAATAGAAGAAATCAGAGAGAGAATAGAAGGAGTAAGAGAAAGAATAGAAGAAATCAGAGAGAGAATAGAAGGAGTAAGAGAAAGAATAGAAGAAATCAGAGAGAGAATAGAAGGAGTAAGAGAAATAATAGAAGAAATCAGAGAGAGAATAGAAGGAGTAAGAGAAATAATAGAAGGAATCAGAGAGAGAATAGAAGGAATCAGAAAGAGAATAGAAGGATTAAGAGAAATAATAGAAGGAATCAGAGAGAGAATAGAAGGAGTAAGAGAAAGAATAGAAGAAATCAGAGAGAGAATAGAAGGAGTAAGAGAAAGAATAGAAGAAATCAGAGAGAGAATAGAAGGAGTAAGAGAAAGAATAGAAGAAATCAGAGAGAGAATAGAAGGAGTAAGAGAAAGAATAGAAGAAATCAGAGAGAGAATAGAAGGAGTAAGAGAAATAATAGAAGAAATCAGAGAGAGAATAGAAGGAGTAAGAGAAATAATAGAAGGAATCAGAGAGAGAATAGAAGGAATCAGAAAGAGAATAGAAGGATTAAGAGAAATAATAGAAGGAATCAGAGAGAGAATAGAAGGAGTAAGAGAAAGAATAGAAGAAATCAGAGAGAGAATAGAAGGAGTAAGAGAAAGAATAGAAGAAATCAGAGAGAGAATAGAAGGAGTAAGAGAAAGAATAGAAGAAATCAGAGAGAGAATAGAAGGAGTAAGAGAAAGAATAGAAGAAATCAGAGAGAGAATAGAAGGAGTAAGAGAAATAATAGAAGAAATCAGAGAGAGAATAGAAGGAGTAAGAGAAATAATAGAAGGAATCAGAGAGAGAATAGAAGGAATCAGAAAGAGAATAGAAGGATTAAGAGAAATAATAGAAGGAATCAGAGAGAGAATAGAAGGAGTAAGAGAAAGAATAGAAGAAATCAGAGAGAGAATAGAAGGAGTAAGAAAAAGTGTCTCCTAATGAGCAATGTGGCTGACAGTCGTGGTTGCTGCGCGGCCCGGGGTGGAGGGAATGAGGTGGTGCAGCCAGTTCTGCTTTCACACACACATATATATATATAAGGAGTCGTTTGGCGCTATAGAGCCGATGGATTTTGGATTGTCCTGATTTTGATCGGATTGGTTTGATCAGGGAGCGATCAGCATCATATACATAATAGCTGCGGGGCCTCGCTCTGCTGGGGGCAAATTCTAACCAATGAAATACACAGATGCCCCGACCAGAGATTTATAATATCACTCACTGATTAAAGTTCATATAACATTTATTGAAATAGGATTCCATAGCAAATAACATTAAAACTCCCATCTAAAAACACACACAATGCTTCAAATAAAATCTAAATGTAAATGATATAATAAAGTGTCAAGTGCTTCCAAAGTGCATCAAATCACAATAGAACGACATTAAATCAGCGCAACAATACACAAGGTCTATATACACCATATATATACCATATATACCATATACACCATATATATACCATATATACCATATACACCATATATACACCATATATACACCATATACACCATATACACCATATATACACCATATATACACCATATATACACCATATACACCATATACACCATATACACCATATACACCATATACACCATATACACCATATACACCATATACACCATATATACACCATATATACACCATATATACACCATATACACCATATACACCATATATACCATATACACCATATACACCATATATACCATATACACCATATACACCATATATACCATATACACCATATACACCATATATACACCATATATACACCATATATACACCATATACACCATATACACCATATACACCATATACACCATATACACCATATATACCATATACACCATATATACCATATACACCATATACACCATATATACACCATATATACACCATATATACACCATATACACCATATACACCATATATACCATATACACCATATACACCATATACACCATATACACCATATACACCATATACACCATATACACCATATACACCATATATACACCATATATACACCATATACACCATATACACCATATATACCATATACACCATATACACCATATATACACCATATACACCATATATACCATATACACCATATACACCATATATACACCATATACACCATATACACCATATACACCATATATACACCATATATACACCATATACACCATATACACCATATATACCATATACACCATATACACCATATATACACCATATACACCATATATACCATATACACCATATACACCATATATACACCATATACACCATATACACCATATACACCATATACACCATATATACACCATATATACACCATATACACCATATATACCATATACACCATATACACCATATATACACCATATACACCATATATACCATATACACCATATACACCATATATACACCATATACACCATATACACCATATATACCATATACACCATATACACCATATATACACCATATACACCATATACACCATATACACCATATACACCATATACACCATATATACACCATATACACCATATACACCATATATACCATATACACCATATACACCATATACACCATATACACCATATATACCATATACACCATATATACCATATACACCATATATACCATATACACCATATATACCATATACACCATATATACCATATATACCATATACACCATATACACCATATACACCATATACACCATATATACCATATACACCATATATACCATATACACCATATATACCATATACACCATATATACCATATACACCATATATACCATATACACCATATATACCATATACACCATATATACCATATACACCATATATACCATATACACCATATATACCATATATACCATATACACCATATACACCATATACACCATATACACCATATATACACCATATATACACCATATATACACCATATATACACCATATACACCATATACACCATATATACCATATACACCATATACACCATATACACCATATACACCATATATACCATATACACCATATATACCATATACACCATATATACCATATACACCATATATACCATATACACCATATATACCATATACACCATATACACCATATACACCATATATACCATATACACCATATACACCATATACACCATATACACCATATACACCATATATACCATATACACCATATATACCATATATACCATATACACCATATACACCATATACACCATATATACACCATATATACCATATACACCATATATACCATATACACCATATATACCATATACACCATATACACCATATACACCATATACACCATATACACCATATATACCATATACACCATATACACCATATACACCATATACACCATATACACCATATACACCATATACACCATATACACCATATACACCATATATACCATATACACCATATATACCATATATACCATATACACCATATACACCATATACACCATATATACACCATATATACCATATACACCATATATATACCATATATACCATATACACCATATATACCATATACACCATATACACCATATACACCATATACACCATATACACCATATACACCATATACACCATATACACCATATATACCATATACACCATATACACCATATACACCATATATACACCATATATACACCATATACACCATATACACCATATATACCATATACACCATATATATACCATATATACCATATATACCATATACACCATATATACCATATACACCATATATATACCATATACACCATATACACCATATACACCATATACACCATATATACACCATATATACACCATATATACACCATATATACACCATATATACCATATACACCATATATATACCATATATACCATATATACCATATCCACCATATACACCATATACACCATATACACCATATATACACCATATATACACCATATATACACCATATATACCATATACACCATATATATACCATATATACCATATACACCATATACACCATATACACCATATATACACCATATATACACCATATATACACCATATACACCATATATACCATATACACCATATACACCATATATACACCATATATACACCATATACACCATATATACCATATACACCATATACACCATATACACCATATACACCATATACACCATATATACCATATACCCTATATACCATATACACCATATACACCATATATACCATATACCCTATATACCATATACACCATATACACCATATATACCATATACCCTATATACCATATACACCATATACACCCTATACACCATATACACCATATACACCATATACCCTATATACCATATACACCATATACACCATATACCCTATATACCATATACACCATATACACCATATACACCATATACCATATATACCATATACCCTATATACCATATACACCATATATACCATATACCCTATATACCATATATACCATATACCCTATATACCATATACACCATATACCATATACCCTATATACCATATATACCATATATACCATATACCCTATATACCATATATACCATATACCCTATATACCATATACACCATATACACCATATACCATATACCCCATATACCCTATATACCATATACACCATATACACCATATATACCATATACCCTATATACCATATATACCATATACCCTATATACCATATACACCATATACCATATACCCCATATACCCTATATACCATATACACCATATACACCATATATACCATATACCCTATATACCATATATACCATATACCCTATATACCCTATATACCATATACACCATATACACCATATATACCATATACCCTATATACCATATACACCATATACACCATATATACCATATACACCATATACCATATATACCATATACCCTATATACCATATACACCATATATACCATATACCCTATATACCATATATACCATATACCCTATATACCATATACACCATATACCATATACCCTATATACCATATATACCATATATACCATATACCCTATATACCATATATACCATATACCCTATATACCATATACACCATATACCATATACCCCATATACCCTATATACCATATACACCATATACACCATATATACCATATACCCTATATACCATATATACCATATACCCTATATACCCTATATACCATATACACCATATACACCATATATACCATATACCCTATATACCATATATACCATATACCCTATATACCATATACACCATATACACCATATACCATATATACCATATACCCTATACACCATATACACCATATATACCATATACCCTATATACCATATATACCATATACCCTATATACCATATACACCATATATACCATATACCATATATACCATATACCCTATATACCATATATACCATATACCCTATATACCATATACACCATATACACCATATACCCTATATACCATATATACCATATACCATATATACCATATACCCTATATACCATATATACCATATACCCTATATACCATATACACCATATATACCATATACCATATATACCATATACCCTATATACCATATATACCATATACCCTATATACCATATACACCATATACACCATATACCCTATATACCATATATACCATATACCATATACACCATATACACCATATATACCATATACACCATATACACCATATATACCATATACACCATATACACCATATATACACCATATATACACCATATATACACCATATACACCATATACACCATATACACCATATACACCATATACACCATATATACCATATACACCATATATACCATATACACCATATACACCATATATACACCATATATACACCATATATACACCATATACACCATATACACCATATATACCATATACACCATATACACCATATACACCATATACACCATATACACCATATACACCATATACACCATATACACCATATATACACCATATATACACCATATACACCATATACACCATATATACCATATACACCATATACACCATATATACACCATATACACCATATATACCATATACACCATATACACCATATATACACCATATACACCATATACACCATATACACCATATATACACCATATATACACCATATACACCATATACACCATATATACCATATACACCATATACACCATATATACACCATATACACCATATATACCATATACACCATATACACCATATATACACCATATACACCATATACACCATATACACCATATACACCATATATACACCATATATACACCATATACACCATATACACCATATACACCATATACACCATATATACACCATATACACCATATATACCATATACACCATATACACCATATATACACCATATACACCATATACACCATATATACCATATACACCATATACACCATATATACACCATATACACCATATACACCATATACACCATATACACCATATACACCATATATACACCATATATACACCATATACACCATATACACCATATATACCATATACACCATATACACCATATACACCATATACACCATATATACCATATACACCATATATACCATATACACCATATATACCATATACACCATATATACCATATACACCATATATACCATATATACCATATACACCATATACACCATATACACCATATACACCATATATACCATATACACCATATATACCATATACACCATATATACCATATACACCATATATACCATATACACCATATATACCATATATACCATATACACCATATACACCATATACACCATATACACCATATATACACCATATATACACCATATATACACCATATATACACCATATACACCATATACACCATATATACCATATACACCATATACACCATATACACCATATACACCATATATACCATATACACCATATATACCATATACACCATATATACCATATACACCATATATACCATATACACCATATATACCATATACACCATATACACCATATACACCATATATACCATATACACCATATACACCATATACACCATATACACCATATACACCATATATACCATATACACCATATATACCATATATACCATATACACCATATACACCATATACACCATATATACACCATATATACCATATACACCATATATACCATATACACCATATATACCATATACACCATATACACCATATACACCATATACACCATATACACCATATATACCATATACACCATATACACCATATACACCATATACACCATATACACCATATACACCATATACACCATATACACCATATACACCATATACACCATATATACCATATACACCATATATACCATATATACCATATACACCATATACACCATATACACCATATATACACCATATATACCATATACACCATATATATACCATATATACCATATACACCATATATACCATATACACCATATACACCATATACACCATATACACCATATACACCATATACACCATATACACCATATACACCATATATACCATATACACCATATACACCATATACACCATATATACACCATATATACACCATATACACCATATACACCATATATACCATATACACCATATATACCATATATACCATATATACCATATACACCATATATACCATATACACCATATATATACCATATATACCATATACACCATATACACCATATACACCATATACACCATATATACACCATATATACACCATATATACACCATATATACCATATACACCATATATATACCATATATACCATATATACCATATATACCATATACACCATATACACCATATACACCATATACACCATATATACACCATATATACACCATATATACACCATATATACCATATACACCATATATATACCATATATACCATATACACCATATACACCATATACACCATATACACCATATATACACCATATATACACCATATACACCATATATACCATATACACCATATACACCATATATACACCATATATACACCATATACACCATATATACCATATACACCATATACACCATATACACCATATACACCATATACACCATATATACCATATACCCTATATACCATATACACCATATACACCATATATACCATATACCCTATATACCATATACACCATATACACCATATATACCATATACCCTATATACCATATACACCATATACACCCTATACACCATATACACCATATACACCATATACCCTATATACCATATACACCATATACACCATATACCCTATATACCATATACACCATATACACCATATACACCATATACACCATATACACCATATACCATATATACCATATACCCTATATACCATATACACCATATATACCATATACCCTATATACCATATATACCATATACCCTATATACCATATACACCATATACCATATACCCTATATACCATATATACCATATATACCATATACCCTATATACCATATATACCATATACCCTATATACCATATACACCATATACACCATATACCATATACCCCATATACCCTATATACCATATACACCATATACACCATATATACCATATACCCTATATACCATATATACCATATACCCTATATACCATATACACCATATACCATATACCCCATATACCCTATATACCATATACACCATATACACCATATATACCATATACCCTATATACCATATATACCATATACCCTATATACCCTATATACCATATACACCATATACACCATATATACCATATACCCTATATACCATATACACCATATACACCATATATACCATATACACCATATACCATATATACCATATACCCTATATACCATATACACCATATATACCATATACCCTATATACCATATATACCATATACCCTATATACCATATACACCATATACCATATACCCTATATACCATATATACCATATATACCATATACCCTATATACCATATATACCATATACCCTATATACCATATACACCATATACCATATACCCCATATACCCTATATACCATATACACCATATACACCATATATACCATATACCCTATATACCATATATACCATATACCCTATATACCCTATATACCATATACACCATATACACCATATATACCATATACCCTATATACCATATATACCATATACCCTATATACCATATACACCATATACACCATATACCATATATACCATATACCCTATACACCATATACACCATATATACCATATACCCTATATACCATATATACCATATACCCTATATACCATATACACCATATATACCATATACCATATATACCATATACCCTATATACCATATATACCATATACCCTATATACCATATACACCATATACACCATATACCCTATATACCATATATACCATATACCATATATACCATATACCCTATATACCATATATACCATATACCCTATATACCCTATATACCATATACACCATATACACCATATATACCATATACCCTATATACCATATATACCATATACCCTATATACCATATACACCATATACACCATATACCATATATACCATATACCCTATACACCATATACACCATATATACCATATACCCTATATACCATATATACCATATACCCTATATACCATATACCATATATACCATATACCCTATATACCATATATACCATATACCCTATATACCATATATACCATATACCCTATATACCATATATACCATATACCCTATATACCATATATACCATATACCCTATATACCATATACACCATATACCATATACCCTATATACCATATACACCATATACACCATATATACCATATACACCATATACCATATATACCATATACCCTATATACCATATATACCATATACCCTATATACCATATATACCATATACCCTATATACCATATATACCATATACCCTATATACCATATACCCTATATACCATATACACCATATACACCCTATACACCATATACACCATATACACCATATACACCATATACCCTATACACCATATACACCATATATACCATATACCCTATACACCATATACCCTATACACCATATACACCATATACACCATTTACCCTATACACCATATACACCATATACACCATATACACCATATACACCATATATACCATATACCCTATACACCATATACACCATATACACCATATACACCATATACACCATATACCCTATACACCATATATACCATATACACCATATACACCATATACACCATATATACCATATACCCTATACACCATATACCCTATACACCATATACACCATATACACCATTTACCCTATACACCATATACACCATATACACCATATACACCATATACACCATATACCCTATACACCATATATACCATATACACCATATACACCATATACACCATATATACCATATACCCTATACACCATATACCCTATACACCATATACACCATATACACCATATACACCATATACACCATATATACCATATACCCTATACACCATATACCCTATACACCATATACACCATATACACCATTTACCCTATACACCATATACACCATATACACCATATACACCATATACACCATATACCCTATACACCATATATACCATATACACCATATACACCATATACACCATATACACCATATACACCATATACACCATATACCCTATACACCATATACACCATATACACCATATACACCATATACACCATATACCCTATACACCATATATACCATATACACCATATACACCATATACACCATATATACCATATACCCTATACACCATATACCCTATACACCATATACACCATATACACCATTTACCCTATACACCATATACACCATATACACCATATACACCATATACACCATATATACCATATACACCATATACACCATATACACCATATACCCTATACACCATATACACCATATACACCATATACACCATATATACCATATACACCATATACACCATATACACCATATATACACCATATACCCTATACACCATATACACCATATACACCATATACACCATATACCATATACACCATATACCACATACACCATATACCATAAAAAAGTCTCAAAAAATATCTAATCTTGCATAACGTGCAGCAGTGTGGTCGCCACTTTAAACCCCCAGGAACAAGCAACGCGTTTCGTGACGTAAAGTCACTTCTTCAAGGCATCCCCATTTGTGTATTTCATTGATCATATACAGGATAAGATTGCGCAATCCGATTGTTAGGTGCGCGGCGACTCATCGGCACAACGATTGTTTGGTCTTATCCACCAAAACTGACTGATCTAATGAGACTAAAGGTGATTGCACCCCCCCCCCTCCCCATCATAGATTCTGATTGGTTAGATTGTCCTCGGCCGCTTTCATTCAGTCACAATCTTGGTTCCCATTGGCTGATCTCTCTCTGCTTTTTCCCTCTCTGCAGGTCCCCCGTGATCTCCGCGGCGCTGGCGCTCCTCCAGGATCGGATGGATTCGGTGACGATCTCGGGGCTTGATCAGGAGGAGGAGGATGGGGATGACCCCCTGCTGGAGGAGGAGGGGCATGAGGGGGAGGAGCATGAGGAGGAGGAGGGGGATCTGGAGCAGAACCCGTTTGATGGGCTCCCCTTCTCCTCCCGCTATTATGGCTTCCTGGCCCGGCGCCGCCTGCTGCCCGTCTGGGGGGTGAAATATCAATTCATGGAGAGTCTGCAGAACGCCAACATGGTGATCGTGAGCGGCCAACCCGGCACCGGCAAGAGCACCCAGGTGACTGCACCCGACTACTTACCTGAGGGGGCGGGGCTGTGTGTATTATGGTGGGCGTGGTCATAGGCCAGATACCAGGCAAGGATCAGAACCAGGAGGAGATTAGACCAGATACCAGGCAAGGGTCAGTACCAGGAGGACATTAGACCAGATACCAGGCAAGGGTCAGTACCAGGAGGAGATTAGACCAGATACCAGACAAGGGTCAGAACCAGGAGGACATTAGACCAGATACCAGGCAAGGGTCAGTACCAGGAGGAGATTAGACCAGATACCAGGCAAGGGTCAGTACCAGGAGGAGATTAGACCAGATACCAGGCAAGGGTCAGTACCAGGAGGACATTAGACCAGATACCAGGCAAGGGTCAGTACCAGGAGGACATTAGACCAGATACCAGGCAGAGGGTCAGTACCAGGAGGACATTAGACCAGATACCAGGCAGAGGGTCAGTACCAGGAGGAGATTAGACCAGATACCAGGGAAGGGTCAGTACCAGGAGGACATTAGACCAGATACCAGGCAGAGGGTCAGAACCAGGAGGAGATTAGACCAGATACCAGGGAAGGGTCAGTACCAGGAGGACATTAGACCAGATACCAGGCAGAGGGTCAGTACCAGGAGGAGATTAGACCAGATACCAGGCAAGGGTCAGTACCAGGAGGAGATTAGACCAGATACCAGACAAGGGTCAGTACCAGGAGGAGATTAGACCAGATACCAGACAAGGGTCAGTACCAGGAGGAGATTAGACCAGATACCAGACAAGGGTCAGTACCAGGAGGACATTAGACCAGATACCAGGCAAGGGTCAGTACCAGGAGGAGATTAGACCAGATACCAGACAAGGGTCAGTACCAGGAGGAGATTAGACCAGATACCAGGGAAGGGTCAGTACCAGGAGGAGATTAGACCAGATACCAGGGAAGGGTCAGAACCAGGAGGACATTAGACCAGATACCAGACAAGGGTCAGTACCAGGAGGAGATTAGACCAGATACCAGGCAGAGGGTCAGTACCAGGAGGAGATTAGACCAGATACCAGGGAAGGGTCAGTACCAGGAGGAGATTAGACCAGATACCAGGCAAGGGTCAGTACCAGGAGGAGATTAGACCAGATACCAGACAAGGGTCAGTACCAGGAGGAGATTAGACCAGATACCAGACAAGGGTCAGTACCAGGAGGAGATTAGACCAGATACCAGGCAGAGGTCAGTACCAGGAGGGGATTAGACCAGATACCAGGCAAGGGTCAGTACCAGGAGGAGATTAGACCAGATACCAGGCAGAGGGTCGGTACCAGGAGGAGATTAGACCAGATACCAGGGAAGGGTCAGTACCAGGAGGAGATTAGACCAGATACCAGGCAAGGGTCAGTACCAGGAGGAGATTAGACCAGATACCAGACAAGGGTCAGTACCAGGAGGAGATTAGACCAGATACCAGGCAAGGGTCAGTACCAGGAGGAGATTAGACCAGATACCAGACAAGGGTCAGTACCAGGAGGGGATTAGACCAGATACCAGGCAAGGGTCAGAACCAGGAGGACATTAGACCAGATACCAGACAAGGGTCAGTACCAGGAGGACATTAGACCAGATACCAGACAAGGGTCAGTACCAGGAGGACATTAGACCAGATACCAGGCAGAGGGTCAGTACCAGGAGGACATTAGACCAGATACCAGGCAAGGGTCAGAACCAGGAGGAGATTAGACCAGATACCAGGCAAGGGTCAGTACCAGGAGGAGATTAGACCAGATACCAGGCAGAGGGTCAGAACCAGGAGGAGATTAGACCAGATACCAGGCAAGGGTCAGTACCAGGAGGAGATTAGACCAGATACCAGGCAAGGGTCAGTACCAGGAGGACATTAGACCAGATACCAGGCAGAGGGTCAGTACCAGGAGGAGATTTGACCAGATACCAGGCAAGGGTCAGTACCAGGAGGACATTAGACCAGATACCAGGCAAGGGTCAGTACCAGGAGGGGATTAGACCAGATACCAGGCAGAGGTCAGTACCAGGAGGAGATTAGACCAGATACCAGACAAGGGTCAGTACCAGGAGGAGATTAGACCAGATACCAGACAAGGGTCAGTACCAGGAGGACATTAGACCAGATACCAGGCAGAGGTCAGTACCAGGAGGGGATTAGACCAGATACCAGACAAGGGTCAGTACCAGGAGGACATTAGACCAGATACCAGGCAGAGGCCAGTACCAGGAGGACATTAGACCAGATACCAGGCAAGGGTCAGTACCAGGAGGACATTAGACCAGATACCAGGCAAGGGTCAGTACCAGGAGGAGATTAGACCAGATACCAGGCAAGGGTCAGTACCAGGAGGACATTAGACCAGATACCAGGCAGAGGGTCAGTACCAGGAGGAGATTAGACGAGATACCGGGCAGAGGTCAGTACCAGGAGGACATTAGACCAGATACCAGGCAAGGGTCAGTACCAGGAGGACATTAGACCAGATACCAGGCAGAGGTCAGTACCAGGAGGACATTAGACCAGATACCAGACAAGGGTCAGTACCAGGAGGACATTAGACCAGATACCAGGCAGAGGTCAGTACCAGGAGGACATTAGACCAGATACCAGGCAAGGGTCAGTACCAGGAGGACATTAGACCAGATACCAGGCAAGGGTCAGTACCAGGAGGACATTAGACCAGATACCAGGCAGAGGTCAGTACCAGGAGGACATTAGACCAGATACCAGACAAGGGTCAGTACCAGGAGGACATTAGACCAGATACCAGGCAGAGGGTCAGTACCAGGAGGACATTAGACCAGATACCAGGCAAGGGTCAGTACCAGGAGGACATTAGACCAGATACCAGGCAGAGGTCAGTACCAGGAGGACATTAGACCAGATACCAGACAAGGGTCAGAACCAGGAGGAGATTAGACCAGATACCAGACAAGGGTCAGAACCAGGAGGAGATTAGACCAGATACCAGGCAAGGGTCAGTACCAGGAGGAGATTAGACCAGATACCAGGCAAGGGTCAGAACCAGGAGGAGATTAGACCAGATACCAGGGAAGGGTCAGTACCAGGAGGAGATTAGACCAGATACCAGGGAAGGGTCAGTACCAGGAGGAGATTAGACCAGATACCAGGCAAGGGTCAGTACCAGGAGGAGATTAGACCAGATACCAGACAAGGGTCAGTACCAGGAGGAGATTAGACCAGATACCAGGCAAGGGTCAGTACCAGGAGGAGATTAGACCAGATACCAGGGAAGGGTCAGTACCAGGAGGACATTAGATCAGATACCAGGCAGAGGTCAGTACCAGGAGGAGATTAGACCAGATACCAGGCAAGGGTCAGTACCAGGAGGACATTAGATCAGATACCAGGCAGAGGTCAGTACCAGGAGGAGATTAGACCAGATACCAGACAAGGGTCAGTACCAGGAGGACATTAGACCAGATACCAGGCAAGGGTCACTACCAGGAGGAGGTTAGACCAGATACCAGACAAGGGTCAGTACCAGGAGGAGATTAGACCAGATACCAGACAAGGGTCAGTACCAGGAGGACATTAGACCAGATACCAGGCAAGGGTCAGTACCAGGAGGGGATTAGACCAGATACCAGGCAAGGGTCAGTACCAGGAGGAGATTAGACCAGATACCAGACAAGGGTCAGAACCAGGAGGACATTAGACCAGATACCAGGCAGAGGGTCAGTACCAGGAGGAGATTAGACCAGATACCAGGGAAGGGTCAGTACCAGGAGGGGATTAGACCAGATACCAGACAAGGGTCAGTACCAGGAGGAGATTAGACCAGATACCAGACAAGGGTCAGTACCAGGAGGACATTAGACCAGATACCAGACAAGGGTCAGAACCAGGAGGAGATTAGACCAGATACCAGGCAAAGGTCAGTACCAGGAGGGGATTAGACCAGATACCAGACAAGGGTCAGTACCAGGAGGAGATTAGACCAGATACCAGGCAAGGGTCAGTACCAGGAGGAGATTAGACCAGATACCAGACAAGGGTCAGTACCAGGAGGACATTAGACCAGATACCAGGCAAGGGTCAGTACCAGGAGGAGATTAGACCAGATACCAGGCAAGGGTCAGTACCAGGAGGTGTGTAGCTAATGTCAGACAGGAAATCGTGCTCACCCTGCCTTGTCCCCCCCCTTCCCAGGTGCCGCAGTGGTGCGCAGAGTTTGCGCTTTCCCAGCAGTACAGTCAGGGTTCGGTGGTCTGCTCCCAGCCGCACGCCGCCGCCGCCTTCAGCCTGGCTCTGCGAGTGGCCGACGAGATGGACCTAAACCTCGGCCACGAGATCGGCTTCTCAATCCCACACGAAGACTCCACCACCGGCAACACCATCCTGAGGTGAGAGGTAGCCCAAACTGGCTGTGGGGGCGGAGTCATATGTGCTGGACCGCAAGGGGGCGGAGTCATATGTGCTGGACCGCTAGGGGGCTTCGTCCTGTTATTGGTCAGAAAGAAAACCCGAGTGCAACCTAGTAAGTTAGCTGGTAGGTATCTCCATCTCCAGAACAAGATGGGGGCCCTAGACCAGCCCCCTGTCCCCTAACTAACTGTCGCACACTGGAGCATATACTCAAAAATGTATAAAACTTATATTTATTTAGTCAGGACTTAATATCACGGACAACACATTGAAGACTCTTTAAAAACATACAGACAATTTAAACGCTGGAGAGGTAATCCCTCTAAATGGCTCTATCATCATTCCTATAAAATCTATGGTGTATAAAGAAAGTTAAAGGAGCAGTATCGCGAAATTTGCATTAAAAAAAGATAAATAATTAAATAGCCACACAATAGCTTCTAACATGTGTATAAATAATGCGGCGATATAAAAAGGAAACAATATCTGCCTTTCTTTTAAATTGTATTATGACAATGGCTCAGTCCATTTGCTGAATAGGGGGATCTGCTGGGTTGTATTTAGTGAGCTGCTTCATTTAGCCCACTGGTCTCCTAGCAACACTTTACCTCAGAGGCTGACACTGTAACGGCTGTGTGTGTGTGAGGTGAGACCAGGTGACTCAAATGTGTAAAATCTATACAAAATAAACTAAACTGACTGAAAATATCTGAAATTCTTCTTTGAATAACTGAGCAGGAAAATCTAAAGGTATTAAAGTGGAACAAAACCCTGAGTGGCCGACCCTGAAGTCTATAAGACCCGGCCATTGACCTTCCCCCTTGGGCATTCTAAATCAGGATGCCCACTGTGTGAAACGACCCCTGGATAACCACAGATCCCCCCATTTTTCTGGCGCGCTCACGCAGATAGTCATTTAGACAGGCCGGGCGGCCAGGAAGGTTACTACTCAGGCTCCCCATCTGCGTGCAAACAGAGCTGATTGGATGAGAGCCCGCGCATGCGCTGTGGGACAGGGAAAGGTACGTTTTCACAGGCGAACTTGGGGATTTCACATATCAGGGCATCCCAAGTCTGGATGTCCCTAGGGGCACAAAACAAAACTCCAGATAGTGAAAATCCTGGGTTGGGCTTTGCTCAAAACACACAAAGCTGAAAGAAAGATCATATGGAAAAATGAAAAATAAGAATATGAAAGAGAAAATGATAAACTGAAAGATTCTGCAGCAGAGCCAACACGAAGGGAAAACTGTCAAAATAAAAAATGTCTAGAGCAAAAAAAACAGGATGTAAACATAAAAATCCAATTCTGAAATAAAATAACCCCCCCCCCCAAAGAAAAACTGCTGAGTCTGAGATTCGAACCAATGACTCTCAGAAATTCAAAGACATTGAATTTACCAATGAGCTAAATGACTTCTAGAGCTTTTCTCTCTGTTTTACATATATGAGTTCTGGCCAGGCAATGTTGCAATATTATCTTATGCTGGACGGCTGCCAGCACTGAACAGCTGATACTTTGTTACATTGTTTCTCCCTCTCCTCAGCGTGGAACAGGCCAGAGTGTCAGGCCCCGACACTCAGCAGACATAAACATGAGCTATTAGTCTCCAGCTGCTCAACACACACATCATTTTTTTCTACATTTTTAATTCTTACTCCAACACCTACCTACATTCAAAGTACCATTTAAATATAAGTCACCAAGAAAAATTTGCGATACTGCTCCTTTAAGTGTCTCGGGTAAACATTTTAACTTTAAAGTGCAGAAAGTGCCACATATTATATTAAAAAAAAATATATATCTCGCAAACATTTACAATAGAAACCAAAGTGCAAGAACGTGATAGTTATGACATCACCGCCATAATGCATTCAATTACTATAGACAATGAAAAAAATCGCATCACCAGTCATAGGAGCCCTGGGGTCCTCTCACAGCAGCCCGCCACCGACGCGTTGCGTGGCCAATTGCCACTTCGCCAGGGTGAATGGGCTGCTGTGATCACCCCCCTCTCTTTTGTACTCACCCACAATAACCGCTGCACCGATGCACGGACATCCCGCCGCCATCCAAACGGCGCGCCCCGCCCGGTCGGAAGCTTCAGCAGTGAGGGCGACGCGTCGGAGACCATGTCGCATCTGCACTCTGGAACGCCAGTCCAGGAACTGCGGTCCGGCACGCACGTCCGGGCGCGCGGCCACCCGGGCTTTACTCCCCTGCAGTAGGAGGTCCCGGACGGCCGCACACGCCGCGCCGCCACCCCCCAGTCCACCCTGCTTTGCTGTCAAGAGCAGTGTTTGCGGAACGTGGAAGGTAAGTATTTCTGGGAAGGGGGGGATTGCCATAGATGGATCAATACTACATAACAATGAAAAACAAAAGACGAGATTATACTGTGGCCATGACTTTCGATAGGAAGGTCCAACGACCCTGGCTCTGGTGTTAAACAATTGGTCCCACTAAAGGTGAGAGGTAGCCCAGACTGGGGGCAGGGGCGGAGTCATATGTGCTGGAACTCTAGGAGGCTTTGTCCTGTTATTGGTCAGAAAGAAAACCTGAGGGCAGCCCAGTCCTTCCACCTTATTGAGTTAGACGGTAAGTATTGGTGGAGAATCTCTATCTCCAGAACCTATTGTGGCCATGACTTTCGATAGGAAGGTCCTATGACCCGGGCTCTGGTGTTAAACAATTGGCCCCACCCGTGGCCTGGGATTGAGTGGCAGGGCCGGTCCCTAAATTGCCCCATGCAGGGAACCTTTTCCCTTCCCACATGCACGATTTAGGCACCCCGGCACTGACGCGCTACCAGGAATAACTGGGCCACCGTTAGCCCTAGCTCCAAGCCAATTACAGAATCAGAACCGGGAGGCAAAGACGCATCCAAACGTGGGATTCCTATTATCGTAACGAGCACAGAACCGGAGATATGAGGATCACCGGCTCTGATCCATTCCAGACCCCCAGTCCTTGGATTGCTGCATCAAGGCCAAACGTTCGGCACCAGAACCAAGGCCAAGGCCCAGACACCCTGCATCAGGCTAAAAGCTCGGCACCAGAACCAGGGCCTAGACAGAATGCATCGAGTCCAAATGTTTGGCATCAGAACCAAGGCCAGGTCCCAGACGTGCCCTACATCAAACCCAAACATTCGGCGCCAGAACCAAGACCCAGGCGCCGTGCAATGAGCCCGTGCATCAAGCACCTGAAGCAAGGCCAGAGCCCAGACGTGCTGAATTGAGCCCAAACGTTTGGCACCAGAACCAAGGCCAGGCCCCAAATGCTCTGCATCAAGCCTAAACGTTTGGCACCAGAACCAAGTCCAGGACCCAGGTGTGCTACATTGAGCCCAAATGTTAGGCACTAGAACCAAGGTCAGGGTCCAGACTTACTGAATCAAGCCCAGATGTTCAGCTCCAAAACCAAGGCCAGAGCCCAGACACCCTGCATCGACCCCAAGCGTTCAGCACGAGAACCAAAGCCAGGGCCCAGACATGATCCATTGAGCCCAAACGTTCGGCACCAGAACCAAGGCCAGGGCTGAGGTGCCCTGCATCAAGCCTAAACGTTTGACACCAGAATCATGGCCAGGGTCCAGACGCATTGCATCGAGCCCAAAAATTCGCCACCAGAACCAAGGCCAGGGCCTAGATGCACTGCGTCAAGCCCAAATGTTCGCCACCAGAACCAAGGCCGGGGCCCAGATGTCCTGCATCAAGCCCAAACGTTTGGCACCAGAACCATGGCCAGGGCTCAGATGCTCTGCTTCAAGCCCAAACATTTGGCACCAGAACCATGGCCAGGGCTCAGACGCTCTGCTTCAAGCCCAAACATTTGGCATCAGAACCAAGGTCAGGGCTCAGATGCTCTGCTTCAAGCCCAAACGTTTGGCCCCAGAACCATGGCCAGGGCTCAGATGCTCTGCTTCAAGCCCAAACGTTTGGCACCAAAACCAAGGTCAGGGCTCAGATGCTCTGCTTCAAGCCCAAACGTTTGGCCCCAGAACCAAGGCCAGGGCTCAGACACTCTGCTTCAAGCCCAAACGTTTGGCACCATGGCCAAGGCTCAGACGCTCTGCTTCAAGCCCAAAGGTTTGGCACCAGAACCAAGGCCAGGGCTCAGATGCTCTGCTTCAATCCCAAAAGTTCAGAGCCAAAATGGGGGTAGCCACTGCAATACACAGCTGTTTCCTGAGGGGCAATGCGGTCCTGTCACCCCAGTGAAATGGTTGCTATTGGTGGAGAATGCGGGCAGCCACTGAAGGCCAGGACAGTTGTAGATCAGTTACCAGGCCAAGTGCAATATGGTAGATAGAAGGCATAGACCAAATACCAGGTTGGGGCAGGTAACTGAATGTTGGTTACTAGAAGGTATAGACCAGGGCAACTACTGAAACGTCCTGCTGGCAGTGCAGTAGGTAGACGTGAATTGGAAACCGGGTAGGGGCCGGTGTCAGGGAACCACGGGTCACGAGATCCAACTAACAATCGTCGATCTCCGAACACACAGCCCACGTTCACAAAACCCCGTGCGCCGCCTGCCTAGCAGGACTACCAGGCCCAGAGTCTACAGACACCCAGATTCTTTGCAAAAAGATTGCTCAAGGTAAATAAAGGTTTTAATGCAATGAGCGCACACTAGGCAGTGATAACAAACATTTGGCTATGATGGAATATGAATGAATACAGATGTCGTTCTGAGAAGTGGGTCACAGGTTACCAAAAATTCCAGCTATAAAATACTGGTAAGGTGGCGACCTTAGTGGTCACATGGGGCAGTGAACCGGCAGCCATTGGCTCGCAAACGCATCTGTAAGTGGGTACCTGTGCCTGGCATCAGGCTTGGTGCTAGGTTATGCACACGGGGCTTCTGGCAAACCCCGGTGTTTGTTGGCAACTATGTGGGGCAGTAGACCAGTAGTCTTCCATTCCTTACATTCTAAGACCGGCCCTGCCTACATATGAATTCAGATATGGCACGGCCCCGGACAGAGTAGGTGTCAGCACTGGGCGTACCTGGGCAAATGCCGGGGCCCCTGCACCTTGGGAGGGCCCACCTCATTCCCTCAACCCTGGGCAGCCCCTATGCAGGACGCAGGATCCTGCAGTAACCGGGACTAAGAACTGTCAGCCAGGGGCAGATTGACCATTAGGAGAGCTTCTTTCTTTCTTCCTGCCAGTCCTTATATTCTTTATTTCTTTCTGTCTATGCTTTTCTTTCTTTCTTTCCAAATATTCTTGGTTTCTTTCATTTGTTCTTTCTGCCATTTTTTCTTTCTGTTATTTCTGTCAGTCCTTCTGTTCTTTGTTTCTTTCCTTCTATTCTTTTCGTACCTTCTAGTCTTTTCCTCTTTTTTCCCCTATATTCTTTGTTTCTTACCTTCAATCTATTTATTCTCTTTATTCTGCCATTCCTTTTCGTTCTTTCTTCTTTCCTCCTATTATTATTTTCCTGTCATTCCTGCTATTATTTCTGCCACTCATTCTCTTTCTTTTTTCCTGTCAGTCTTTTCTTTCTTTCTGTCTTTAATTCCATAACTTTTTTCGCTCTATTCCTTCTCTCTCTCTCTCTTTCCTGCTTTTTTTCTGTCATTCCTTTTCCTGTTTTTCTTTCTGTTGTTCCATCATTCTCTTTCATTGTTTCTGTCCTTTGTTTGTGTCAGGGAACTGCGGGTCACATGATCCAACTAACAATTGAGCAATTACGATCATGCAGCCCACTTTCCCAAAGCCCCGTCCATTCGCCCTCCTAGCGGGACTACCAGGCCCAGCAATGCCCCGGACACTCAGATTCTTGGCTAAGGCAAAAAGATTGCTAAATAAATAGGTTTTAATGCGATGAGCGCACACTAGGCAGTGATAACAAACATTTGGCGATGATGGAATATGAATGAATACAAATGTCGTTCTGAGAAGTGGGTCACAGGTTACAGTGAGGTACACAGAGATATAATAGTCAGTTACTTTAAAATGCAGATGCTGAGTAGTGATGAAGAGCTCCCACATGGAAGTGAGTAGAGAGCTGATAGATGGTCCGGGCACCTCCCGCATGCAGCAGCGTGACCTCCCGAGAAGTGACTGGCCCAGGGTCATCCCCCTTTATGCCTCGGGATCCTTTCACTCCCTCCCTTCTGTGGGGCAGACTGTTCCCTCCTTTTAGAACCTAAAACCCTTTAGGGGTTATAACTTGGCGCCCCTAAATGGGTCAGAACCTGAGATCTCCATTTCTTTAGGTCCCCTGGTCGCATGGCCCCGAGAACCGTATCTCTATGTGCAGTTTTGTGGGCCCGTTATGTATCAGGCTTGGTGCTGGGACCAGAATCAAGGCCAGAGCCCAGACACCCTGAATCAAGCCCAACCGTTCAGCACCAGAACCAAGGCCAGGGCCCAGACATGATCCACTGAGCCCAAACGTTCGGCACCAGAACTAAGGCCAGGGCTGAGGTGCCCTGCATCAAGCCTAAACGTTTGACACCAGAATCAAGGCCAAGGTCCAGACGCATTGCATCGAGCCCAAAAATTCGCCACCAGAACCAAGGCCAGGGCCTAGATGCACTGCGTCAAGCCCAAATGTTCGCCACCAGAACCAAGGCCAGGGCCCAGATGTCCTGCATCAAGCCTAAACGTTTGGCACCAGAACCAAGGCCAGGGCACAGACGTGCACCATTGAGGCAAAATACTTGGCACCAGAACCAAGGCCAGGGCCCAGATGCGCTGCATGGAGCCCTAACGTTTGGCACCAGAACCAAGGCCAGAGCCCAGGTGTGCTGCATTGAGCCTAAATGTTTGTCACCAGAACCAAGGCCCAGAGGCACTGCATCAAAACCAAACGTACAGAACCAGAACCAAGGTATGGGCCCAGACACTGCATCAAGGCCAAATGTTCGGCACCAGAACCTTGACCAGGGCGCAGACACTTTGCATAGAGCCCAAACGTTCAGCACCAGAACCAAGGCCAGAACCCAGATGCGCTATATCAAGGCCAAACGTTTGTCACCAGAACCAAGGCCAGGGTTCAGATGCCCTGCATCAAGCCTAGACGTTTGACACGAGAACCAGGGCCATGACCCAGAAGCCCAAACGTTTGGCCCCAGAACCAAGGGCAGGACCCAGGTGTGCTACATTAAGCCCAAATGTTCGGCACTAGAACCAAGGTCAGGGCCCAGACACACTGAATCATGCCCAGATGTTCAGCTCCAAAACCAAGGCCAGGGCCCAGATGCTCTGCACTGACCCCAAACGCTCAGCACCAAGGCAAGGGCCCAGGCGCTCTGCGTCAAGCCCAAATGTTTGCCACCAGAACCAAGGCCAGGGCCCAGATGCCCTGCATCAAGCCCAGACGTTTAGCACCAGGACCAAGGCCAAGGCCAGATGCCCTGCATCAAGACCAATCATTTGGCACCAGAATCAAGACCAGGGCCCAGATACGCTCCATCGAGCCCAAACGTTCGGCACTAGAATTGAGGCCAGGGCTCGGATGCCCTGCATCAAGCCTAAACGTTTGACACCAGAATCAAGGCCAGGGTCCAGACACACTGCATCGAGCCCAAACGTTTGGCACCAGAACCAAGGCCAGGGCCCAGACGCACTGCATCGAGCCCAAACGTGCAGCACCAGAACCAAGGTCAGGGCCCAGACGCATTGCAACCAGCCCAATCGTTCGACACCGGAACCAAGGCCAGGGCCTGGACTCCCTGCATCAAGCTACGCTTTTGACACCAGAATCAAGGCCAGGGCCCAGATGCACTGCATCGAGCCCAAACGTTCAGCACCAGAACCAAGGTCAGGGCCCAGGCGTGCTCCATCGAGCCCAAACATTCGCCATCAGATCCAAGGCCAGGGCTCAGATGCTCTGCTTCAAGCACAAACATTTGGCACCAGAACCAAAGCGAGGGCTCAGACACGCTCCTTCGAGCCCAAACGTTCGCCACCAGAACCAAGGCCAGGGCTCAGACGCTCTGCTTCAAGCCGAAACGTTTGGCACCAGAACCAAGGCCAGGGCTCAGACGCTCTGCTTCAAGCTCAAACGTTTGGCCCCAGAACCAAGGCCAGGGCTCAGACGCTCTGCTTTAAGCCCAAACGTTTGGCACCAGAACCATGGCCAGGGCTCAGATGCTCTGCTTCATGCCCAAACGTTTGGCACCAGAAACATGGCCAGGGCTCAGACGCTCTGCTTCAATCCCAAAAGTTCAGCACCAGAGCCAAAATGGGGGTAGCCACTGCAGTACACAGCTGTTTCCTGAGGGGCAATGCGGTCCTGTGACCCCAGTGAGATGGTTGGTATTGGTGGAGAATGCGGGCAGCCACTGAAGGACAGGACAGTTGTAGATCAGTTACCAGGCTAAGGGCAATATGGTAGATAGAAGGCATAGACCAAATACCAGGTTGGGGCAGGTAACTGAATGTTGGTTACTAGAAGGTATAGACCAGGGCAACTACTGAAACATCCTGCTGGCAGTGCAGTAGGTAGACGTGAATAGGAAACCGGGTAGGGGCCGGTGTCAGGGAACCACGGGTCACGAGATCCAACTAACAATCGGCGATCTCCGAACACACAGCCCACTTTCACAAAGCCCCGTGCGCCGCCTGCCTAGCAGGACTACCAAGCCCAGAGCCTACAGACACCCAGATTCTTTGCAAAAAGATTGCTCAAGGTAAATAAAGGTTTTAATGCAATGAGCGCACACTAGGCAGTGATAACAAACATTTGGCTATGATGGAATATGAATGAATACAGATGTCGTTCTGAGAAGTGGGTCACAGGTTACCAAAAATTCCGGCTATAAAATACCGGTAAGGTGGCGACCTTAGTGGTCACATGGGGCAGTGAGCCGGCAGCCAATGGCTTGCAAACGCATCTGCAAGTGGGTACCTGTGCCTGGCATCAGGCTTGGTGCTAGGTTATGCACAGGGGGCTTCTGGCAAACCCCGGTGTTTGTTGGCGACTATGTGGGGCAGTAGACCAGTAGTCTTCCATTCCTTACTTTCTAAGACCGGCCCTGCCTACATATGAATTCAGATATGGCACGGCCCCGGACAGGGTAGGCGTCAGCACTGGACGTACCTGGGCAGATGCCGGGGCCCCTGCACCTTGGGAGGGCCCACCTCATTCCCTCTACCCTGGGCAGCCCCTATGCAGGACGCAGGATCGTGCAGTAATCGGGACTAAGAACTGTCAGCCAGGGGCAGATTGACCATTGGGAGAGCCTCTTTCTTTCTTCCTGACGGTCCTTATATTCTTTATTTCTTTCTGTCTATGCTTTTCTTTCTTTCTTTCCAAATATTCTTGGTTTCTTTCATTTGTTCTTTCTGCCATTTTTTCTTTCTGTTATTTCTGTCAGTCCTTCTGTTCTTTGTTTCTTTCCTTCTATTCTTTTCGTACCTTCTAGTCTTTTCCTCTTTTTTCCCTTATATTCTTTGTTTCTTACCTTCAATCTATTTATTCTCTTTATTCTGCCATTCCTTTTCGTTCTTTCTTCTTTCCTCCTATTATTTTCCTGTCATTCCTGCTATTATTTCTGCCACTCATTCTCTTTATTTTTTCCTGTCAGTCTTTTCTTTCTTTCTGTCTTTAATTCCAGAACTTTTTTTCTCTCCATTCCTTCTCTCTCTCTCTCTTTCCTGCTTTTTGTCTGTCATTCCTTTTCCTGTTTTTCTTTCTGTTGTTCCATCATTCTCTTTCTTTGTTTCTGTCCTTTGTTTGTGTCAGGGAACTGCGGGTCACATGATCCAACTAACAATTGAGCAATTACGATCATGCAGCCCACTTTCCCAAAGCCCCGTCCATTCGCCCTCCTAGCGGGACTACTAGGCCCAGCAATGCCCCGGACACTCAGATTCTTGGCTAAGGCAAAAAGATTGCTAAATAAATAGGTTTTAGTGCAATGAGCGCACACTAGGCAGTGATAACAAACATTTGGCGATGATGGAATATGAATGAATACAAATGTCGTTCTGAGAAGTGGGTCACAGGTTACAGTGAGGTACACAGAGATATAATAGTCAGTTACTTTAAAATGCAGATGCTGAGTAGTGATGAAGAGCTCCCACATGGAGGTGAGTAGAGAGCTGATAGATGGTCCGGGCACCTCCCACATGCAGCAGCGTGACCTCCCAAGAAGTGACTGGCCCAGGGTCATCCCCCTTTATGCCTCAGGATCCTTTCACTCCCTCCCTTCTGTGGGACAGACTGTTCCCTCCCTTTGTGGTGGAACCTGCTTTAGAACCTAAAACCCTTTAGGGGTTATAACTTGGCGCCCCTAAATGGGTCAGAACCTGAGATCTCCATTTCTTTAGGTTCCCCTGGTCGCATGGCCCTGAGAACCGTATCTCTATGTGCAGTTTTGTGGGCCCGTTATGTATCAGGCTTGGTGCTGGGACACACAGCGGCCCAGCTAAGGTCCGATTTGTGCTGGTGACGGATGTCTGAGGCACTGGTGTTTGATGAGAGGGAACTATCTCCAGGGGTCGCCTCTGTCTCAGACTCGGCGGGGTCTTCCCGGCCCAGAGGTATGAGAGAATCAGCAGGGAGTCTGATCTGTGCTTGGCTCAACTCAAAGATGCTAATTCTCTTTCCTGGACACATCAGGTCCTGGGTGTGTTTATGGCCAGAAAGCCTTAATGCTACAGGGGGAAATAAAGGGTGGCACTTGCTAAGTACAGAGAATCTTAAAGGGGGAAACCGGACTTCAGCAATAAAATTTCATATAATATTTTCCTTATTCCTCACAGTAACGGGTCTTTTTCCATGTAGGTTCTGCTGGGATGCCATCCTCCTCCAGGAGATGACCTCCAACCCCCTAATGCAGTCGGTCGGGGTGGTCATCTTGGACGAGGCAGACGAGCGGACGGTGGCCACGGACCTCCTGCTGGGCCTCTTAAAGGACGTGGTGGAGCAGAGGCCGGACCTGCGCCTGGTGGTGATGACGTCGCCCGCCCTACAGCAGCGTCTGCAGGAATTCTTGGGGGCGGAGGCCCCTGTGGTGACCGTTCCAGGCCAGGATCACGAGACCAGCGTGGTATACCGGCCCTCGCAGTCACATGACCCGGCGTTGGCGGCCTGTCACATGGTTCTGGACATCCACCGGAGGAACGAGCCCGGAGACGCGCTGGTGTTCCTGGCCAGCGACGAGGTGAGGCGTGGTGAGGCGGTGGGACGGGGACCGGGATGGGGACCGGAAGGTGAACTCTTCTCGTCTCTCCCTCCGGCAGGAAGTCCAGCGGTGCTCGGCGGCTCTCCTCACGGAGTCGGTGTCGCTCAGTCCCAGTCTGGGCTCGGTGCTCCCGATCGCTCTGATGCCCAGCAGGGGGAGCTCTGTGCAGAGCGTCTACGAGGCCTCCCGCGGCGAGTGCGGCTACGAGCGCCACGTCTTCCTCACCTCCTCCGTGGCCGAACTGTCCTTCTCTCTGGCGGCCATACGCTTCGTCATCGACACCGGCGCCGAGGTGCAGTCTGTGAGTACATCCAATCCTCATCCTGAAAATTAAGGGGCGGGGTTATGTAGGACCTCAGAGATAATGGGTGGAGTTAAAGCGGCCACCACCCTCTGCAGTGAGGATGTTGGTGGCCGCTGAAATGACAGGCTTGGGGGGGGGGGGGGGGGGCAGCATTCTGGTCCAGCAGTCTGTGGGTACATCCAATCCTCATCCTGAATATTGAGGGGCGGGGTTAAGGGTGGACCTCAGAGATAATGGGTGGAGTTAAAGGTTAAAGCGCACCGCCCTCTGCAGTGAGGATGTTTGTGGCTGCTGGGGCCACCGCTAATATGACAGGCTGAGGGGGGTCCAGCATCCTGGACGCCCGTAAACCTTACCTTGGGAAACCAGCGGTGCGATTGGCCGCAGAGCCGTCACATAGCCTGTGACAGCTCTGCGATTGGCTGTATTTTGTGGCCGAAATGGCACATGGGACCGCCGGTCGTCCCATTGCGGTGCTGGGTTCCCAGCAGGGGAGCGAGGTTAAAGTGGACCAAAACCCACGCCAATCGATTCCCCCCCCCCCCCGGCATCCAAAATTGGGATGCCTCGCTGTGTGAAACCCCCCAGATCACCCCATACACTTACCTTGCTTCCCGGTCCAATGGCGCATGCGCGAGCCGCGTCCGCATCCTCGCTATCCCTCTAGCAGGGCAGGGCACACTCCCTGTTAGAGGAAAGTGGGGGGTGCGGCTGCCAACACACTCAAAGCCGCTGACCTTAGACGACGTGACGTCAGCTGCTCCGAGCGCGCTGATTGGACGAGCAGCAGCACAGGCGCCGTAGGACCAGGAAGAGGTGAGTTGCGATCGGCGATCTGGGGGGTGTCACACAGTGGGGCATTCCCGATCGGTGTGCCCCAGGGGAAAAGACCAAAACCCAGGATAGTCAAAATCCTGGGTATTCTAAGTATGTCACACACCCCACTTCAATCGTTAATTATTACACTTGGGGTAACTCCACCAGCAGGTGGCGACGTGCAGAGAAGTCATGAAAAAACGAGCCCCTCCCGGTCTATACATACCTGGGACCTCCCACTTATTCCCCAGTGTTCTTCTCTGCAAGATGGCGACAAGACAGAAGAAAGAAGTCTCCTGCTTGCAGGTAACACCCCGGCCCCCCCTTTCTGGTCTATTTCTGCCCAGTCCTTTTTTGTTTGCCTAATAGATAACAATAGAAGCCTCCCAGCTTAGGCTGCTGGCTGGGTAATGGTAGATGGCACCTAATGGTGCCTAGGAGATTAGCTCCTCCGCTAGACCCCACACGTGGGGCAACGCGGTTATCCGGCCTGGTGATCCGGATTTGGGATGCCCCGTCCCGCTGTCACCTTATTGGCGCTGTCCCTGTCCCCCGCTTGGTCCCTTCTCCCTGCGCTAGAAAGAGGGGGGGGGGGGGGGGGGCGCTATGTGATTACTAGTACTTGCTGAGTGTGATTGCTGTGTGTTTGTGCTTCATTGTATTTTTATTTTACTGACATGAGGTGGATTTTGGAGAGCCTCCCCACCTCAGGCGGTGGGCAGTTGTATGGTGCCTCCTGACTGTACTTCTTTTTCGTGCCTGGGTAGGTTCTGCCTTGATGGGGGGCGGGGTCGGGCGGCGTGTTTTGTCACTTTTCCGCCCGCTCCCGTTTTGCACAGGTTTTGGTAAGGTGCGGAGGTGAGGCTGGGCGCCTTGTGTGTGCGGTGCCCGCTGCCTCCACTTGTGTGGTGTTATGCGGCTGTCTGGCGGGGCCGCGTCTCGCGTGGCCCGCGCTGCACTGTGTCCGGGAAGGGGGGCGGGGCCGGAGCGCTTCGCGCGCTCGAGACGGCCCGCCCTTCATCTTCTCTTCCTCGTTCAATCTTTCCCCCCTCCATCTTGACGCAATTGCATACTGCGATGGGAGTACGCTGCCTTCTGCCGCCGTGGTGAGTTTATTCTTGTTGTGGGGCACATGTATGCTGTTGATGTAGCGCTTTTGGAAGTATTCCCTCATTGAATTGGTAGCCGGCTGCACGGTCCAGCGGTTAGAGGATACGCTTATGGAGTTTGTTCCCCGGCGGTGCCGGTTCGAATCCCACTCTGTCCTTAGGTTTTAATATGTTTTTAATATGTATGCATTTAGTTGCCCGTTAGTTTTTGTTGTGCATAACTTTGCATTTTTTATTCCTGTGCTGCTGCATGTTTGATTGTCTATGGGCCATGGAGTGAATGTCCTCTTTTCCATTGCAGATTCTGGGTTCCCATATTTAAGGGGTCTCCCAGTTTTTAGATGCCTGGCTGGTTGGGGTACTGTCCCTTTATAATTACAAATCCCCCCACACGGGACATTTAAAAGGGGCATCCCGGGTCGCTTATGGCATAAATCCCTGGGTAATTGCGAATACCATAATTTCACCATTATGGAGGCTTCTAGTATAACGGAAACGGCCCTTTGGGGCAATTCAGGCTTTTTGGGGGTTGTGGGGCTCCTCTCCCAGGGGATGCTGTCATAATATGCATTCCATGTGTACGGTGGAATATTAACCGCCAGTCCGGTACTCCGGCTTCTGGCTCCTCGCCGCCCGTGTCATCACCTACCCCTCCCCGCCTGTTCCGGACCCCATGTGACGTGGTCATGGGTGGGGATTCGCATTCCGAGGTGTGCGCCAGGTTGGCCAGCCTTGAGAAAACGTTTTCCGCGGTGGTTGCTCAGAGGGCCCCGGCTAAGCGGAAACACTTTCCCCCGCTCCGCAGGGTCACGATGTTGATGTGTTTGAGTCCTTGGACTGGACCGATTGCCCCCCGGCTGAGGAGGGGGAGCTCTTTGAGGATTCGGATGGGCCTGATGTCCAGCAATTGCCCGGCGCTGCGGGTGACCAGGTTGCTGGGGTGGCCTTCGACACCCCTTCAATATTGGCTCAATTGTTGAGTCGGTTCCTACGCCTAAGGGTGAGTTAATTGACGTGGTCTGGCCACGCTTGGAATTCCCAGTCCACGAATTTTTGAGGATGTCATACTTAAGGAATGGGTGCAGCTTACCCGTTTTGCTGGTGTTACGCCTAGTTGGGATAAAGAGTATCCTTTCCCGGCGGAGTGGTTAAGCGATGGTCTTCTTCCCTGTGGTCGATGCTCCGGTTTTGGGGCTGTCTAACACGGCTGTGTTGCACTCTCCTGACTGTACTACTATTTAGGATGGTGAGGATCGCCGGAGTGACCAGCTGGCTAGCCACGCCTTTGTCGGTTTTGGTTCGGTTTTGTGGCTGGTTTTTGTGCTTCGGCACTTTTGATGTTGGCTGCAAGGTCCTTTATCAGGGACTTGCCGTCGGGCCTTGATCCTGTTTGTGAAGAGTTTGTGGCTCTCAAGTGTTGTGAATCTTTTGTTCTTGCCGCTCAGGTTGATGCCACGGTGATGTGTAGTAGGACCGCGGCCTTGTTGGATGGCTATCCGGCGGTTGGTGTGGCTGCGGTAATGGACTGCTGATTTTTATTTAAAAAAAATAAATAAAATAAAATAAAAAAAAATATATATAAAAAAAAAAAGACCATCATGACTCTTCCCTTTTAGGGTTTGTGACTCTTTGGTGAGAAATTGGATTCTGTTGCCAGAGGAGGTAAGTTGCATCAGAGCAAGTGACTATGCCGTTCCTTTCGGGGGGGCGGCTTCTTTTAATCTCTCCTTTTGGGGAGCCAGAGCTGGCAGGGGCGTGGTCTTTCCCTGTCTTTAGGGGTGCCGGTTGGAACCAGGGTAGTGGCCGTCCCGGTCACTCCTGGGGCTCCAAGCCAACACCCGCTGCCAGGCCCGCTCAGCAATGAGGGGGCGCCCTCATCCATGCGGGTAGGGGGGCGGTTGCGACACCTCTCCCAGGTAAGGGACCAGGCGGTCTCGGTTAGATGGATTCGGGAGGTGGTGTCGTCTGGTTACAAGCTGGAGTTCGAGTCCCGACCTCCTCCAAGGTTTTTCAGGTTTCATGTGCCCACGGATCCTTTGGCCACGTAGGGGCTCCTGGCGGCGGTAAGAAATCTTCTGGACATGGCAGTCATCTGCCCGGTTCTGTCCTTGGTTGTGGGCCTCGGGTATTATTCGAATCTCTTTACAGTGTCTAAGAAAGATGGATCGGTGCGTCCTATCCTGGATCTAAAGTTCCTCATCAGGTTTATACGTTCTTGGAAATTTCGCAGGGGAACTCTGCGCTCTGCCTTCACTTCTTTTCGGCAGGGGGACTTCATGATGTCCGTAGACATCAAGGCTGCCTGCCTTCATGTTCCTATCTTTCCGGCTCATTAGGCCTTATCTCGGCTCCAAAGGTGTTCACCAAGGTGCTGGCCGTAGTGATGGCCCTTCTCAGGGCTCAGGGGATTCGCATCGTGCCTTATCTGGATGACCTTCTCATCATGGCTCCTTTCTTCGGTCAATCGGAGACGGACACCAGGTCGTTGGTGTCCTCTCTGGAGAGTGACGGCTGAGTGATCGACTATCCCAAGTCCTCCCTCGCTCCGGCTAGGGTGGTGTCCTTCCTGGGGATGTCCTTGGATTTTTGTCGACACAAAGTGTTTCTGTCTCAGCCCACGGTTCTCTCGATTCAGGAATTAGCGCAGTTTCTTATATCCAATCCTTGCCTGTCCGGTTGGGGATGAGACTGGTGGGGTTGATGGTAGCCTCCTTCGAGGCGATGCCCTTTGCTCATTTTCGCACAAGGACGCTTCAGCTTCATCTTTTGGCGTCTTGGGACCGGCGACCGCGGTAGTTGGATCGGTCCTTCCGGATGTCCCCTCGGGTTCGGCAGTCTCTTCTGTGGTGGATGGTCTCGGACAATCTTCGGAAGGGTAGGTCATTTCTGACCCCGCTTTGGGAAACTGTCACCACGGACGCCAGTTTGTCAGGATGGGGAGTTTTCTGGAAGGATCTTCGGTTCCGGGGGCGGTGGAGCCTTCAGGAAGCCCACTTGCCCATCATTGTTCTGGAGTTGAGAGCCATCAGGTTGGTTCTGTCGCAGCATTTACAGGACCTGCCGGTTCAGGTTCGGTCGGACAATCGGACGGCGGTTGCTTACACCAATCACCAATCACCAAGGAGGGACTCGCAGTCTGGGTGCTCACAGAGAGGTGTTTCTGATTCTAGTTTGGGCAGAGACTCATGTCCCTTGCATCTCGGCAGTTTACATTCCAGGAGTGGAAAACACAGAGGCGGACTTTCTGAGCCGGTGTGCGTCCCGTCGGGGGGAGTGGTCTCTCCATCCCCGGGAGTTTCGGTCGCTTTGTCTCCGGTGGGGGACGCCGGAGGTGGATCTGTTTGCCTCTCGTCACAATCACAAGCTTCCGACATTCGTGTCGCTATCTCAGGATTCTCTGGCTCTGGCGGCGGATGCCATGTCCCTGAGCTGGAGGGACCTGGGGTTTCTTTATCTGTTTCCTCCGATTCCCATGCTAGGCAGGGTGCTGCGAAAGTTGGTTCTGGAAGGAGTTCCCGCCATTCTCGTGGCCCCAAGGTGGCCAAGGCGGGTGCGTTTCGCAGACATCGTTCGTCTGGCGGTGGATCAGTTGGATCTGTCTTTTCGGCCGGATCTTCTCACTCAGGGCCAACTGTGTTACCCCAGTTTACTAACGCTGGCTTTGACGGCTTGGCTGCTGAGACCTCCATCTTAAAGGAGGAGGGTCTTTTGGATTCGGTCATTCGGACTCTTATTAGTGCCAGGAAGAGATCCTCTTCTTCCATCTATTATAGGGCTTGGAGATCTTATATTGATTGGTGTGAGGCTAGGTCTTTACCTTGCCGGGTCTTTTCTGTTTCTAGGATTTTGGAATTTCTTCAATCAGGGCTGGACTCTGGTCTTCAGCTGAGTACTTTGAAGGGGCAGGTCTCTGCCTTGGCTATCTTTTTTCAGGAGGTCTTTTGCAAGTCATCCTTTGATCAAGACTTTTTTCCAGGGGGTTTCGCATCTGCGGCCTCCTGGGAAGCCTTTGCTCCTTGTTTGGGATTTGAATTTGGTTCTCTCTGCTCTTCAGGCTCCTCCTTTTGAGCCTTTGCGGGATATTGCTCTGTCCACTCTGACTCAGAAGGTTGCCTTTCTGGTGGCCATCACTTCGGTTCGGCGTGTTTCGGAGTTGGCAGCCTTGTCTATTCAGGCTCCTTATTTTGAGAAACTTCAGGACAAAGTGTTTTTTCGTTTCAAGCCAGACTTTCTCTCTAAAGTGGTTTCTGCTTTTCATCTGAATCAGGACATTGTCCTTCCCTCCTTGTGTCCTAGACCTGGGAATGACAAGGAGAGGGCGTTGCATTGTTTGGATGTGGTACGTTGTGTCAAGTACTATTTGTGTATTACGTCTTCGTTTTGTAAGACTGATGCCTTCTTCGTGGTGCCCTGTGGGGCTAGGAAAGGTTTTGGCTCCGGCTAAGTCTTCCATTAGTAAATGGATTCGTCAGGCGTTTGTTGGGGCCTACTCTGCCAAGGGGAAGGATCCCCCTTTTCGTGTTACTGCTCATTCTACTCGTGCGGTTGGAGCGTCCTGGGCTTTTCAGCACCAGGCTTCTGTTGAACAAGTTTGTAAGGCTGCTACTTGGTCTTCGGTTCACATTTTTTCCAAGTTTTATAAGGTTGATGTGCGGGCCTCAGCGGATGCTGTTTTTGGCCGCAAGGTTCTGCAGGCTGCAGTGGTTTGGGTTTTGCATTATTGCCTGGTTGGATACCCGCCCTTTTTTGGACACTGCTGTTGGATGTCCCAAGTGTAATATTTAATGATTGAAGTGGGGTGTGTGACATACTTAGAATAATACCATTTTGTGAATACTCACCTGTAAAATGGGTATTATAAGTATGTCACACACCCCACTTCACCCGCCCTTTTTGGTATCCCGGATTCTTTATAGGGTGAAGTTTTCGTTTACAGTTTGAGGGTTTTTTCCTGGTACCTTGTCTTTACTGCTGTTTGAATACTGGGGAATGAGTGAGAGGTGCCAGGAATGTATAGACCAGGAGGGGCTTGTTTTTCATGACTTCTCTGCACGTCGCCACCTGCTGGTGGAGTTACCCAAGTGTAATATTTAATGATTGAAGTGGGGTGTGTGACATACTTATAATACCCATTTTACAGGTGAGTATTCACAAAATGGTATTATTGCCCCCTCCCAAAGTAAAATAACTAAACCTAAAAGAAACTAAAATAATACCCCTCTCCCAAAATAAAAAACCCACCTCCTACAAGAAGAAAAGTAAAAAATACTTCTAAAAAATAAGATAATAAACCCCACAAAAAGTGTAGCGCTTCCATATCCCACTGCCTACAAACTAAAAGTTTTAAAAACAGACCCACATTAACGCCTTTTCAAAGTAAGATTAAGAAAAAAAACCTAAATATACTCAAATAATATGTATGGGGGCAAAGAAATAAAGTAACGCCCTTCTAAAACTCCTAAAAAAAAAAAAAAAAAAAAACCCCACAACGCACAAAAGAAAAAAACCTGCGAAAAAAAGACTAAACAAAGGGCACAAACATTGCGGAAGAGAGATGTGATCATTGGGACATGCTGATGCTAATTAAACCAAAGTTGATACAATGGAGCGGCCATTACTGTTCTGCTGTTGAGGTAAAGTGGGCGGGCAGAGGTCTCACCGCGCCATCCGTCCTGTCCTGCAGGTCTACAATCCCCGCATCCGGGCCGACTCCCTGATCCGTAGGCTCATCAGCAAGACCAGAGCAGAGATCCGAAGGAAGAGGGCCCAGGGGCCCAGCGGTGAGTGCAATAATGTGGTCGCTCTGGTGATGGACTAAACAGCTTGGGGAACTTTACTGCGCCTCATTTTTTTCTGACCGCGTTTGCGTCTCCTTTTTGCTTTAAATGGGTGCGCCTCCTCTTTTTTTTTTTCCCCTAGTAGTTGGCCGCATCTCCTCTTCTTTCCCTAGTAGTTGGCCGCGTCTCCCCTTTTATACCCTTGTAGCTGGCCGCGTCGACCTCTTTATTTCACTCATAGTTTGCAGCGTGTCCTAATCTTTTCCCTCATAATTGGCCGCTTCTTCTATTTTTGTCATGTAATTGGCCGTGTCTCCACTTTTTTTTTTTTATCTCTTGTAGTTGGCCGCATCTCCTTTTTTTTCCCCTTGTAGTTGGCCACATTCTTTTTTCTCGTAGTTTTCAGCGTGTCCTAATTTTTTCCCTTTTAATTGGCCGTGTCTCCTCTGCTTTACCTCGTAGTTGGCCGCGTCTTCTCTGTTTTACTTCGTAGTTGGCTGCGTCTTCTCTGTTTTACCTCGTAGTTGGCCGCGTCTCCTCTGTTTTATCTCGTAGTTGGCCGTGTCTCCTCTGTTTTACCTCGTAGTTGGCCGCGTCTCCTCTGTTTTACCTCGTAGTTGGCCGCGTCTCCTCTGTTGTACCTCGTAGTTGGCCGTATCTCCTCTGTTTTACCTCATAGTTGGCCGCGTCTCCTATTTTTTGCCCTCGTAGTTGGCCGCGTCTCCTCTGTTTTACCTCGTAGTTGGCTGTGTCTTCTCTGTTTTACCTCGTAGTTGGTCGCGTCTCCTCTGTTTTACCTCATAGTTGGCCGCGTCTATTTTTTTCCCTCGTAGTTGGCTGTGTCTCCTCTGTTTTACCTCGTAGTTGGCCGTGTATCCTCTGTTTTACCACATAGTTGGCCGCGTCTCCTATTTTTTTCCCTTGTAGTTGGCCGCGTATCCTCTGTTTTACCTCGTAGTTGGCCGCATCTTCTCTGTTTTACCTCATAGTTGGCCGCGTCTATTTTTTTCCCTCGTAGTTGGCTGTGTCTCCTCTGTTTTACCTCGTAGTTGGCCGTGTATCCTCTGTTTTACCACATAGTTGGCCGCGTCTCCTATTTTTTTCCCTTGTAGTTGGCCGCGTATCCTCTGTTTTACCTCGTAGTTGGCCGCATCTTCTCTGTTTTACCTCGTAGTTGGCTGCGTCTCCTCTGTTTTACCTCGTAGTTGGCCGCGTCTCCTCTGTTTAACCTTGTAGTTGGCTGCGTCTTCTTTCCGCAGTAGAGTGCAACATCTCCTCATCTTCTCCCCATAGAGTGCCACGTCTCCTCATCTTCTCCTGCCCTGTACACGGCCACGTCTCCTCATCTTCTCCTGCCCTGTACATGGCCACGTCTCTTTATCTTCTCTTGCCCTGTACATGGCCACGTCTCCTCATCTTCTCCTGCCCTGTACATGGCCACGGCTCCTCATCTTCTCCTGCCCTGTACATGGCCATGTCATATCTTCCTATCTTCTCCCAGTAGAGTGTCATGCCTTCTTATCTTCTCCTCCCAGTAGAGTACCATGTCTTCTTATCTTCTCCTCCTCGTAGAGTGTCATGTCTCCTTATCTTCTACTCCCATTAGAGTGTCATGTCGCCTCATTTTCTCCTCCCCATAGAGTGCCACATCTCCTTATCTTCTCCTGCCAGTAGAGTGCCATGGTTCATTATCTTCTTCTCCTAGTAGAGTGCCATGTCTCCTCATCTTCTCTTCCCAGTAGAGTGCCATGTCTCCTCATCTTCTCTTCCCAGTAGAGTGCCATGTCTCCTCATCTTCTCTTCCCAGTAGAGTGTCATGTCTCTTCATCTTCTCCCAGTAGAGTGTCATGTCACCTTATCTTCTCCCCCAAGTAGAGTGTCATGTCTCCTCATCTTCTCCCAGTAGAGTGTCATGTCTCCTCATCTTCTCCCAGTAGAGTGTCATGTCTCCTCCTCTTCTTCCAGTAGAGTGCCATGTCTACTCCTCTTCTCCCAGTAGAGTGCCATGTCTACTCCTCTTCTCCCAGTAGAGTGTCATGTCTCCTCCTCTTCTTCCAGTAGAGTGTCATGTCTCCTCATCTTCTCCTTCCCGCAGTGTGTCATGCCTCCTCATCTTCTCCTCTCGGTACAGTGTCATGTCTCCTCAGCTTCTCCTCCCAATAGTGTGTCATGTCTTCTCATCTTCTCCCGGTAGAGTGCCATGTCTCCTTATCTTCTCCCCCAAGTAGAGTGTCATGTCTCCTCATCTTCTCCCAGTAGAGTGTCATGTCTCCTCATCTTCTCCCAGTAGAGTGTCATGTCTCCTCCTCTTCTTCCAGTAGAGTGCCATGTCTACTCCTCTTCTCCCAGTAGAGTGCCATGTCTCCTCCTCTTCTTCCAGTAGAGTGCCATGTCTACTCCTCTTCTCCCAGTAGAGTGCCATGTCTCCTTATCTTCTCCTCCCAGTAGAGTGTCATGTCTCCTCCTCTTCTCCCAGTAGAGTGCCATGTCTCCTTATCTTCTCCTCCCAGTAGAGTGTCACGTCTCCTCATCTTCTCCCAGTAGAGTGTCATGTCTCCTCATCTTCTCCTTCCCGCAGTGTGTCATGCCTCCTCATCTTCTCCTCTCGGTAGAGTGTCATGTCTCCTCAGCTTCTCCTCCCAATAGAGTGTCATGTCTTCTCATCTTCTCCCGGTAGAGTGCCATGTCTCCTTATCTTCTCCTTCCCGCAGTGTGTCATGCCTCCTCATCTTCTCGTCTCGTTAGAGTTTCATGTCTCCTCACCTTCTTCTCCCAGTAGAGTGTCATGTCTTCTCATCTTCTCCCGGTAGAGTGCCATGTCTCCTTATCTTCTCCTTCCCGCAGTGTGTCATGCCTCCTCATCTTCTCCTCTCGGTAGAGTGTCATGTCTCCTCAGCTTCTCCTCCCAGTAGAGTGTCATGTCTTCTCATCTTCTCCCGGTAGAGTGCCATGTCTCCTTATCTTCTCCTTCCCGCAGTGTGTCATGTCTCCTTATCTTCTCCTTCTGTCTTCAGGTGTGTGTTACCGCTTGTACCCCGAGAGCACCTTTCACAGCCAGATGCCGGAATTCACCCCTCCCCGCATCCTGCAGGAGAACCTTAGCAGAGTGGTCCTGCTGCTGAAGAGACTGGACATTGCTGACCTCGGGCAGTGTGACTTTCTGGACCGGCCCGGTAAGTGATTGCTTGCTGGCCTTTTCTGACCACGTATGGGGCAGATTTTTGAGCGTAACTCGATCAGCTCTCCGAACAATGACTCCTCGGACATCTTCAGTTGTGATAACTGTGTCCTTCCTGCTGCCCCCTCCGCTTGATAAACGCTAAGTACCATTTCTCTCCCACCAGCTCCGGAGTCCCTCATGCAGGCCCTGGAGGATTTAGACTACCTGGCGGCGCTGGACGATGACGGGAACCTGTCCGAGGTCGGGATCGTCATGTCGGAGTTTCCTCTGGATCCTCAGGTCTCCAAATCTCTCCTCGCGGCCTGCGAGTTTCAGTGCGTCAGTGAGATGTTGACGCTGGCTGCCATGTTGACTGGTATGTGTGCTGTGACGTCTTGATTGGATGCTGTCCTGTGCTGTGATTGGTGGGAGGAGTTACAGGCGTAGCAGGGACGAGAAAAATCAGAGTTGCAGTCGTTCCTCTCTTGATGCTCTGCTAGTTACATCGCCTCTATTGCTGTTCCTTGTTCCTGGCTCGTCCCCTCTCGCTGATTGTTACCTCTCTCCTGCTGTAGCTGCTCCCCGCTGCTTCCTGCCCCCTCCGCACAGCGAGTCTGTGATGTCCGCCCGGCGTGATCTGCAGCTGCCCGAAGGTGATCACATGACTCTGATCAACGTTTACAATCACTACAAGGAAAGTGAGTATGGGCACTCTCTCCTTCAGGCGTGGGATAAAATATCAATAGCCGTACCGAATTGGGATGCCCCATTGTGTGAAGCCCCCAGATTTCTGGTATCAGCTTACCTTTCCCTGGTCCTACAGTGCATGTGCGGGCTCTCGTCCAATCACAGCCATTTGCTGTGCCTATGTCTTTCTCCAAACGGCTCTGATTGTTTGCAATGGGGATTGAGTCCGCATCCCCTGCATCTTCAGGCTGTGCACACTCCCGTCCCACTCATTCTGATAGGTTAGGGCGGGAGCATGCAATCCACTGGGGATGCAGGTAATTGCGTTCCCCATTGAGGAACATCAGAGGCCTCTACCGAATGACACGGCAAGCAGCTCTGATTGGACAAGTTCCCGCGCATACACTGTTAGGCCAACAATTGGTGAGTTTTACAGGCCGTTCTGGTGGGTTTCACACCAATTCGGGATGCCCCCGGGCCACACATCAAAACCCAGGATAGTCAGAATTTGACTGGTTTTGTTCCATTCCCCCGGGGCATCCCGTGTGAAAAGGCCCCAGAACGCCATTTGTCACTCACCGCTTCCTGCACTATATATTCACAGGAATGAGAGACGTCATGGATGTCTCATCGGAGAAATCCCAATACTAGTAAATGACCAGAATTAGACTGTGAGACAGAGGCGGATATGCGGCAAACCGTGTTTAATAATAACAAACAGTGAGCACACACCAACCAAGCTGCTATATACATATATACACATAGATAAACAGGGAAGCATGAAACACACTCAGATTGCTGTGAAGTCAGAAAACATATGTGCTTAGGAGTCCAAAGTCCAACAATGACTGAGGTTGTGGCTAAGGCTATGGCTGAGGCTGGGGGCTAAGGCTAAGGCAGGAGTCCTGGGTACAGAGTTCGGGTTACAGAGTTCGGGTTACAGAGTTCGGGTTACAGAGTTCGGGTTACAGAGTTCGGGTTACAGAGTTCGGGTTACAGAGTTCGGGTTACAGAGTTCCGCTTACAGAGTTCCGCTTACAGAGTTCCGCTTACAGAGTTCCGCTTACAGAGTTCCGGTTACAGAGTTCCGCTTACAGAGTTCCGCTTACAGAGTTCCGCTTACAGAGTTCCGCTTACAGAGTTCCGCTTACAGAGTTCCGCTTACAGAGTTCCGGTTACAGAGTTCCGGTTACAGAGTTCCAGGATGCAGGTTCAAAAGACAGATTACAATGCTGAACCGCTGAGGTCATGTCTAGATCAGCTTATGTAGGCCAGGAAGTCCCACAGGTGCTAGCTGATTAACACACCTCAGCAGAACAGAGCCATCTGCTGGTAGAGCAGCATAATGCAGGGGAAATCAGGCTGTGGAGGAACTCCAGACCTGACAGCCATTTGCCGAATGACATGGTCACGGCTGATAGCTCTCAATGTACAAGAGACCGCGCATGCGCTGTTGAAGCAGGAAAAGGTGAGCGTTTATGGGGGTTTCACACAGCGGGGCATCCCAATTCGGGAAGGCCAGAGGCAGACCCGGGTGGGTTTTTTATCCTTAAGGTAGTCATAACTGGGAATGGTGTTAGCGCTTTCCTCGAAATTGAAAACATAACCGTTACCTCACTAACCCTCTTCTTATTGCTTATTTATTAGTTTTGTCCTCTTCTCCTGGATCTGTAGATGGTGATGGCTGGTGTGTCCATGCTGCTGTTTGCCCCCGCGCCTTGCACCAGGCCGACCTTCTCCGAGCCGAGCTTTTAGACATCATGCAACGGATAGAGCTGCCCATCTCCACACCGGCGTTCCCGGATGAGGAGTGCATGCTGAACGTCATCAGATCTCTGCTCTCCGGAGGGTTCCTGAAGGTTAGTATGGCACATTATGCACCTAACATAAGAGCATCCATATTCCCCACATTCCATAAATGAAGAGGAGGCGCTCGCATATAAATACTTACTATACCTCCAAAAATGTTTGGGGTTGGATTGTTCTATTGCATCGAGGAAACAAGCGTAAGGGACCCCAAATGAATGTTCGGCTGTAGTTTCAAGTTTCAGCACAAATATGAGATGATAGAGGTGGTTCCATTACAATACAGAAAACGCACTGTACATTATATCCAACAAAAAAATCCCCTCATCTTTAAATGGAAAATCCTGAGTAGGATAGACCGCTGTTTCTCAACCCTGGCAGCTCTATGGTCCTGCTGAAGCACCAATGTCTTCACCTCCAGCTAAAAAAAAACTAGACATCCCCATCTAAAAAAAAAAAAAATGTAAAATGTTCAGACATGAGATGGGAAAAGCCAAGACTAGACCTCTGCAGATGAGAGAAGACAAGACGTCTCCATCTAAAAAGGGAAAAGGCCCAGACATGAGAAGGCTAGACCACTCTCTCAAAATGGAAAAAGCCCAGACCACGGAAGGCTAGACCACTCTGTCTCGAGCCCAGACGAGAGAAGGCTGGACCGCTCTTTCTAGAGATGGAAAAAGTCTAGACAAAAGAATGCTAGATCAGGCGAGAGAAGACGACATCCACTATACGTCTCCCATCTCAAGACTGGAAAAGCCCAGACATTAGATGGATAGACCACTCCATCTCAATATAGAAAAATCCTAGACAAGAGAAGGCTATATCTCTCTAGATGAGGAGACATCTCAAGATGGTAGATGTCAAGACATGAGGAGGCTAGACCACTCCATCTCAAGATGGGAAAAGCCAAGATGAGAGAAGGCTATACCACTTTATCTCAAGATGGGAAAAACCCAGATGAGAGAAGGCTGGACCACTCTATCTCAAGATGGAAAAGGCCCAGACGAGAGAAGGCTAGACCACTCTTTCTAAAGATGGAAAAAGTCTAGACAAGAGAATGCTAGATCAGGCGAGAGAAGACAGGACATCCACTGTACGTCTCCATCTCAAGCTGGGAAAAGCCCAGACATTCGATGGATAGACCACTTCATCTCAATATAGACAAATCCAAGACAAGAGAAGGCTATATCTTTCTAGATGAGGAGACATCTCAATCTCAAGATGGTAGATGTCAAGGCATGAGGAGGCTAGACCACTCCATCTCAAGATGGGAGAAGCCAAGACGAGAGAAGGCTATACCACTTTATCTCAAGATGGGAAAAACCCAGACAAGAGAAGGCTGGACCACTCTATCTCAAGATGGAAAAGGCCCAGACGAGAGAATGCTAGACCACTCTTTCTAAAGATAGAAAAAGTCTAGACAAGAGAATGCTAGATCAGGCGAGAGAAGACAGGACATCCACTGTACGTCTCCATCTCAAGCTGGGAAAGCCCAGACATTCGATGGATAGACCACTCCATCTCAATATAGAAAAAACCCAGACAAGAGAAGGATATACCTCTCCAGATGAGGGAAGACAAGACATCTCAAATCTCAAGATGGTAGATGTCAAGACATGAGGAGGCTATACCACTCCATCTCAAGATGGGAAAAGCCAAGACAAGAGAAGGCTAGACCACTGTATCTCAAGATGGGAAAAGCCCAGACGAGAGAAGGCTGGACCACTCTATGTGAAGATGGAAAAGGCCCAGACGGGAGAAGGTTAGACCACTCTATATGAAGATGGGAAAAGCCCAGACGAGAGAAGGCTAGACCACTCTTTCTAAAGATGGAAAAAGTCTAGACAAGAGAATGCTAGATTTGGCGAGAGAAGGCAAGACATCTCAAGATGGTGAAAACCCAGACACAAAAAGACTATATGTCTCCATCTTAAAATTGGAAAAGCCCAGACATTAGATGGATAGACTACTCCGTCTCAATATAGAAAAATCCCAAACAAGATAAGGCTATATTTCTCGACGCGAGACACAAGAAGGTTAGGCCACTCTAACCCAAGACGAGAGAAGGCTATACCTCTCCAGATGAGGGAAGACAAGACATCTCAATCTCAAGAAGGTAAATGTCAAGACATGAGGAGGCTAGACCACTCCATCTCGAGATGGGAAAAGCCCAAGCGAGGTACCGCAAAATCTATCCAAGGGAAGACCTCTCCAGATGAGAGAAGGCAAGACGTCTCCATCTCAAAATGGAAAAGCCCAGACAGGAGAAGGCTAGACCACTCTATCTCAAGATGGAAAAAGCCCAGACGAGAGATGGCTAGGCATCTCCAGACGAGAGAAGGCAAGACATCTCAATCTCAAGATGGGAAAAACCCAGACACAAAAATGCTAGATGTCTCTATCTCAAGATAGTAAACGCCCAGACCGAAAATGGCTAATCTCCTGCTGACAAAAACAGGCTAAACTCCTCCATTAGCAATAGGAATGCCTGGATCAGAAAAGGCTAGATCACTTCATCTCAAGATGGGAAAAGCCCGATTGAGAGAAGACAACTCCATCTCAAATGGGTGAAAGCCAAGATGAGAAGGCTAGACCATTCTATCTAAAGATGGAAATGCCCAAACAAGAGAAGGCTAGGCCCCTCTAGACAAAAGAATGTTAGACCACCAAGATGGAAAATGCCAAGATGACCAAAGGCTAGACCCCTCTAACTCAAGATGGTAAAAGGTGGAAGAAGACTAGATTCCTACACACAAAAGAAGGTAACTTTCCCCCATCTCTAGATGGAAAAGCTTGGGCCAGAGTAAGTTAGACCAATTCCATCTCAAGGTTGATTCCCCAGATGAGACAAGGTAGGACGCCTCCATCTCCAGAAGGAGAAGCCTGTACTAGAGAAGACTAGATCCCTCTACCTGAGCATGGAAAAACTCTGATAAGAGAAGACTGAGCTTCTCTTTCTCAAAATGGAGAAGTCTAGATCAGAAAATACTGGACGAAGCCATCCCAAGATGGAAAAAGCCCAGAAGATAGAAGGCTAGACTCCCACATGGAAAACCTAAAAAAAAAGGAGCTAGACTGTGTAAAAAAGGTAGATGAAAGAAGGCTGGACCACACTTACCACACTAGACCATCTAAATATGGAAAAGGCAATATGCAAGAATGATAGACCCTCCCCCCTTTGCAGATGTAATAGCCAAGACAAGAGAAGGCTACACCACTTTATCTCAAGAGGCAGAAGGCTAAAAGTAGATCCACAGTATAATGTCAAAGCTTGAGAGCATCCAAAGTTAGGATATCTACCCTAAGATGAAGAAGGTCACATTTTAGCCCAAGAAATGCAATCAAAGTTAAACTACAGTAGTCTATCAGATAAGAGAAGTCAGGACGTCGCCATCCCAAGGTGGTGAAAGAGAAGGCTAGACCATTCCATGTCAAAATGGAAAAAGCCCTGACAGGAGAAGGCTGGACCACTCAATCTCAAGATGTAAAAAGCCCAGGCAAGATAAGGCTAGACCCCTCTAGACAAGAGAAGGCTAGACCTCTCCCCATCAAGATGATACAAGCCCAGGCGGGAGAAGGCTAGACAAAAGGAGGCTAGCCCAGAGAAGGCTAGACCATTCCATCTCAAGGTGGTAAAAGTCTAAAAGGCTATACTCCATATATGGGTAAAGGCTAGATGCCTCCATCTCAAGATGGATAAGCCTGGACTAGACAAGGCTAGACCCTTATAACTCAACATGAGAAAACTCTGATAAGAGAAGACATAGCATTCCGTCTCAAGATGGAAAAAGCCCAGGCGGGAAAAGACTAAACCCGTATAACTCAACATGGAAAAACCCTGATATGAGAAGACTGGGCTCCTCTTTCTCAAGATAGAAAAGTCTAGATTGGAGAAGACTAGACGATGCCCTCTCAAGGTGGTAAAAGTAATAATGAGTAAAGGTTAGATGACTCCATCTGAAAATGGAAAGCCCGGACTAGAGAAGGCTAGACCCTTATAACTCAACATGGAAAAACCCTGATGAGAGAAGACCAGACCACTCCATCTCAAGATGGAAAAAGCCCAGGCGGGAGAAGGCTGGGCCCTTATAACTCAACATGGAAAAACCCTGATGAGAGAAGACCAGACCACCCCATCTCAAGATGGAAAAAGCCCAGGCGGGAGAAAGTTAGACCCTTATACCTCAACATGGAAAAACTCTGATGAGAGAAGACCAGACCATCCCATCTCAAGATAGAAAAAGACAGGCGGGAGAAGGCTAGACCCTTATAACTCAACATGGAAAAACTCTGCTGCGAGAAGACCAGACCACCCCATCTCAAGTTAGAAAAAGACAGGCAGGAGAAGGCTGGGCCCTTATATCTCAACATGGAAAAACTCTGATGAGAGAAGACCAGACTACCCCATCTCAAGATAGAAAAAGACAGGCGGGAGAAGGCTAGACCCTTATATCTCAACATGAACATGGAAAAACCCAGATGAGAGAAGACTGGGCTCCTCTATCTCAAGAAAGGAAAGTATAGACAAAGAAAAGCCCGGACTAGAGAAGGCTAGACCCTTATAACTCAACATGGAGAGGTGGCATTGTTTGGAAGAGGCGATGGCTGGGGGAGGTAGTGGCTGGGTCGGCGGCTGGGGGAAGAGGCGATGGCAGTTGGAGGGGGAGGTGGCGGTACTAGTTGGGAGAGGCGGTGACTGGGGGAAGAGGCGGTGGCGGTACTAGTTGGGAGAGGCGATGGCTGGGGCGGTGACTGGGGGAAGAGGCAGTGGCAGTTGGGGGAGAAGGCGGTGGCCAGGGGAGGCGGCGTCGGTTGGGAGAGTTGATGGTTGGGGGAGGCAGCGGCTGGGGCGGCTTAGCGCAGTGTGGGTGTGGGGAGGCTTAGCGCATTGTGTGTGTGTGGGGAGGCTTAGCGCATTGTGTGTGTGGGGAGGCTTAGTGCAGTGTGTGTGTGGGGAGGCTTAGCGTATTGTGTGTGTGGGGAGGCTTAGTGCAGTGTGTGTGGGGAGGCTTAGTGCAGTGTGTGTGTGGGGAGGCTTAGCGTATTGTGTGTGTGGGGAGGCTTAGTGCAGTGTGTGTGTGGGGAGGCTTAGCGCATTGTGTGTGTGGGGAGGCTTAGTGCAGTGTGTGTGTGGGGAGGCTTAGCGTATTGTGTGTGTGGGGAGGCTTAGCGCATTGTGTGTGTGGGGAGGCTTAGCGCAGTGTGGGTGTGGGGAGGCTTAGCGCATTGTGTGTGTGGGGAGGCTTAGCGCATTGTGTGTGTGGGGAGGCTTAGTGCAGTGTGTGTGTGGGGAGGCTTAGTGCAGTGTGTGTGTGGGGAGACGTAGCGCAGTACACAATTATCGCTGAACCCATCTTCCTTGCACGCAGGTGGCGCGGGACGTGGACGGGCAAGGGAATTACGTCATGCTCACCCACAAACACGTGGCCAACCTGCACTCGTCCTCCGTGTATTACGGCCTCAATCCTCCCCCCACCTGGGTTCTCTACCATGACTTCAGCATCACTCAGGACAACTGCATCAGCGTGGCCACTGAGGTCCAGCCCGAAATGTGAGTGTGACTTACCCGCCTCCTCCCATATCAGAACCCGATTTATTATGCCAGGTACATACATCACCTCCAAGGAAATCATTGTGGCGACAGGTAGGGGAACGAACAGGTAACAGTTCCAGGAGATGCAGAGTAAAGTGCAGCACCAGGGGTAGGAGGTATTTTGGTTCCAGGAAGGAAGAGAAGTACTGGTGGAAGTATAATGATAGAAGGAATGGGAGGAGCCTCTTGTACCAGGTGACTCCACCCAGGCAGCCAATTCCATTCCTGCGCCACTTAGTGGAAGGTCCTAGTCTAGGAAGTGCAGAGTGGATTGAGAAGATTCCTGGGCGGAGGGACTAGAGTTATGTTGAGGGGAGGGAGGGGATAATGGGCATGGAAAAACATAGGTCATGGGCAGAGGGAAGAGACGGATCATGGGCAGAGGGAAGGGACGGATCATGGGCAGGGATGTGGGGAGATCATGAGCAGAGGGAGAAGGAGTAGATCAGGGGCAGTTAGGGGGCGGAACATGGGCAGGGGAGAGGAAGTGGATCTTAGGCAGGAGAAGGGAAATGGATCTTGGGCAGGGGAGAGGGCGGATCATGGGAGGGGGAGTGGATTATGGGCAGGGGAGGAAGTGGATCATGGGCAGGAGATGAATCATGGGCAGGGGAGAAATCGTGGGCAGGAGAGGAAATGGATTATGAGCAGGGGAGGAACCATGGGTAAGGGAGGAGTTGGATCATGAGCAGGGGAGGAAGTGGATCATGAGCAGGGGAGGAGTTGGATCATGAGCAGGAGAGGAAGTGGATCATGGGCAGGGGAGGAAGTGGATCATGAGCAGGGGAGGAAGTGGATCATGAGCAGGGGAGGAGTTGGATCATGAGCAGGGGAGGAAGTGGATCATGAGCAGGGGAGGAAGTGGATCATGAGCAGGGGAGGAAGTGGATCATGGGCAGGGGAGGAATCATGGACAGGCGAGGAAGTGGATCATGGGCATGGGAGGAAGTGGGTCATGGGCAGGAGAGGAAGTGGATCATGAGCAAGGGAGGAATCATGGACAGGTGAGGAAGAGGATCATGGGCAGGGGAGGAAGTGGATCATGGGCAGGGGAGGAAGTGGATCATGGGCAGGGGAGGAAGTGGATCATGGGCAGGGGAGGAAGTGGATCATGGGCAGGGGAGGAAGTGGATCATGAGCAGGGGAGGAAGTGGATCATGAGCAGGGGAGGAAGTGGATCATGGGCAGGGGAGGAAGTGGATCATGGGCAGGGGAGGAATCATGGGCAGGAGAGGAAGTGGGTCATGGGCAGGGGAGGAATCATGGGCAGGAGAGGAAGTTGATCATGGGCAGGGGAGGAATCATGGGCAGGAGAGGAAGTGGATCATGGGCAGGAGAGGAAGTGGATCATGGGCAGGGGAGGAAGTGAATCATGGGCAGGGGAGGAATCATGGGCAGGAGAGGAAGTGGGTCATGGGCAGGGGAGGAATCATGGGCAGGAGAGGAAGTTGATCATGGGCAGGGGAGGAATCATGGGCAGGAGAGGAAGTGGATCATGGGCAGGAGAGGAAGTGGATCATGAGCAGGGGAGGAAGTGAATCATGGGCAGGGGAGGAATCATGGGCAGGAGAGGAAGTGGGTCATGGGCAGGGGAGGAATCATGGGCAGGAGAGGAAGTTGATCATGGGCAGGGGAGGAATCATGGGCAGGAGAGGAAGTGGATCATGGGCAGGAGAGGAAGTGGATCATGGGCAGGGGAGGAAGTGAATCATGGGCAGGGGAGGAATCATGGGCAGGAGAGGAAGTGGGTCATGGGCAGGAGAGGAAGTGAATCATGGGCAGGGGAGGAAGTGGATCATGGGCAGGATAGGAAGTGGATCATGGGCAGGATAGGAAGTGGATCATGGGCAGGAGAGGAAGTGGATCATGGGCAGGAGAGGAAGTGGATCATGGGCAGGGGAGGAAGTGAATCATGGGCAGGGGAGGAATCATGGGCAGGAGAGGAAGTGGGTCATGGGCAGGAGAGGAAGTGAATCATGGGCAGGGGAGGAAGTGGATCATGGGCAGGATAGGAAGTGGATCATGGGCAGGATAGGAAGTGGATCATGGGCAGGAGAGGAAGTGGATCATGGGCAGGAGAGGAAGTGGATCATGGGCAGGGGAGGAAGTGGATCATGGGCAGGGGAGGAAGTGGATCATGGGCAGGGGAGGAAGTGGATCATGGGCAGGGGTGGGGGTGTCATGCTGGGACATAGGAGGGAAGCAAACATTATTCCTTCACTTTCCATTGGTGACGTCCATCTCTCAGCATTTCCCTTGTGGTTCTTCACAGATTAAAGATCAGTCTTTAGTGGATCATGAGCAGCGGAGGAGTTGGATCATGGGCAGGAGAGGAAGTGGATCATGGGCAGGAGAGGAAGTTGATCATGGGCAGGGGAGGAAGTGGATCATGGGCAGGGGAGGAAGTGGATCATGGGCAGGAGAGGAAGTTGATCATGGGCAGGAGAGGAAGTTGATCATGGCCAGGGGAGGAATCGTGAGCAGGGGAGGAAGTGGAGCATGGGCAGGGGAGGAATCATGGGCAGGAGAGGAAATGGATCATGGGCAGGGGAGGAAGTGGATCATGGGCAGGGGAGGAATCATGGGCAGGGGAGGAATCATGGGCAGGAGAGGAAATAGATCATGGGCAGGGGAGGAAGTGGATTATGAGCAGGGGAGGAAGTGGATCATGGGCAGGGGTGGGGGTGTCATGCTGGGACATAGGAGGGAAGCAAACATTATTTCTTCACTTTCCACTGGTGACGTCCATCTCTCAGCATTTCCCTTGTGGTTCTTCACAGATTAAAGATCAGTCTTTAGGCCTACTGAAGTGCCTCCCTGGGTTTCATCCGATTTGGGATGCCACGCAGTCTAATAAATCAAAGCCTGTGAATGGTCTGAAATTTTAGAATTCTCCTTCTAGCACTGCGCTTAAAGTAGATCTAAAACCCATGATTTTCCTGTTCTGGGTATGAGATGCCCCTGTATGTGAAACCCCCCCCTTGTTCGCCCTGTACTGGCCAAGATCTGATGAGCACAAGCACGGGCCGTCATCCAATCAACAGTTATTGCCAGTCCTATTGTTACCTGGCAGTGAATTATGAATGAATGAATTGCCCGGCCCCACTGCCGCTGGGACAGGGAGGGTGGGTGGCGGGACATAAGAAGGTTTTGTGCCTCATTCGGATGTCTGGTACACGTGCGTGCAGGGGATAGGGGGGTACTGAGGCCTCCCATGCTCAGTGAGGTCACTGGATCAAAGTGAGTACAAGGCGACTCTAAATCGGAATGCCCCAGGGAGTGATTTCACCCTGTCTTGGAGTGTTTAGTGCTATGGGTTTTGGCCTGCATTAACCTACAGAGACCGTATCCAATGCTTCCTGATCCTGACCTCTGGCTAACCAATCGGGTTCGCTGGGAGCATTTGCTTGGATCCCACCGGGTACGTCTGGCAAACCTTATATAGTTCATTGAGAAGTGGGACGAGCTTCACCAGAACAAGGTTGTCCCAGACGAACTGCACTGGTACGTGGACATTGAAAGTAATTCATATGACTGTTGGACTGTGGGGCATCCCAACTCAGGCTGTGAGAGGACCTAAAACCTTTGCCTTGCTTGACGTAGGGTCACACTTAAAGCGGAACAAAACCCTTGCCCCCGGGGCATCCAGGGCCCCGAAGCCTTATAGAATTTAAGGCTAGATGCTGTGTGTTTTGTTTCACTTTAAACCCCTTAGCTACACCAGTGGAGCTCTCGGGATTTGACCCACCATAGTAAGGGGCGATAGAGGTTTACATTAGCCACACCACCCTCTGACACTAACTATTTGCAAAGTGAAGCTGGGGGGGGGGGGGGGGTCCGGACCTGTTGGGTTATGGGGCCAGCATCAACCACTTTCTTTGTTGCCATCAGGTTGGTGGAGTTTGCCCCGCAGTATTACCTAAGTAACCTGCCGGGCGGAGAGAGTCGTGACCTGCTCATGGAGCTGCGGGAGCGGCTGCAGGATGAAGAGTTGTATCGCGGCCAAGCCGAGGGGGAGGACGAGGAGGAGCCTGTGCAGGACGAGGAGGAGAAGGAATCATGCTGTCTGCAGTAACAGTCTCCATGGGAGGGGGATTGGAGACTGGTGCACTTTAGCGGCTGAGCCAAGTGGCAGCGGCCAAACACTACAAGTCCCGAACCCTGATCCGTTCAGTGCCTGTGTGAGATTCGCTAATCATGGCAGCCACCTGTCTGTGTCATAGGTTAGCATGTAACGGGTCTTGGCGAAGGACCACCCAATAGTCATGTATATTATTAGAGCTCTGTCTATGTAATGTAGTTCTGCTTCACTGCAGATCCTGCAACTGTGTGGTTTACTGCATCCTCACCGCCCCAGGGAGGCCCTACTGTGTGACACTGTGATCCTGTCACTATAGTGTATGCAGCACTTTGCAGACTTCGTGTTCCAACCCTCCAATGAAGTGTAAGCTACGTGCCCTGACTGTTCCATGAGGCCATTTTAGAAAGTATTTATAACATATGATTTGTGATTCAGTTTAATGGATGTTTATTGTTTTATGTTAAGTGCCAGATCATGTAACTTGACTGATGTCCTTACTAATACAGGACAAAGGGGCTACAATGGGGTCACTCATCAGGCCTGATCTCTCATTATGCATTGTGTTTAGTAAACCACGTCATTAAGTTGCAGATCATGTGATTTGCCCGATGTCCTTACTAATATGGGGGAAGGGGCTGCAATGGGAGCGCTCATTAGGCCTCATCTCTCATTATGCGTTGTGTTTACTAAACCACGTCATTAAGTTGCAGATCATGTGATTTGCCTGATGTCCTTACTAATAAGGGCATAGGGGCTGCAATGGGAGCGCTCATCGGGCCTGATCTCTTATTATGCGTTGTGTTTACTAAACCACGTCATTAAGTTGCAGATCATGTAACTTGACTGATGTCCTTACTAATACATGGGAAGGGAACCGCAATGGGGGCGCCCATCGGGCCTGATCTCTTATTATACATCACAAATGAGACCTCGAATGAAAGCAAAGACTAGAACTATTAACTGTCAACTCTTAGTGCTTCGGGCTTCTAATCATATGTGTTTTATGGATGTATAAACTAATTCAGGGCTCAAAAGGTTTGGCAAATAAGGATACAAGACAGCTAAAGCAGAGCTATTCGTATACAGTGCTCAGGTGATGTAATAAACAAGGATACTATAATAAAAGGAAATTACTTAGCTTTGGGCAAAATTCTGAGTTATGTCAATGCAGTGCTGTGTATCCCGCAAAAGACATCGGGTATCCAAAACCAGCTCTGCTTTATAGCCCATTAGGAGTCTTTTTATACCTGTCTCTGGGAGCCCTTCAGTACATGGCGAACCCACAACCCTTTCTCTTACTTACAGGTGCCTATGTGCTGGGAAGCTAGAAATTTTGAGTGGTGTTAGCTCATACTAACACTAGTATCAATTTGTTTCTGCTATGAATAACTTTGGTCCTGTAACCTTTAAAATGGACTAAAACTCTTTTTTGAGATGCCATTGTCATAATTACGGGGGTTTCACACAGCAGGGCATTCCAAATCAGGATGCCTCTATAGGACTTTCACTTGGCCCTAGATTGGCCCAAATCAGGATGCCTCTATAGGACTTTCACTTGGCACTAGATTATTTTAGGCCCTATGGCTTGGGTCTCAGGGTTTTGGTCCTCTTTGAAGGGATAAAGCCAAACAAACGCCTCCATACTCATCATGTGGTTCCTTGTATTGGGATAGATGAGGACCCTCCAAATGATCATGGGAACAATCAGCTGAGGGTTGCTATGTTCCCAACGTGATGCATGCTGGAATGGGGCAGCTAATCGGACCAGGTTTGCTAAGTAGCTTGGCTGGGTTTATTAGGAATTAGAAATATTTTTTTTTTTATTTTCTGTTTAGAACAAGTTGATGAGTAAGTTAAACAGTGTGTGATGACATTTTATTTCAGCCAGGAGAACACTGTACCGATAAAGATTAGGGTGCTGCCATGGGGTCGGCTGCTGGGCCATGCATAGTTTATTTATCATGTTTACTGAAACCTTTTTTGTGCTGCGGGTAATCTGGATCTAAGCTGGTTTACTTGCAGTGTAGCAGTGCCGGCTTTATTTTTGCCAAATTAGTTTTCTTATCGTAACCTTCCCTTTTATTTCATGAAATATTCATGGGAGGGGCAGATAATAGAATCCTATTAACAAGCTCCTTGGCCAGGAGGTAAATCTTTAAGTGCTTTAATTTATTACCCTAAATAATAATAAAATTATAATTAAATGACTAATCCCCTTTAATGTAGAGGATCTAGATAAGGGATAATCAATAATTATTGTAAAACATTATTTACAATGATGCCGATATTAAGGAACGGTAACGGCGTGGCCTTTGGGTCCAATTTTTAATGGTTATCTATAGGTACTAAATTCAATGTAATATTTTCGACGTAAAAAATAGGAGTTTAAAGAGTTTTTTTGCAAGGTTCTCTTTAATCTCTTAAAGAGTATAAGAGAGTATTTTAAGTAGTATCCTCAAAATCTTAAAGTTTATGTAAAGGCTCATATAGAGAAAAACACGAGGTACTTGACCACCCACTGGCTCGCTTCCTCAAAGAGGCTGACGCAGTCCCATTTCAGAATCACTTGGTCATATGTTTCTGACCAGGTCCGGGAATGAGGGAGGCTGCTCCTTCATGACTCGGCTCGTCAGCCGAACAGGACTTTTTATGGCTCATTTCCACAAACCGAAATACGAGTGGAAATCACAATCTGACGATGGATGGGAAATGGTTCGTCGCTCGAGCGTTGTATTTTTCTGTCTGCCCTAAAATGTCTCGCTCGTTTAATAACCTTTGACATGTCGAAACAAAAATTTGACCACAAATAGCCGTCGCGCATAGCGCGAATCGTCCCAGAAACGATCACTCCAACAATCAATTAGCCGTCGAAGCTTCCATGTTTCATCACTAATCGCGCAGATGTGCGTTTGTTCGAGTGCTCAGCGAACGGTCCTTTAATCTGTTTGTAGAATGGGACGTGTCTTAGTGCCGTCATGTAAGTACGTTATTTTTTTTTTTTTAACATTGCTTCTAAATAACAGACAATAATAATAATACATTTTTAAGAATTGTGATGTCACTGATCATTGCTGAACACCAGCAAAGAATTGGCTCTTCGAGGTTCCTCCATATTTAAGCAGCTCTCCATGAATTTCTTACCCGCAACCATAGAATCCTATTTTGCGGGATGTGTTCCCGACTGCATTCCGACAATTTTTTGAGCGCCGGGGAAGCGTCTGTAACGTCCGTATGTGGCTTCTCCACTGCTTCGATAATGATTGATTGGTCCCCGCTGGAGAGTTTAACACTCCTTTCTGGACTTGGATGACGTTCGTTCTCCTCGGCCGAATTTTTTAGGACAGGTTTCGAGCTGATTTCGCTTTTTTTTAAGTTAATGTAGAGCCGACGTTCCGTTACTGCAATAGGTTGTGTGATGATTTTGTGTGCAATAACTTTGTAGCAGATTGTGATCTTATACTGTACGTTGTTTTATACAGCCAGAGATTTTATTTAAGATGTATAAATTCTGGAACACGGCGCCTCCGCGGAGAGCTTCCTGATTTACGCTGGAAAATATGGGACTGGTGCAATAATTTGTGAACACTAACGTTTACTCTGTACACTGTCAGCCAATCTCACAATGTCTGTACTGTGTAAATTATCCAGCATCTCAATAAATGAGCACTACAACCTACCTCCTGTCTGTGTCTGGTCTCTCAATACACGAGCACTACAACCTACCTCCCTTATGTATCTGGTCTCTCAACACACGAGCACTACAACCTACCTCCTTTATGTGTCTGGTTCTCTCAATACACGAGCACTATAACCTACCTCCTTTATGTGTCTGGTTCTCTCAATACACGAGCACTACAACCTACCTCCTTTATGTGTCTGGTCTCTCAATACACGAGCACTACAACCTACCTTCCTTATGTATCTGGTCTCTCAACACACGAGCACTACAACCTACCTTCCTTATGTATCTGGTCTCTCAACACACGAGCACTACAACCTACCTCCTTTATGTGTCTGGTTCTCTCAATACACGAGCACTATAACCTACCTCCTTTATGTGTCTGGTTCTCTCAATACACGAGCACTACAACCTACCTCCTTTATGTGTCTGGTTCTCTCAATACACGAGCACTACAACCTACCTTCTGTCTCTGTCTGGTCTCTCAATACACAAGCACTACAACCTACCTCCTGTCTGTGTCTGGTCTCTCAATACACGAGCACTACAACCTACCACCTTTATGTGTCTGGTTCTCTCAATACACGAGCACTATAACCTACCTCTTGTCTGTGTCTGGTCTCTCAACACACGAGCACTACAACCTACCTCCTTTATGTGTCTGGTTCTCTCAATACACGAGCACTACAACCTACCTCCTTTATGTGTCTGGTTCTCTCAATACACGAGCACTACAACCTACCTCCTGTCTCTGTCTGGTCTCTCAATACACAAGCACTACAACCTACCTCCTGTCTGTGTCTGGTCTCTCAATACACGAGCACTACAACCTACCTCCTTTATGTGTCTGGTCTCTCAATACACAAGCACTACAACCTACCTCCTGTGTGTGTCTGGTCTCTCAATACATGAGCACTACAACCTACCTTCTGTCTCTGTCTGGTCTCTCAATTCACGAGCACTATAACCTACTACCTTTATGTGTCTAGTCTCTCAATACACGAGCACTATAACCTACCTCTTGTCTGTGTCTGGTCTCTCAATTCACAAGCACTATAACCTACCTCTTGTCTGTGTCTGGTCTCTCAATACACGAGCACTACAACCTACCTCCCTTATGTGTCTGGTCTCTCAATACACAAACACAACAGCTACACTTCTGTGTCTGGTCTCTGTCTTCCTTGCACGGTGGCAGAAGGATCGTTAATAACGTTAATCATGAAGGAAGAGGTGTGTTGCCCAATCAGCGAGATAAGAAATGAACTATGACCACATTAAGCCAATAATTTGTTTGTTTGTTTTTGTTTTATATGAACATGATTAAGCGCTTAGGTCATTATGTAATACGATTAGGTGATTAAGCAATACAAGTCAATAAAACAATTACGCAATAGAGATACACGCCCCTAAATATTGAATCTTTAATACCAAGTGGGACAAGTCGGACGGATCTTCAAATCGCGCCGCCAAGATCTGCAAACGATCACATGTTAAGGCCCTGAGCTCCAATCAGTGGCGCAGTGGAAGAAGCATGAAAGTCAAGGATTAAATGGAGCGGTTGAAGCACACCTTCCAGTGTATCAGATATTCAGAATCACTCGAAGTATAACGTGAATGGTGTTCAGTCTGTTCTACCGCACACAGGAAATATACAGAATATGCAATGGAGGAAGAGAGGCGAACAACCAGAATTTAGATACAAAATAACATAAGGATTTTAATAGGGGTCAGTGGACAAGATTCCTGATATATACAAATCAATATCAGAAGAATTAATAAGCAAAAAGGGAAAAAAGACCTTACAGGCAGCACCAGGGTGGAAGTAACCCTCAACGTTTCGGTTGCTAAAAAACCTTCAGGAGGGACCGCTCCCTCCCTCTGATATTGATTTGTATTGCCTGTACTATTAACATCGGGATCATGGGGTTTTTACACACTCCTTATACCTTGCTATATATGTATGATCCCTCTTATTTATAGCTGCTGTATATGAATGTGTGTTATCACATAGATTGCTGGTCACTATTTGGGTCTGCTGCCCTGTATGTATTACATGCTGTGTTCTCATACTGTATATATCAGGAATCTTGTACACTGACCCCTATTAAAATCCTTTTTATTATTTTGCATCCAAATCCTGGTTGTTCGTCTCTCTTCCTCCATTGCATATCCTGGGAGAGGCATGAAAGCCAGACTGAAAGTGTTATATCTGCTTGGTTTTGAGTTGCTTGATGAATAATGGTAAACCATGTAATATATAGATATATTAAAGTATCTACATATAAACTACTCTAAGGGACTGTGAGGAAAAAAACGTAGAAGAAGAAAGGGGGAGAGAGAGAGAGATAGGAGCAAACTGATGGGTTGGGATTCTCTTCTTCAAGTGCTTAAGTCCTGTTTTGATATTAATTCATCCTGGCTCACACACAGGCCCCTCCCCCCTTTATTAGAGACATTCTTGTCCATTGGGGAGGAGACAGCAGTTATGCTTTAGATCAATCTTGATAAACAAAGGCATTCATCCTTTGATATGGTGATTGCAGTCCTCTCACCTCTCCATCACTGCGAGGCCCAGCCATCCTGGAGGGCAAGAGCACCATAGAGATGTAAATCGAGCCATAAGCAGATGGGGGATCCAAGATTTCATGAAGACAAATATGAAGCCTGTGAAGATATTCATAAGGCCTTGCAAAAAATGGCCTCCGACAGAAGTTTTTCTTAGCCATATAGAACCTCTAAAATTGTGCGATGCCTCAAGTTCATTGATGCCAGTTATCGCCGAGACACGTTGAATCACACGTTGAATCAGTCCGTCAGATTGTTATGTAGATATTCTGAGATCTAGACACTGGGATCATCAACTGGGATGACAGCAATAGGTAGGATGACTTCTGCATGGACAGATCTGATTGGAAGAATGGCACATAGCGATCCATCGGCTACTTCAACTGAAATTGGGCGTCGCACACCAAGCCTAGGGCAGCAAACGGTGTCAACACAAATGATCGAGGCATTAAGCCACGTGCCCAATGTCCAGTTAGTGTTCGATTGACCTCACGACCACTTCTGTCAAAGTTTTATCCTGGAGCACAGCAAGATGGCAATGGAGGCTGGAATGGAGGTGTATCCCTTTGAGCAGTGTTCCCAACCCTCTCCTCAAGAGCCAGCATCAGATGGATCTCCACACAGGTAAGGTCATTCCGGTCAGAGTCAGCTACCCACAAAACATGGCCTGTTGGTGGCTCATAGTGAGATTGATCTTAATGGTCCATGAAGAAGCTTTCACAAGGGACCATCACACTGTTCACGTGGTATTATGGTGTGGGCACGGCATTATCTAAAGTAACCAGGACCCTCTAGACCAGGGATTCCCAACTGATGGTGCTCGAGGTGGTACTGAACATGTCTGCTGACTTACCTGTACCCCAACCTGATCTGCTGCCATCTGTACTTAACTCAAGCCTGATGTTTACCATTTACTGTAAATGGCTGTTTGGTGTCAACAAAGAGGGGTAGAGGGTCCGCACTTCTTAAAATCCGTCATTTATTTAATTATCATTAAAAGCATCTCCATACAAAACAGCCTCTAAAATTAATAGTTACCAGAACCCAAGGCAGAAAATAGGGATCCTCTGACGCGTTTCGAACGGGTGGGTCCTTATTCATAGATACAGGAACCCGTATTTGCATGCTGAATAAATAGTAGATGTAAACTTACCCAGCAGCGTCACCAGCCGGGTCCATCTCCTGATTGGTGACGTCGGTGGTGAAACCATCCAACCTCCGACGGACTCAGGAGACTGACGCGGCTGGTGAAGCTGACGCTGTTGGGTAAGTTTACATCTACTATTTATTTATTATGCAAATACGGGATCCTGTATCTATGAATAAGGACCCACATTAGTCCGAAATGCGTCAGATGATCCCTCTTTTTCTGCCTTGGGTTCTGGTAACTATTGATTTTCAGAGGCTGTTTTGTACGGAGATGCTTTTAATGATAATTTGATAAAGGATGAATGGATTTTAAGGAGTGCGGACCCTCTACCCCTCTTTGTTGACCAAGGAAAGGGCTTGAGAAGGCCCAGGTCGAGCACCCTGTTATTACCTCTGATCGGAGGGCGTTGCTGTTTTGTGTGTTTTTATGGTTTAAACCGGACCTTCAGCATTATTTAATGAAAAGCCCAAACCCTGAAAAAATTATTCCCCAGCATCTAAAATTAATATATATAAAGTTTTTAGTCACTTACGTATTATTCTTTTCCCCACTGGCCTGCAAATCTGTTCAGCACTCTAGAATACGGGCGCCGCCATCTTGGCTCAGTAGCATCACATACTGAGGAGAGGAGAGGGGGCAAAAGTGCAGGGGGCGGGGTTATAGCTGTGCTTTGCACAGACAGAGCTGAGCTGGGGTCAGGAAAAGGTCAGCAATCCCAGAATGCAGAGCGGCACAGTCAGAAGACACTTCCTGTTTGCAGGCAGCCTGAAACTCTATGGGCCACCATATTGAATGTTTAAAGGCTCAGAAAAGGCAGTAGGTGCAGGTAGGATGATTTTTAATGAAGGCAATCTGTATGTACAGCGTGGGGGGAAACATATAAGATAGGCTCTTATTCAGGGTGAGGGTCCGGATTAATGTGGGCAATCTGTATGTACAGCCTGGGGGAAACATATAAGATAGGCTCTTATTCAGGGTGAAGGTCCGGATTAATGTGAGCAATCTGTATGTACAGCCTGGGGGAAACATATAAGATAGGCTCTTATTCAGGGTGAGGGTCCAGATTAATGTGAGCAATCTGTATGTACAGGAGGGAAACATATAAGATAGGCTCGTATTCAGAGTGAAGGTCCAGATTAATGTGGGCAATCTGTACAGCCTGGGGGAAACATATAAGATAGGCTCTTATTCAGAGTGAGGGTCCGGTTTTAGGTCAATGTCTATTCTCACGCACCCCCAGGTGGTACTAATCAGAAAATGGAAAGTGGTACTTGATGAAAAAAGGTTGCTCTAGACTTCATCTCAGGTACATGAACAGCCCGCATAGATCTCGGGAACAGGCCGCATAGATCTCGGGAACAGGCCGCATAGATCTCGGGAACAGGCCGCATAGATCTCGGGAACAGGCCGCATAGATCTCGGGAGCAGGCCGCATAAATCTCGGGAACAGGCCGCATAGATCTCGGGAACAGGCCGCATAGATCTCGGGAACGGGCCGCATAGATCTCGGGAACAGGCCGCATAGATCTCGGGAACAGCCCGCATAGATCTCGGGAACAGCCCGCATAGATCTCGGGAACGGGCCGCATAAATCTCGGGAACAGGCCGCATAGATCTCGGGAACAGCCCGCATAGATCTCGGGAACGGGCCGCATAGATCTCGGGAACAGGCCGCATAGATCTCGGGAACAGGCCGCATAGATCTCGGGAACAGCCCGCATAGATCTCGGGAACAGGCCGCATAGATCTCGGGAACAGCCCGCATAGATCTCGGGAACAGCCCGCATAGATCTCGGGAACGGGCCGCATAGATCTCGGGAACAGGCCGCATAGATCTCGGGAACAGGCCGCATAGATCTCGGGAACAGCCCGCATAGATCTCGGGAACAGGCCGCATAGATCTCGGGAACAGCCCGCATAGATCTCGGGAACAGCCCGCATAGATCTCGGGAACAGCCCGCATAGATCTCGGGAACAGCCCGCATAGATCTCGGGAACAGCCCGCATAGATCTCGGGAACAGGCCGCATAAATCTCGGGAACAGGCCGCATAGATCTCGGGAACAGGCCGCATAGATCTCGGGAGCAGGCCGCATAAATCTCGGGAACAGGCCGCATAGATCTCGGGAACAGGCCGCATAGATCTCGGGAACGGGCCGCATAGATCTCGGGAACAGGCCGCATAGATCTCGGGAACAGCCCGCATAGATCTCGGGAACAGCCCGCATAGATCTCGGGAACGGGCCGCATAAATCTCGGGAACAGGCCGCATAGATCTCGGGAACAGCCCGCATAGATCTCGGGAACGGGCCGCATAGATCTCGGGAACAGGCCGCATAGATCTCGGGAACAGGCCGCATAGATCTCGGGAACAGCCCGCATAGATCTCGGGAACAGGCCGCATAGATCTCGGGAACAGCCCGCATAGATCTCGGGAACAGCCCGCATAGATCTCGGGAACAGCCCGCATAGATCTCGGGAACAGCCCGCATAGATCTCGGGAACAGCCCGCATAGATCTCGGGAACAGGCCGCATAAATCTCGGGAACAGGCCGCATAGATCTCGGGAACAGGCCGCATAGATCTCGGGAGCAGGCCGCATAAATCTCGGGAACAGGCCGCATAAATCTCGGGAACAGGCCGCATAGATCTCGGGAACAGCCCGCATAGATCTCGGGAACAGCCCGCATAGATCTCGGGAACAGGCCGCATAGATCTCGGGAGCAGGCCGCATAAATCTCGGGAGCAGGCCGCATAGATCTCGGGAGCAGGCCGCATAAATCTCGGGAACAGGCCGCATAAATCTCGGGAACAGGCCGCATAGATCTCGGGAACAGGCCGCATAGATCTCGGGAACAGGCCGCATAGATCTCGGGAGCAGGCCGCATAAATCTCGGGAGCAGGCCGCATAGATCTCGGGAGCAGGCCGCATAAATCTCGGGAACAGGCCGCATAAATCTCGGGAACAGGCCGCATAGATCTCGGGAACAGCCCGCATAGATCTCGGGAACAGGCCGCATAGATCTCGGGAGCAGGCCGCATAGATCTCGGGAACATGCCGCATAGATCTCGGGAACAGGCCGCATAGATCTCGGGAAAGGGCCGCATAGATCTCGGGAACGGGCCGCATAGATCTCGGGAACGGGCCGCATAGATCTCGGGAACGGGCCGCATAGATCTCGGGAACGGGCCGCATAGATCTCGGGAGCAGGCCGCATAGATCTCGGGAACGGGCCGCATAGATCTCGGGAGCGGGCCGCATAGATCTCGGGAACGGGCCGCATAGATCTCGGGAGCGGGCCGCATAGATCTCGGGAACGGGCCGCATAGATCTCGGGAACGGGCCGCATAGATCTCGGGAACGGGCCGCATAGATCTCGGGAGCGGGCCGCATAGATCTCGGGAGCGGGCCGCATAGATCTCGGGAACGGGCCGCATAGATCTCGGGAGCGGGCCGCATAGATCTCGGGAGCGGGCCGCATAGATCTCGGGAGCGGGCCGCATAGATCTCGGGAACGGGCCGCATAGATCTCGGGAACGGGCCGCATAGATCTCGGGAACGGGCCGCATAGATCTCGGGAGCGGGCCGCATAGATCTCGGGAGCGGGCCGCATAGATCTCGGGAGCGGGCCGCATAGATCTCGGGAACAGGCCGCATAGATCTCGGGAACGGGTCGCATAGATCTCGGGAACGGGCCGCATAGATCTCGGGAGCAGGCCGCATAGATCTCGGGAACGGGCCGCATAGATCTCGGGAACGGGCCGCATAGATCTCGGGAACAGGCCGCATAGATCTCGGGAGCGGGCCGCATAGATCTCGGGAACGGGCCGCATAGATCTCGGGAGCGGGCCGCATAGATCTCGGGAGCGGGCCGCATAGATCTCGGGAACGGGCCGCATAGATCTCGGGAGCGGGCCGCATAGATCTCGGGAACGGGCCGCATAGATCTCGGGAGCAGGCCGCATAGATCTCGGGAACAGGCCCCATATATCTCGGGAACGGGCCGCATAGATCTCGGGAACAGGCCGCATAGATCTCGGGAACAGGCCCCATATATCTCGGGAACGGGCCGCATAGATCTCGGGAGCGGGCCGCATAGATCTCGGGAGCGGGCCGCATAGATCTCGGGAACGGGCCGCATAGATCTCGGGAACGGGCCGCATAGATCTCGGGAACGGGCCGCATATATCTCGGGAACGGGCCGCATAGATCTCGGGAGCAGGCCGCATAGATCTCGGGATCAGGCCGCATAGATCTCGGGAACAGGCCGCATAGATCTCGGGAACAGGCCGCATAGATCTCGGGAACAGGCCGCATAAATCTCGGGAGCGGGCCGCATAGATCTCGGTAACGGGCCGCATAGATCTCGGGAGCGGGCCGCATAGATCTCGGGAGCGGGCCGCATAGATCTCGGGAGCGGGCCGCATAGATCTCGGGAGCGGGCCGCATAGATCTCGGGAACGGGCCGCATAGATCTCGGGAACGGGCCGCATAGATCTCGGGAGCGGGCCGCATAGATCTCGGGAGCGGGCCGCATAGATCTCGGGAGCGGGCCGCATAGATCTCGGGAGCGGGCCGCATAGATCTCGGGAGCGGGCCGCATAGATCTTGGGAACGGGCCGCATAGATCTCGGGAACGGGCCGCATAGATCTCGGGAGCGGGCCGCATAGATCTCGGGAACGGGCCGCATAGATCTCGGGAGCGGGCCGCATAGATCTCGGGAACGGGCCCCATATATCTCGGGAACGGGCCGCATAGATCTCGGGAACGGGCCGCATAGATCTCGGGAGCGGGCCGCATAGATCTCGGGAACGGGCCGCATAGATCTCGGGAGCGGGCCGCATAGATCTCGGGAGCGGGCCGCATAGATCTCGGGAACGGGCCGCATAGATCTCGGGAGCGGGCCCCATATATCTCGGGAACGGGCCGCATAGATCTCGGGAACGGGCCGCATAGATCTCGGGAACGGGCCGCATAGATCTCGGGAACGGGCCGCATAGATCTCGGGAACGGGCCGCATAGATCTCGGGAACGGGCCGCATAGATCTCGGGAGCGGGCCTCATAGATCTCGGGAACGGGCCGCATAGATCTCGGGAACAGCCCGCATAGATCTCGGGAACAGGCCGCATAGATCTCGGGAACGGGCCGCATAAATCTCGGGAGCGGGCCGCATAGATCTCGGGAGCGGGCCGCATAGATCTCGGGAGCGGGCCGCATAGATCTCGGGAGCGGGCCGCATAGATCTCGGGAGCGGGCCGCATAGATCTCGGGAGCGGGCCGCATAGATCTCGGGAGCGGGCCGCATAAATCTCGGGAACAGGCCGCATAAATCTCGGGAACAGGCCGCATAGATCTCGGGAACGGGCCGCATAGATCTCGGGAACGGGCCGCATAGATCTCGGGAGCGGGCCGCATAGATCTCGGGAGCGGGCCGCATAGATCTCGGGAACGGGCCGCATAGATCTCGGGAGCGGGCCGCATAGATCTCGGGAACGGGCCCCATATATCTCGGGAACGGGCCGCATAGATCTCGGGAACGGGCCGCATAGATCTCGGGAACGGGCCGCATAGATCTCGGGAACGGGCCGCATAGATCTCGGGAACGGGCCGCATAGATCTCGGGAGCGGGCCTCATAGATCTCGGGAACGGGCCGCATAGATCTCGGGAACAGGCCGCATAGATCTCGGGAACAGGCCGCATAGATCTCGGGAACGGGCCGCATAAATCTCGGGAGCGGGCCGCATAGATCTCGGGAACGGGCCGCATAGATCTCGGGAGCGGGCCGCATAGATCTCGGGAGCGGGCCGCATAAATCTCGGGAACAGGCCGCATAAATCTCGGGAACAGGCCGCATAGATCTCGGGAGCGGGCCGCATAGGTCTCGGGAGCGGGCCGCATAGATCTCGGGAACGGGTCGCATAGATCTCGGGAACGGGCCGCATAGATCTCGGGAGCGGGCCGCATAGATCTCGGGAGCGGGCCGCATAGATCTCGGGAGCGGGCCGCATAGATCTCGGGAGCGGGCCGCATAGATCTCGGGAGCGGGCCGCATAGATCTCGGGAGCGGGCCGCATAGATCTCGGGAGCGGGCCGCATAGATCTCGGGAGCAGCCCGCATAGATCTCGGGAACAGGCCGCATAGATCTCGGGAGCGGGCCGCATAGATCTCGGGAACAGGCCGCATAGATCTCGGGAGCGGGCCGCATAGATCTCGGGAGCGGGCCGCATAGATCTCGGGAGCGGGCCGCATAGATCTCGGGAGCGGGCCGCATAGATCTCGGGAGCAGCCCGCATAGATCTCGGGAACAGGCCGCATAGATCTCGGGAGCGGGCCGCATAGATCTCGGGAACAGGCCGCATAGATCTCGGGAGCGGGCCGCATAGATCTCGGGAGCGGGCCGCATAGATCTCGGGAACAGGCCGCATAGATCTCGGGAGCGGGCCGCATAGATCTCGGGAACGGGCCGCATAGATCTCGTGAACGGGCCGCATAGATCTCGGGAACGGGCCGCATAGATCTCGGGAACGGGCCGCATAGATCTCGGGAACGGGCCGCATAGATCTCGGGAACGGGCCGCATAGATCTCGGGAACAGCCCGCATAAATCTGGTGGTTGAACAAGTGGAATGTGCACTTCTCCTAAGTGTACAAGGAGAAGATTTTCGTCAGGACCACATCGGGCTGCACGTCGCTCATTCTGTGAGAAGCCTGTAGGACCTTAACATACCACTGTGAGGAACAGGGCAAATATTATATTTTATTCCTGATGCGCGCCCCTTTTCATGCAGTCTGCGGTGGGGCAGTACCGACAGCTGGGCCAATCACACGATGGCTCTACAACGAGCAACAAGTATACTACCGGCTAGAAGCTCACCACTGTCCATCAGCTGAAGGAAATCATCGCGATGGAGCAGGTTTTAGTGAGTTTCTCTGTGATCCTAAGCCAAAGGGAGCCTCTGAAACCGCGGCCCTTGTGGATGAGGACTCAACAGGGCCCCAGAGGCCCGGAAACTTGCCATCCGGAGAGGGGTGGTGCCTGTCGTCCCTGCCCCAAATCCCAAGGCCCCCTTTTTTTCTGGCAATTGTGACCAATGACATCTCAAAGCCCCATGGCCCAGTGGGTATCCACCATGTTGTGGGTGGAGGACAGGAAAGTTCCTGAACAATGTACAACCCATCACCTTGAGCCAGGCCATGTCCATGGAACTTAAAGTGGACCAACACCCAGGATTTTGACTATCCTGGGTATTGGTCCACTTCCCCGGGGCACCCCGATCGGGGGTGCCCCGCTGTGTGAAACCCCCCAGAAAGCCCCCAAAACTCACCTCTCCCCGCTCCCACGTGGCCGCGCCGTCCAATCGGCGCCGACGGACAAGCTGATTGACAGCGACGTACAAACAGCTTGCCCGTCGGCGCCTCCCGCGCGTCACTCTTGACGTGTGCGCGCCCGCGCCTGCCATTCAGAGACGGCCGGCGCGGGCGCGCGCACGTCTAGAGGAGCGTGAGTGAGGCGGCGGCGGTGGAAGCAGCGGCTGGAGAGGTAAGGTTTTTCGGGGGTTTTGGGGGGTTTACACCCCGCGGGACATCCCGATCTCGGATGTCCCGCGGTGTGTGAGGTGATCGGCCCGGGAATCTTATAGATTCCCGGGCCGATCACCTCAGGGTGTTGGTCCACTTTAAGGAAACCGGTGTTGAGATGACTGGTACAGCCAGAGCTGGTTTCCCCACAAGGTTTGGTGACCCTTGTGGTCTCTGGGATTGGAGGAACTGAGCCAGCATTGCCCGTTGCAAAGGTGTATTTGGACTGGTGGGCCAGGCAGGGTTTGCTTGGGTTGGGGGTATCCTCAAAGATTCCAGACTGTCAAGGAACAGACCAGAGCTAGATTGGCCGAGCATTTCTACTGGCCAGAAATGGGGGCCGACGTGTCTGCCTACTGCCATTCATGCAAGGTCTGACGGGGGTGGGGAAATGCTTACCAACCGGGGGACCCAGTTAATGTCCTAGTTCATGGAGTCCCTTTGTAAGCAGATCCTGGTGACAAGCTTGTACCATCCGCAGATAAATGGCCTCTGCAAACCGTTCAGTGGTGCCCCGAAGCAGACGCTCAAAATGTTGGTTGATGCTCATGGGCAAGGTTGGGAGAGAGATGTCCCTCACTGGCCATTTGCTTACATAGAGGTCCCCCAGGCCTCAACCGGGTTCTCATCCTTTGAGCTCCTGTCCGGTCCCTGGTCCTGCGAAGAGAAGATTGGGAAGGGGATGTGGCCACCCCGAGAGTGTCAATCGCCGGGTATGTTACGCGCTTCCAGGACAAGATTCAGGCCTTGGCGCAGCTGATGCACAACAACATGACACAGGCCCAGGCCAATTGGAAGTGGTGGTATGGTCAGAATGCATGTGATTGGACCTACCCGGTGGGCCAGAAGGTATTGGTCCCTGTCCCCCAGGATAAGCTTCAGGCTGCCTGGAAGAGTCCCTCATCTCATGCACTAGCAGCTTAATGCCATCACTTACCTGGTGTCCCCACAAGATTTGGTGACCGCGAAGGACCCTTGCGGTCTCTGGGATTGGCGGAACTGAGCCGACCTTGCCCGTTGCAAAGGTGTATTTGGACTGGAGGGCCAGGCAGGGTTTTCTTGGGTTGGGGGGTACCCTCAAATATTCCTGCCAGTGTGTTGCTGGAGACGGACTTGGGGCATCTAGTATGTGGCCACTGACCCCCCAAGGTCGGGCTCCCTGGACTGCACTGAAAGGTACCCTTCTGTTGGTGATGTAAGTAATGGGTATGGCCTGTCTGCTACAGGTAATGTGGGGGTGGGTGAAGGGTGCCCTTCTTTCCCTGGGAAGGAGGAAGGTGACCCTGCTGGCCTTAATCTCTTGTCCCTTGAAGCTGTCCTCAAGAGGGTGAGCCAGAGGCAAGCAGCAGCCATGGGGGAATGGCAAATGAGGTGAGGGCTGTTTGAGGAGATGTGGGACCCCTAACCTCTAGGTAAGGCCCATTGCAGGGTTCCCCACTACTGGGATGTTATGGGCCCAGGTTAGACACGTGAACATGATGAGGATACATCATGAGTGGGAATCATGTTCTTTCCCCATATGTAACCTGCTGGAGGAGAGCGAAGCAGAAACCCTCCTAGATATGCCCGCCCACGTCAGAGAGGTCTCTGAGATCCAACGGCCCCAGCTGTGGGCAACCCTGCACCACAGTCTGACAACAAGCCTTGGTGGGCGCAGTTGGCTGTCCACCACATGGAGACCAAGGATCACCGCCCTGGTCTGGCGGTCCACCTGTCGAGTCTTCCTGGAAGTCCAGCAGCAGATACAGGAGATTGATGGGATGCTGCAACTGGGGGTCCTTCCAGCACCCAAAAGTGTGTGAGGCCTCACCTGTGGTCCTCGTCCCCAAAAAGGATCGGACCCTCTGCATAGAATACAGAGGGCTCCAAGCCTTAACAGTGGACGACACATACTCCATGCCGCGTATCTAGAACCTGCTCAGTTGGCCGGTGGGGCACCCTGAACTGTAGAGACACCTAAACTGAGGCCGGGCCTTGTCTATGGGGAGGAACCCCATTACCCTGCACTGTGGAGACACCTGAGCTGAGGCCAGACCTTGTCTATGAGGAGGAACCCCGTTAACCTGCACTGTGGAGACACCTGAGCTGAGGCCAGTCCTTGTCTATGAGGAGGAACCCCGTTACCCTGCACTGTGGAGACACCTAAGCTGAGGCCAGGCCTTATCTATGAGGAGAAACCCCGTTACCCTGCACTGTGGAGACACCTGAGCTGAGGCCGGGCCTTGTCTATGAGGAGGAACCCCGTTACCCTGCACTGTGGAGACACCTGAGCTGAGGCCGGGCCTTGTCTATGAAGAGAAACCCTGTTACCCTGCACTGTGGAGACACCTGAGCTGAGGCCAGGCCTTGTCCATGAAGAGAAACCCTGTTACCCTGCACTGTGGAGACACCTGAGCTGAGGCCAGGCCTTGTCTATGAGGAGGAACCCCGTTACCCTGCACTGTGGAGACACCTGAGCTGTGGCCAGGCCTTGTCTATAAGGAGGGACCCTGTTACCCTGTACTGTGGAGACACCTGAGCTGAGGCCAGGCCTAGTCTATGAGGAGGAACCCCGTTACCCTGCACTGTGGAGACACCTGAGCTGAGGCCAGGCCTTGTCTATGAGGAGGAACCCCATTACCCTGCACTGTGGAGACACCTGAGCTGAGGCCAGGCCTTGTCTATGAGGAGAAACCCCGTTACCCTGTACTGTGGAGACACCTGAGCCGAGGCCAGGCCTAGTCTATGAGGAGGAACCCCGTTACCCTGCACTGTGGAGACACCTGAGCTGAGGCCAGGCCTTGTCTATGAGGAGGAGCCCTGTTACCCTGCACTGTGGAGACACCTGAGCTGAGGCTGGGCCTTGTCTATGAGGAACCCCGTTACCCTGCACTGTGGAGACACCTAAGCTGAGGCCAGGCCTTATCTATGAGGAGAAACCCCGTTACCCTGCACTGTGGAGACACCTGAGCTGAGGCCAGGCCTTGTCTATGAGGAGGAACCCCATTTCCCTGCACTGTGGAGACACCTGAGCTGAGGCCGGGCCTTATCTATGAGGAGGAACCCCATTACCCTGCACTGTGGAGACACCTGAGCTGAGGCCAGGCCTTGTCTATAAGGAGGAACCCCGTTACCCTGCACTTTGGAGACACTTGAGCTGAGGCCAGGCCTTGTCTATGAGGAGGAACCCCATTACCTTGCACTGTGGAGACACCTGAGCTGAGGCCAGGCCTAGTCTATGAGGAGGAACCCCGTTACCCTGCACTGTGGAGACACCTGAGCTGAGGCCAGGCCTTGTCTATGAGGAGGAACCCCATTACCCTGCACTGTGGAGACACCTGAGCTGAGGCCAGGCCTTGTCTATGAGGAGAAACCCTGTTACCCTGTACTGTGGAGACACCTGAGCCGAGGCCAGGCCTAGTCTATGAGGTGGAACCCCGTTACCCTGCACTGTGGAGACACCTGAGCTGAGGCCAGGCCTTGTCTATGAGGAGGAGCCCTGTTACCCTGCACTGTGGAGACACCTGAGCTGAGGCTGGGCCTTGTCTATGAGGAACCCTGTTACCCTGCACTGTGGAGACACCTGAGCTGAGGCCAGGCCTTATCTATGAGGAGAAACCCCGTTACCCTGCACTATGGAGACACCTGAGCTGAGGCCAGGCCTTGTCTATGAGGAGGAACCCCATTTCCCTGCACTGTGGAGACACCTGAGCTGAGGCCAGGCCTTGTCTATAAGGAGGAACCCCGTTACCCTGCACTTTGGAGACACTTGAGCTGAGGCCAGGCCTTGTCTATGAGGAGGAACCCCATTACCTTGCAATGTGGAGACACCCCTGAGCTGAGGCCAGGCCTTGTCTATGAGGAGGAACCCTGTTACCCTGCACTGTGGAGACACCTGAGCTGAGGCCGGGCCTTGTCTATGAAGAGAAACCCTGTTACCCTGCACTGTGAAGACACCTGAGCTGAGGCCAGGCCTTGTCTATGAGGAGAAACCCTGTTACCCTGTACTGTGGAGACACCTGAGCCGAGGCCAGGCCTTGTCTATGAGGAGAAACCCTGTTACCCTGTACTGTGGAGACACCTGAGCCGAGGCCAGGCCTAGTCTATGAGGAGGAACCCCGTTACCCTGCACTATGGAGACACCTGAGCTGAGGCCAGGCCTTGTCTATGAGGAGGAGCCCTGTTACCCTGCACTGTGGAGACACCTGAGCTGAGGCTGGGCCTTGTCTATGAGGAACCCCGTTACCCTGCACTGTGGAGACACCTGAGCTGAGGCCAGGCCTTGTCCATGAGGAGGAACCCCATTTCCCTGCACTGTGGAGACACCTGAGCTGAGGCCGGGCCTTGTCTATGAGGAGGTACCCCGTTACCCTGCACTGTGGAGACGCCTGAGCTGAGACCGGGCCTTGTCTATGATGAGGAACCCTCTTACCCTGCACTGTGGAGACACCTGAGCTGAGTCCGGGCCTTGTCTATGAGGAGGAACCCCATTTCCCTGCACTGTGGAGACACCTGAGCTGAGGCCAGCCTTGTCTATGAGGAGGAACCCCGGTACCCTGCACTGTGGAGACACCTGAGCTGAGGCCAGCCTTGTCTATGAGGAGGAACCCCGTTACCCTGTTCTGTGGAGACACCTGAGCTGAGGCCGGGCCTTGTCTATGAGGAGGAACCCTATTGCCCTGCACTGTGGAGACGCCTGAGCTGAGACCGGGCCTTGTCTATGATGAGGAACCCTCTTACCCTGCACTGTGGAGACACCTGAGCTGAGTCCGGGCCTTGTCTATGAGGAGGAACCCCATTTCCCTGCACTGTGGAGACACCTGAGCTGAGGCCAGCCTTGTCTATGAGGAGGAACCCCGGTACCCTGCACTGTGGAGACACCTGAGCTGAGGCCAGCCTTGTCTATGAGGAGGAACCCCGGTACCCTGCACTGTGGAGACACCTGAGCTGAGGCCAGCCTTGTCTATGAGGAGGAACCCCGTTACCCTGTTCTGTGGAGACACCTGAGCTGAGGCCAGCCTTGTCTATGAGGAGGAACCCCGGTACCCTGCACTGTGGAGACACCTGAGCTGAGGCCAGGCCTTGTCTATGAGGAGGAACCCCGTTACCCTGCACTGTGGAGACACCTGAGCTAAGGCCTTGTCTATGAGGAGGAACCCCATTACCCTGCACTGTGGAGACACCTGAGCTAAGGCCTTGTCTATGAGGAGGAACCCCATTACCCTGCACTGTGGAGACACCTGAGCTGAGGCGGGCCTTGTCTATGAGGAGGAACCCCGTTACCCTGTTCTGTGGAGACACCTGAGCTGAGGCCAGGCCTTGTCTATGAGGAGGAACCCCGTTACCCTGTTCTGTGGAGACACCTGAGCTGAGGCCGGGCCTTGTCTGAGGAGGAACACCACTACCCTACAGTGTGGAGACACCTGAGCTGAGGCCGGGCCTTGTTATGAGGAGGAACCTCGAAAACCTGCAATGTGGTGACACCTGATCTTAGGCCAGGCCTGTGGAGATGCCTGAGCTAAGGACAGGCCTTGTATATGAAACCTCAATACCCTTCACTATGGAGAGACTTGAGGTCACACAATTCATGACATAGGCCAGGGTTGTGGTCACATCCTTGTCTTGAGCATAATCTGGCATTTAGAACATAGTACATAGCAGAGTTGAGTCATGACCACACCGTTGTTTTGTGAGGAGTATTTGGGCATCCCTCACCCAGACGCCCCATTTCTATGTGTGTGTCAGCGTCTAGGCAGATAAGAGGAGAAAATGAGGAAGCTGCCGGTTTCGCCATTGCCGCCCTCTGCTTCTTAATGGACGAGTGTGAGTAACAGAAAAGAGCTGCGCTGTAACAAGAGGGAAGTCCTGGAAGTATGACACGTCTCCTAAGATGGCCTGAAATGACACAGCAAACTTTTAAAGGGGCTTCCTGCCTGAAAGAAACCCACAGCGCTGATTGATTCACTCCATACCCTCATTGTGTCCAGGCCTGATTGGTTGGCCCCCCCGTGGTTTACAGCTTTTATAGGATGTTGCTGACCTGTGCTGATTCTCACCCTGTCTAGTGCCAAGCCCTGTGTTGCTGACCTGTGCCTCGTCTGACCATTTCCAGCACCAAGATCCGCTGCTGACCTGTGCCATGGCTGACCATGCCCAGTGCCAAGCCCTGTTGCTAACATGTGCCTCGTCTGACCTTCACTGCCTGGCCTCAACCTTGGCCTGATTATCAACCCCAAATCTACACTGCGTGATTTAGATCTTGGTCTGACTATTGACCCTGAACCTTCCCTGTCTGCCCCTGTCCTTGGCTTGGGTATCGACCCTCAACCTTCACTGCCTGCCATTGGTCTGATTATTGACCCTGAACCTTCACTGCATGCTTTAGATCTTGGTCTGATTATTGACCCTGAATCTTCCCTGTCTGCCCCTGTCCTTGGCTTGGGTATCAACCCTCAACCTTCACTGCCTACCCTTGGTCTGATTATTAACCCAGAACCTTCACTACCTGACCTGATCTTGGTTTGATTATGGACCATCAACCTTCAATGCCTGCCCTAGATCTTGGCCTGATTTTTGAACCTTAACCTTCACTGCCTCCCCTTGACCTTGTCTTAAATATTGACCCTGAATCCTCAGTGTCCACCCTAGACTCTGGCCTGATTAGTAGGCCCCAAGAATGATTTCCTCTGGTGGGCCCCAAGAATGATTTCCTCTGGTGGGCCCCAAGAATGATTTCCTCTGGTGGGCCCCAAGAATGATTTCCTCTGGTGGGCCACACGAATGATTTCCTCTGGTGGGCCCCAAGAATGATTTCCTCTGGTGGCTCCAAGAATGATTTCCTCTGGTGGCCCCAAGAATGATTTCCTCTGGTGGCCCCCTAGAATGATTTCCTCTGGTGGCCCAAGAATGATTTCCCCTGGTGGCCCAAGAATGATTTCCCCTGGTGGCCCCAATAACTCATCCTCATGGTGTAAGGGTCATAAGATGGCTGAGAGGTGCTGATTGGTTAGATCCTCATGGGGTAAGGGTCATAAGATGACTGAGAGGTGCTGGTTGGTTAGAACCTCATGGGATAAAGGTCATAAGATGGCTGAGAAATGCTGGTTGGTTATAACCTCATGAGGTAAGGGTCATAAGATGGCTTAGAAATGCTGGTTGGTTGGAACCTCATGGGGTAAGGGTCATAAGTTGGCTGAGAGGTGCTGGTCAGTTAGAACCTCATGGGGTAAGGTTCATAAGATGGTGCTGGTTAGTTAGAACCTCATGGGGTAAGGGTCAAAAGATGGCTTTCGAAGTACTGGTTGGTTAGAACCTCATGGGGTAAGGGTCATAAGATGGCTTAGAAGTGCTGGTTGGTTAGAACCTCATGGGGTAAGGGTCATAAGATGGTGCTGGTTAGTTAGAATCTCATGGGGTAAGGGTCAAAAGATGGCTGAGAGGTGCTGATTGGTTAGATCCTCATGGGTTAAGGGTCATAAGATGACTGAGAGGTGCTGGTTGGTTAGAACCTCATGGGATAAAGGTCATAAGATGGCTGAGAAATGCTGGTTGGTTAAAACCTCATGAGGTAAGGGTCATAAGATGGCTTAGAAATGCTGGTTGGTTGGAACCTCATGGGGTAAGGGTCATAAGTTGGCTGAGAGGTGCTGGTCAGTTAGAACCTCATGGGGTAAGGTTCATAAGATGGTGCTGGTTAGTTAGAACCTCATGGGGTAAGGGTCAAAAGATGGCTTTCGAAGTACTGGTTGGTTAGAACCTCATGGGGTAAGGGTCATAAGATGGCTTAGAAGTGCTGGTTGGTTAGAACCTCATGGGGTAAGGGTCATAAGATGGTGCTGGTTAGTTAGAACCTCATGGGGTAAGGGTCAAAAGATGGCTGAGAGGTGCTGGTTGGTTACAACCTCATGGGGTAAGGGTCATAAGATGGCTGAGAGGCGCTGGTTGGTTAGAACCTCATGGGGTAAGGGTCATAAGATGGTGCTGGTTGGTTAGAACCTCATGGGATAAGGGCTGTTACATAATTAACTGAGAAATAGGTAGATGCGGTTGTTTAGGAAACCACCAGGTGGTTATATCATTAGAAACCAGGAACTCTTGATCTAGTAATCGCTAGGGCTGATGGTCCGTGTTCCCTCTGGGAGGTCTGGTTGGTTAGAAACAGTTTTTGGGCATTTAATGCATCTTCAATGATTTCTTTGTGCATTTTTAGCTTGGATTTAGATGCCTGGAGCTCCGTATCACAGCTGATACCATCCTTCCATTTACAACCCCTACCAATCCTATAACACGAGTAACGACATTTCATGTTGCCGCCCACGCCGGACCATGGCTCAGTGCGGGCTTCACCCTTCTCCGATGGTTGGTAGTAAACAGTAGTGGAGTGTTGTCATGATGCTGATGATATCAGTTTGCACGTTGAATAGAGGCTTTGTGTTGTCCTTCCTCTTCCAGCGATGAGGCGGCAGCTCGTAGCCTCTTGTCTCCGCTTAGATCTGGAGAGACGTAGAGAGAAGTCCCCGATGCTTATCAGATGTGTGGGCCTGAGGTCAGATAATAGAGAGCGTTGTGACATGTGCCTGACATTATCATCTTCTCCGAGTTCTCCTCTTACTCACCGGGTATAAAAATAAATAAAGGGAAAATGGGTATAAAAGGATCGCAACACCCGGCCATAGGCACTGAACTGAACAGACCGAGAGAAAGGTGAGAGAGCGCTACAGCTCTATATCAATATATTTCTAATATTTGTAGATTCACTAATGATGGGGGTTGTTCTGAGGGATTGGTGCCAGTATTTTAAAGAAGAGTCTAAGGGGGAACCCGGGAACCACAGACAGATAAGTTTAATATTGTGGTGGGCAAGCTGTTTTCTGAGATGCTATCCTGGAGTATCTTAGTGTGAGTGACCTTATTTGTCCTTATCAGCATGGATTTATGAGGAATCGCTCCTGCCAGACAAACCTCATGAGCTTTTATGAGTTCACAACTGGATCAGGGGGAGTCATTGGATATCATATATCTTGACTTTTCTAAAGCATTTGATTCTGTGCCACATAAATGACTGGTACAAAAGATGAGAATGTTTGTAATGGGGGGAAAACGTGTGCACAGGGGTGAGTAACTGTCTTAATGATAGTGAGCAGAGGGTGGTTAAAATCGTTACATACCCAGATTGGACCACCATTACTAGCACAGGGGTCAGTCCTGGGATATAGGTAACGGGTATCAACCTTTACAGATGATACTAAGCTGTGTAAAGTAATTAACACAAGAGAGGACAGCAGACAGCTACAAACAGATTTAGATACATTGGAAGCAGGGGAAGTAAAATGGCAAATGCAGTGTAACACAGTTAAATGTAAGGTTATGCACATTGGTGCCATGATTACACAATAGGGAATGCTGGGTAATACTACAATGGGAAAGTACCTTGGGGGTTTAGTTACCAATAAACATAACTGTAGTAATCAATGCCAGGCAGCAGCTGCCAAGGCAAACAGGATCATGTGGGGCATCAACAGGGGCATAGGTGCCCATAACCAGAGCATCATGTGACCCCTCTATATGTCACTGGTCAGACCCCATATGGAATACTACGGCTTTTGGGATATATTATGGGTCGGGCAGGTTTGCAAATAAAGGAGCACTATTGGGAAAAATGGCCCAATTATATAAATCCATATTAAGTAGAAGCCACAAGCTTGGCGGGAGTTTTATTCAGTTGGGGTGTATAAGTGACCCCTCCTCTCATTAGCTGACGTGTTTATATGGATTTCTAACATGAACCAATTGGGTATGTGTTGCACGGAGTATGTGGGTCCTCGGTTGTGTTGGATGGGGAATGCTTGTCCTTCGGGTGGGACTGTTGGTTGGACGGTATCAGTGGCTTGCTATCCTGTATCTCGGTTGATAAAACATTTTGGATGCTGATTTTTGGTGCATTAGAGTGTTGGGTTGGTTGAGTTGTAGGAGCATGGGTGAGTGGTGGGGTAACTAAATTAGTGAGTGGTGGGGTAACGAAATGGGTGGGTGGGGGAGTAACTAAATGGTTGAGGGAATAACTAAATGGGTGGGTGGTTGAGTAACTAAATGGGTGGGTGGGGGAGTAACTAAATGGATGAATGGGAGAGTAACTAAATGGATGGATGGGGGAGTAACTAAATGGATGGGTGGGGGAGTAACTAAATGGATGGGTGGGGGAGTAACTAAATGGATGGATGGGGGAGTAACTAAATGGATGGATGGGGGAGTAACTAAATGGATGGATGGGGGAGTAACTAAATGGATGGATGGGGGAGTGACTAAATGGATGGGTGGGGGAATAACTAAATGGATGAGTGGGGGAGTAACTAAATGGATGGATGGGGTAGTAACTAAATGGATGAATGGGAGAGTAACTAAATGGATGGATGGGGGAGTGACTAAATGGATGGATGGGGGAGTGACTAAATGGATGGGTGGGGGAGTAACTAAATGGATGAGTGGGGGAGTAACTAAATGGATGAATGGGAGAGTAACTAAATGGATGGATGTGGGAGTAACTAAATGGATGAGTGGGTGGTTGAGTAACTAAATGGGTGGGTGGGGGAGTAACTAAATGGATGGGTGGGGGAGTGACTAAATGGATGGATGGGGGAGTGACTAAATGGATGGATGGGGGAGTAACTAAATGGATGAATGGGAGAGTAACTAAATGGATGGATGGGGGAGTGACTAAATGGATGGATGGGGGAGTAACTAAATGGATGGATGGGGGAGTAACTAAATGGATGAGTGGGGGAGTAACTAAATGGATGAATGGGAGAGTAACTAAATGGATGAGAGGGGGAGTAACTAAATGGATGAATGGGAGAGTAACTAAATGGATGGATGGGGGAGTAACTAAATGGATGAGTGGGGGAGTAACTAAATGGATGAATGGGAGAGTAACTAAATGGATGGATGGGGGAGTAACTAAATGGATGAGTGGGAGAGTAACTAAATGGATGGATGGGGGAGTAACTAAATGGATGAGTGGAAGAGTAACTAAATGGATGGATGGGGGAGTAACTAAATGGATGGGTGGGGGAGTAACTAAATGGATGAGTGGGAGAGTAACTAAATGGATGGATGGGGGAGTAACTAAATGGATGAGTGGAAGAGTAACTAAATGGATGGATGGGGGAGTAACTAAATGGATGAATGGGAGAGTAACTAAATGGATGGATGGGGGAGTAACTAAATGGATGAGTGGGAGAGTAACTAAATGAATGAATGGGAGAGTAACTTAATGGATGAATGGGAGAGTAACTAAATGGATGGATGGGGGAGTAACTAAATGGATGAATGGGAGAGTAACTCAAAGGATGAGTGGGAGAGTAACTAAATGGATGGATGGGGGAGTAACTAAATGGATGAGTGGGGGAGTAACTAAATGGACGAGTGGGGGGAGTAACTAAATGGATGGGTGGGAGAGTAACTAAATGGATGGATGGGGGAGTAACTAAATGGATGAGTGGGAGAGTAACTAAATGGATGAATGGGAGAGTAACTAAATGGATGGATGGGGGAGTAACTAAATGGATGAATGGGAGAGTAACTAAATGGATGAATGGGAGAGTAACTAAATGGATGGGTGGGGGAGTAACTAAATGGATGAGTGGGAGAGTAACTAAATGGATGAATGGGAGAGTAACTAAATGGATGGATGGGGGAGTAACTAAATGGATGAATGGGAGAGTAACTTAATGGATGAATGGGAGAGTAACTAAATGGATGAATGGGAGAGTAACTAAATGGATGAATGGGAGAGTAACTAAATGGATGAATGGGAGAGTAACTAAATGGATGAATGGGAGAGTAAATGGATGAATGGGAGAGTAACTAAATGGATGGATGGGGGAGTAACTAAATGGATGGATGGGAGAGTAACTAAATGGATGAATGGGAGAATAACTAAATGGATGGATGGGAGAGTAACTAAATGGATGAGTGGGGGAGTAACTAAATGGATGAATGGGAGAGTAACTAAATGGATGGATGGGGGAGTAACTAAATGGTTGAGGGAATAACTAAATGGGTGGGTGGTTGAGTAACTAAATGGGTGGGTAGGGAGTAACTAAATGGATGGATGGGGGAGTAACTAAATGGATGGGTGGGGGGGGGTAACTAAATGGATGGGTGGTTGAGTAACTAAATGGGTGGGTAGGGAGTAACTAAATGGATGGGTGGGGGAGTAACTAAATGGATGAATGGGAGAGTAACTAAATGGATGGATGGGGGAGTAACTAAATGGATGGGTGGGGGAGTAACTAAATGGATGGGTGGGGGAGTAACTAAATGGATGGATGGGGGAGTAACTAAATGGATGGATGGGGGAGTAACTAAATGGATGGGTGGGGGAGTAACTAAATGGATGAGTGGGGGAGTAACTAAATGGATGGATGGGGGAGTGACTAAATGGATGGATGGGGGAGTGACTAAATGGATGGGTGGGGGAGTGACTAAATGGATGGGTGGGGGAGTAACTAAATGGATGGATGGGGGAGTGACTAAATGGATGGGTGGGGGAGTAACTAAATGGATGGGTGGGGGAGTGACTAAATGGATGGATGGGGGAGTGACTAAATGGATGGGTGGGGGAATAACTAAATGGATGAGTGGGGGAGTAACTAAATGGATGGATGGGGGAGTAACTAAATGGATGAATGGGAGAGTAACTAAATGGATGGATGGGGGAGTGACTAAATGGATGGATGGGGGAGTGACTAAGTGGATGGGTGGGGGAGTAACTAAATGGATGAGTGGGGGAGTAACTAAATGGATGAATGGGAGAGTAACTAAATGGATGGATGTGGGAGTAACTAAATGGATGAGTGGGTGGTTGAGTAACTAAATGGGTGGGTGGGGGAGTAACTAAATGGATGGGTGGGGGAGTGACTAAATGGATGGATGGGGGAGTGACTAAATGGATGGATGGGGGAGTAACTAAATGGATGAATGGGAGAGTAACTAAATGGATGGATGGGGGAGTGACTAAATGGATGGATGGGGGAGAAACTAAATGGATGGATGGGGGAGTAACTAAATGGATGAGTGGGGGAGTAACTAAATGGATGAATGGGAGAGTAACTAAATGGATGAGTGGGGGAGTAACTAAATGGATGAATGGGAGAGTAACTAAATGGATGGATGGGGGAGTAACTAAATGGATGAGTGGGGGAGTAACTAAATGGATGAATGGGAGAGTAACTAAATGGATGGATGGGGGAGTAACTAAATGGATGAGTGGGAGAGTAACTAAATGGATGGATGGGGGAGTAACTAAATGGATGAGTGGAAGAGTAACTAAATGGATGGATGGGGGAGTAACTAAATGGATGGGTGGGGGAGTAACTAAATGGATGAGTGGGAGAGTAACTAAATGGATGGATGGGGGAGTAACTAAATGGATGAGTGGGAGAGTAACTAAATGAATGAATGGGAGAGTAACTTAATGGATGAATGGGAGAGTAACTAAATGGATGGATGGGGGAGTAACTAAATGGATGAATGGGAGAGTAACTCAATGGATGAGTGGGAGAGTAACTAAATGGATGGATGGGGGAGTAACTAAATGGATGAGTGGGAGAGTAACTACATGGATGAATGGGAGAGTAACTAAATGGATGAGTGGGAGAGTAACTAAATGGATGGATGGGGGAGTAACTAAATGGATGAGTGGGGGAGTAACTAAATGGACGAGTGGGGGGAGTAACTAAATGGATGGATGGGGAGAGTAACTAAATGGATGGATGGGGGGAGTAACTAAATGGATGGATGGGGGAGTAACTAAATGGATGAGTGGGAGAGTAACTAAATGGATGGATGGGGGAGTAACTAAATGGATGAATGGGGGAGTAACTAAATGGATGGATGGGGGAGTAACTAAATGGATGGATGGGGGAGTAACTAAATGGATGAATGGGGGAGTAACTAAATGGATGGATGGGGGAGTAACTAAATGGATGGATGGGGGAGTAACTAAATGGATGGATGGGGGAGTAACTAAATGGATGAATGGGAGAGTAACTAAATGGATGGATGGGGGAGTAACTAAATGGATGAATGGGAGAGTAACTAAATGGATGGATGGGGGAGTAACTAAATGGATGGATGGGGGAGTAACTAAATGGATGGATGGGGGAGTAACTAAATGGATGAATGGGAGAGTAACTAAATGGATAGATGGGGGAGTAACTAAATGGATGGATGGAGGAGTAACTAAATGGATGAATGGGAGAGTAACTAAATGGATAGATGGGGGAGTAACTAAATGGATGGATGGAGGAGTAACTAAATGGATGAATGGGAGAGTAACTAAATGGATAGATGGGGGAGTAACTAAATGGATGGATGGAGGAGTAACTAAATGGATGGATGGGGGAGTAACTAAATGGATGGATGGGGGAGTAACTAAATGGATGAATGGGAGAGTAACTAAATGGATGGATGGGGGAGTAGCTAAATGGATGAGTGGGAGAGTAACTAAATGGATGAGTGGGGGAGTAACTAAATGGATGAGTGGAAGAGTAACTAAATGGATGGATGGGGGAGTAGCTAAATGGATGGGTGGGGGAGTAATTAAATGGATGGGTGGGGGAGTAACTAAATGGATGGATGGGGGAGTAACTAAATGGATGAATGGGAGAGTAACTAAATGGATGAGTGGGAGAGTAACTAAATGGATGGATGGGGGAGTAACTAAATGGATGGGTGGGGGAGTAATTAAATGGATGGGTGGGAGAGTAACTAAATGGATGGATGGGGGAGTAGCTAAATGGATGGGTGGGGGAGTAATTAAATGGATGGGTGGGGGAGTAACTAAATGGATGGATGGGGGAGTAACTAAATGGATGAATGGGAGAGTAACTAAATGGATGGATGGGGGAGTAACTAAATGGATGGGTGGGGGAGTAATTAAATGGATGGGTGGGAGAGTAACTAAATGGATAGATGGGGGAGTAACTAAATGGATGGATGGAGGAGTAACTAAATGGATGAATGGGAGAGTAACTAAATGGATAGATGGGGGAGTAACTAAATGGATGGATGGAGGAGTAACTAAATGGATGAATGGGAGAGTAACTAAATGGATAGATGGGGGAGTAACTAAATGGATGGATGGGGGAGTAACTAAATGGATGAGTGGGAGAGTAACTAAATGGATGGATGGGGGAGTAACTAAATGGATGGATGGGGGAGTAACTAAATGGATGAATGGGAGAGTAACTAAATGGATGAGTGGGAGAGTAACTAAATGGATGGATGGGGGAGTAACTAAATGGATGGGTGGGGGAGTAATTAAATGGATGGGTGGGAGAGTAACTAAATGGATAGATGGGGGAGTAACTAAATGGATGGATGGAGGAGTAACTAAATGGATGAATGGGAGAGTAACTAAATGGATAGATGGGGGAGTAACTAAATGGATGGATGGAGGAGTAACTAAATGGATGAAAGGGAGAGTAACTAAATGGATAGATGGGGGAGTAACTAAATGGATGGATGGAGGAGTAACTAAATGGATGGATGGGGGAGTAACTAAATGGATTGATGGGGGAGTAACTAAATGGATGAATGGGAGAGTAACTAAATGGATGAGTGGGAGAGTAACTAAATGGATGGATGGGGGAGTAACTAAATGGATGGGTGGGGGAGTAATTAAATGGATGGGTGGGGGAGTAACTAAATGGATGAGTGGGAGAGTAACTAAATGGATGAATGGGAGAGTAACTAAATGGATGGATGGGGGAGTAACTAAATGGATGGATGGGAGAGTAACTAAATGGATGGATGGGGGAGTAACTAAATGGATGGGTGGGGGAGTAACTAAATGGATGGATGGCAGAGTAACTAAATGGATGAGTGGGGGAGTAACTAAATGGATGGGTGGGGGAGTAACTAAATGGATGGGTGGGGGGGTAACTAAATGGATGGGTGGGGGAGTAACTAAATGGATGAGTCGGAGAGTAACTTAATGGATGGGTGGGGGAGTAACTAAATGGATGGATGGGAGAGTAACTAAATGGATTGATGGGGGAGTAACTAAATGGATGGATGGGAGAGTAACTAAATGGATGGATGGGGGAGTAACTAAATGGATGGATGGCAGAGTAACTAAATGGATGAGTGGGGGAGTAACTAAATGGATGGGTGGGGGAGTAACTAAATGGATGGGTGGGGGGGTAACTAAATGGATGGGTGGGGGAGTAACTAAATGGATGAGTGGGGGAGTAACTTAATGGATGGGTGGGGGAGTAACTAAATGGATGGGTGGGGGGGTAACTAAATGGATGGGTGGGGGAGTAACTAAATTGATGGATGGGGGAATAACTAAATGGATGGGTGGGGGAGTAACTAATCAGTGGGTGGGGGAGTAACTAAATGGATGGGTGGGGGAGTAACTAAATGGATGAATGGGAGAGTAACTAAATGGATGGATGGGGGAGTAACTAAATGGATGGATGGGGGAGTAACTAAATGGATGGGTGGGGGAGTAACTAAATGGATGGGTGGGGGGGTAACTAAATGGATGAGTGGGGGAGTAACTAAATGGATGGGTGGGGGAGTAACTAAATGGATGGGTGGGAGGGTAACTAAATGGCTGGATGGGGGAGTAACTAAATGGATGAGTGGGGGAGTAACTAAATGGATGAGTGGGGGAGTAACTTAATGGATGGGTGGGGGAGTAACTAAATGGATGGGTGGGGGAGTAACTAAACGAGTGGGTGGGGGAGTAACTAAATGGATGAATGGGAGAGTAACTAAATGGATGGATGGATGGGGGAGTAACTAAATGGATGGGTGGGGGAGTAACTAAATGGATGGGTGGGGGAGTAACTAAATAAGTGGGTGGGAGAGTAACTAAATAAGTGGGTGGGGGAGTAACTAAACGGATGGGTGGGGGAGTAACTAAATGGGTGGGTGGGGGAGTAACTAAATGGATGGGTGGGGGAGTAACTAAATGGATGGGTGGGGGAGTAACTAAATGGATGGGTGGGGGAGTAACTAAATGGGTGGGTGGGGGAGTAACTAAATGGATGGGTGGGGGAGTAACTAAATGGATGGGTGGGGGAGTAACTAAATGGATGGGTGGGGGAGTAACTAAATGGATGGGTGGGGGAGTAACTAAATAGGTGGGTGGGAGAGTAACTAAATGGATGGATGGGAGAGTAACTAAATGGATGGATGGGAGAGTAACTAAATGGATGAGTGGGGGAGTAACTAAATGGATGGGTGGGGGAGTAACTAAATGGATGGGTGGGGGGGTAACTAAATGGATGGATGGGAGAGTAACTAAATGGATGAGTGGGAGAGTAACTAAATGGATGGATGGGGAGAGTAACTAAATGGATGGATGGGGGGAGTAACTAAATGGATGGATGGGGGAGTAACTAAATGGATGAGTGGGAGAGTAACTAAATGGATGGATGGGGGGAGTAACTAAATGGATGGATGGGAGAGTAGCTAAATGGATGGCTGGGGGAGTAACTAAATGGGAGTAACTAAATGGATGGATGGGGGAGTAACTAAATGGATGGGTGGGGGAGTAACTAAATGGATGAGTGGGGGAGTAACTAAATGGATGGATGGGAGAGTAGCTAAATGGATGGCTGGGGGAGTAACTAAATGGATGGGTGGGGGGTAACTAAATGGATGGCTGGGGGAGTAACTAAATGGATGGATGGGGGAGTAACTAAATGGCTGGGTGGGGGAGTAACTATATGGATGGATGGGAGAGTAACTAAATGGATGGATGGGAGAGTAACTAAATGGATGGGTGGGGGAGTAACTAAATGGATGGATGGGGGAGTAACAAATGGATGGATGGGGGAGTAACTAAATGGATGGATGGGAGAGTAACTAAATGGATGAGTGGGGGAGTAACTAAATGGATGGATGGGGGAGTAACTAAATGGATGGGGGGGGGAGTAACTAAATAAGTGGGTGGGAGAGTAACTAAATGGATGGGTGGGGGAGTAACTAAATGGGTGGGTGGGGGAGTAACTAAATGGATGGGTGGGGGAGTAACTAAATGGATGGGTGGGGGAGTAACTAAATGGATGGATGGGGGAGTAACTAAATGGATGGATGGGGGAGTAACTAAATGGATGGGTGGGGGAGTAACTAAATGGATGGATGGGGGAGTAACTAAATGGGTGGGTGGGGGAGTAACTAAATGGATGGGTGGGGGAGTAACTAAATGGATGGATGGGAGAGTAACTAAATGGATGGGTGGGGGAGTAACTAAATGGATGGATGGGGGAGTAACTAAATGGATGGGTGGGGGAGTAACTAAATGGATGGATGGGGGAGTAACTAAAAAAGTGGGTGGGTGGAGGTAACTAATGGGTGGTGGTGAAAGAGGAAAATATGATTTAAAAAATGTTTGCTGCACATTAATCTCCGATATTTCTATTAGAGATTAATACTATAAATATCACAAATACTAATAATCACATCAACCCAGCGGCCACTAATCTGATACAAACCGATGGTTGCCAAGGCTCCTCCCACATCCAGTGAAATGTATATATACATTTAATATACATTTAATATATATATTTAATACCTTAAATACTTTGCACATACAATCTATTGTGTGATAAATTATTCACCACCACACACAGGAAGATGTATAAATGAAAACTGGTTTAATTCACCAGCACAGTAACACTAACCTTCACTAACCCAATATGTTCATGAAGTTTCCCCAGATAACCTCAGCTATTACGGGCAGTTGTCACATGATTAGATAAGTCACATGATAAGTAAGGTATACGTTAGTTACAGTACAATAAATGTTATAATGGAGAGGGAGAGATACTTAAGCCAATATGGTTGCATTCAGGTCCATCCATTGACAGAATAATCCTGCACCCAGCTTCCTAATCTATTGAACACCAGAGGGAGTGGCCAGCAGTCCCCGCCTCCTGGGTGTGTCTGCAATGATCTGCCCAAAACCCGCCACTATGAGATTAGATAAATATTCTATAAAAGGTATAACTCCCACACTATCCATGTTATCATATTGTAACCAAGAAATTCATGATCCCTATTAATTTTAGTTAAATGAACCTAAACATCAAATACATATCATACAGAGCCCGATACTATGCAGATTATTAGTCTTTGGCCAATACATATAAGCCATGTTTGATATCAAATGAAAGATCTTATAATCCCGAATAAGACTCTCTCATTAATATAGTCATAACTGTCATATTTCAGGAGTTATCGCTCTTCCACAAATAACATCCGATGTTCATGTCTAATGTGTATTTGAGTGTCCGAGTCGGAGGCCAACCTAATTATGAATTCAAGGATTCCTTTTCAAGGGGAAATGAGCTGCAGAACCAACCAAGTTAGAATATGGAGGGTGGTGTAGGTGTCCTGGTGGGCACGTCTCACCTCCCCCAAACGTGAGGTAATAAGGTTGGGCTGGTACACACTCTGGTCTTGTTACAATAATATATAGGAATTCAGGTTTTTGTTGGGTATAGGTAACCCCAAACTATAAGACCTCGGAGTTTGACCACGCCAATAAATTGTAATTAGTACGCGAGTAACTAAATGGATGGGTGGGAGAGTAACTAAATGGATGGGTGGGGGAGTAACTAAATGGATGGGTGGGGGAGTAACTAAATGGATGGGTGGGGGGGGTAACTAAATGGATGGGTGGAGGGGTAACTAAATGGATGAGTGGGGGAGTAACTAAATGGATGGGTGGGGGGGTAACTAAATGGATGAGTGGGGGAGTAACTAAATGGATGGGTGGGGGAGTAACTAAATGGATGGATGGGGGAATAACTAAATGGATGGTTGGGAGAGTAACTAAATGGATGGGTGGGGGAGTAACTAAATGGATGGGTGGGGGAGTAACTAAATGGATGGGTGGGGGAGTAACTAAATGGATGGGTGGGGGAGTAACTAAATGGATGGGTGGGGGAGTAACTAAATGGATGGGTGGGGGAGTAACTAAATGGATGGGTGGGGGAGTAACTAAATGGATGGGTGGGGGAGTAACTATATGGATGGATGGGAGAGTAACTAAATGGATGGGTTTGGGAGTAACTAAATGGATGGATGGGGGAGTAACTAAATGGATGGGTGGGGGAGTAACTAAATGGATGGATGGGGGAGTAACTATATGGATGGGTGGGGGAGTAACTAAATGGATGGGTGGGGGAGTAACTAAATAAGTGGGTGGGGGAGTAACTAAATGGGTGGGTGGGGGAGTAACTAAATGGATGGGTGGGGGAGTAACTAAATGGATGGGTGGGGGAGTAACTATATGGATGGGTGGGGGAGTAACTAAATGGATGGGTGGGGGAGTAACTAAATAAGTGGGTGGGGGAGTAACTAAATGGGTGGGTGGGGGAGTAACTAAATGGATGGGTGGGGGAGTAACTAAATGGGTGGGTGGGGGAGTAACTAAATGGATGGGTGGGGGAGTAACTAAATAAGTGGGTGGGGGAGTAACTAAATGGGTGGGTGGGGGAGTAACTAAATGGGTGGGTGGGGGAGTAACTAAATGGATGGGTGGGGGAGTAACTAAATGGATGGGTGGGGGAGTAACTAAATGGGTGGGTGGGAAAGTAACTAAATGGGTGGCTGGGGGAGTAACTAAATGGATGGGTGGGGGAGTAACTAAATGGATGGGTGGGGGAGTAACTAAATGGATGGATGGGGGAGTAACTAAATGGATGGCTGGGGGAGTAACTAAATGGGTGGGTGGGGGAGTAACTAAATGGATGGGTGGGGGAGTAACTAAATGGATGGGTGGGGGAGTAACTAAATGGGTGGGTGGGAAAGTAACTAAATGGATGGCTGGGGGAGTAACTAAATGGATGGGTGGGGGAGTAACTAAATGGATGGGTGGGGGAGTAACTAAATGGATGGGTGGGGGAGTAACTAAATGGATGGGTGGGGGAGTAACTAAATGGATGGATGGGGGAGTAACTAAATGGATGGATGGGGGAGTAACTAAATGGATGGGTGGGGGAGTAACTAAATGGATGGGTGGGGGAGTAACTAAATGGATGGGTGGGGGAGTAACTAAATGGATGGGTGGGGGAGTAACTAAATGGATGGGTGGGGGAGTAACTAAATGGATGGGTGGGGGAGTAACTAAATGGATTGGTGGGGGGGGTAACTAAATGGATGGGTGGGGGAGTAACTAAATGGATGGGTGGGGGGGGGGTAACTAAATGGATGGATGGGGGAGTAACTAAATGGATGGATGGGGGAGTAACTAAATGGATGGGTTGGGGAGTAACTAAATGGATGGGTGGGGGAGTAACTAAATGGATGGGTGGGGGAGTAACTAAATGGATGGGTGGGGGAGTAACTAAATGGATGGGTGGGGGAGTAACTAAATGGATTGGTGGGGGGGGTAACTAAATGGATGAGTGGGGGAGTAACTAAATGGATGGGTGGGGGAGTAACTAAATGGATGGGTGGGAGAGTAACTAAATGGATGGATGGGGGAGTAACTAAATGGATGGATGGGGGAGTAACTAAATGGATGGGTGGGGGAGTAACTAAATGGATGGGTGGGAGAGTAACTAAATGGATGGGTGGGGGAGTAACTAAATGGATGGGTGGGGGAGTAACTAAATGGATGGGTGGGAGAGTAACTAAATGGATGGATGGGGGGGTAACTAAATGGATGGATGGGGGAGTAACTAAATGGATGGGTGGGGGAGTAACTAAATGGATGGGGCGGGAGTAACTAAAAAAGTGGGTGGGTGGAGGTAACTAAATGGATGAGTGGGGGAGTAACTAAATGGATGGATGGGGGAGTAACTAATGGGTGGTGGTGAAAGAGGAAAATATGATTTTAAAAATGTTTGCTGCACATTAATCTCCGATATTTCTATTAGAGATTAATACTATAAATATCACAAATACTAATAATCACATCAACCCAGCGGCCACTAATCTGATACAAACCGATGGTTGCTAAGGCTCCTCCCACATCCAGTGAAATGTATATATACATTTAATATACATTTAATATATATATATTTAATACCTTAAATACTTTGCACATACAATCTATTGTGTGAGATAGTATCCACCACACACAGGAAGATGTATAAATGAAAACGGGTTTAATTCACCAGCACAGTAACACTAACCTTCACTAACCCAATACGTTCATGAAATTTCCCCAGATAACCTCAGCTATTACGGGCAGTTGTCACATGATTAGATAAGTCACATGATAAGTAAGTTATACGTTAGTTACAGTACAATAAATGTTATAATGGAGAGGGAGAGATACTTAAGCCAATATGGTTGCATTCAGGTCCATCCATTGACAGAATAATCCTGCACCCAGCTTCCTAATCTATTGAACACTAGAGGGAGTGGCCAGCAGTTCCCGCCTCCTGGGTGTGTCTGCAATGATCTGCCCAAAACCCGCCACTATGAGATTAGATAAATATTCTATAAAGGGTATAACTCCCACACTATCCATGTTATATTGTAACCAAGAAATTCATGATCCCTATTAATTTTAGTTAAATGAACCTAAACATCAAATAAAAAGCATACAGAGCTGGATACTCTGCAGATTATCAGTCTTTGGTGAACTAGTTTCACCCGTCAGGGCTTCTTCTGCACCATTTATACCTTGTGTCCTCTAATCAGACTTTTTGCCACTTCATTCAATACATATCGCAGCCATTCCCAGTGAATAGAACAAAAAAAATGTCAATATATCAATTAACTTATTGCATTTCAAATGAGCTGCAGCCCAGAAAACACCCCGGCTATTGAGATAGTTGGCGGCTAGGTGTCAATATAGTCTATTGTATTCATGGGACATACACCGAGGGGCTATTTGAGTGTTAATCTGGGGGACACCTGTAATCATATCCTTTACCCGGTGTTAACTGTCGTGTTGTTCCGTGTTGCAGATGGCGTGTTGTTCCGTGTTGCAGATGGCGTGTGGCTTGTTCCCCAGCGCGTTGCTCCTGGTGTTGGCCGTTCATGCAGTGCGATGTTCTCTGGACACCTGGCCGGAGCCGTGTGAGTACTTCCATGATGTCAGCGGGTCACATGATCAGCACAGCCCCGTTATCATTGGTGCAATGGAGGCCCCTCCAGCATTAGGGCAAACTCTATGTCTTTGGTGCTGGTTTAGTGTGTAGGTCCCCCTGAGGGGGGAGGAGTCAGAGAGGAACACTGGGGCGGGGTCCTGCTGGTAAACATTTCCCTGTCTTATTACTCGATCGGCTGCATCTAGATAACTAAAGAGTGAAACAGCCGAGACGCGTGATGCAATGATGATGCAATAGAGATAAACAAGAGAGAGGGAGAGAGATAAACAAGAGAGAAAGATAAACGAGAGAGAAAGAGAGAGAGATAAACGAGAGAGAAAGAGAGAGAGATAAACGAGAGAGATAAACGAGAGAGAGAGAGATAAACGAGAGAGAGAGAGAGAGAGAGATAAACGAGAGAGAGATAAACGAGAGAGAGATAAACGAGAGAGAGAGAGAGAGAGAAACAGGAGAGAGATAAATGAGTGTGAGAGCGAGAGAGAGAGAAACAGGAGAGAGATAAATGAGTGAGAGAGAGAGAGAAACAGGAGAGAGATAAATGAGTGAGAGAGAGAGAGAAACAGGAGAGAGATAAACAAGAGAGAGAGAAACAGGAGAGAGATAAATGAGTGAGAGAGTGAAACAGACACAAGACAGGGGAGGTAACAGGAGAGAGCGAGATGAATATGGGAGAAAAGGACAATACAGACATATCAGAGGAGAGATAGAAGCAGGAGAGTGCAAGAAAGAAAGGGAGGAAGACAGATTCGAGAGAGAAAGAGACACAAGAAAAACAAATATGACAGAGGGAATGTTACAGGAGAAAGACTCACAAGAAAGACAAAAGAGAGAAACAGAAGAGACATATAGGAGAGCGAGCCATAGAGAGCAATGGGGGAAGGGCCGAGCCCTTATGCTCCATACCATCCGTTCCTGGCCTTTGGGGTTCCCATGTGTCTCGGTTAGTCTGGTGGGGAGGTCTTACTCATCTATGGCGCCTGGTCATGTGGTCTCGTTACATGTAGCATGCAGGAGCAGTTACGCGTCACTGATTGGGGGGGGGGGCAATGCTGTCCCCCTCAGCCCGACATCAAGCCCTCATCCCCAAAGCCAAAATAGCAGCAAGCAAAGATGGCCGCCTCCTGACAGATCTCTCGCCGGGTCTTGAAACAAACCCACAGAGCTGTAGACCACCCAAGAGACCTACATTAGATGCCAGAGGTGGCCTTCTGCAGTTCCTCACCTGGGTCACCTGGAGTTTATCCAAGGTACATGGACAGAAGACACAAGGGTCACCTAAGACACAGGCCAGGAAGTCATGGACGTGCAGTCGGAAGTTGAGTTAATCAAGCAATCATGACCCTTCATGGACCTTTCCCTGGTAGATCCAGTTGTAGCCTGGATGACCTCAAGCAGAACTTGGGTCACCTAAAAACCACGCTCAGATAGTGTTTTGTTGCTGTCCTTTATGGGTGTCCATCCGGGCTTAGACCCTTCTCTTCACAGACCTCGTAGTGGAGCACCAAGGCGACGTCAACATCACGTGTCCGTTAGCGGCCGAGAAGGTCAGTTGGAGACTTCCGGATGATTGTAGCAAACATCTGAACAACCGAAAGACCCAACTCCTCCGACACGTGGACCAGGACTGCGCCGGCTCCTACACGTGCTTCAACTACGATGACCCCACGCAAAGTTTCACCATTCGCGTCCTCATCAAGACGAAAGGTAAGTCCATGGAATAATTTGGGTTGTCTGCCAAAAACGGATATAATAGTATTGCACCAAAGAGGAACTTGGTGATGGGAATGTAGCGCTTGGGTTCTTAGGGTTTACATGGGGGAAGCTGGACAAGATCTCGCAAGACTCCAAAGTTTGGCTTGTTCATAGAGGAGCAAAACCTGAGGGCTACCATTGTTATTTTAGGTTCCTGGTGAAGATACTGCAATCTCTAGGTCTTGGTGGAGATCAGGGTGTTCTCTGGCATCATGGGCTTGCTATGATCACATTTTGGTTTGTTCTTTGGAAGTCCCTTGGTGGCAGCCAAGCCAGACTTAAAGTGGGCTGGGACCTCTTCTGCACTCATTATTCTTCTACCATCATCAACTTGGGCATCAGATCGAGGTTTTCCTGGGGCTTCTCCTACGCTCATTTATATCTCCTCTGCTCACCTGTTCTACCATTACCTAGTTCAGGATCAGATCAAGGTTCTCCTGGGGCTTCTCATGCACTCACTCATGCCTCTACCATCACCTAATTCGTCATCAGATGGAGGTTTTTCTGGGGCTTCTCCTGCGCTCACCTGTTCTTCTACCACCACCTAATTCACCATCAGATCAAGGTTCTCCTGGGGCTTCTCATGCACTCACTCATTCCTCTACCATCACCTAATTCGTCATCAGATCGAGGTTTTTCTGGGGCTTCTGCACTCACCTGTTCTTCTACCATCACCTAATTCACCATCAGATCGAGGTTCTCCTGGGGCTTCTCCTGCGCTCACCTGTTCTTCTACCATTGCCTAATTCACTATCAGATCAAGGTTCTCCTGGGGCTTCTCATGCACTCACTCATTCCTCTACCATCACCAAATTCGTCATCAGATCAAGGTTTTTCTGGGGCTTCTCCTGCACTCACCTGTTCTTCTACCATCACCTAATGCACCATCAGATCGAGGTTCTCCTGGGGTTTCTCCTGCGCTCACCTGTTCTTCTACCATCACCTAAGTCACCATCAGATCGAGGTTCTCCTGGGGGTTCTCCTGGGGGTTCTCCTGCGCTCACCTGTTCTTCTACCATCACCAAATTCACCATCAGATCGAGGTTCTCCTGGGGGTTCTCCTGCGCTCACCTGTTCTTCTACCATTACCTAATTCACCATCAGATCGAGGTTCTCTTGGGGCTTCTCCTGCACTCACCTGTTTTTCTACCATCACCTAATTCACCATCAGATTGAGGTTCTCCTGGGGCTTCTCTTGCACTCACCTGTTCTTCTACCATCACCTAATTCACCATCAGATCGAGGTTCTCCTGGGGCTTCTCTTGCGCTCACCTGTTCTTCTACCATCACCTAATTCACCATCAAATCGAGGTTCTCCTGGGGCTTCTCCTACGCTCACCTGTTCTTCTACCATCACCTAATTTACCATCAGATCAAGGTTCTCCTGGGGCTTCTCCTGTGCTCACCTGCTTTGGCAGCAGATCCATGTAAATGAGAGGAGGAGGAGGTTGTTATTTTCAGGGCATCGGGTGCAAGTGCTTCCTGAAGTTGTTGAGGTTCTCCTCGGCCATCTTGTTTGGGGGTTAGATACATGTGGTGGAATCAATGCTGTGGTAAGATTGGCATGAGAAAGCAAAACCCTAAAGCTGGGCAGGAACAGAAGAGGACCATCGTGTTCTGCTGGGCTTTGACTCTTGGAGTAAGCGCTAGCTTTTATGTGCTACTCGAACAGTAGACCAGGGTGCGGCTTTGTTGCGAATGGTGTGGTACCTGGTGGTGGCGCCCCCTGTATAGAGCATGCAGGGTCTTTTGATGGTGGAATTCTATGGTTGTCTCTAACCCGTTCCTCTTTCTTCAGATTTCAGCTCTCAGGAACTCAAGTGCACGGCGGACTCCTACACCAGCACACACCTACGCTGCTCTCTTCTTGATGAACGGTTTTGCCCATGTCTGGTTCGAGCGAAGGCCTTCAGGTGAGTGAGTGCAGCATTGGTGGCTAACGCTGTGGATTTGGGTTCATGGCAGCCTTGTGTAGGTCCTAAGCCATGAAGGGGTTTGGGCCTCCCACAACCTTTGCCAGGTAATAGGTGGCCAACTCCCCTGAATCAGAAGTTATTAGACCGCCGAGAACAAACAAAGAATATGATTGGACAAGGAAACATCAACACTTTAGGATAACAGCATATCTTACACAAATTACTTAAAGCGGGCCAAAACCCACCGAGATTGGGCCATCCAAAATCGTGTGAAACCCCCCAGGTTGCCCCATACACTTACCTTGCTTCCCCGTCCAACAGTGCATGCACGAGCCACATCCCCCGCTTTCCACTAACAGGGATCGTGCCCGCACCGGCCATTCACAAATGCCTGCTAAAGGGATAGCGGGGATGTGGCCGCTGCGTTCTCCACTCCCCCCCCCCCCCCGTGCCTTATGGTCGGGATCTTCCCGCTGGACCAAGGCCCTTAGTTACTCATTATCTAGATTCCAGCAGGCCACCCAGGGTTTTGTTCTGCTTTAAACCAAAACCCATGGCGATCGGGGCGATCGATTTCCTCCCCCCCCCCCCCCCGGGGAATCCAAAATCGTGATGCCCTGCTGTGTGAAACCCCCCAGGTCGCCCCATACACTTATCTTGAATCCCGGTCCAGCGGCCGCATCCCCGCTATCCCTCCAGCAGGGCACATGCCCGCCCCAGGCGTTTGTGAATGACCGGCGTGGGCACGCTCCCTGTTAGAGGGAAGCTTAGATGACGTGATGTCAGAGGCTTCGAGTGCGGTGATTGGACGAGCGGCCGCACATGCGCTGTAGGCCCGGGAAGAGGTGAGTTTCCTTAGGCGATTGGGGGGGTTTCACACAGCGAGGCATCCCCGATCAGGGCGCCCCGGGGTAAAGGACCAAAACCCAGGATAGTCAAAATCTTGGGTTTTGTTCCACTTTAATCAGCCCTCATTCACACCTGTCCGGTCCCGTTCGCGGCAGGCGCAGCGGTGCAGCAAAAAAAAAATCAATCGATGGCACCTCTGTGGCCCCTGTCACACTTTTCCGTCATGGCAGAGGGGAGAAAAACACGACCTCAAAGTCCCGGCCTGGCCGCAAATGCCTCCCATTACCAGGGCTATCCATTAAAAGCAGGCGCCAACGTAAACGCCCAAAAAAACCTAAAACACCCAAAAAACCTGCCGCAAAACGTGACCTCACAGGTGTGAATGTAGCTTTAAAGCGGGCCAGAACTCACTGAGATTTTGAATTACATTTGGCCAAAGCCCCTGCCGCTACTTCCAACGTCCACCCTGAGATGTCTTCACCGACTCTTCATGTAAGAAGGCCCCTGCCACTACTTCCAATGTCCACCCTGAGATGTCTTCACTGACTCTTCATGTAAGAAGGCCCCCGCCGCCACTTCCAATGTCCACCCTGAGATGTCTTCACCGACTCTTCATGTAAGAAGGCCCCTGCCACTACTTCCAATGTCCACCCTGAGATGTCTTCACCGACTCTTCATGTAAGAAGGCCCCTGCCACTACTTCCAATGTCCACGCTGAGATGTCTTCACCGACTCTTCATGTAAGAAGGCCCCTGCCGCTACTTCCAACGTCCACCCTGAGATGTCTTCACTGACTCTTCATGTAAGAAGGCCCCCGCCGCTACTTCCAATGTCCACCCTGAGATGTCTTCACCAACTCTTCCTGTAAGAAGGCCCCTGACGCTACTTCCAACGTCCACCCTGAGATGTCTTCACTGACTCTTCATGTAAAAAGGCCCCTGCCGCTACTTCCAACGTCCACCCTGAGATGTCTTCACCGACTCTTCATGTAAGAAGGCCCCTGACGCTACTTCCAATGTCCACCCTGAGATGTCTTCACCGACTCTTCATGTAAGAAGGCCCCTGACGCTACTTCCAACGTCCACCCTGAGATGTCTTCACTGACTCTTCATGTAAGAAGGCCCATGCCACTACTTCCAATGTCCACCCTGAGATGTCTTCACTGACTCTTCATGCAAGAAGGCCCCTGCCGCTACTTCCAACGTCCACCCTGATATGTCATCACTGACTCTTCATGTAAGAAGGCCCCTGCCACTACTTCCAATGTCCACCCTGAGATGTCTTCACTGACTCTTCATGTAAGAAGGCCCCTGCCGCTACTTCCAACGTCCACCCTGAGATGTCTTCACCGACTCTTCATGTAAGAAGGCCCCTGCCGCTACTTCCAACGTCCACCCTGAGATGTCTTCACCGACTCTTCATGTAAGAAGGCCCCTGACGCTACTTCCAACGTCCACCCTGAGATGCCTTCACCGACTCTTCATGTAAGAAGGCCCCTGCCACTACTTCCAATGTCCACCCTGAGATGTCTTCACCAACTCTTCCTGTAAGAAGGCCCCTGCCGCTACTTCCAACGTCCACCCTGAGATGTCTTCACCGACTCTTCATGTAAGAAGGCCCCTGCCGCTACTTCCAATGTCCCCCCTGAGATGTCTTCACCGACTCTTCATGTAAGAAGGCCCCTGACGCTACTTCCAACGTCCACCCTGAGATGTCTTCACCAACTCTTCCTGTAAGAAGGCCCCTGACGCTACTTCCAACGTCCACCCTGAGATGTCTTCACTGACTCTTCATGTAAGAAGGCCCCTGCCACTACTTCCAATGTCCACCCTGAGATGTCTTCACTGACTCTTCATGTAAGAAGGCCCCTGCCGCTACTTCCAACGTCCACCCTGAGATGTCTTCACCGACTCTTCATGTAAGAAGGCCCCTGCCGCTACTTCCAACGTCCACCCTGAGATGTCTTCACCGACTCTTCATGTAAGAAGGCCCCTGACGCTACTTCCAACGTCCACCCTGAGATGTCTTCATCGACTCTTCATGTAAGAAGGCCCCTGACGCTACTTCCAACGTCTCCACCCTGAGATGTCTTCACCGACTCTTCATGTAAGAAAGCCCCTGCCGCTACTTCCAACGTCCACCCTGAGATGTCTTCACTGACTCTTCATGTAAGAAGGCCCCTGCCGCTACTTCCAACGTCCACCCTGATATGTCATCACCGACTCTTCATGTAAGAAGGCCCCTGCCACTACTTCCAATGTCCACCCTGAGATGTCTTCACTGACTCTTCATGTAAGAAGGCCCCTGCCGCTACTTCCAACGTCCACCCTGAGATGTCTTCACCGACTCTTCATGTAAGAAGGCCCCTGCCGCTACTTCCAACGTCCACCCTGAGATGTCTTCACCGACTCTTCATGTAAGAAGGCCCCTGACGCTACTTCCAACGTCCACCCTGAGATGTCTTCACCGACTCTTCATGTAAGAAGGCCCCTGCCACTACTTCCAATGTCCACCCTGAGATGTCTTCACTGACTCTTCATGTAAGAAGGCCCCCGCCGCTACTTCCAACGTCCACCCTGAGATGTCTTCACCAACTCTTCCTGTAAGAAGGCCCCTGACACTACTTCCAACGTCCACCCTGAGATGTCTTCACTGACTCTTCATGTAAGAAGGCCCCTGCCGCTACTTCCAACGTCCACCCTGAGATGTCTTCACCGACTCTTCATGTAAGAAGGCCCCTGACGCTACTTCCAATGTCCACCCTGAGATGTCTTCACCGACTCTTCATGTAAGAAGGCCCCTGACGCTACTTCCAACGTCCACCCTGAGATGTCTTCACCAACTCTTCCTGTAAGAAGGCCCCTGACGCTACTTCCAACGTCCACCCTGAGATGTCTTCACTGACTCTTCATGTAAGAAGGCCCCTGCCACTACTTCCAATGTCCACCCTGAGATGTCTTCACTGACTCTTCATGTAAGAAGGCCCCTGCCGCTACTTCCAACGTCCACCCTGATATGTCATCACCGACTCTTCATGTAAGAAGGCCCCTGCCACTACTTCCAATGTCCACCCTGAGATATCTTCACCGACTCTTCATGTAAGAAGGCCCCTGACGCTACTTCCAACGTCCACCCTGAGATGTCTTCACCGACTCTTCATGTAAGAAGGCCCCTGCCGCTACTTCCAACGTCCACCCTGAGATGTCTTCACCGACTCTTCATGTAAGAAGGCCCCTGACGCTACTTCCAACGTCCACCCTGAGATGTCTTCATCGACTCTTCATGTAAGAAGGCCCCTGACGCTACTTCCAACGTCTCCACCCTGAGATGTCTTCACCGACTCTTTATGTAAGAAAGCCCCTGCCGCTACTTCCAACGTCCACCCTGAGATGTCTTCACTGACTCTTCATGTAAGAAGGCCCCTGCCGCTACTTCCAACGTCCACCCTGAGATGTCTTCACCGACTCTTCATGTAAGAAGGCCCCTGCCGCTACTTCCAACGTCCACCCTGAGATGTCTTCACCGACTCTTCATGTAAGAAGGCCCCTGCCGCTACTTCCAACATCCACCCTGAGATGTCTTCACCGACTCTTCATGTAAGAAGGCCCCTGACGCTACTTCCAACGTCCACCCTGAGACGTCTTCACCGACTCTTCATGTAAGAAGGCCCCTGACGCTACTTCCAACGTCCACCCTGAGATGTCTTCACTGACTCTTCATGTAAGAAGGCCCCTGCCGCTACTTCCAACGTCCACCCTGAGATGTCTTCACCGACTCTTCATGTAAGAAGGCCCCTGCCGCTACTTCCAACGTCCACCCTGAGATGTCTTCACCGACTCTTCATGTAAGAAGGCCCCTGCCGCTACTTCCAACATCCACCCTGAGATGTCTTCACCGACTCTTCATGTAAGAAGGCCCCTGACGCTACTTCCAACGTCCACCCTGAGACGTCTTCACTGACTCTTCATGTAAGAAGGCCCCTGACGCTACTTCCAACGTCCACCCTGAGATGTCTTCACCGACTCTTCATGTAAGAAGAAGCCGCCCATAGAGCGATACAATACATAGTAAAGAAGGGTCTAATTTGCATATTTTAAGAAACAATCGCTATGGACCAGGTTTTGTTCCTAGTTAATCCTGTTCTTATCTAAACCAAAGTTCCTATTTTGCATGGAACTCTCGGAGGTCATACATTACTCACCGACTCCAAACAGCAAATCGAGGCCTCCTTTGGGCATATCAACTGGGATCTGGCGAGCGGCGGCCGGAGACGACCCAGCAGCTCGGTCATGCGGGGTTTGAGGACCCTCTGGAAAGTGGACAAAATTGAGACATTCCCACAGTCGGGCACTTGATATATGATATAAATAATACTAACATCCGGTTACAGGATCCAGCTGGAGAGGACCTCCTATGGAATCTTCAAGGAATGTCCCTCAAAGCCTTAACATGTCACCATTGTGTTCTTCCCAGTAGGGCAGTAGTGTGGCCCAGATTTACCATGACTAGTGGGATTGCAGTTGGGGAAAAAATGAGCATAGCCATCTAGAGCAACCAATAACAGCTCACATATCTATGGTTGGTCGCTTTGACCGACTATTCCAATTTTGTCCCAGGTTTAGGTTAGTCTGCTTCTGTGTGTCTTTGATAGTGAGGTTCTCTGAGCCCTGACCAGCAGTTTTGGTGGCTTTGTCGATAACAGTTACTTGCGTTGTGATTGTAGGGGGAACGTCTCCACCCACTGGCATACAGTGTCCATTCCTTCTGAGGAGAAGTTTCACTTGAACTTCACCGTGCCCGTTACCTCCTCGCTCTTCTGCCCCTACGGAGAGCATGACGATTCCCTACATGTGTTGGTGGAAATGATGAGCATCGGTGAGGAATATCTGAGAGTGGAAAGTTCGATCGGCATGCGGGATGTCGGTAAGTCCACCTAGGAGAAACTTTGGGGGTGGTCTAGTGGCTGATCCTCTGTGTGGAGGTGCAGGAAAGGCCTATTGGGGTTCTAGGGTTCCCAGCCCTTGTAGGCAATAGGAGTTGGTTGAAGTGCAGGAAAGTCTAGGGTTTCCAGCCCTTGTAGTCAATAGGAGTTGGTGACATCACTCTATTCGACCTTTACACCTGTTAGCGCCCTCCAATTGTAATCATTCTGCATGGGTGGGCCTTGTTTTTTTTACCAGCAGACAACATTAAAGCAGGTTACTTCTTACAGCCTCTATGAATGTTCTAAACATGTTCCAAGTGTAACCATGAGCAGGTTTCAGGCCCTTATAGCTTTCAATTGGGTTAGCGGCCTCCATTCTAGATTGTTCTTCATGGGTGGGACTTATTGTCATCTTTCCAAATGTCACACCACCACCAGCATATCTAAGAAGGCCATAGGCCTCGCTTCAAAAAGCTCTTAAAGACGTTCCAAGTGTTAACAAGAGCAGTTTTGAGACCCTTATGTTGGTGACATTGCTCCACACTTAATTGTTCTGCATGGGTGGGCCTTGTTTTTTTAAAGGTTGTACCAACACCAACATATTTCTAAGAAGCTGTTTATTAGTCACCCAAAACTGGGCCTTCATTGATCAGAGCATTCATGGGTCTCGCTATCACAGAGCATCATTGTAGTGATAGGCTGATTCTTTCTCTGTCACTTGTAGTCATGGGGCCCAGGTGTCGAGGTCAACAAGGGACCCATTTGCATTCTGGGAATGTTCAAAACTCTTATTTCATACCTGGAAATGGTTGTTGTGGTGATAAACCTATATTAGAGGATGCTCCTATATTGATTATATGGTAAAGCATGCTGGGATATGTAATAAGGAAGCGCTACCTAACTGCTTAAAGACTGAGCAAGTCACTATCACTTCATCTTAGTAATTTTGATTATTATTAATAGTTAATTTTATAATTAACATAATTAATAATAATAGAAACGTTATTTAATTTTTTACGGGACATAATACAGTAAGGCTGTATTATGGGTATTATTACATGGTGGGTAATTTAAAGCCCCGCCTTCTGATTATCCTCTGCACCACTTGGCCCATAACAAAGCATTTTCCTGTCAGTCAGTGTCAGCTGTATAACACCTCTGTCCGCTTCCCTTACAGTGGTCCCTGCAGCTCCAGAGATTTTGGGAGTGGATGGCGGGAAGATCTCCTGGAAATACCCCTCCTCCTGGTCGTACCCTCACTCCTATTACCCACTGCTGTTCCAGGTGGATTTCAGGAAAAGAAATAATAAGAAGGTAAATCTGTGAATGTTTTCTAGACATGACGTTGTAGAGATGAGCGTTGCGGCAGGGGGTCTTCAATGGCTTCCAAAGACAACCTTGTCGCCCCAACTCATCTCCACCATAATGGTCATAAGCTTTCTATAGACCATGGATGAAGTATGATGGTGTTGGTAAGAGAGGAGCCTTGCCACAGGGGGTCTTCAAAGGCTTCCAAAGACAACCTTGTCACCCCACTCGTCTCCACCATGATGTCCATTAGCTTGCTAGAGACCATGGATGAAGCTATAAATATGAAGGTGTTGGTAAGAGAGGAGCATCGCAGCAGAGGGTCTTCAATGACTTCCAAAGACAACCTTGTCACCCCACTCATCTCCACTATGATGTCCATTAGCTTGCTAGAGACCATGGATGAAGCTATAAATATGATGGTGTTGGTAAGAGAAGAGCCTTGCGGCAGGGGGTCTTCAATGGATTCCAAAGACAACCTTGTCATCTCACTTATCTCCACCATGATGTCCATTAGCTTGCTAGAGACCATGGATGTAGCTATAAATATGACGGTGTTGGTAAGAGAAGATCCTTACGGCAGGGGGTCTTCAATGGATTCCAAGGACAACCTTGTCATCTCACTCATCTCCAACCATTAGTTTGCTTGAGAGCATCAATAAAGTTTTAGATCTTCCAGAGAAGTCCTCTCAACATTGCTGGTCTTGTGGCTTTCTAGATAGGCCGTTGTAGGTAAGAAACCATCCTCGCGGCAGGGGGAAAGCCAGAGCCTTGATGGACAGCAATGGCTTCAGAAGACAACTTTTTCACCCCACTCATCTCCACCATGAAGTCCATTAGCTTGCTAGAGACTATCGATAAAGCTATAAATATGACGGTGTCGGTAAGAGAGGAGCCTCATGGCAGGGGGTCTTCAATGGCTTCCAAAGACAACCTTGTCCCCTCCACTCATCTCCACTATGATGTCCATTAGCTTGCTAGAGACTATCGGTGAAGCTATAGTTATGACGGTGTTGGTAAGAGGCCATCCTCGCTGCAGGGGAAAGGCCAGAGCCTTGGTGGACAGCAATGGTTTCCAAAGACAACCTTGTCACCCCACTTGTCTCCACCATGATGTCCATTAGCTTTCTAGAGACTATCGATAAAGCTATAAATATGACGGTGTCGTAAGAGAGGAGCCTCACAGCAGGGGGTCTTCAATGGCTTCCAAAGACCACCTTGTCACCCCACTCATCTCCAACCATTAGCTTGCTTGAGACCATCAATACAGTTTTAGATCTTCCAGGGAAACCCTCTCAGCATTGCTGGTCTTGAGGCTTTCTAGATAGGCCGTTGTAGGTAAGAGACCATCCTGGCGGCAGGGGAGAGGCCAGAGCCTTGATGGACAGCAATAGCTTCCAAAGACAACCTTATCCCCGCCACTCATCTCCACCATGATGTCCATTAGCTTGCTAGAGACTATCAATGAAGTTATAAATATATCAGTGTCGTTAACAGAGGAGCATCCCAGCAGAGGGTCTTCAATGGCTTCCAAAGACAACCTTGTTGCCCTACTCATCTCCGCCATGATGTCCATTAGCTTGCTAGAGACCATCGATGAAGCTATAAATATGACGGTGTCAGTAAAAGAGGAGCCTCACAGCAGGGGGTCTTCAATGGCTTCCAAAGACAACCTTGTCATTCTACTCATCTCCAACCATTAACTTACTTGAGACCATGAATACAGTTTTAGATCTTCCTGAGAAGCCCTGTCAACATTGCTGGTCTTGTGGCTTTCTAGTTAGGCCGTTGTAGGTAAGAAACCATCCTCGCAGCAGGGGACAGGCCAGAGCCCTGATGGACAGCAATGGCTTCCGAAGACAACCTTGTCCCCTCCACTCATCTCCACTATGAGGTCCATTAGCTTGCCAGAGACTATCGATTAAGCTAAAAGTATGACGGTGGCAGTAAGAGAGGAGCCTCGAGACAGGGGGTCTTCAATGGCTTCCAAAGACAACCTTGTCACCCCACTCATCTCCACCATGATGTCCATTAGCTTGCTAGAGACCATTGATTAATCTATAAATATCATGGTGTCAGTAAGAGAGGAGCCTTGTGGCGGTAGGTCTTCAGTGGCTTCCAAAGACAACCTTGTCACTCCACTCATCTCCAACTATGATGTCTATTAGCTTGCTATAGACTATCAATGAAGCTATAGATATGACAGTGTTGGTAAGAGAGGAGCCTGGCGGTAGGGGGTCTTCAATGGCTTCCAAAGACAACCTTGTCACTCTACTTATCTCCAACTATTAGTTTGCTTGAGACCATCAATACAGTTTTAGATCTTCCAGGGAAGCCCTCTCAACATTTATGTTCTTGAGGCTTTCTAGATAGGCCTTAGTAGGTAAGAGACAATGATGTCCGTTAGCTTGCTAGATCTTCCAGGGAAACCCTCTCAGCATTGCTGGTCTTTCCAAATCAGGATTAAGGCATACTAATTTCTCGGCCCCATCCAACCACAATAAGCGCCCCTTCCCTGGTCTCTCTTCCCGAAGCATCACTCAATTTGGAAAACTAGAAGAAAATAGTCCCCTCGTTGCAGCGATCCTCTTGCAAACCGCTGTTCCATTTCAGCGATCCTTCTCTGACGCCACTGCAACGCCGGCCATCCTGGAGACAGACGGAAACCCTTCTCTCCTAGTAAAGAGCCTGTGCATCTAAAGGGGATGCCCTGAGCAACCGCACACTGGCCCACCTGACTTCCTGTCTTGAAATGCTGCAGGCTTGAGGCCCACGTTTAAAGAATGTGTGTGTTCCATAGGTTCCTGGAATCAGTCCAGTGACTTGAACCATTCTCTGCTCGTCTATCTGGAATTCCCACCTCGGCCTTCGGTTTCTGCTCTTCCCTGCTCTTGAGAGACCCAATGGGTCCCTCAACAGAACCACAACATTGCACCTTGGCTGCCATTATGCCCGTTCAACCTTCCGATATGGAGCTCCAGGAATGGTCGTAGGTTCCACTAGGCCCATTATCTCAACCACACCATTGCACCTTGGCTGCCATTATGCCCGTCCAACCCTCCGATATGGAGCTCCAGGATTAGACATAGGTTCCACTAGACCCATTATCCCAACCACACCATTGCACCTTGGCTGCCATTATGCCCCTCCAACCTTTATGTAGCGATAAGCCTTATCGCCGGAGGGCTTCCCCGCCCGAGACGTCCTTTTCCCAATGGTGAGAGGTGCTGCAGGAATTCCAGAGTCATCCGTGAGGGAAACAGGAACAGCCCCTTCAAGGGCTAGTGAATTGTAATATAGCGTTTCCCCCAATAAGAGACAGAACTCAGTATTGAGGGTGAAGATGAACTTCCTTTATTAGTGCCACCCTGTGCCTTATATGCAAGGCTCCATGTAAGGGGACTTCCCCCGTGGACCTGATGGAGAACTGCATGACAAACACACAGACCAATGGGAGCAGGGCACACAATCCCTCAACTCTGCCGGTAACACAATCAGTAGAACAATATCAGTCTGTAACACAATCATCAATACAATGACAGTCTGTAACGTAATCAATAACACAATGGCAGTCTGTCTGGGACATGCTCAAGAAAATGAAAGTAATGGGTCTATGCAAAAACAGTGCCCTTAAAATCCAATGGCAGAGTCTGTCACAATGCCCCCTTTTTGTGGAACACCCGGCAGACCCGGATTGACCCTGTTCGGGTTAACGTGGGGCTGTCCGGACTCTTGTTATGGGCAGAGTTCTGTGTAAGGACAAGTCTGCAAATAGTGAGTAACCGGACTAAACATTGACGTGGGCTGTACATAGGAATCGGTCATGGGTGGGGTTCAAACACTGGGATATTGTGGCGTTGATGAGTTCAGCACCAAAGTCCTTGGTTGGATGTGTGCACAGGTGCTTTGCTTTCTTATAGCTGGCCCAAGTTTCAATCTCTTTCCATGGAAGCTGATCGGAGAATCCACAATCTTCTGCACATCTACATCATCGTAAAAGGAGACAAAACCATAACCCTTAGAAACGCCAGAGGCATCCCTAATAATTTTGACATTCTTTACAGCGCCATACTTTGAAAAAACATCCTTAATTTCAGGCTGATCAATCCGACGGTCAATTCCCCCAACAAAAATAGTGTTTGGCATACGTTTCCCTTCTGGAAGGACGTAACCTGATGGCTGATCCTCTTCTTGGCTTCGTGTAACAGACATGAGGTGATGCAGACGAAACCCCTGGGTCTCCCTGACCAGTGGGCTGGAGTCGGCAGCTCGGGCTGGAGACCGGGTTGTAACAGGGTTGACGCTGGTTGGTCCAGAGGTAGCGTAGGCAGAAGACATTGGTCCTAGATCATTTCCCAATAGTACTTCTGCGGGTAAGTTGTCCATAAGTCCCACATGTACCCTGCCGGATCCAGCGCCCCAGTCAAGATGTACTCGGGCGGTGGGGAGTCGAAACACAGCTCCCCCCGCCACCCTTACTGCAACGGTGTGTCCAGTGCGGTCTTTGTTCTTGACCAAATGAGGTTGGAGCAAGGTAAGTGTGGCTCCGGTGTTGCGTAATCCTTGCGCGGTGCGCCCATTGACTCGTACCTCCTGGCGATGGTGCTGTCGGTTGTCTTGGACGGCCGCTTGTACGGGATCAGCTTCATACAGTACCCCCAGATACTCTTCCGAACTGCTCTCAGCTTCCAAACAGTGTGCCACAGGAGTACGGGAGGTGGAAGGTTGTGTTTGCCCCCACGTGTTTCGGGGAGGCTCTAGGCGCAATCCCTGCGATAATGTCCCCATTGTTGCAACGATGGCACTGAACTATGGAGAGGTTCGGTTGCTGCTCTGGCCTATGTGGCCCAGAGTCACGAGTTGGCGCTGAAGCCACAGGTGCTTGAAATTTGATGGGAGGTGGTGGTTTTGGAGCGGACTGTTCTGTCCGGCGAGCATCAGTGTACTCGTCGGCTAGACGAGCAGCCTCAGGTAGCGTTAGAGGCCTCCGGTCACATACCCACTCTCTTAGCTCTGGTTGCAGGGCATTGAGAAAATGTTCTAGTAAAAACAACTGTAGTACATCCTCAGCGGTCGTGGCTTTGCATCCAGTGACCCAGTGTGATGCTGTACGATGGAGGCGACATGCCCACTCCGTGTAAGAATCCCCTCCCTTCTTTTGGGATTCCCGAAATCGTCGCCTGTAGGCTTCCGGGGTGACAGCGTACCGGGCTAACAAAGCCTCCTTTACCAGATGGTAGTGTGGTAAGTCAGCATCAGGGATGGCCCGGAAAGCATCGGAAGCTTTCCCAGATAGTTTCCCTGATAATATGGTGACCCATTCCTCCGTGGGTACCCGGTGTAAAGCGCATGGAGCTCCAGGATTGGACATAGGTTCCACTAGGCCCATTATCTCAACCACACCATCGCACCTTGGCTCCCATTATGCCCGTCTAACCTTCCGATATGGTGCTCCAGGATTAGATGTAGGTTCCACTAGGCCCATTATCTCAACCACACCATCGCACCCTGGCTCCCATTATTCCAGTCCAACCTTCCAATATGGAGCTCCAGGATTGGACGTAGGTTCCACTAGACCCATTATCTCAAGCACACCATTGCACTTTGGCTCCTATTATGCCCGTCCAACCTTCCAATATGGAGCTCCAGGATTGGATGTAGGTTCCACTAAACCCATTATCTCAAGCACACCATTGCACCTTGTCTCCCATTATGCCTGTCTAACCTTCCGATATATAGCTCCAGGATTAGACGTAGGTTCCACTAGGCCCAATTTCTCAACCACACCATCGCACTTTGGCTCCCATTATTCCCGCCCAACCTTCCAATATGGAGCTCCAGGATTGGACGTAGGTTCCACTAGGCCCATTATCTCAACCACACCATTGCACCTTGGCTCCCATTATGCCATCCCAACCTTCCAATATGGAGCTCCAGGATTGTACATAGGTTCCACCAGGCCTGGTAGACCAAACCCTCATTGCTCATAGACAAAAAAAAAAGGTTTATTAAATAAGTTATGTCTTGGCCCCTCAGGAGAACCACAAGGTGGAGGAGCTGTCCTACAACAAGGAACATATCACTGAATTCCGGGTCAAGTGCCGAGACCTTTACAACCCATCAGCCACCTGGAGCGAGTGGAGCAAGACCCTCAGATTGTAACCCGTGGTGCCAGGTAAAGATGACTTACTATGGGGGGAGGGGACGATATTGGTCAGAGGGCCGGGCCTCAGGGATTACAGGCTCCTCCTAAGGAATTAAAGGAAATGTTCCAATTTGCTAAAGAGAATCCTAATATTTTAGATTATATTTTATATTTTTATGGGTCATCTCATTCCAATAACCTGAAGCAGCAAGATCTATGTGACCCTAGAATCACATGACCCTTCAGCTCATAGCCAACACTTTAGTAGCCACCCCATGGCATCCCACCTTAGAGCCCGGAAGCCCCTCAACAAGGGTCCTTCAATTCTCCATCCTGGAGCCCAGTAGCTTATCTCATTGGCATGGTCCCTGGGAGCCCAGGAGCTTATCTCATTGACCTGTACCCTGGAGCTCCTCATCTCATTAACCTGTACCTGAAAGCCAAGGAGCTCCTCATCTCATTAACCTGTACCCTGGAGCCCAGGAGCTTTTCATCTCATTAACCTGTACCCGGGAGCCCAGGAGCTTATCTCATTGACCTGTACCCTGGAGCCCAGGAGCTCCTCATCTCATTAACCTGTACCCGGGAGCCCAGGAGCTCCTCATCTCATTAACCTGTACCTGAAAGCCCAGGGGCTCCTCATCTCATTAACCTGTACCTGGAAGCCCAGGATCTCCACATCTCTCATCCTACAACACTTCATCCTGGATCCCAGGAGCTCCTCATCTCATTAATCTGTACCCGGGAGCCCAGGAGCTCCTTATCTCATTAACCTGTACCCGGGAGCCCAGGAGCTCTTCATCTCATTAACCTGTACCTGAAAGCCCAGGAGCTCCACATCTCTTATCCTACAACACTTCATCCTGGAGCCCAGGAGCTCCTCATCTCATGAACCTGTACCTGAAAGACCAGGAGCTCCTCATCTCATTAGCCTGTACCTGAAAGACCAGGAGCTCCTCATCTCATTAACCTGTACCCATGAGCCCAGGAGCTCCTCACCTCATGAACCTGTACCCGGGAGCCCAGGAGCTCCTCATCTCATGAACCTGTACCCACAAGTCTTAAAAGAGCCACAGCACTCAACCCTGTTAGCTTGCAGGCCAGCCTATAATCTGTCTCTAAACTTGGTTAAAAACAGAGGACTCGGTCACACACATCTGCAGAAGTATGCTTAAAGTGGACCAACACCCACGGGTGATCGGCCCGGGAATCTATAAGATTCCCGGGCCGATCACCTCCCTCCCCGCGGGACATCCGAGATCGGGATGTCCCGCGGGGTTAAACCCCCCCAAACCCCCCAAACTCCTTACCTTATCTTCCCTCGCGCCCCTCCAGACGTGCGCGCGCCCGCGCCCGCGCCGGCCATTCACAGATGCACGTGCGCGCGGGAGGCGGCGGCGGAGGAGCCGCTTGTCCGCGGCTTGTCCGTCGGCGCTGGGAGCGGGGAGAGGTGAGTTTTTCGGGGGGTTCGGGGGGGTTTCACACAGCGGGGCACCCCGATCGGGGGTGCCCCACCAAAGTGGACCAAGACCCAGGATAGTCAAAATCCTGGGTGTTGGTCCACTTTAAGCTGCACCACTACGCCAAAGTGCCTCTGTGGGGTGCAGTCCTAACTCTAATCTCTGAGAGCCCATCTGGGACATACAGTGCAATAGATAAATTGGGAGCAGGCTTACCTGAGGTTGCCCTAAACCTCAAGTGCAAGCCATGGGGTGGAAGGGTCAAAGACCTTGCAATAGAGCCTAGACCCCACACACCATGTGCTTGCACAAATTCTAAAGAAACAAATGGGGGGTGGCAGCCGCTCAGACCATTTTATAACTAACCTGGGAGGTGCACGTTAGCAGGGCAATTAGTACACACAAGTCTTGCACTCCACAGAGGCACCTTGGTGTGGTGGTGCAGCTTAAGCATACTTCTGCAGATGTGTGTGACCGAGTCCTCTGTTTTTAACCAAGTTTAGAGACAGATTATAGGCTGGCCTGCAAGCTAACAGGGTTGAGTGCTGTGGCGCCTTTAAGACTTGTGTGTACTAATTGCCCTGCTAACGTGCACCTCCCAGGTTAGTTATAAAATGGTCTGAGCGGCTGCCACCCCTCCTTTGTCTCTTTTGAATTTGTGCAAGCACATGGTGTGTGGGGTCTAGGCTGTATTGCAAGGTCTTTGACCCTTCCACCCCATGGCTTGCACTTGAGGTTTAGGGCAACCTCAGGTAAGCCTGCTCCCAATTTATCTATTGCATTGTATGTCCCAGAGGGGCTCTCAGAGATTAGAGTTAGGACTGCACCCCACAGAGGCACTTTGGCGTAGTGGTGCAGCTTAAGCTACTTCTGCAGATGTGTGTGACCGAGCTCCTCATCTCATGAACCTGTACCTGAAAGCCCAGGAGCTCCTCATCTCTCATCCTACAACCCTTTATCCTGGAGCCCAGGATCTTATCAGTGCTCATACCATGATACTCTAACCTTAAACCCAGGGGGTCCTCAAAGCCCATCCCTTGAATGCAGATCCTGATGTCCCGGAGTTTTCCAGCATGATTCCTATAACCCTCCATTCTGTAGTCGAAGACCCTCCTAACAGTCCTTCATCCTAAATCCTTCATGCTTGAACTAAGAGGTCCTCAGTGCCCCTTATGTGACCCTTGAACGTGGAGCTTTATGAGCTCCTCAAGCACCTGACCCTTCATCTGAGCTTCCAGAAGGTTTTCAAACGTCACCATATTACCCTCCATACTGAAGCCAAGGAACCTTCTCAGCACTTCCCGTCCCTCAGCCTGAGAACGTTTCATCTGTCATCTCCCCCTTGCTACTGACCAGAAGCTTTGCTCACCCCGCACATGCGTTGGGTGCCAGGCCTGTACCCCTTACTCTCCAGCAGGGGGCGATAATGGACTGGAGAGAGTTTCTGGAATGTTTTCTGTTTAGGAGATGATCGCCCAGTGGTATGTGACCTGATCTAACTGGCCAGAGAGTCATGTCATACAGAGTTCTGGGTGGTGGGGTCACCCCTGGGGGGGAGAGGGGGGTATGGGCACAAAGGGGTGACCCCACCACCCAGAACGCTGTATGACATCACTCTCTGGGGTATGACATCATTGTCTAGGGTATGGAAGGTATTATGAGGTGTGACGGTAACTCTTTCCTCTGTTTCTTCCCCAGGTCACGTGATGCGCTGGCTGCCCCGCCTCCTATTTATATCATTGTATCACCTATTTATAATAAATTACTTTTCATATTGAACACAAGCTGTTATTAATATCAGCGTCCAATGACATGCACACACCCCACAGGGGTACAGATGATGGTGGCTGGGGGTCAGGTTGGGGTACAGATGATGGGGGCTGGGGGTCAGGTTGGGGTACAGATGATGGGGGCTGGGGGTCAGGTTGGGGTACAGATGATGGGGCTGGGGGTCAGGTTGGGGTATAGATGATGGTGGCTGGGGGTCAGGTTGGGGTACAGATGATGGTGGCTGGGGGTCAGGTTGGGGTACAGATGATGGGGGCTGGAGGTCAGGTCGGGGTACAGATGATGGGGGCTGGGGGTCAGGTTGGGGTACAGATGATGGGGGCTGGGGGTCAGGTTGGGGTACAGATGATCAGGGCTGGGGGTCAGGTTGGGGTACAGATGATGGGGGCTGGGGGTCAGGTTGGGGTACAGATGATGGGGGCTGGGGGTCAGGTCGGGGTACAGATGATGGGGGCTGGGGGTCAGGTTGGGGTACAGATGATGGGGGCTGGGGGTCAGGTTGGGGTACAGATGATGAGGGCTGGGGGTCAGGTTGGGGTACAGATGATCAGGGCTGGGGGTCAGGTTGGGGTACAGATGATGGTGGCTGGGGGTCAGGTTGGGGTACAGATGATGGGGGCTGGGGGTCAGGTTGGGGTACAGATGATGGGGGCTGGGGGTCAGGTTGGGGTACAGATGATCAGGGCTGGGGGTCAGGTTGGGGTACAGATGATGGGGGCTGGGGGTCAGGTTGGGGTACAGATGATGGGGGCTGGGGGTCAGGTTGGGGTACAGGTGATGGGGGCTGGGGGTCAGGTTGGGGTACAGATGATGGGGGCTGGGGGTCAGGTTGTGTTACAGATGATGGGGGCTGGGGGTCAGGTTGGGGTACAGATGATGGGGGCTGGGGGTCAGGTCGGGGTACAGATGATGGGGGCTGGGGGTCAGGTCGGGGTACAGATGATGGTGGCTGGGGGTCAGGTGGGGGTACAGATGATGGGGCTGGGGGTCAGGTTGAGGTACAGATGATGGGGGCTGGGGGTCAGGTTGGAGTACAGATGATGGGGGCTGGGGGTCAGGTTGGGGTACAGATAATCAGGGCTGGGGGTCAGGTTGGGGTACAGATGATGGGGCTGGGGATCAGGTTGGGGTACAGATGATCAGGGCTGGGGGTCAGGTTGGGGTACAGATGATGGGGCTGGGGGTCAGGTTGGGGTACAGATGATGGTGGCTGGGGGTCAGGTTGGGGTACAGATAATCAGGGCTGGGGGTCAGGTTGGGGTACAGATGATGGGGCTGGGGATCAGGTTGGAGTACAGATGATGGGGGCTGGGGATCAGGTTGGGGTACAGATGATCAGGGCTGGGGGTCAGGTTGGGGTACAGATGATGGGGGCTGGGGGTCAGGTTGGGGTACAGATGATGGGGCTGGGGGTCAGGTTGGGGTACAGATGATGGGGCTGGGGGTCAGGTTGGGGTACAGATGATGGGGGCTGGGGGTCAGGTTGGGGTACAGATGATGGTGGCTGGGGGTCAGGTTGGGGTACAGATGATGGGGCTGGGGGTCAGGTTGGGGTACAGATGATGGTGGCTGGGGGTCAGGTTGGGGTACAGATGATGGGGGCTGGGGGTCAGGTTGGGGTACAGATGATGGGGCTGGGGGTCAGGTTGGGGTACAGATGATGGGGGCTGGGGGTCAGGTTGGGGTACAGATGATGGGGCTGGGGGTCAGGTTGGGGTACACACATCGCCTCTGGAATTCATGTCCAAATGGGAGAAGGAACTCTGATCACGAGCTAGGAGGCCCTTACGATTTTCACGCTAAGGCACAAGCTCTCTGGCGCCAGTTCAGCGCAGGAAAAAAATGACAAAGTCCTCACAAGGTGATACAGATGCCCGGCCGATATTGCACAGTTCTCCACCGACAGTTCGGACGCATGCTGGAGATGCGGGGCGTCCCAAGGAGGGATCCTCCACATTTGGTGGGAGTACCCCCCAATCAGGAGACTCTGGGACACGTCTTCCAGATCCATATGGAGGGGTCCGATGTTCCCAACAACCGGAAAATTGCTCTTCTTTCATTGATACCGGGCCCCATAACCAGAGTGAAGAAGGGAGTCTTCAAATACTTCCTAGCAGCCGCAAGGGCAATCATACCCAGGCACTGGAAGTCCCCCCCAAGCACCAAGCGTGGCAGAATGGTTCGCTGAAATGGACCATATCCTGCGAATGGAGGAGTTGATGGCAGAAGATAGAGGAAGCACTGAGGTGCATTTGGAGACCTGGACAAACTGGATCAGATTCCGGGAGTCGGTGAGGGCCTTCCTGGGGAGGGGCGTTGGTGGGGTCTGAGGGGCTTCCTCCATGGGGCCGGGGAAGAGGGGTTCCCCCCCCCCACAGAAGTACTCACTGGCTGGACACTGGACCCTTATTCTTTCCCCCTACCATAGCTTTCCTCCCCCCCCCTCTTCTTTTTTGTTTGTTTTCTTTTCTCCTCTCTCCTTCCCTATTCTCTCTTGCCCTAATCTTCTTCGCTTGCCCGCCCCCAGCTCTTCTGCTGCTTCCTTTCGTGGCGAACGGTGGAGACATCCGTGGTAGCATGACCCTCCTTTCCTCCTTCTATCTCTCCCCTGGACCGCTCTGGGGTTCTCTCCCCGCCTCCTCTTCGTGTCCCGGGCTTCGGCTGCCCCGGCTCCCCCCGGCGTGAGCGTGTGGGGAGCATCTGGGGGGGTGCGATCCCTACGCGATGAGGCGTGGGAGTTTCTCTCTGGGGTCCCAGCTCGCGATGCAGCCGCATATCCCTCCTGGCTTGGGCCTGACATTTGTTGTGAACAATAGATCTGTCTCCCTCCTTTTAGGAGTATGAATACCTGCTGATGAGAGTAAGAGATGCAAACACTACTGAGTGCCCGGAGCGCGCGTGGCGGCCTGGGCCGGGGGGGGGCGTTCTGGGGGGCCCGGGGCAGCGGGGAGACTCCAATCGATTGTAATGTTGTCTATGTACTTGCCCTCACCCCATGTTTTTGTATCTCTGTATGTTTTCTTATGTCTGAAAATATTAACAAAAACAAGTTTAAACTAAAACTTAAAAAAAATAGCGGAAAAAAAACATAAATAAAAAATAAAAAACAAACAACAATATAAAAAATACATTAAGGAACAGGCGGTAACAAAATAAAAAAAACACACAGTTAGCAAAAATTGTTAACAAAAAAACCCAATAAACACATAAAATATATATAAATAAAAAAAAAAAAACACAACATACCTGTAAAACAAAAACACTGAAAAACAAAAAGGAGCCCAAAAAAGAGCACAGGTGAAAAAAATAAAACAAACAAAATAATAAGCCGTTAAAAATAAAAGCAACGATGCCAAAAAAAAAAACATACATTAAAAATGAAAAACAAACAACAATATACAAAAAAATATAAAGGAACAGGCAGTAACAATATAATAAAATACCAAATTAGTAACTGTTAACAAACGAAAAAACCCCATAAACATAAAACGTATAAACTTAAACAAAAAAAAGCACTAGCATAAAAATGAAGTATTTAAACGTTCAATCAAAAATGAAAGTAAAAATCAAAAAGCCAAACAAAAGTAAAAAAGTATATAAAAAAAAAAACATGTAAAAAGCTCAGAGAAACAATGATGGCGGGCACTGTCTCTGTGATGTCACAGTATGACAGGTGATAGGACACAGGGTAGCAATGGGCGGGTTCCCGGTTAGTGAGCGCACACACGCGGGGGAGACACCGGCAGGAATCTTGTTTTACCCAAAACACAAACCCACAGCTAATCACAGGTGGGTGCGCAGCCAACAATAGAGGAAATAGAGCGGAATCACAGAGGAAGGCCTTGTCTGAGGGTCACCCCCAATAAAGCACACGCAAACCTATTGCATACCTACCAAGTGTCCCTGATTTGGAGGGACTGTCCCTCTTCTGAGTCTGTGTCCCCCTGTCCCTCGTTGTTCCCATTTGTCCCTCTTTGAGGTGTAACATGCAGATCTGCAGCAATAAATGATTTATTTGCCTATTCAAAGTGTTTCTATTGTTGTAACTGTTACAATGTATCTCCTATCCATCCCTTAATGAGGGGGCGTGGCTTCATCATCCCTCAAAGAGGGGGTGTGGCTTCATCTATCCCTCAATGAGGGGGAGTGGCTTCATCCATCCTCCAATGAGGGGGCATGGCTTCATTCATCCTCCAATGAGGGGGCGTGGCTTCATCCATCCTCCAATGAGGGGGCGTGGCTTCATTTACATATTGTCCCTCTTTGAGGAGTAACATGCAGATCTGCAACAATAAATGATTCATTTCCCTATTTAAAGTGTTGCTATTGTTGTAACTGTTACAATGTATCTCGTATCCATCCCTCAATGAGGGGGCGTGTCTTAATGTAACAATTGTCCCTCTTTCCCGCCCTTAAAAGTTGGAAGGTATACTATTGGGGTGGGCCCCGTTGCACACTATGACATCACACAACAAAATGGAGTGACTGCTGATTTGTTGTTAGTCAATAGTGAGGTTAGGGAAGGAACCGGCCAATGAGATGAAACGTCAGCTGAGGACTTCCGGTCACCCTAGAGTCTTTAAGAGCCATTATCAAAGTCGATTGGACCACGGGATCAGTTCTGGGTTCTAGTTTAGATCCTTCAGAGGGGATTAGTAATGTTAGTGAGGAGTCTGAAGCCCAGCAGCAGATAAAAGGAAGGGAAAGACATCGTAACCAAGTAGGGCACCATGGCACAGGAGAGAAACAGAGGGCACAATAACCAAGGAGGGCACCATGGCACAGGAGGGAGACAGAGGGCACAATAACCAAGGAGGGCACCATGGCACAGGAGGGAGACAGAGGGCATCATAACCAAGGAGGGCACCATGGCACATGAGAGAAACAGAGGGCACAATAACCAAGGAGGGCACCATGGCACAGGAGGGAGACAGAGGGCATCATAACCAAGGAGGACACCATGGCACAGGAGGCAGACAGAGGGCATCATAACCAAGGAGGGCACCATGGCACAGGAGGGAAACAGAGGGCACCATAACCAAGGAGGGCACCATGGCACAGGAGAGAAACAGAGGGCATCATAACCAAGGAGGGCACCATGGCACAGGAGGGAGAGAGAGGGCATCGTAACCAAGGAGGGCACCATGGCACAGGAGGGAGACAGAGGGCATCATAACCAAGTAGGGCACCATGGCACAGGAGGGAGACGGAGTGCACAGTAACCAAGGAGGGCACCATGGCACAGGAGAGAAACAGAGGGCACAATAACCAAGGAGGGCACCATGGCACAGGAGGGAGACAGAGGGCATCATAACCAAGGAGGGCACCATGGCACAGGAGGGAGACAGAGGGCACAATAACCAAGGAGGGCACCATGGCACAGGAGGGAAACAGAGGGCACCATAACCAAGGAGGGCACCATGGCACAGGAGGGAGACAGAGGGCATCATAACCAAGGAGGGCACCATGGCACAGGAGAGAAACAGAGGGCACAATAACCAAGGAGGGCACCATGGCACAGGAGGGAAACAGAGGGCACAATAACCAAGGAGGGCACCATGGCACAGGAGGGAGACAGAGGGCATCATAACCAAGGAGGGCACCATGGCACAGGAGGGAGACAGAGGGCATCATAACCAAGGAGGGCACCATGGCACAGGAGAGAAACAGAGGGCACAATAACCAAGGAGGGCACCATGGCACAGGAGGGAAACAGAGGGCACAATAACCAAGGAGGGCACCATGGCACAGGAGGGAAACAGAGCACCATAACCAAGGAGGGCACCATGGCACAGGAGGGAAACAGAGCACCATAACCAAGGAGGGAACCATGGCACAGGAGGCAGACAGAGGGCATCATAACCAAGGAGGGCACCATGGCACAGGAGGGAAACAGAGAGCACCATAACCAAGGAGGGAACCATGGCACAGGAGGCAGACAGAGGGCATCATAACCAAGGAGGGCACCATGGCACAGGAGGGAAACAGAGCACCATAACCAAGGAGGGCACCATGGCACAGGAGGGAGACAGAGGGCATCATAACCAAGGAGGGCACCATGGCACAGGAGGGAGACAGAGGGCATCATAACCAAGGAGAGCACCATGGCACAGGAGGGAGACAGAGGGCACAATAACCAAGGAGGGCACCATGGCACAGGAGGGAAACAGAGCACCATAACCAAGGAGAGCACCATGGCACAGGAGGGAGACAGAGGGCACAATAACCAAGGAGGGCACCATGGCACAGGAGGGAAACAGAGCACCATAACCAAGGAGGGCACCATGGCACAGGAGGGAAACAGAGAGCACCATAACCAAGGAGGGAACCATGGCACAGGAGGCAGACAGAGGGCATCATAACCAAGGAGGGCACCATGGCACAGGAGGGAAACAGAGCACCATAACCAAGGAGGGCACCATGGCACAGGAGGGAGACAGAGGGCATCATAACCAAGGAGGGCACCATGGCACAGGAGGGAGACAGAGGGCATCATAACCAAGGAGAGCACCATGGCACAGGAGGCAGACAGAGGGCACCATAACCAAGGAGGGCACCATGGCACAGGAGGGAGACAGAGGGCATCGTAACCAAGGAGGGCACCATGGCACAGGAGAGAAACAGAGGGCACAATAACCAAGGAGGGCACCATGGCACAGGAGGGAGACAGAGGGCATCATAACCAAGGAGGGCACCATGGCACAGGAGGGAGACAGAGGGCATCATAACCAAGGAGAGCACCATGGCACAGGAGGGAGACAGAGGGCATCATAACCAAGGAGGGCACCATGGCACAGGAGGGAGACAGAGGGCATCGTAACCAAGGAGGGCACCATGGCACAGGAGAGAAACAGAGGGCACAATAACCAAGGAGGGCACCATGGCACAGGAGGGAGACAGAGCACCATAACCAAGGAGGGCACCATGGCACAGGAGGGAAACAGAGAGCACCATAACCAAGGAGGGCACCATGGCACAGGAGGCAGACAGAGGGCATCATAACCAAGGAGGGCACCATGGCACAGGAGAGAAACAGAGGGCACAATAACCAAGGAGGGCACCATGGCACAGGAGGGAGACAGAGCACCATAACCAAGGAGGGCACCATGGCACAGGAGAGAAACAGAGGGCACAATAACCAAGGAGGGCACCATGGCACAGGAGGGAGACAGAGCACCATAACCAAGGAGGGCACCATGGCACAGGAGGCAGACAGAGGGCAACCATAACCCCCCCTTCCTTATCAGCCGCCATTACCACCATCCCCCCCCCCCCCCCCCCCTGTGCTGGGGATCTGCCTCTAACACTCAGCTGCTTTGGCTAAAAGTGAGAAAAATAGCACAAATCACCAGTGAGAAAAAATTGTGTGTGTGTGTGTGTGTGTGTGTGTGTGTGTGTGTATATAAATATATATATTTTATTTATTTATTTATATATATACGTTATATATAAATAATATATATATATATTATAGAAATAGATAGTTAAATAGAACACACATATATATTAATATATATATATATATATATATTTAAAATAATATTTAAATAATACATATATTTTACAATTATAAAAAAATAAATTAATTAAATATATATAAAATAAACACCTTTGGACAAATTTTGAGCTGCGAATTTATTACTGAGAGCCACAGTCGGCATCAAGATATTGCCAAATGCCCCCTTGCCTCATAATATATTTGCCCCAATAGAAGCGGATGGCCTATCTCCAATAGGTTAAATGGCAGATGTGACGGCTTACCCGTTGGCCATACCTTCCAACTTTTTAGGGTGGGAAAGAGGGACAACTCTTAAAATAAGCCAAGTCTCCTCACTGAGGGATGGATGAAGCCATACCTGCTCCTTGACGGATGGATGAAGCCACACTCTCTCATTGAGGGTTAGATGAAGCCACACTGTCTCATTGGGGGAAGGATGAAGCCACGCTCTCTCATTGAGGAATAGATGACGCCACGCTCTCTCATTGAGGGATGGATGAAGTCACACTCTCTCATTTAGGGATGGATGAAGCTACACTCTCTCATTGAGGGTTAGATGATGCCACACTCTCTCATTGGGGGAAGGATGAAGCCACGCTCTCTCATTGAGGAATAGATGACGCCACGCTCTCTCATTGAGGGATGGATGAAGCCACACTCTCTCATTGGGGGTTAGATGAAGCCACACCTGCTCCTTGACGGATGGATGAAGCCACACTCTCTCATTGAGGGATAGATGAAGCCACGCTCTCTCATTGAGGGATAGATGAAGCCACGCTGTCTCATTGAGGGATAGATGAAGCCACGCTCTCTCATTGAGGGATAAATGAAGCCACACTCTCTCATTGAGGGATAGATGAAGCCACGATATCTCATTGAGGGATGGATGAAGCCACACTCTCTCATTGGGGGTTAGATGAAGCCACACCTGCTCCTTGACGGATGGATGAAGCCACACTCTCTCATTGAGGGATAGATGAAGCCACACTCTCTCATTGAGGGATAGATGAAGCCACGCTCTCTCATTGAGGGATAGATGAAGCCACGCTCTCTCATTGAGGGATAGATGAAGCCACACTCTCTCATTGAGGGATAGATGAAGCCACACTCTCTCATTGAGGGATAGATGAAGCCACGCTCTCTCATTGAGGGATAGATGAAGCCACACTCTCTCATTGAGGGATAGATGAAGCCACACTCTCTCATTGAGGGATAGATGAAGCCACACTCTCTCATTGAGGGATAGATGAAGCCACGCTCTCTCATTGAGGGATAGATGAAGCCACGCTCTCTCATTGAGGGATAGATGAAGCCACGCTCTCTCATTGAGGGATAGATGAAGCCATGCTCTCTTATTGAGGGATAGATGAAGCCACGATATCTTATTGAGGGATAGATGAAGCCACACTCTCTCATTGAGGGATAGATGAAGCCACGCTCTCTCATTGAGGGATAGATGAAGCCACGCTCTCTTATTGAGGGATAGATGAAGCCACGATATCTTATTGAGGGATAGATGAAGCCACACTCTCTCATTGAGGGATAGATGAAGCCACGCTCTCTTATTGAGGGATAGATGAAGCCACGATATCTCATTGAGGGATAGATGAAGCCACACTCTCTCATTGAGGGATAGATGAAGCCACGCTCTCTCATTGAGGGATAGATGAAGCCACGCTCTCTCATTGAGGGATAGATGAAGCCACACTCTCTCATTGAGGGATAGATGAAGCCACGCCTCTCACTGAGGGATGGATGAAGTCACACTCTCTCATTGAGGGATAGATGAAGCCATGTCCCCTCATTGAGGGATAGATGAAGCCACGCCCCTTCATTGAGGGATGGATGAAGCCACGCTCTCTCATTCAGGGATAGATGAAGCCACGCTCTCTCATTGAGGGACAGATGAAGCCACACTCTCTCATTGAGGAATGGATGAAGCCACGCCCTCTCATTGAGGGATAGATGAAGCCACGCCCCTTCATTGGGGGATGGATGAAGCCACGCCCCCTCATTTAGGGATGGATGAAGCCACGCCTGCTCATTGTGGGATGGATGAAGCCACACCTGCTCCTTGATGGATGGATGAAGCCACACCTGCTCATTGCGGGATGGATGAAGCCACACTCTCTCATTGAGGGATAGATGAAGCCACGCTCTCTCATTGAGGGATAGATGAAGCCACGCTCTCTCATTGAGGGATAGATGAAGCCACACTCTCTCATTGAGGGATAGATGAAGCCACACTCTCTCATTGAGGGATAGATGAAGCCACACTCTCTCATTGAGGGATAGATGAAGCCACACTCTCTCATTGAGGGATAGATGAAGCCACACTCTCTCATTGAGGGATAGATGAAGCCACGCTCTCTCATTGAGGGATAGATGAAGCCACACTCTCTCATTGAGGGATAGATGAAGCCACGATATCTCATTGAGGGATAGATGAAACCACGCTCTCTCATTGAGGGATAGATGAAGCCACGCTCTCTCATTGAGGGATGGATGAAGCCACACTCTCTCATTGAAGGATAGATGAAGCCACGCTCTCTCATTGAGGGATAGATGAAACCACACTCTCTCATTGAGGGATGGATGAAGCCACGCTCTCTCATTGAGGGATAGATGAAGCCACACTCTCTCATTGAGGGATAGATGAAGCCACGATATCTCATTGAGGGATAGATGAAGCCACACTCTCTCATTGAGGGATAGATGAAGCCACACTCTCTCATTGAGGGATAGATGAAGCCATGCCCCCTCATTGAGGGATGGATGAAGCCACGCCTGCTCATTTAGGGATGGATGAAGCCACGCCTGGTCATTGAGGGATGGATGAAGCCACACTCTCTCATTGAGGGATGGATGAAGCCACGTCCTCTCATTGAGGGATAGATGAAGCCACACCCACTCATTGAGGGATAGATGAAGCCATGCACCCATTGAGGGATAGATTAAGCCACACCCCCTCATTGAGGGATAGATGAAGCCACGCCCCCTCATTGAGGGATGGATGAAGCCACGCCTGCTCATTGAGGGATGGATGAAGCCACGCCTGCTCATTGAGGGATGGATGAAGCCACGCCTGCTCATTGAGGGATGGATAGGAGATACATTGTAACAGTTACAATAGAAACACTCTGAATAGGCGAATAAATCATTTATTGCTGCAGATGTGCATGTTACACCTCAAAGAGGGACAATATGTAAATGAAGCCACGCCCCCTCGTTTAGGGATGGGTGAAGCCACACCCCCTCATTGAGGGATTGGTGAAGCCACACCCCATAATTGAGGGATGGATAGGAGATACATTGTAACAGTTACAACAATAGAAACACTTTGAATAAGCAAATTAATCATGTATTGCTGCAGATCTGCATGTTACACCTCAAAGAGGGACAAATGAGAACGAGGGACAGAGGGTCATGGACTCAAAAAGGGACAGTCCCTCCAAATCAGGGACAGTTGGGAGGTATGCAGTTGGCTTGTCAGTAGCCCCCAGCAGAGCACATAGTGGGAGTCTGGGGATTGTGCCGGTGGAAGCTGCAAACACAGGTAAGCCGGCACGCTTGTCCACCTGGAGCCACAGGTTGGACACCAGGGGTGTAGAAGAATACATTGGGTGCTGCACAGCGGCATTCTGGGAGGTTGCAGTGCAGCAGTGATGGGGTTACTTCAGACTCCTGTGAGCCTCACGCACACAGCACAGGGCTGATCCAGCAGGAAGGGGTGATTTATGAGGTGCAGCAGATGTGAAGAGCTCGCCCGTCTTAGGTGCCCCACCATAAATAACCAGCATGGATGGGATCTGATTTTGCATCTGTCAATGTATTTGCCAAATAACAGAGCAGATAAACACGACTACTGAGAGCCCACCATCCCCGCCGAGCCACCGCGTAAAAGAAGTTATCTTCTGAACACCACCATGAAATGATAAGCACTGCCTCTGGTAACATGAAGGTCTTGTAGACCACATCCATGGCAAGTCACCTGCTGACCTTTCTGCTGATCCCCACCATCCTATCTTAACCATTGCCTATGGTGACCTGAAGGTCTTGTAGACCACAACACTGGCAAGTCATCTGCTGACCATCACCATCCTATCGTAACCATTGCCTCTGGTTACATGAAAGTCTTGTAGACCACATCCCTGGCAGGTCACCTGCTGACCTTTCTGCTGATCCCCACCATCCTATCTTAACCATTGCCTATGGTGACCTGAAGGTCTTGTAGACCACAACACTGGCAAGTCATCTGCTGACCATCACCATCCTATCGTAACCATTGCCTCTGGTTACATGAAAGTCTTGTAGACAACATCCCTGGCAAGTCATCTGTTGACCTCTACATTGACCATCACCATGCCATCTTAACCATTGCCTATGGTGACCTGAAGGTCTTGTAGGCCACATCCTTGATAAGCCATCTGCTGACCACCACCATCCTAACCACCATCCTATCATAACCATTGGCTATGGTGACCTGAAGGTCTTGTAGACCACAACACTTGCAAGTCATCTGCTGACCATCACCATCCTATCCTAACCATTGCCTCTGGTAACATAAAGGTCTTGTAGACCACATACATGGCAAGTCATCTGCAGACCTCTACACTGACCATCACCATCCCATCTTAACCATTGCCTATGGTGACCTGAAGGTCTTGTAGACCTCTGGTGACCTGAAGCTTTTGTAGACCACATTCCCGATAAGCCATCTGCTGACCACCACCATCCTATCACAACCATTGCTTCTGGTGACCTGAAGGTCTTGTAGGCCACATCCCTGGCAAGTCATTTGCTGATCACCACCATCCTATCATAATTATTGTCTCTGGTGACCTGAAGGTCTTGTAGACCACATCCCTGGCAAGTCATCTGCTGACCACCACCATCCTATCCTAACCATTGCCTCTGGTAACATGAAGGTCTTGTAGACCACATCCCTGGCAAGTCATCTGCTGACCTCTACGCTGAGCATCATCCTCCCATCTTAACCATTGCCTATGGTGACCTGAAAGTCTTGTAGACCACATTCCTGATAAGCCATCTGCTGACCACCACCATCCTATCATAACTATTGCCTATGGTGACCCGAAGGTCTTGTAGACCACATCCCTGGCAAATCATCTGCTGACCACCACCATCCTATCCTAACCATTGCCTCTGGTAGCACAAAGGTCTTGTAGACCACATCCCTGGCAAGTCACCTGCTGACCACCACCATCCTATCATAACCATTGCCTCTGGTTACATAAAAGTATTGTAGACAACATCCATGGCAAGTCATCTGCTGACCTCTCCCACCATCGTATCTTATCTATAGCCTCTGGTGACCTGAAGGTCTTGTAGGCCACATCCTTCACCATCCTCACCACCACCTTATCATAACCATTGCATCTAGTGACCTAAGAAGCTTGTAGACCACTTCCCTGGCAAGTCATCTGCTGACCACCACCATTCTATCATAACCATTTCCCCTGGTGACCTGGAGGTCTTGTAGGCCACATCCTTCATAAGCCATCTGCTGACCTCTCTGCTGACCACTACCATCCTCACCACCACCTTATCATAACTATTGCGTCTAGTGACCTGAGAAGCTTGTAGACCACATCCCTGGCAAGTCATCTGCTGACCACCACCATCCTATCATAACCATTCCCCCTGGTGACCTGAAGGTCTTGTAGACCACATCCCTGATAAGCCATCTGCTGACCATCAACATCCTATTATAACCATTGCCTCTGGTGAACTGAAGGTCTTGTAAACCACATCCCTGATAAGCCATCTGCTGACCACCGCCATCCTATCATAACCGTTGCCCCTTGTGACCTGAAGGTCTTGTAGACCAAATCGCTGGCAAGTCATCTGCTGACCATCACCATCCTATCATAACTATTGCCTCTTATGACCTGAAGGTCTTGTAGGCCACATCCTTCATAAGCCATCTGCTGACCTCTCTGCTGACCACCACCACCTTTTCATAACCACTGCATCTAGTGACCTGAGAAGCTTTTAGACCACATCCCTGGCAAGTCATCTGCTGACCACCACCATCCTATCATAACCATTTCCCCTGGTGACCTGAAGGTCTTGTAGACCACATCCCTGATAAGCCATCTGCTGACCACCACCATCCTATCATAACCATTGCCTCTGGTGAACTGAAGGTCTTGTAAACCACATCCCTGATAAGCCATCTGCTGACCACCACCATCCTATCATAACCATTGCCTCTTGTGACCTGAGGAGCTTGTAGACCATATCACTGTCAAGTCATCTGCTGATCACCACCATCCTATCATAACCATTGCCTCTGGTAACATGAAGGTCTTGTAGACCACATCCCTGGCAAATCATCTGCTTACCTCTCTGCTGACCACCACCATCCTCTCCGCCATCCTATCATAACCGTTGCCTCTAGTGACCTGAGGAGCTTGTAGACCACATCCCTGGCAAGTCATCTTCTTACTACCACCATCCTATCATAACCATTGACACTGGTGATCTGAAGGTCTTGTAGACCACATCCCTGGTAAGTCATCTGCTGACCACCACCATCCTATCATAACCATTGCCTCTGGTGACCTGAAGGTCTTGTAGACCACATCCCTGGTAAGTCATCTGCTGACCACCACCATCCTATTATAACCATTGCCTCTGCTGACCTGAGGTCTTGTAGACCACATCCCTGGCAAGTCACCTGCTGACCTCCACCATCCAGTTATAACCATTGCCCATTTTAACATGAAGGTCTTGTAGACCACATTGCTGGCAAGTCATCTGCTGACCTCTCTGCTGATTCCCACCATTGTATCTTAACCTCTTCCTCTGGTGACCTGAAGGTAGACCACATCCCTAATAAGCCATCTGCTGACCTCTCTGTTGACCACCACCATCCTATCATAACCATTGCCTCTAGTGACCTGAGGAGCTTGTAGACCACATCCCTGGCAAGCCATCTGCAGACTACCACCATCCTATCATAATTATTGCCTCTGGTGACCCAAAGGTCTTGTAGACCACATCACTGGCAAGTCTTCTGCTGACCACCACCATCCTATTATAACCACTGCCTCTGGTAACATGATATTGTTGTAGCCCACATCCCTGACAAGTCACCTGCTGACCACTACCATCCAATCATAACCATTGCCTCTGGTAATATGAAGGTCTTGTAGACCACATCGCTGGCAAGTCATCTGCTGACCTCTCTGCTGATTCCCGCCATCGTATCTTAACCATTGCCTCTGGTGAGCTGAAGGTCTTGTAGACCACATATTTGGCACATAATCTGCTGTCATGTTGGTACACCACCATGTGTTATGGTGATCAGAAGGTCTTGCAGACCTTGTTTCTCTGTTTGCCATTTGCTGAACTCTCTGTTGACCACCATCACGATAGACATTTCTTGCAGTGGTCGGTTATGAATTATTGTAGACTACATCTCTAGCAGGTCACCTGCTTACCTTGAAGCTCTTGAGACCACATCTCTGGCAAGCAATATGCTACCCTGATAACAACCACCGCCATAGTCATCGCATCTGGTGATCTCAAGTTCTTGTAGACCACATCCCTATAAAGTCATCTGTTGACCACGACCATCATATAATTGCCTCTGGAGAGCTGAAGTTCTTGTAGGCCACATCCCTATAAAGTCATCTGCTGCCCGGTCTGTTGTCCACTGCCTTCATGTGAAAAACTATTGGCCCATGGGATCTGAAGGTGTTGTAGACCACATCTTCTGACCTGTCTGATGACCACCACCATCTTATCGTAAGCATTGTCCCTGCTAAACTCAAGGTCTTGTAGACCACATCCCTATAAAGTCATCTGTTCACCACCACCATCAAATTATAATTATAGCCAATGGAGAACTGAAGTAGACGATATCCCAAATAAGGGGCAGTCGGGGCCTAGAGGTAAGAGAGCCACCTTGTGACCAGAGGGTTGCTGAAACCTAACCCCACAGGCATGTGTACACACACTGCATGGATGGGTTAGATGTGAAGGAAAAATTCAACCCAAGTCATTTGGCGACTTCCACAATCACATGATGAGGTCTGGTGATAAGCATTTCGCAAGGTGATCTGAAGATCTTGTAGACCACTTCAAATCATCTGCTAAACACTTTGTTGACCACCACTATCCTCTAATATGCATTGATAATCTCAAGGTCTTGTAGACCACATTCTTGCGAAGTCATCTGTTGACCTGTCTGTTGCCCCTCACCATCATGTGGTACTAATCATTTTCCATGTTTGTCTGAAGGTATTGCAGACCCTCTTCTTGGCAAGTCAACTGTGGACCATTACCACACTCTCTCACCTTGAGTTATACCATAGATTGCGTGTACTGCTCTGATTGCTTTTCTGTGTTCATAGATGGTCAGATGTGCCACCAAGACCTCCTCGATAAGTCATGTGCACTTCTATGGGCAACTGTAAACCAAATACAGTGCTGGATTATTGGTCTTGGGCAGTAGACTGTGGAGTTAACCCAACCCAAAACATTGGGCAGAGGGTGAGTGAATTATCTATAATTCAATGTAGCCTACACCTTCCAGAGATCCTTAAGCCAGGACTTGGAATTGGCAAGAGCACCTGTTAGCTTTAAGTGATAAAGTTGGGTCTAAACCAAATTGGCACTTCTATCTTGAGTTACCTGAAATGACCTCAAAGCGTAGAAAGCTAGAGCTCTCAGCAGTTATCGGTGATTTATAGAAGGTAAAGGCCAGAACAAGAGTTGTGATAAACAATAGTGGCTGTATCGATGAATTATATCCAAGCAGAGTTTGGATTAGGCTGATCGAAGCGGACTTAGAACCCGGCAATCCAGCCCATGCATGGAGACATGAATGCGAGAGGAATAACACCAAAGAAGCCTGCTCCAGACAGTCTGAGGAGCAGATCTAGGAACTAGGTTTTAACGTTATCTCCGGCCAGATTGATAAATGATAGGGAAAAAAAGCACAAAAACAGTTGCTCGGGCCTCTCTGTCCTGGATTTTTCAGGTGGTCATGAAGAGCCCTGATCAATGCCCCCCAAATATATAGACGGGGATAAAATAAAGGGAATCGATGTTCAGGTCATATGGCATCCGAGATGTTTGATGCCCTCATGAAAACACCAACCACATCCGATCCTTCTTCATGTAGAACACCAATGCCAGCTCATTCTCAACTAGATCATTGAAGGACCTTGCTCTGTACTCTACCAGTGGTCTACCTTCTGTGTCAGAAAGGGGATGAGGGGCTTCGGTATTAACTATGCTCCTGTAATACGAATATCTTCATGTCCTTCTAGGAACCATCTATATCGATGGTGCTGAAATTTCAAGACTTGCCCAATGGAAAATGCAGCGATTCTGGAGAAACTGCCCCGAAAAGCCACGAGTGAACTTGAGAATCTGATTCATTTGCTTCTGTGCAGTGTTGATGTAAAAGCCCATGCGTTACTTTTCTCTGAAGCAAAGAGTTGATGAGAGGGATTCCCAGGAGGGTGTCTCCAGCATTTCCTAGAAGAGAGCGGGATTTCTGGCCAAGAGCAGAGCAGAACCACCTACGATCGTCTTATCAGCTCGTGGGATTAGGAGCAGCTGCTGGAAGCTGCCGGTTGACCTGTCAGATTTCCTCCCCCTGCTGGGAGCACTTAACTGCTACTGTGCTTGATTAGCCAGGCATCTCCCACAGAGGGGTCCCCTGGGTCTGGCCCATAATTCACAAGTAAATGAACTTCAGTGATATCTCGGTATCTGCACCGAGTGCTGAGGTTTTAACGTTATCTCCGGCCAGATTGATAAATGATAGGGAAAAAAAGCACAAAAACAGTTGCTCGGGCCTCTCTGTCCTGGATTTTTCAGGTGGTCATGAAGAGCCCTGATCAAGTTTTGGTAGATCTTAATGCCCCCAAATATATAGACGGGGATAAAATAAAGGGAATCGATGTTCAGGTCATATGGCATCCGAGATGTTTGATGCCCTCATGAAAACACCAACCACATCCGATCCTTCTTCATGTAGAACACCAATGCCAGCTCATTCTCAACTAGATCATTGAAGGACCTTGCTCTGTACTCTACCAGTGGTCTACCTTCTGTGTCAGAAAGCGAATGAGGGGCTTCGGTATAACTATGCTCCTGTAATACGAATATCTTCATGTCCTCTTCATGTTTAACACAATATTAATGCCAGCTCAATCTATTCCATTCCCAGCTGGATGGTTGATGGACCCTTCTTTGTGGTCTACCAACAGGCTTTCGATGGGTTACTTATTTCGTTGCTTCTGTAGTTGGTCACATGAACTTCGTCATGTCATCTGATGCTTCTTCATGTACAACACAGCACTGGTGCCAGCTCATTCCTTTCTATTCCCAACTGGATCATAGAAGGACTTTTATGTGGTCTACCAGTGAACAGGACTGGTACTTCCTGTTTCAGAAGGTCTTCAATGAGGATGAGGGGCTTCATTATCACTACGTCCTGTAGTTGGTCGCACAAACTTCATCATGTCACCTGATGATTCTTCATGTATAACACAGCACTGGTGCCAGCTCATTCCTTGCTATTCCCAACTGGGGAGAGAGAAGGACCTTACTGGGAATCTGCATGGGGTGAGAGAGTCACTGTGGTGGGGGATGCCCCTGAATGGTATTGAGGGCATGCCTGTTGCAGGGCCTGATCTCGGGACCCAGTACATTTCATGTAACTTGGCTATAGTGGAAAGGCTACTGCAAAGAAAAGGTGAGCATTTTTTTCCTTTTTTTTATTTAGGGGTGGACTGTCCCTTTAAGTTCCTCCTGGCGTCTCTAGGGACAAAGGTCTAAAGCTGCACAATGGCTTCTTCCCAGAATGAGCCAACCACCACCATCCACAGGTGGTCACAAGGGTTTCTCTGTTCTCATGTATGTCAATTTTCCCAAGCAACCAAGCAGCTGAGGGATGGCACCGGAGATGTTTGGGATAGGTCAATGTAAAGGGCATGGGGCACTCCCTGCGGGTTGGAAGAGAAGAGCTGGAAGCTCCAACTGAGAGTTGACCACATCTCTAGGGACAATGGTCTAAAGCTGAGCCAACAGGTAGTGGTGAGGGTTGCTCTGTTCTCATGTATCCCAACCAACCAGCTGAGGGATGGCACAGGAGATGTTTGGGATAGGACAATGTAGAAGGCATGGGGCACTCCCTGGTGGTTGGAAGAGAAGAGCTGGAGATTTGACCACACTTCCAGGGATAAATGGTCTAAAGCTGTACCCTGGCTTCTTCCTACTATGAGCCAACATGTAGTCCTGAGGGTTGCTCTGTCCTCACGTATGCCAACCCTCCCCAAGCAACCAACCAACCTGCCAACCAATCTATCACCCCAGCAAACATCACCCTCCTACATTGTTCTTTGGGGTTCCTCATGTACACCCTTCTCCTTAGGTGGCCTGCACAGCAATAGCACAATAGACATGGGCAAGATCAGTGAACAGTGGTGGACTGGGGCCAAAAATCAGCCTGGGATTGTACCAGGAGATGTTTGGGATAGGTCAATGTAGACGACACGGAGTGCTCCCTGATGGTTGGAAGAGAAGAGCTGGAAGCTCCAACTGAGAGTTGGCCACACCTCCAGGGACAATGGTCTACAGCTGCACCCTGGCTTCTTCCCAGAATGAGCCAACAGGTAGTGCCGAGGTTTGCTCTGTTCTAATGTGTCCCAACCATCCCCCCAAGCAACCAACCAACCAGCTGAGGGATGGCACTGGAGATGTTTGGGATAGATCAATGTAGAAGACACGGCATGCTCCCTGATGGTTGGAAGAGAAGAGCTGGAAGCTGAAGCTGAGAGTTGACCACACTCCTAGGGACAATCATCTAAAGCTGCACCCTGGCTTCTTCCCAGAATGAGCCAACAGGTAGTGCCGAGGGTTGTTCTGTCATCATGTCAGCCAACCTTCCCCAAGCAACTGACCAACCTGCCAACCAATCTATCACCCCAGCAACCATCACCCTCCTACCTTGTTCTTTGGGGTTCCTTGTGTACACCCTTCTCCTGGCCTTCACGACAATAACATAGTAGACATGGGCAAGACCAGTGACCCCTATAAAAGTGGAGCTGGGGGCATGGATGAGTGGACTTCGATGAGGGTTGTGTGCAAGGAACTGGAGGCTGGGGCAGAAGAGGTTTGGACTGGGAGACTGGACTCTGAGAAGGAGGCTCTCATTGGGAGAATGAGAGGGGAGAAGGATCAAACTGGGAGACTGGACTGGGTGAGAGGTGGATGACACTGGTTGGCTGGGGGGGCAAGAGGGATCCCACTGGGCTTCTGGGGGGAGGAGAGAAGGCTCAAGCTGAGAGACTGGAACTTGGGCTGGAGAATCACACTGAGGATAACAATAAGGATCATACTGGGTAACTAGACTGGGGACAGACAAGGACCTTAATGGGAATCTGCATGGGGGGGAGAGAGTCACTGTGGCAGTGGTTGCCCCTGAACGTTATTGTGGGCATGCATGTTGCAGGACCTGATTTCGAGACCCAGTACATTTCATGTAACTGGGCCAACAGATAGTCCTGAGGGTTGCTCTGTCCTCATGTTTGCCAACCTTCCCCAAGCAACCAACCATCCTGCCAACCAATCTATCACCCCAGCAACCATCACCCTCCTACCTTGTTCTTTGGGGTTCCTCGTGTACACCCGTCTACTGGTATGGCCTTCACAGCAATAACATAGTAGACATGGGCAAGACCAGTAAGCAATGGTGGACTTGGGCCAACCTGCCAACCAATCTATCACCCCAGCAACCATCACCCTCCTACCTTGTACTTTGGGGTTCCTCGTGTACACCCTTCTCCTGAGGTGGCCTTCACAGCAATAATGCAATAGACATGGGCAAGACCAATAAGCGGCGGTGGACTGGGGCCAACCTGTCAACCAAACTATCACCCCAGCAACCATGATCCTCCTACCATGTTCTTTGGGGTTCCTCGTGTACACCCTTATCCTGAGGTGGCCTTCACAGCAATAACGCAGTAGACATGGGCAAGACCAATGAGCAGTGGTGGACTGGGGGCAAATATCGGCCTGGGATTGTACCATGTCCAGCCAGTACATGACTAGCCAAAGACATCCCTGCTAAGCTAGAGTGTCCCCCAAGGCTGAGGCTATAGCATTGCAGAGACAGGTCATGACCAGGGGTGGATTTGGCCAACTGGATGATACTAAAACTTTTGAGGGGCAGATAATGAGATGGTGGGTATGCTGAGGATATAGCATTAGGGGCAGAACATGGACTGGCGTCCATCGTACAGGATTGTTAGGAAGGAGACTAGGGAAGCAGGAATCGGATGGCGGTGTAGTAAGCAGCAGCGCAGCCGGGTCTCTTTCCAAGTCATCAGCCAATGTGGCCCCTATGGCCTGTCCGCCCCTACCAGCGAGGAACTGTCCCAACGGTCAATGCTCTTTCCAAGTCACCAGCCAATCTTATTTTTCCCTGTATCTGTTTTCACACGCTTCTCCTTCCCGCAGTGGACCTTGTTTATGGGATCTCAGGTTTAGGAGCTTGCGTCGGTGATTGGCACTCGCTAATCTCTCGCTGCTGCGGAGGACGAGCTCAAATCTCTCTCCAGCCGTATCTGTGAAACGTCAGAGCGAAGACCACCGAGCCTGGAGATACGCGGCCCCGCGCGCTGCTGAGCCCGACTTCCACAGAGACCTGTTTCACTGTTTACCAAATAGTTTGAGACGAGAAGCTGTTAATGTTCCTATGGCAGCTCTGCCAACAGTTACCACGCGAGGCCCATAGAGGCCCTTCTATAGGACACCTCATCAGACACCTCTCCCCCTCCCTTTTATTTCCTCCCATGATCCTCCGGTGGGGTCTCCTGCATTCTTCTGCATCAGCCAAACAACTGGTGTAAAGACAGGGACACCCTGTGCATTAGAGGAGGCAACCCCTGGAAAGGGTTAGGCTTGCAAAGGGACTCTCCCTGGCAGTGGCAGGCCGGGGCCAAAAACCAGCCTTGGATTTTACTATCCCCTGGCCAGCCCGAGATATCTCTACTGAGGCCCCCCCCACCACCGTGATGCCGGGGCTATAGCATTGGGTACTGGGGTTCCTTGGCTTGTGGGTACAGGGGGCTGGGGTTCCTTGGCTTGTGGGTACAGGGGGCTGAGGTTCCTTGGCTTGTGGGTACAGGAGGCTGGGGTTCCTTGGCTTGTGGGTACAGGGGGCTGAGGTTCCTTGGCTTGTGGGTACAGGGGGCTGGGGTTCCTTGGCTTGTGGGTACAGGGGGCTGAGGTTCCTTGGCTTGTGGGTACAGGGGGCTGGGGTTCCTTGGCTTGTGGGTACAATGGGCTGGGGTTCCTTTGCTTGTGGGTACAGTGGGCTGGGGTTCCTTGGCTTGTGGGTTCAGTGGGCTGGGGTTCCTTGGCTTGTGGGTTCAGTGGGCTGGGGTTCCTTGGCTTGTGGGTACAGTGGGCTGGAGTTTCTTGGCTTGTGGTAACAGTGGGCTGGGGTTCCTTGGCTTGTGGATACAGTGGGCTGGGGTTCCTTGGCTTGTGGTAACAGTGGGCTGGGGTTCCTTGGCTTGTGGTAACAGTGGGCTGGGGTTCCTTGGCTTGTGGGTACAGTGGGCTGGGGTTCCTTGGCTTGTGGTAACAGTGGGCTGGGGTTCCTTGGCTTGTGGTAACAGTGGGCTGGGGTTCCTTGGCTTGTGGTAACAGTGGGCTGGGGTTCCTTGGCTTGTGGTAACAGTGGGCTGGGGTTCCTTGGCTTTTAGATACAGTGGGCTGGGGTTCCTTGGCTTGTGGTAACAGTGGGCTGGGGTTCCTTGGCTTGTGGGTACAGTGGGCTGGGGTTCCTTGGCTTGTGGGTACAGTGTCCTGGGGTTTCTTGGCTTGTGGGTACAGTGGGCTGGGGTTCCTTGGCTTGTGGTAACAGGGGGCTGGGGTTCCTTCCACCGGGCATTGTCCCAGGTCTCCCTATGTCCAGTCCGCCCCTGCTCCTTGGGTTAGGGGAAGGGCGGGCAAGGTAGTCACAGACAGCAGAAGGCCCCCAATGGCTTTAGCTCCACTTGTGGATGAAAAATGGCAGCAGATAAGTAATACCATACCTCCCAAGTGCCCCTGATTTGGAGGGACTGTCCCTCGTCCCCCTGTCCCTCGTTCTCATTTGTCCCTCTTTGAGGTGTAACATGCAGATCTGCAGCAATAAATTATTCATTCCCCAATTTAAAGTGTTTCTATTGTTGTAACTGTTACAATGTATCTCCTATCCATCCCTCTATGGTGGGGCGTGGCTTCCTTCACATATTGTCCCTCTTTGAGGTGTAACATGCAGATCTGCAGCAATAAATTATTCATTTGCCTATTCAAAGTGTTTCTATTGTTGTAACTATTACATCCTATCTCCTATCCATCCTCCAATGAGGGTGTGTGGCTTCATCTATCCCTCAATTAGGAGGTGTGGCTTCATTTACATATTGTCCCTCTTTGAGGTGTAACCTGCAGATCGGCAGCAATAATGATTCAGTTGCCTTTTCCAAGTGTTTCTATTGTTGTAACTGTTACAATGTATCTCCTATCCATCCCTCTATGGTGGGGCGTGGCTTCCTTCACATATTGTCCCTCTTTGAGGTGTAACATGCAGATCTGCAGCAATAAATTATTCATTTGCCTATTCAAAGTGTTTCTATTGTTGTAACTATTACATCCTATCTCCTATCCATCCTCCAATGAGGGTGTGTGGCTTCATCTATCCCTCAATTAGGAGGTGTGGCTTCATTTACATATTGTCCCTCTTTGAGGTGTAACCTGCAGATCGTCAGCAATAATGATTCAGTTGCCTTTTCCAAGTGTTTCTATTGTTGTAACTGTTACAATGTATCTCCTATCCATCCCTTAATGAGGGGGCGTGGCTTCATACATCCCTCAATGAGGGGCATGGCTTCATACATCCCTCAATGCAGGAAGTGGCTTAATTTACATATTGTCCCTCTTTGAGGTGTAACCTGCAGATCGGCAGCAATAAATGATTCCTTTGCCTCTTCCAAGTGTTTATATTGTTGTCTCCTATCCATCCTTCAATGAGGGGGTGTGGCTTCATCCATCCTTCAATGAGGGGGTGTGATTTTATCAATCCCTTAATGAGGGGGTGTGGCATCATCCATCCTTCAATGAGGGGGTGTGGCTTCATCCATCCTTCAATGAGGGGGTGTGGTTTTATCAATCCCTTAATGAGGGGGTGTGGCATCATCCATCCCTCAATGAGGGGGTGTGGCTTCATCCATCCTTCAATGAGGGAGTGTGGCTTTATCAATCCCTCAATGAGGGGGTGAGGGGGTCATCCATCCCTCAATGAGGGGTGTGGCTTCATCCATCCTTCAATGAGGGGGCGTGGCTTCATTTACATATTGTCCCTCTTTGAGGTGTAACATGCAGATCTGCAGCAATAAATGATTCATTCACCTATTCAAAGTTTTTCTATTGTTGTAACTGTTACAATGTATCTCCTGTCCATCCCTCAATGAGGGGGCGTGGCTTCATCCATACCTGAATGAGGGGCGTGGCGTCATTTAACTATTGTCCCTCTTTTCCACCCTGAAAAGTCAAGACAATCGGTCACCTGCTCCACAGCTAGAAGGGTGACATCTGCTACTAGCATGTGTGTTAGGCCCCTCCACTAGACCAATGGTTGGAGGTGTGAGGAGCGAGGAGGGTTCTTTGGGCCTAGCGTGCCCGATATCACTCAGTCATGAGCTGTGGTGTGGGCGAGGTGCACTTACTCTTGAGCAGATCCTCCAGATGGTCTCCCGAGATGATTCGGTTGAGTGTAAAAGAAAGGCCGTCTTTATTCTCGGCACAGAAGACCGTTTCCATATTCAGTTGCACCACAACCATCCATCAGCACTTTAACTCCGCCTGAGACCTCCAGGCTCTTCCGGAACTTCTCACCTTCCAATGAAGTGTTTGAGTCTAGTTCAAGGCTGCCACAGACTCCACCCGTCTCCTCTGAACTTGTTGTTCACAGCTTTCCCTCCCAATGTAATATGACCTTTCTCCCAATTCCAATATTAGGCTAAGAAGGCCCTTTTCTATACAATAGAAGGGACATCTCTCTGCTGTCATCTAATGTCCTAATTCTATCACTACAACTAGATATCTTCTCCCATTGTATTCTATAGGGATTACCTAACCAAATTCACTAACTCAAGTCTCTCTCGGGCCTACTCTGCTGAGAATGTTGTTGGCCTATCCCTAGTTTGTGGTCTCCTCCACCTCCACTGAAGTCCTCTGGCTGCTCGTCCCATCCATGTTTTGTGGTCTCCACCTCCTCTGAAGACATCTGGCTGTTAGCCCCATCCATGGTTTGTGATCTCCTCCACTGAAGTATTCTGGCTGCTCCCCCATCCATGGTTTGTGATCTCCTCCACTTCCTCTGAAGACGTCTGGCTGCTCGCCCCATTCATGGTTTGTGATCTCCTCCACCTCCTCTGAAGTATTCTGGCTGCTCGCCCCATCCATGGTTTGTGATCTCCTCCACTTCCTCTGAAGACGTCTGGCTGCTCGCCCCATCCATGGTTTGTGATCTCCTCCACTTCCTCTGAAGACGTCTGGCTGCTCGCCCCATCCATGTTTTGTGGTCTCCTCCACCTCCTCTGAAGTCTTCTGGCTGCTCGCCCCATCCATGGTTTGTGGTCTCCTCCACCTCCTCTGAAGACGTCTGGCTGCTCGCCCCATCCATGTTTGTGATCTCCTCTACTTCATCTGAAGACGTCTGGCTGCTCGCCCCATCCATGGTTTGTGGTCTCCTCCACCTCCCCTGAAGACGTCTGGCTGCTCACCCCATCCATGGTTTGTGATCTCCTCCACCTCCTCTGAAGTATTCTGGCTGTTCGCGCATCCATGGTTTATAGTCTCCTCCACCTCCTCTGAAGTATTCTGGCTGCTTGCCCCATCCATGGTTTATAGTCTCCTCCACCTCCTCTGAAGTATTCTGGCTGCTTGCCCCATCCATGTTTTATGGTCTCCTCCTGCTCCTCTGAAGACATCTGGCTGCTCGCCCCATCCATGTTTTGTGGTCTCCTACACTTACTCTGAAGTCTTCTGGCTGCCCGCCCCATCCATGGTTTGTGGTCTCCTCCACCCCCTGTAAAGACGTCTGGCTGCTCGCCCCATCAATGATTTGTGGTCTCCTCCACCTCCTCCGAAGTCTTCTGGCTGCTAACCCCATCCATGGTTTGTGGTCTCCTCCACCTCCTCTGAAGACATCTGGCTGCTCGCTCCATTCATGGTTTGTGGTCGCCTCCACCTCCATTAAGGTCTTCTGGCTGCTCACCCCATCTTTGTTTTATGGTCTCCTCCACCTCCTCTGAAGATGCCTGGCTGCTTGCCCCATCCATGGTTTGTGATCTCCTTCACCTCTTCTGAAGACGTCTGGCTGCTCGCCCCATCCATGTTTTGTGGTCTCCTCCACCCCTTCTGAAGACATCTGGCTGCTCGCCTCATCTATGGTTTGTGAACTCCTCCACCTCCTCTGAAGTCTTCTGGCTGCTCGCCTCATCCATTGTTTGTGATCTTCTCCACCTCCATTAAAGTATTCTGGCTGCTCGCCCCATCCATGTTTTGTGGTCTCCTCCAACTCTCCTGAAGTTTTCTGGCTGCTCGCCCCATCCATGGTTTGTGATCTCCTCCACCTCCTCTGAAGACGTCTGACTTCTCGCCCCATCCATGTTTTGTGGTCTCCTCCACTTCCTCTGAAGATGTCTGGCTGCTCGCCCCATCCATGGTTTGTGATCTCTTCCACCTATTCTGAAGTCTTCTGGCTGCCCACCACATCCATGTCTGTGGTCTCCTCCACCTATTCTGAGGTCTTCTGGCTGCTCGCCCCATCCATGTTTTTTGATCTCCTCCACGTCCTCTGAAGTTTTCTGGCTGCTCGCCCCATCCATGGTTTGTGATCTCCTCCACCTTCTCTGAAGTCATCTGGCTGCTCGCCCCATCCATGTTTTGTGGTCTCCTCCACCTCTTCTGAAGTCTTCTGGCTGCTCGCCCCATCCATGGTTTGTGATCTCTTCCACCTCATCTGAAGTATTCCGGTTTCTCACCCCATCCTTGTTCTATGCTCTCCTCCACCTCCATTGAAGTATTCTGGCTGCTCGCCCCATCTTTGTTTTATGGTCTCCTCCACTTCCTCTGAAGACGTCTGGCTGCTCGCCTCATCCATATTTGGGGTCTCCTCCACCTCTTCTGAAGTCTTCTGGTTGCTCGCCCCATCCATGGTTTGTGACCTCCTCCACCTCCTTTGAAGACACCTGACTTTTCGCCCCATCCATGTTTTGTGGGCCCCTCCACCTCTTTTGAAGTCTTCTGGCTGCTCGCCCCATCCATGGTTTGTGATCTCCTCCACCTTCTCTGAAGTCATCTGGCTGCTCGCCCCATCCATGTTTTGTGGTCTCCTCCACCTCTTCTGAAGTCTTCTGGCTGTTCGCCCCATCCATGGTTTGTGATCTCTTCCACCTCATCTGAAGTATTCCGGTTTCTCACCCCATGGTCTCCTCCAGCAGAGGTAGTTGAAAAATCAACAGTCACTGAATTTAAACATGCCTGGGATAAGCACACATCTATCCTAAGATAAAGAGTACATACAGTATACACATAAGGGCAGACTAGAGGGATTCAGCCACCATGGATCTCTCCCTATGGAGTGCTCTAAAGGGAAGCTGGCAGCTTCCCAGGTGAGTAGCTCTGGCTGCAGTGCATGTCCCAACTTTGGGGACTCAAAAATAAGAGTAGGGACCACACTAAACACAGAGTGCCTTGCCGGGGCAGTGTGGCTTCCACATGTATCTGCAGATATATGCAACCAAATCTCTGTCTTTCCACATAGCTAGACATGTTTGTTGCTTGATATTTAGTTGATGAGAGGGTTAAACTGGGCGGTAAATTAGTTCCCAGGCCCTGAATAATAATGTTGATAATTTTGTATAAATAATAGTGATGGAGCTGCTCCCACACCCTTTGCTCAGACTAGATGGACCGTATGGTCTCCTTCTGCCGTCAACCTTCTATGTTTCTTTTGAAGTCTTCTGGCTGCTCGCCCCATCCATGGTTTGTGGTCTCCTCTGACTGCTCGCCCCATCCATGGTTTGTGATCTCCTTCACCTTCTCTGAAGTCTTCTAGCTGCTCGCCCCATCCATGGTTTGTGATCTCCTCCACCTTCTCTGAAGTCTTCTGGCTGCTCGCCCCATCTATGGTTTGTGGTCTCCTCCACCTCATCTGAAGTCTTCTGGCTGCTCGCCCCATCCATGTTTTCTGATCTTCTCCATCTCCATTAAAGTATTCTGGCTGCTCGCCCCATCCATGTTTGTGGTCTCCTCCACCTCCATTGAAGTCTTCTGGCTGCTCACCCCATTCATGTTTTGTGGTCTCCTCCACCTCTTCTGAAGTCTTCTGGCTGCTCGCCCCAACCATGGATTGTGATCTCTTCCACCTCCTCCGAAGTTTTTCGGTTTCTCACCCCATCCTTGTTCTATGGTCTCCTCCACCTCCATTGAAGTATTCTGGCTGCTCGCCCCATTCATGGTTTGTGAACTCCTCCACCTCCTCTGAAGACATCTGCCTGCTCACCCAATCCATGTTTTGTGGTCTCCTCCACCTCCATTGAAGTCTTCTGGCTGCTAGCCCCATCCATGGTTTGTGGTCTCCTCCACCTCCTCTGAAGACATCTTGCTGCTTGCCCCATCCATGATTTGTGGTCTCCTCCACCTACATTGAAGTATTCTGGCTGTTCACCACATCCATGGATTGTGGTCTCCTCCACCTCTTCTGTAAGAGTCTGGCTACTCACACCATCCATAGTTTGTGATCTCCTCCACCTCCTCTGAAGACGTCTGGCTGCTCGCCCCATCCATGTTTTGTGACTCCTGCACCTCCATTGAGTCTTCTGGCTGCTCGCCCCATCCATATTTATGGTCTCCTCCACCTCTTCTGAAGACGCCTGACTTCTCGCCCCATCCATGTTTTGTGGTTTCCTCCACTTCTTTTGAAGTTTTCCAGTTTCTCACCCCATTCTTGTTCTATGGTCTCCTCCACCTCCATCGAAGTCTTCTGGCTGCTTACCCCATCCTTGTTTTATGGTCTCCTCCACCTCTTCTGAAGTCTTCTGGCTTCTCACCCTATCTATGGTTTGTGGTCTCCTCCACCTCCATTAAGGTCTTCTGGCTGCTCACCCCATCCTTGTTTTATTGTCTCCTCCACCTCCTCTGAAGATGCCTGGCTGCTTGCCCCATCCATGGTTTGTGATCTCCTTCACCTCCTCTGAAGACGTCTGGCTGCTCACCCCATCCATGGTTTGTGGTCTCCTCCACCTCCATTGAAGTCTTCTGGCTGCTCCCCTATCAATGGTTTGTGGTCTCCTCCACCTCCATTGAAGTGTTCTGGCTGCTCGCCCCATCCATGTTTGTGGTCTCCTCCACCTCCATTGAAGTCTTCTGGCTGCTTGCCCCATCCATGTTTGTGGTCTCCTCCACCTCTTCTAAAGTCTTCTGGCTCCTCGCCCCATCCATGGTTTGTGATCTCCTCCACCTTCTCTGAAGTCTTCTGGCTGCTCGCCCCATCCATGGTTTGTGATCTCCTCCACCTTCTCTGAAGTCTTCTGGATGCTCGCCCCATCCATGGTTTGTGATCTCCTCCACCTTCTCTGAAGTCTTCTGGCTGCTCGCCCCATCCATGGTTTGTGATCTCCTCCACCTCTTCTGAAGTCTACTGGCTGCTCGCCCCATCCATGGATTGTGATCTCTTCCACCTCCTCCGAAGTTTTCCGGTTTCTCACCCCATCCTTGTTCTATGGTCTCCTCCACCTCCATTGAGGTATTCAGGCTGCTCTCCCCATTCATGGTTTGTGAACTCCTCTACCTCCTCTGAAGACATCTTGCTGCTTGCCCAATCCATGATTTGTGGTCTCCTCCACCTACATTGAAGTCTTCTGGCTGCTCGCCCAATCCATGGTTTGTGGTCTCCTCCACCTACATTGAAGACATCTTGCTGCTTGCCCCATCCATGATTTGTGGTCTCCTCCACCTCATCTGTAAGAGTCTGGATACTCACACCATCTATAGTTTGTGATCTCCTCCACCTCATCTGAAGACGTCTGGCTGCTCGCCCCATCCATGTTTTGTGACTCCTGCACCTCCATTGAATCTTCTGGCTGCTCGCCCCATCCATATTTATGGTCTCCTCCACCTCTTCTGAAGACGCCTGACTTCTCGCCCCATCCGTGTTTTGTGGTTTCCTCCACTTCTTTTGAAGTTTTCCAGTTTCTCACCCCATCTTTGTTCTATGGTCTCCTCCACCTCCATTGAAGTATTCTGGCTGCTCACACCATCCATGTTTTGAGGTCCCCTCCACCTCTTCTGAATTATTCTGGCTGTTTGCCCCATCCATGTTTATGGTCTCCTCCACCTCTTCTGAAGACGCCTGACTTCTCGCCCCATCCATGTTTTGTGGTCTCCTCCACCTCTTTTGAAGTCTTCCGGTTCCTCACCCCATTCTTGTTCTATGGTCTTTTCCACCTCCATTGAAGTGTTCTGGCTGCTTACCTCATCCTTGTTTTATGGTCTCCTCCACCTCTTCTGAAGTCTTCTGGCTTCTCACCCTATCTATGGTTTGTGGTCTCCTCCACCTCTTTTAAAGTCTTCTGGCTGCTCGCCCCATCCATGGTTTGTGGTCTCTCTACTTCCTCTGAAGACGTCTGGCTGCTCGCCCCATCCAAATTTTGTGGTCTCTTCCACTTCAACTGAAGTCTTCTGGCTGTTCGCCCCATCCATGTTTGTGGTCTCCTCCACCTCCTCTGAAGATGTCTGGCTGCTCGCCCCATCCATGGTTTGTGATCTCCTCCACCTCCACTGAAGAATTCTGGCTGCTCCCCCATCCATGGTTTGTGATCTCCTCCACCTCCACTGAAGTATTCTGGCTGCTCGCCCCATCCATGTTTGTGGTCTCCTCCACCTCCGTTGAAGTATTCTGGCTGCTCGCCCCGTGATTGGTTTGTGGTCTCCTCCACCTCCTCTGAAGTCTTCTGGCTGCTCGCTCCATCTATGGCTTGTGATCTCCTCCACCTCCTCTGAAGACGTCTGGCTGCTCGCCCCATCCATGGTTTGTGATCTCCTCCACCTCTTCTGAAGTCTTCTGGCTGCTCGCCCCATCCACGTTTGTGGTCTCCTCCACCTCCATTGAGGTATTCTGGCTGCTTGCCCCATCCATGTTTGTGGTCTCCTCCACCTCCATTGAAGTCTTCGGGCTGCTCCCCCATCCATGGTTTGTGGTCTCCTCCACCTCCATTGAAGTATTCTGGCTGCTCGCCCCATCCATGTTTGTGGTCTCCTCCACCTCCATTGAAGTCTTCTGGCTGCTTGCCCCATCCATGTTTGTGGTCTCCTCCACCTCTTCTGAAGTCTTCTGGCTCCTCGCCCCATCCATGGTTTGTGATCTCCTCCACCTCCACTGAAGAATTCTGGCTGCTCCCCCATCCATGGTTTGTGATCTCCTCCACCTCCACTAAAGTATTCTGGCTGCTCGCCCCATCCATGTTTGTGGTCTCCTCCACCTCCGTTGAAGTATTCTGGCTGCTCGCCCCGTGAATGGTTTGTGGTCTCCTCCACCTCCTCTGAAGTCTTCTGGCTGCTCGGTCCATCTATGGTTTGTGATCTCCTCCACCTCCTCTGAAGATGTCTGGCTGCTCACCCCATCCATGGTTTGTGATCTCCTCCACCTCTTCTGAAGTTTTCTGGCTGCTCGCCCCATCCACGTTTGTGGTCTCCTCCACCTCCATTGAGGTATTCTGGCTGCTTCCCCCATCCATGTTTGTGGTCTCCTCCACCTCCATTGAAGTATTCTGGCTGCTCCCCCATCCATGGTTTGTGGTCTCCTCCACCTCCATTGAAGTATTCTGGCTGCTCGCCCCATCCATGTTTGTGGTCTCCTCCACCTCCATTGAAGTCTTCTGGCTGCTTGCCCCATCCATGTTTGTGGTCTCCTCCACCTCTTCTGAAGTCGTCTGGCTCCTCGCCCCCATCCATGGTTTGTGATCTCCTGCACCTTCTCTGAAGTCTTCTGGCTGCTCGCCCCATCCATGGTTTGTGATCTCCTCCAGTCTGGGACCTGCGATATAAAAAATCTTTAATGTGCGTACAAGGCTTGTTATCTGATCCTCCAATAGCACATTGCTGGATCATCAGGAAGTTCTCTACCCTTATCTGTTGGAGCTGTGTAATCTCCATATTTTCTCCCACTAGATAATGAAGCCCTAACGCTCTCACCCAGGCTGCCCTTATCACACCCCATTTACAGCACCCGGTGCCTGTGTTCAGTGTTACTCACCCATCGTACGTCTGCAGAGGAGGCGGCCTCAATGTAAATATCCGGCACTATTATATTTCTTACGTTATTGATGAGTTTGAAATTCTTCAAAGTATTCTGAGAATGTTCCGGATTCCACCAAAGCCCAGGCGGCCATGTTTACATGTAACTCATCTATGAACTCGCCCTATACCACCATTTCCTCCATCCTCTGTTCTATGAACTCGCCCTATACCACCATTTCCTCCATCCTCTGTTCTATGAACTCGCCCTATACCACCATTTCCTCAATCCACTGATCTATGATCTCGCCCTATACCACCATTTCCTCAATCCACTGATCTATGATCTCGCCCTATACCCCCATTTCCTCCATCCACCGATCTATGAACTCGCCCTATACCACCATTTCCTCCATCCTCTGTTCTATGATCTATAATCTCACCCTATACCACCATTTCCTCCATCCACTGATCTATGAACTCGCCCTTTAGCACCATTTCTTCTATCCACTGATCTATGAACTTGCCCTATACCACCATTTTCTCCATCCACCGATCTATGAACTCGCCCTATACCACCATTTCCTCCACCCACTGATCTATAATCTCACCCTATACCACCATTTCTTCTATCCACTGATCTATGATCTCGCCCTATACCACCATTTCCTCCATCCACTGATCTATGAACTCGCCCTTTAGCACCATTTCTTCTATCCACTGATCTATGAACTCGCCCTATACCACCATTTCCTCCATCCACTGATCTATGATCTCGCCCTATACCACCATTTCCTCCATCCACTGATCTATGAACTCGCCCTATACCACCATTTCCTCAATCCACTGATCTATAATCTCACCCTATACCACCATTTCCTCAATCCACTGATCTATAATCTCACCCTATACCACCATTTCCTCCATCCTCTGTTCTATGATCTCGCCCTATACCACCATTTCCTCCATCCACTGATCTATGATCTCACCCTATACCACCATTTCCTCCATCCACTGATCTATAATCTCACCCTATACCACCATTTCTTCTATCCACTGATCTATGATCTCGCCCTATACCACCATTTCCTCCATCCTCTGATCTATAATCTCACCCTATACCACCATTTCTTCTATCCACTGATCTATGATCTCGCCCTATACCACCATTTCCTCCATCCTCTGATCTATAATCTCACCCTATACCACCATTTCCTCCATCCATTGATTTGGCGGGCATCCGACATGACGCAGCAGACTGGCGATATTCTCCAGACTTTGGGGCGAGGGGGGGTGGGTGAGTAATGCGGGTGTCGCACTGTAAATCAGGCGGGCGAGGGGCTATTGCGTCACGCTCTGTATTCTGTACTGTAGGAGATTGTCAGCTGTGGGGCGAGACGCTGGACGAGACGCCCGGGCACCTGAGTCAGGTGGTTGGAGGAATGAATGTTGCAGATAAGAGAGTTGGGGGCGATTGGCTGGATGTCTCATCCCTCCTCCTCCTGGCACAAGAGACGCTCTCCAGATGTGGACAGACAGACGCAACCAGAGCAAGAGACAGCTCCCATACACACACCGCTCCGATCAGGGGGCTACGACACAATGCAAGAGACAGCTCCCAAATAGGGGCCACGAGACACCACAGAAGCAAGAGATCCTCCAGAGATTAGAGACCCTCCAGAGGCAAGAGACAGCTCCCAGCCAGGGGCCACGAGACCCTCCAGAGGCAAGAGACAGCTCCCAGCCAGGGGCCACGAGACACCACAAAAGCAAGAGATCCTCCAGAGATTACAGACCCTCCAGAGGCAAGAGACAGCTCCCAGCCAGGGGCCACGAGATACCACAGAAGCAAAAGACCCTCCAGAGATAAGAGACCCTCCAGAGGCAAGAGACAGCTCCCAGCCAGGGGCCACGAGACCCTCCAGAGGCAAGAGACAGCTCCCAGCCAGGGGCCACGAGACATTCCAGAGGCAAGAGACAGCTCCCAGCCAGGGGCCACAAGACACTCCAGAGGCACGAGACCCTCCATAGGCAAGAGACAGCTCCCAACTAGGGGCCAGGAGACACTACAGAGGCAAGAGACCCTCCAGAGATAAGCGACCCTCCAGAGGCAAGAGACAGCTCCCAGCCAGGGGCCACGAGAAACTCCAGAGACAAAAGACACTCCAAAGGCAAGAGACAGCCCCCAGCCAGAGGCAAGAGACAGACTTCTATAAGACCCTCCAGAGGCAAGAGACAGCTCCCAGCCAGGGGCCACGAGACACCCCAGAGGCACGAGACCCTCCAGAGGCAAGAGACAGCTCCCAGCCAGGGGCCACGAGACACTCCAGAGGCAAGAGACACTTCAGAGGCAAGAGACACTCCAAAGGCAAGAGACACTCCAAAGGCAAGAAACAGCTCCCAGATAGGGGCCACGAGACCCTCCAGAGGCAAGAGACACTCCAGAGGCAATAGACAGACTGCTACAAGTGTGGGCTTCAAGACCCTCCAGAGACAAGAGACACTCCAGAGGCAAGAGACATGACTACATGAGGTAGGTGATATAAAATACCTGCGAAGCAAGAGACAGATCTCTGAAGTTTGGGAACAAGAGACAGCTCTTACAAGAGACTCAAACAATGAGAGACAGACAGCACTAAGTGGGGTGATACGAGACATCTCCCAGGTGGGTCACAGGACAGCAGCAAGAGTCAAACTACTACCAGCAGGACACGAGACACTTCAGAACCCAGAGGGAGAGACAGCTCCATGTGGGGGGTAACAAGGCAGACAATCGAGAGACAGCACCGAGTTAGGGGGTTGAGGTCCCATGAGAGACAGCAGTCGGGGCAAATCTGTTAGTGACAGAGAGACATCCTCAATCGGGGGTCTAGGACAGACTTCACAGACGAAAGACAGAGACAACCCCAAGTAGGAGGCCAGAGTAAAAAATCAAGAGAGAGCACCTTATGGGCCTATGTAATTATTCATAGAAAAGAGAGACAGCTCCAAGTTGGGGCGACGTGATACAGACGACCTTCATCAGGGCCATACAAGAAGCCTCAGCTACAACCCTGGGACTACAAAAAGGACAATAGAGACAGCTCCGAGCTCAAGGCTAATCTATACTGGAATGTAAGAGACAGCTCCAAGCTTGGGCTACAAGAGACAAGAGAGACAGGCAACAAGACTGCGGAAGAGACAGCTCCAAACTCCAAGCTACTCCATACTGGACAGAGAGAGACGGCCCCGAGCTTCAGCTACTGGACCCTCCAGAGAACAGAAACAAGAGACATCTTTGAGCAAGACCCAAAATAATCAGGTAAGACAAATGACCAATCAGAGGAATGAGAGTGTGTACTCCCAATAGGGGGCTTCTTAGTCTCTTTTAGCCACTATATTAAAAAGAGCCAACCATATACTATCGGTATAACAGGCCGGAGTATACCTAGAGTCCAGGACATAGCTGGAGATAAAATGGCCTGGGAAAGATTATACCCCAGGTATATTATGGCCAATTCCTACTCCTCTGTCCATATTATATTCCCATGATATCAGTAGCATTGGGTTATATGAAAAAGAATATTCTGGCCTGGATGGGTATAGTTTGACCCAGGCTATTTTACTCACCTGGGTATAGTTCTGGTCTGGATGGGTATAGTTTGGCCTAAGCTATTTTACTCACCTGGGTATAGTTCTGGTCTGGGTGGGTATAGTTTGGCCTAAGCTATTTTACTCCCCCGGGTATAGTTCTGGTCTGGATGGGTATAGTTTGGCCCAGGCTATTTTACTCACCTGGGTATAGTTCTGGTCTGGATGGGTATAGTTTGGCTCAGGCTATTTTACTCTCCTGGGTATAGTTCTGGTCTGGATGGGTATAGTTTGGCCCTGGCTATTTTACTCCCCCGGGTATAGTTCTGGTCTGGATGGGTATAGTTTGGCCCAGGCTATTTTACTCCCCCGGGTATAGTTCTGGTCTGGATGGGTATAGTTTGGCCCAGGCTATTTTACTCCCCTGGGTATAGTTCTGGTCTGGATGGGTATAGTTTGGCCCAGGCTATTTTACTCCCCTGGGTATAGTTCTGGTCTGGATGGGTATAATTTGGCCTAGGCTATTTTACTCACCTGGGTATAGTTCTGGTCTGGATGGGTATAGTTTGGCTCAGGCTATTTTACTCTCCTGGGTATAGTTCTGGTCTGGATGGGTATAGTTTGGCCCCGGCTATTTTACTCCCCCGGGTATAGTTCTGGTCTGGATGGGTATAGTTTGGCCTAGGCTATTTTACTCCCCTGGGTATAGTTCTGGCCTGGATGGGTATAGTTTGGCCTAGGCTATTTTACTCACCTGGGTATAGTTCTGGTCTGGATGGGTATAGTTTTGCCCCGGCTATTTTACTCTCCTGGGTATAGTTCTGGTCTGGATGGGTATAGTTTGGCCCCGGCTATTTTACTCACCTGGGTATAGTTCTGGTCTGGATGGGTATAGTTTGGCCCAGGCTATTTTACTCCCCTGGGTATAGTTCTGGCCTGGATGGGTATAGTTTGGCCTAAGCTATATTACTCCCCTGGGTATAGTTCTGGCCTGGATGGGTATAGTTTGGCCTAAGCTATATTACTCCCCTGGGTATAGTTCTGGCCTGGATGGGTATAGTTTGGCCTAAGCTATTTTACTCCCCTGGGTATAGTTCTGGTCTGGGTGGGTATAGTTTGGCCCAGGCGATTTTACTCCCCCGGGTATAGTTCTGGCCTGGATGGGTATAGTTTGGCCCAGGCTATTTTACTCCCCTGGGTATAGTTCTGGCCTGGATGGGTATAGTTTGGCCCCGGCTATTTTACTCTCCTGGGTATAGTTCTGGCCTGGATGGGTATAGTTTGGCCTAAGCTATATTACTCCCCTGGGTATAGTTCTGGCCTGGATGGGTATAGTTTGGCCTAAGCTATATTACTCCCCTGGGTATAGTTCTGGCCTGGATGGGTATAGTTTGGCCTAAGCTATTTTACTCCCCTGGGTATAGTTCTGGTCTGGATGGGTATAGTTTGGCCCAGGCTATTTTACTCCCCCGGGTATAGTTCTGGTCTGGATGGGTATAGTTTGGCCCAGGCGATTTTACTCACCTGGGTATAGTTCTGGTCTGGATGGGTATAGTTTGGCCCAGGCTATTTTACTCACCTGGGTATAGTTCTGGTCTGGATGGGTATAGTTTGGCCCAGGCGATTTTACTTCCCTGGGTATAGTTCTGGTCTGGATGGGTATAGTTTGGCCCAGGCTATTTTACTCTCCTGGGTATAGTTCTGGTCTGGATGGGTATAGTTTGGCCCAGGCGATTTTACTTCCCTGGGTATAGTTCTGGCCTGGATGGGTATATTTGGGCCTAAGCTATTTTACTCCCCTGGGTATAGTTCTGGTCTGGGTGGGTATAGTTTTGCCTAGGCTATTTTACTACCCCGCTGGCCGCTGCTGAGGTAACCAATAGCAACAAAATGGCCGCTGCTGAGGTAACCAATAGCAACAAAATGGCCGCTGCTGAGGTAACCAATAGCAACAAAATGGTCGCTGCTGAGGTGAGGGAGCTGACTCAGTATTACACATTGCTCTGTGAGAGAAAGATGGAGGGAATGTGGAGAAGAGAGAAAGATGGAGGGAATGTGAGAGAGAGGGAAAGATGGAGGGAATGTGGGAGAGAGAGATAGATGGAGGGAATGTGGGAAAGAGAGAAAGATGGAGGGAATGTGGGAAATAGAGAAAGATGGAGGGAATGTGGGAAAGAGAGAAAGATGGAGGCAATGTGGGAAAGAGAGAAAGATGGAGGGAATGTGGGAAAGAGAGAAAGATGGAGGGAATGTGGAAGAGAGAGAAAGATGGAGGGAATGTGGGAGAGAGAGAAAGATGGAGGGAATGTGGGAGAGAGAGAAAGATGGAGGGAATGTGGGAAAGAGAGAAAGATGGAGGGAATGTGGGAGAGAGAGAAAGATGGAGGGAATGTGGGAAAGAGAAAGATGGAGGGAATGTGGGAAAGAGAGAGAGATGGAGGGGATGTGGGAAAGAGAGAAAGATGGAGGGAATGTGGGAGAGAGAAAGATGGAGGGAATGTGTAGAAGAGAGAAAGATGGAGGGAATGTGGGAGAGAGCGAGAAAGATGGAGGGAATGTGGGAAAGAGAAAGATGGAGGGAATGTGGGAAAGAGAGAGAGATGGAGGGGATGTGGGAAAGAGAGAAAGATGGAGGGAATGTGGGAGAGAGAAAGATGGAGGGAATGTGTAGAAGAGAGAAAGATGGAGGGAATGTGGGAGAGAGAGAAAGATGGAGGGAATGTGGGAGAGAGAGAAAGATGGAGGGAATGTGTGAAAGAGAGAAAGATGGAGGGAATGTGGGAAAGAGAGAGAGATGGAGGGGATGTGGGAAAGAGAGAAAGATGGAGGGAATGTGTGAAAGAGAGAAAGATGGAGAGAATGTGGGAAAGAAAGAGAGATGGAGGGAATGTGAGAAAGAGAGAAAGATGGAGGGAATGTGGGAAAGAGAGAAAGATGGAGGAAATGTGGGAAAGAGAGAAAGATGGAGGGAATGTGGGAAAGGAGAGAAAGATGGAGGGAATGTGGGAGAGAGAGAAAGATGGAGGGAATGTGGGAAAGAGAGAAAGATGGAGGGAATGTGGAGAAGAGAGAAAGATGGAGGGAATGTGGGAGAGAGAGAAAGATGGAGGGAATGTGGGAAAGAGAGAAAGATGGAGGGAATGTGGGAGAGAGAGAGAAAGATGGAGGGAATGTGGGAAAGAGAGAAAGATGGAGGGAATGTGGGAAAGAGAGAAAGATGGAGGCAATGTGGGAAAGAGAGAAAGATGGAGGGAATGTGGGAAAGAGAGAAAGATGGAGGGAATGTGGGAAAGAGAGAAAGATGGAGGGAATGTGGGAAATAGAGAAAGATGGAGGGAATGTGGGAAAGAGAGAAAGATGGAGGGAATGTGGGAAAGAGAGAAAGATGGAGGGAATGTGGGAAATAGAGAAAGATGGAGGGAATGTGGGAAAGAGAGAAAGATGGAGGGAATGTGGGAAAGAGAGAAAGATGGAGGGAATGTGGGAAAGAGAGAAAGATGGAGGGAATGTGTAGAAGAGAGAAAGATGGAGGGAATGTGGGAAAGAGAGAGAAAGATGGAGGGAATGTGAGAGAGAGAGAAAGATGGAGGGAATGTGGGAAAGAGAGAAAGATGGAGGGAATGTGGGAAAGAGAGAAAGATGGAGGGAATGTGGGAAAGAGAGAAAGATGGAGGGAATGTGAGAGAGAGAGAAAGATGGAGGGAATGTGGGAAAGAGAGAAAGATGGAGGGAATGTGGGAAAGAGAGAAAGATGGAGGGAATGTGGGAAAGAGAGAAAGATGGAGGGAATGTGGGAAAGAGAGAAAGATGGAGGGAATGTGGGAAAGAGAGAAAGATGGAGGGAATGTGGGAAAGAGAGAAAGATGGAGGGAATGTGGGAAAGAGAGAAAGATGGAGGGAATGTGTAGAAGAGAGAAAGATGGAGGGAATGTGGGAAAGAGAGAAAGATGGAGGGAATGTGGGAGAGAGAGAGAAAGATGGAGGGAATGTGGGAAAGAGAGAAAGATGGAGGGAATGTGTAGAAGAGAGAAAGATGGAGGGAATGTGGGAAAGAGAGAGAAAGATGGAGGAAATGTGGGAGAGAGAGAAAGATGGAGGGAATGTAGAGAAGAGAGAAAGATGGAGGGAATGTGGGAGAGAGAAAGATGGAGGGAATGTGGGAAAGAGAGAAAGATGGAGGGAATGTAGAGAAGAGAGAAAGATGGAGGGAATGTGGGAGAGAGAAAGATGGAGGGAATGTGGGAAAGAGAGAAAGATGGAGGGAATGTGGGAAAGAGAGAAAGATGGAGGGAATGTGGGAAAGAGAGAAAGATGGAGGGAATGTAGAGAAGAGAGAAAGATGGAGGGAATGTGGGAGAGAGAAAGATGGAGGGAATGTGGGAAAGAGAGAAAGATGGAGGGAATGTGGGAAAGAGAGAAAGATGGAGGGAATGTGGGAGAGAGAGAAAGATGGAGGGAATGTGAAAGAGAGAAAGATGGAGGCAATGTGGGAAAGAGAGAAAGATGGAGGGAATGTGGGAAAGAGAGAAAGATGGAGGGAATGTAGAGAAGAGAGAAAGATGGAGGGAATGTGGGAGAGAGAGAAAGATGGAGGGAATGTGGGAGAGAGAAAGATGGAGGGAATGTGGGAAAGAGAGAAAGATGGAGGGAATGTGGGAAAGAGAGAAAGATGAAGGGAATGTGGAGAAGAGAGAAAGATGGAGGGAATGTGAGAGAGAGGGAAAGATGGAGGGAATGTGGGAAAGAGAGAAAGATGGAGGGAATGTGAGAGAGAGAGAAAGATGGAGGGAATGTGGGAAAGAGAGAAAGATGGAGGGAATGTGGGAAAGAGAGAAAGATGGAGGGAATGTGGGAAAGAGAGAAAGATGGAGGGAATGTGGGAGAGAGAGAAAGATGGAGGGAATGTGGGAAAGAGAGAAAGATGGAGGGAATGTGGGAGAGAGAGAAAGATGGAGGGAATGTGGGAAAGAGAGAAAGATGGAGGGAATGTGGGAAAGAGAGAAAGATGGAGGGAATGTGGGAAAGAGAGAAAGATGGAGGGAATGTGGGAGAGAGAGAAAGATGGAGGGAATGTGGGAAAGAGAGAAAGATGGAGGGAATGTGGGAGAGAGAGAAAGATGGAGGGAATGTGTGAAAGAGAGAAAGATGGAGGGAATGTGGGAAAGAGAGAAAGATGGAGGGAATGTGGGAAAGAGAGAAAGATGGAGGGAATGTGGGAGAGAGAGAGAAAGATGGAGGGAATGTGGGAGAGAGAGAAAGATGGAGGGAATGTGGGAGAGAGAGAAAGATGGAGGGAATGTGGGAAAGAGAGAAAGATGGAGGGAATGTGGGAAAGAGAGAAAGATGGAGGGAATGTGTAGAAGAGAGAAAGATGGAGGGAATGTGGGAAAGAGAGAGAAAGATGGAGGAAATGTGGGAGAGAGAGAAAGATGGAGGGAATGTGGGAAAGAGAGAAAGATGGAGGGAATGTGGGAAAGAGAGAAAGATGGAGGGAATGTGGGAAAGAGAGAAAGATGGAGGGAATGTGGGAAAGAGAGAAAGATGGAGGGAATGTGTTTAAGAGACCTGTGTCATCTTCTCATTTTTTCCAGATTCTTAAGGTGAAGTTGTCAGGAGGAGGCCAGGAAAGTCTTTGGAGGTCAGATCCATCATTTACAGAGCAGGGAATCCCCTGACGAAGCTTCTCCGAGGTGAAAGTGTAGGTTCCTTGCAGAGGAACCCGGAGGCCGGCCTGACATGGAGATGGAGGGGACCTTCCTGGTCTTCCTTGTCACACAGCTGACCATCTCCTCCCCAGAGAGGCTCTTCCACACCCGGGACCGATCCGACATCCAGACCAGAGCGGCGGACCAGGCACCCTCAGTACTCACCAGGGAATACGCCCAGGTAGGGTTCTGACTGTTACTCCATTAATGTGCCCCAGCACCCTGCCGTTCCATCAATGCATCATGAGTCCGGACTGTGGACTTGAGTATGTGGCTATTGCATTATTATATTTACAGGGGTGTGGCCATCTCATTAAAGTGGATCAAAATCCACCCCCATCGGACCGGGAATCTATAAGATATGGCGGCGAGGAGCCCAGATGGCTGTAGGTAAGTATTTATTTTTTATTACTTTTTTAGCATTAATAGCTTGTCCTACGCAAGTATTATCTAACTTTGTCCTACGCAATTACTGACTATGATTGTTGCCCTACGCAATTAATTGTTTTTCTCACGCTGCCCCCCCCCCCCCCCCCCCCACATGGTGCAGTCTTCCCTGATGAAGGAGGGTAATATACCTCCGAAATGTTGGACATTGTACGAACTGCCATATAGGAACTTTTTGTCATGATTTCCGCAGATTTAACACCATTTTTTTGGGAACTTGATCGTATATATTACTAAGATTAATACAAGTTTATGTATGGAGCGCCGGTTCTTCTATGTTCTATCCTTCTAGAAGGGTCATACATTTGTGAATGGCCGATGCGGACACGCTCACTGTTAGAGGAAAGCGGGGGATGCAGTGCGCTCGGAGCCGCTGGCCTTAGACCACCATGGCATCAGCATCCTCCGAGCGCACTGATTGGATGAGTGCCCGCACATGCGCCAAGTGAGTTGGCATCGGTGATCTGGGGGGTTTCACACATTGGAGCATCCCCGGAGCACCTCCAATCGGGGGACCAAAACTCAGGATAGTCAAAATCCTGGGTATTGGTCCACTTTGACACTTCATCTAAACCTTCCCTCTAATGCGGTCACTTCGCGGCAGAAACAGAAAAAGAGGCTCCAGATTATTCTGCTCCCCGATTCCTCGCCAGGAATATGCATCTGTCGTTTATTTAAAATGCCCTTGAACTAGAAAAAGGGCCAAGAAGACACTTCCTGCCAGCCTTTCAGCCTGAGTCTCCATGAGCCGCCATCTTGGATGTTGAAAGGCTCATAACATGCAGTAGATGCAGGTAGGATGATTTTTAATGTGGGAAATCTATATGGGCTTGATTAGCAGAATTTAGGAAGCCAAATTAGACTCTCGAGGAACATGACAATTGCATGGATGTAGCCAAAGAACTTAGAAGCAGGAGTCAGGAGCCATAAAAAATCCAGGAGAGTCTTGTAGGGTCAGGATGAAAATCTTGAAGCGAACAAGAGGTTGATTCAGCAGACCTAGTGAAGCCCATTTAGACAATTTAGGAGCCGAGGCACATGAGAATTGCTTAGGTGTAGCCAAAGACTTGAACTTAGAAGCAGGTCAGGAGCCATAAATAATCCAGGAGAGTCTCGTAGGGTCAAGATGAGACTTTCGAAGCGAACAAGAGATAGATTCAGCAGAACTGGTGAAGCCAAATTAAACACTTTAGGAGCTGATGCACATGAGAATTTTTATAAGAAGAGCCAAAGATGTAAACTTAGGAACAGGTCAGTAGCCCTAAAAAGCCAGCAGATTCTTGTAGGGTCAGAGTGAGAACTTTGAAGAGAAGAAGAGCTGGATTGGCAGACTTTGTGAAGCCAAATTATACTGTCTAGCAGACGAGGAACATGAGAATTCCTTGAGTTTAGCCAAAGACTTGAACTTAGAAGCAGGTCAGGAGCCGTAACAAATCCCGGAGAGTCTTATAGGGTCAGGCTGAGAATTTCGAAGAGAAGATGAGATGGATTCAGCAGAACTAGTGAAGCCAAATTAGACACTTTAGAAGCAGAGGCACATGAGAATTTTTATGAGAAGAGCCAAAGACATGAATCTAGGGGCAGGTCAGTGGCCCTAAAAATCCAGTAGATTCTTGTAGGGTCAGGGTGAGAAGAGAGAGAAGAAGACAACTTAGACTCTAGGAGACAAGGAACATGAGAATTGCTTGAGTTTAGCCAAAGACTTGAACTTTGAAGCAGGTCAGGAGCCATAACAAATCCAGGAGAGTCTTGTAGGGTCAGGGTGAGAAGTTCGAAGCAAAGAAGAGCTAGATTCAGCAGAACTGGTGAAGCCAAACTAGACACTTTCGGAGCTGAGACTCTCTATGAGACGGGGCACATGAGAATTGCTTGAGTGTAGCCAAAGACTTGAACTTAGAAGCAGGTCAGTAGCCCTAAAAAGCCAGCAGATTCTTGTAGAGTCAGAGTGAGAACTTTGAACAAAAGAAGAGCTCGATTGGCAGACTTTTGCGAAGCCAAATAAGACTCTCTACGAGACGAGGCACAATGAGAATTGCTGAAGAAGAGCCAAAGACTTGAACTTAGGACCAAATAAGGAGCCATAAAAAATCCAGGAGAGTCTTGTAGGGTCAGAGTGAGAACTTTGATGAGAAGAAGAGCTCGATTGGCAGACTTTGTGAAGCCGAATTAGACTCTTGAGGAGACGAGGAACATAAGAATTGTTTGAGTGTAGCCAAAGACTTGAACTTAGAAGCAGCTCAAGAGCCATAAAAAATCCAGGAGAGTCTTGAAGGGTCAGGATGAGAATTTGGAAGCGAACAAGAGGTTGATTCAGCAGACCTAGTGAAGCCCATTTAGACACTTTAGAAGATGAGGCACGTGAGAATTGCTTGAGTGTAGCCAAAGACTTGAACTTAGAAGCAGCTCAGAAGCCATAAAAAATCCAGGAGAGTCTTGTAGGGTCAGGATGAGAATTTTGAAGTGAACAAGAGGTTGATTCAGCAGACCTAGTGAAGCCCATTTAGACACTTTAGAAGACGAGGCACGTGAGAATTGCTTGAGTGTAGCCAAAGACTTGAACTTAGAAGCAGGTCAGGAGCCATAAATAATCCAGGAGAGTCTCATAGGGTCAGGATGAGAATTTTGAAGCGAACAAGAGATAGATTCAGCAGAACTGGCGAAGCCCAATTAGACACTTTAGGAGCAGAGGAACATGAGAATTTTTATGAGAAGAGCCAAATACATAAATCTAGTAGCCAGAAGATTCTTGTAAGTTCAGGGTGAGAACTTTGAAGAGAAGAAGACAAATTAGACTCTAGGAGACAAGGAACATGAGAATTGCTTGAGTGTAGCCAAAGACTTGAACTTAGAAGCAGGTAAGGAGCCATAAAAAATCCAGGAGAGTCTCATAGGGTCAGGGTGAGAATTTCAAAGCGAAGAAGAGATAGATTCAGCAGATCTAGTGAAGCCCAATTAGACACTTTAGGAGACGGGGCACATGAGAATTGCTTGAGTGTAGCCAAAGACTTGAACTTAAGAGTTGGTCAGGAGCCATAAAAATCCAGGAGTAGGGTAGGGTGAGAAGAGAGCCAAAGACTTGAACTTAGAAGCAGATCATGAGCCATAAAAAATCCAGGAGAGTCTCGTAGGGTCAGGATGAGAAGTTCGGAGCAAACAAGAGATAGATTCAGCAGACCTAGTGAAGCCCAATTAGACACTTTATGAGCAAAGGCATATGAGCATTTTCATGAGAAGAACCAAAGACTTGAACTTAGGAGCAGGTCAGGAGCCAAAAAAATCCAGGAGTCTGGTTGGCTGAGAATTTAGAAGAGAGCCAAAGACTTGAAATTAAAGTCCACTTTCGATGGAATTTTCGAAAGTGTATATTTTTTGTGCCAAAAAAAGTCCTCAAGGTGCTGAGCTGATGTAGTATTTTTTCACAAATGTGTGTTTTATTGAAGCAGTTTTCACTACCTGCAGTCAGTTCCTGTTGGCAATGTACACCAAGTCTGTACACCAAGAAGAGAGAAATTAGGCCTGTGCACAGGGAACACTGCTTCTATGGCCCCTGCTGAGGTGAGTGAGCTTACTCAACCTTACACATACCCAGCAGCAGTGTTCTGTGCAACTATCTGCAATCTCTTGCTATCGGCAATGTACACCAAATCTGCACTAGGTGTACGTTTCCAATAGCAACAGATTGCAGATAGTGAAAACTGCTTCCATAAAACACACATCAGGCACCTAATGCACATGAAAATTGCTTAAAAAGAGTCAAAGTCTTAAACTTAGGATCAGGTCAGGAGCTCTAAAAAGCCAGTTTTGTAGGGTCAGGGTGAGAATTTTGAATAAAAGATGTAGGTTCAGCAGACCTCGTGAAGCCATATGAGACTTTCATGAAGTCATATGAGACATTCATGAAGCCATATGAGACATTTGTGAAGCCGTATGAGACATTCTAGGTGAAGAGGGGCCATTGTTGGAGATGAAGGTTCTCGATATAACTATAGTGTAGCTCTAAAATCTCTTTACTGTCCTTCCTACGTCTCATTCTTCTCATTACTCAGGCAAGGACACATCAACGTAACCCGTGCTTGTTTCTGATCTTCCCCCTGTAGAACTACCTTTGGAAATACGGTTGGATTGAGCCCGTCCACTGGGATTCTCTGCCTTTTCGCGGAGTCCCGTCCATGTCGGAGGAGAATGTCGCCCCTCCGGACATCTCTATTCTCTTGAGGGAAGGGCAGGCGCCATCCGCTCCACCAGAGGCTTCTCAGGGTCCAGAGCCAACGTTGAACCCTAGATTCATCGGAGCTTTGAAAAGATTCCAGGAAGCCAACGGGTTACAAGTGACGGGAGAGCTGGACGACGCCACCCGGAAAACCATGAATGCTCCCAGGTGCGGGGTTCCCGACCGTAAAGTCAAAGATTTAGAGAAACCAGGGGACGGAACTGAAACCAACAGTGACGTCTCGAAGGAGGAGGATTTAACCACCGCAGTGCCTACCATCAGTGCCAGTGGAGAGTTATCCCAAGCCCCCGAGCAAGAGGACAACAACCTTTTGGTTCGACTGAGAAGACATGTCAGGAAAAAGCGGGGCTATCTCCTGAAGGCCGGGAAAAAGAAAGGCGCCTTCACCAAGCCCGTAATTAAGTGGAGGCTGCTCGGTGAGGGCTATAGTGTGTGGCTACCAATCGAACAACAGCGCTCCATACTGATGCGCGCCTTCCGCATCTGGAGCGAGGTGGTTCCCCTCAACTTCGAAGAAGATCTGACCTCTCCCGCCCACCGCGTGGACATCAAGCTGGGCTTTGGAACTCGTGAGTATGTCTTGACCATCTTATTCTCAATATGTGGTGTGGTGTCATAGCTGTTGGCTCTTGATATCCAAGAAAAGGATCCGACTTTCTTTCTTGATTGTATAAAGATGGAGAGAATAGTCCGTCGGGGAGCACTAAGCAAAACTGTTGAGTGCCAAAACATGCCAAGTATCACATCAGTTACGGCACTCAACAGTTTGGCATCTTCTTTTGAATTCTCTAAAATGAGTGTCCCGCACCATGCAGACATTCCCTTAAGCATGTCCTTCAAGTCTAGAGACACAGCTGACGTTGCTAAAGCTTTAGGGACTTATGAGGCACATCTCTTAGTGATAGTCCTCTTATGTGTTGGTTGCACCTTAAACTGGGTTTGACGGTGGTCTCCATTTTGTGTCCAGTCTCAGGCAAAGCCAATCAATCTGTTGTAGGACTGGTAGGCCCCTCGAAAATGCAAGTCCTATAAGTTCCTTGGACTGAAACACACTTGTATCCTATCCAAATAGTAGAGAGAGCAAGAGAATGGATCAGAGTAGACGTTGACAGAAGTTTGAGGTTGGACAGTGGAAAACCAAACTTGTATCCTATCCAAAAAGTAGAGAGAGCAAGAGAACGGGTCAAAGTAGACTTTGAGATCTTAAAGCAGAAGTTTGAGGTTGGACAGAGGAAAAACACACTTGTGTCCTATCCAAATAGTAGAGAGAGCAAGAAAACGGGTCAAAGTAGACATTGAGATCTCAAAGCAGAAGGTTGAAGGAGAGAGGAAAAACACACTTGTGTCCTATGCAAATAGTAGAAAGAGCAAGACAACGGCCAAAGTAGACATTGGGATCTCAAAGCAGAAGGTTGAAGTAGGACAGAGGGTAAACACACTTGTGTCCTAGATCTCAAAGCAGAAGGTTGAAGGAGAGAGGAAAAACACACTTGTATCCTATCCAAATAGTAGAGAGAACAAGAGAACGGGTCAAAGTATGCGCTGAGGTCTCAAAGCAGAAGTTTGAGGTTGGACAGAAGAAAAACACACTTGTATCCTTTCCAAATAATAGAGAGAGCAAGAGAACGGGTCGAAGTAAACGTTGAGATCTCAAAGCAGAAGTTTGAAGTAGGACAGAGGAAAAACACACTTGTATCCTATCTAAATAGTAGAGAGAGCAAGAGAATAGGTCAATGTAGACGTTGAGATCTCAAAGTAGAAGTTTCTGGTTGGACAGAGGAAAAGCACACTTGTGTCCTATGCAAATAATAGAGAGAGCAAGAGAACGGGTCAAAGTAGACGTTGAGATCTTGAAGCAGAAGGTTGAGGTTGGACAGAGGAAAAACACACTTGTATCCTATTCAAATAATAGAGAGAGCAAGAGAACGGGTCAAAGTAAACGCTGAGATCTCAAAGCAGAAGTTTGAAGTAGGACAGAGGAAAAACACACTTGTGTCCTATGCAAATAATAGAGAGAGCAAGAGAACGGGTCAAAGTAGATGCTGAGGTCTCAAAGCAGAAGTTTGAGGTTGGACAGAGGAAAAACACCTTTGATCCTATTCAAATAATAGAAAGAGCAAGAGAACGGGTCAAAGTAGACGTTGAGAACTCAAAGCAGAAGGTTGAAGTAGGACAGAGGAAAAACACACTTGTGTCCTATGCAAATAATAGAGGGAGCAAGAGAACGTGTGAAAGTAGACGTTGAGATCTTAAAGCAGAAAGGTTAGGGTTGGGCAGAGATGAAGCCAGCTCATCCATTCATGTTCTTTCTTCCAGGCCGCCATCTTGGCTGCTCTCAGCTCTTCGACGGGATAAGCAGGGAGTTTGCCCACGCCTGGCAACTTGGCGACATCCACTTCAATGACGATGAACATTTTGTGCCCCCCAATAGCGAGCAGGGGATCAGCCTTCTGAAGGTGAGAAGAGGACGACCAATGTCTTAGTAATGAATGTTGAATCCTTAGTGAACTTTTTATGGAAAACGTTAGGATGCTACATGCTTAGGAGGGTTAAGGGGCTAGGGTTGGGCTGCTGTTTCATAGGTATCTTAGGGGAACTGGTCATTTAGGCAGATTTAAGGTGGCTTTCTATGTACTTTCAGTTCGTGGTTCCAACTAGTTACATCATCATCTAAGCGTTGGGTGTGATTGGGCAGGCTTCATTGGATTCCTCCAACCCTGACCACCAAGCAGTAAAGCATGTGGATCTGCTAACGTGCCCTCTGACGTTCAAAGCTGATGTAAATGCTGACCCTGGTTTTCAGCATTGGAGGAGAAACTGGCGACAATCCTGTGTAGACGCCATCTTTGGTCTATCATAATTGGTGAAAATCTTTGGGTTGTCTAAATACATAGACGGGTCTATTCATCTAAGGTCACCATACCTCTTCACCTATTTTAGAGAGGCTAACGAGACGTAGAGGCAAAAAAAACCTGAATGACATTAAAATCAGATGAAGCTAATACCACACAGGGTTGAGGATCATGTGACACAATGAGATGTCATAGTCATAAATGGTAGCCGAGCCCTAGGAATGTTCTGGACAGCTTATAGGGGAACCTTCTAGCTTCGGGCAGGAGATGCTGATCAGCAGTAGGATCAGATGTAGGTTTAGAAGCTTTAGAAGGTGTTGGGTGCTCTGGTCTATGTCATAGCCACAAATAGTATCTGAGCATTAGGAATGTTCTGGACAACGTATAGGGGAAACTTGTAGCTATGGACAGGAGATGCTGATCGGCAGTAGGATCAGATGCAGGTTTTAGAAGCTTTAGAAGGTGTTGGGTGCTCTGGTCTACGTCATTGTCACAAATAGTAGTTAAGTCTTAGGAAAGTTCTGGACAGCTTTTAGGGGAACGTTGTAGCTATGGACAGGAGATGTTGATCGGCAGTAGGATCAAGCACAGTTTTAGAAGGTGTTGGGTACTCTATGTCATAGTCACAAATAGTAGTTGAGCATTAGGAAAGTTCTGGACAGCTTATAGGGGAACCTTCTAGCTTTGGGCAGGAGATGCTGATCGACAGTAGGATCAGATGCAGGTTCAGAAGGCTAAGGCTTTAGAAGGTGTTGGGTGCTCTTGTCTACGTCATAGTCATAAATGGTAGTTAAGCATTAGGAAAGTTCTTGACAGCCTTTAGGGGAACGTTGTAGCAATGGACAGGAGATGTTGATCAGCAGTAGGATCGAATACAGTTTTAGAAGGTGTTGGGTGCTCTATGTCATTGTCACAAATAGTAGTTGAGTATTAGGAAAGTTCAAGACAGCTTATAGGGAAACCTTCTAGCTTCAGGCAGGAGAGGCTGAATGACAGTAGGATCGGATACAGTTTTAGAAGGTGTTGGGTGCTCTATGTCATTGTCACAAATAGTAGGAGTATTAGGAAAGTTCCAGACAGCTTATAGGGGAACCTTCTAGCTTCAGGCAGGAGAGGCTGAATGACAGTAGGATCGGATACAGGTTTAGAAGCTTTAGAAGGTGTTGGGTGCTCTATGTCATACTCACAAATAGTAATTGGGCATTAGGAAAGTTCTGGACAGCTTATAGGGGAATGTTCTAGTTTCGGGCAGGAGATGCTGATCTGCAGTAGGATCAGATGCAGGTTTATACGCTTTAGAAGGTGTTGGGTGCTCTTGTTGGATATTGGTTTAGAAGGCATCAGAAGGTTTAGGGTGCTCTTGTTGGATACTGGTTTAGAAGGCATCAGAGGGTGTTGGGTGCTCTTGTTGGATACTGGTTTAGAAGGCATCAGAAGGTGTTGGGTGCTCTTGTTGGATACTGGTTTAGAAGGCATCAGAAGGTGTTGGGTGCTCTTGTTGGATACCGGTTTAGAAGGCATCAGAAGGTGTTGGGTGCTCTTGTTGGATACTGGTTTACAAGGCATCAGAGGGTGTTGGGTGCTCTTGTTGGATACTGATTTAGAAGGCATCAGAAGGGGTTGGGTGCTCTTGTCTACGTCATAGCCATAAATGGTAGTTAAGCATTAGGAAAGTTCCAGACAGCTTATAGGGGAACCTTCTAGCTTTAGGCAGGAGAGGCTGAATGACAGTAGGATCGGATACAGGTTTAGAAGCTTTAGAAGGTGTTGAGTGCTCTATGTCATACTCACAAATAGTAATTGGGCATTAGGAAAGTTCTGGACAGCTTATAGGGGAATGTTCTAGTTTCGGGCAGGAGATGCTGATCTGCAGTAGGATCAGATGCAGGTTTATACGCTTTAGAAGGTGTTGGGTGCTCTTGTTGGATATTGGTTTAGAAGGCATCAGAAGGTTTAGGGTGCTCTTGTTGGATACTGGTTTAGAAGGCATCAGAGGGTGTTGGGTGCTCTTGTTGGATACTGGTTTAGAAGGCATCAGAAGGTGTTGGGTGCTCTTGTTGGATACTGGTTTAGAAGGCATCAGAAGGTGTTGGGTGCTCTTGTTGGATACCAGTTTAGAAGGCATCAGAAGGTGTTGGGTGCTCTTGTTGGATACTGGTTTAGAAGGCATCAGAGGGTGTTGGGTGCTCTTGTTGGATACTGATTTAGAAGGCATCAGAAGGGGTTGGGTGCTCTTGTCTACGTCATAGCCATAAATGGTAGTTAAGCATTAGGAAAGTTCTGGACAGCTTATAGGGGAACCTTCTAGCTTTGGGCAGGAGATGACATGTTGACAGTAGGATCGGATACAGGTTCAGAAGGCTAAGGCTTTAGAAGGTGTTGGGTACTCTAGTCTACGTCATAGTCATAAATGGTAGTTAAACATTAGGAATGTTCTGGACAGCATTTAGGGGAACGTTCTAGCTATGGGCAGGAGATGCTGATTGGCAGTAGGATCAGATACAGGTTTAGAAGCTTTAGAAGGTGTTGGGTGCTCTAGTCTACGTCATAAATGGTAGTTAAGTATTAGGAAAGTTCTTGACAGCCTTTAGGGAAACGTTGTAGCTATGGACAGGAGATGTTGATCGGCAGTAGGATCGAACACAGTTTTAGAAGGTGTTGGGGGCTCTATTTCATAGTTATGTCGTAGTTAAGCTTATAGACAGCTAATAGATAGGGATTCAAGTTTGGGTTTAAGTTCGGGTTCGGCAAGTTCGGACGAACCTCGAACAAAGGTTCAGTTCGGGTACTGAACCCGAACGAAAAATGACAGGGGGCCCCTCTCCACCCCGTGAGTGAGGACACTTACAGCAGCTTTTAATGTAAAGTGTACTCACTCATGGGGGCAGCCATTTTTCTGAAGCCCGGTCGTGGACATTTTGACAGCGGAACTCCGACCGATGATGGGCGCATCCCAGAGCTGAAGTAAGTCGGCCAGCAGTTTCCTGCTGCTGCACACTTTAGGTTAAGCTTTTCTCGTGTTGGGGCCAAACACCTGGTCTGGGTACAGAAGACAATGCAATGCTGATCCACCGGCTGCAAGGGTGGATCAGCTTATACAGAGCAGGAAGTCAATAGCACAGGTGCTGGCTAATCACCAGCACCTCTGCATTAGAGGGCCACCTGCTGGCGGAGCAACATATAGCAGAGAAAAAACGAATAAATGGAGAAAGGCAAGGTCTATACAAGGCAGAAACAGGCTTCCATGTTTTGGGAGAACTCCAGACCTGACATACAGTTTTAGAAGGTGTTATAAAGGGTAGTTAAGCTTATAGACAGCTAATAGGTAGTGATTCAAGTTTGGGTTCAAGTTCGGGTTCGTCAAGTTCGCACCTTGAGGTTCGGGTTTGCCCAACACTACTTATAGGGGAATGTTCTACAGGAAATGCTTATCCGCAGTAGGATACAGATTTTCGAAGGCTTTAAAAGACGTGTTTTGTTACTATTACGCAATAGGCCAATGATGACCATACTCTTTGTAGGTGTCAGACTAATGGTATTACAATGATGTCCCCCGTAGGTGGCGGTACACGAGATCGGACACGTCCTGGGTCTCAGCCACATGAACGAGCTGATGTCCGTCATGCAGCCAAACTACATCCCGGCCAACAGAAACATGGAGCTGGACACGGTGGATCGGCGCGCCATTCAGAGGATCTACGGTAGGGACGGCAAGCTCAAGCGATGCAGTTTAGGCGCCATCTTTGATTGTGATGTTGGGTTGCTGGGTGAATTGTGCTAAGCTGATGTTGGTGAGGCTGTTGTGATCAGTGTGTTTGTTGTGTTGCCTTGTGTTGTCTTGGGTTGTTGTATATTTGTGTGGAATATGTTTAGATCCTAAGGCCGCTGTGTCACAATGTGATGGTATCCTCGTGTAACATATTTTGTATGTATCCCAGTTATCTCTTGTAGGGCAGAGGCCTAGCGTTACGGGTTTTGTATGTATCCCGGTTATCTCTTGTAGGGCAGAGGCCTAGCGTTACGGGTTTTGTATGTATCCCGGTTATCTCTTGTAGGGCAGAGGCCTAGCGTTACGGGTTTTGTATGTATCCCGGTTATCTCTTGTAGGGCAGAGGCCTAGCGTTACGGGTTTTGTATGGATCCCGGTTATCTCTTGTAGGGCAGAGGCCTAGCGTTACGGGTTTTGTATGGATCCCGGTTATCTCTTGTAGGGCAGAGGCCTAGCGTTACGGGTTTTGTATGGATCATGGTTATCTCTTGTAGGGCAGAGGCCTAGCGTTACGGGTTTTGTATGGATCATGGTTATCTTTTGTAGGGCAGAGGCCTAGCGTTACGGGTTTTGTATGGATCATGGTTATCTCTTGTAGGGCAGAGGCCTAGGGTTACGGGTTTTGTATGGATCATGGTTATCTCTTGTAGGGCAGAGGCCTAGCGTTACAGGTTTTGTATGGATCATGGTTATCTCTTGTAGGGCAGAGGCCTAGCGTTATGGGTTTTGTATGGATCATGGTTATCTCTTTTAGGGCAGAGGCCTAGCGTTACGGGTTTTGTATGGATCATGGTTATCTCTTGTAGGGCAGAGGCCTAGCGTTACGGGTTTTGTATGTATCATGGTTATCTCTTGTAGGGCAGAGGCCTAGCCTTACGGGTTTTGTATGGATCATGGTTATCTCTTGTAGGGCAGAAGCCTAGCGTTACGGGTTTTGTATGGATCATGGTTATCTCTTGTAGGGCAGAGGCCTAGCGTTACGGGTTTTGTATGGATCCCGGTTATCTCTTGTAGGGCAGAGGCCTAACGTTACAGGTTTTGTATGGATCATGGTTATCTCTTGTAGGGCAGAGGCCTAGCGTTACGGGTTTTGTATGGATCATGGTCATCTCTTGTAGGGCAGAGGCCTAGCGTTACGGGTTTTGTATGGATCCCGGTTATCTCTTGTAGGGCAGAGGCCTAACGTTACGGGTTTTGTATGGATCATAGTTATCTCTTGTAGGGCAGAGGCCTAGCGTTACGGGTTTTGTATGGATCATGGTTATCTCTTGTAGGGCAGAGGCCTAGCGTTACGGGTTTTGTATGGATCCCGGTTATCTCTTGTAGGGCAGAGGCCTAGCGTTACAGGTTTTGTATGGATCCCGATTATCTCTTGTAGGGCAGAGGCCTAACGTTACGGGTTTTGTATGGATCATGATTATCTCTTGTAGGGCAGAGGCCTAGCGTTACGGGTTTTGTATGGATCCCGGTTATCTCTTGTAGGGCAGAGGCCTAGCGTTACGGGTTTTGTATGGATCATGGTTATCTCTTGTAGGGCAGAGGCCTAGTGTTACGGGTTTTGTATGGATCATGGTTATCTCTTGTAGGGCAGAGGCCTAGCGTTACGGGTTTTGTATGGATCCCGGTTATCTCTTGTAGGGCAGAGGCCTAGGGTTACGGGTTTTGTATGGATCATGGTTATCTCTTGTAGGGCAGAGGCCTAGCGTTACGGGTTTTGTATGGATCCCGGTTATCTCTTGTAGGGCAGAGGCCTAGTGTTAAAGGTTTTATATGGATCCCGGTTATCTCTTGTAGGGCAGAGGCCTAGCGTTACGGGTTTTGTATGGATCCCGGTTATCTCTTGTAGGGCAGAGGCCTAGCGTTACAGGTTTTGTATGGATCATGGTTATCTCTTGTAGGGCAGAGGTCTAGCGTTACAGGTTTTGTATGGATCATGGTTATCTCTTGTAGGGCAGAGGCCTAGCGTTACGGCTTTTGTATGGATCATGGTTATCTCTTGTAGGGCAGAGGCCTAGCGTTACAGGTTTTGTATGGATCCCGGTTATCTGTTGTAGGGCAGAGGCCTAGCGTTACGGGTTTTGTATGGATCATGGTTATCTCTTGTAGGGCAGAGGCCTAGTGTTACGGGTTTTGTATGGATCAAGGTTATCTCTTGTAGGGCAGAGGCCTAGCGTTACAGGTTTTGTATGGATCATGGTTATCTCTTGTAGGGCAGAGGTCTAGCGTTACAGGTTTTGTATGGATCATGGTTATCTCTTGTAGGGCAGAGGTCTAGCGTTACAGGTTTTGTATGGATCATGGTTATCTCTTGTAGGGCAGAGGCCTAGTGTTACGGCTTTTGTATGGATCATGGTTATCTCTTGTAGGGCAGAGGCCTAGCGTTACAGGTTTTGTATGGATCCCGGTTATCTGTTGTAGGGCAGAGGCCTAGCGTTACGGGTTTTGTATGGATCATGGTTATCTCTTTTAGGGCAGAGGTCTAGCGTTACGGGTTTTGTATGGATCATGGTTATTTCTTGTAGGGCAGAGGTCTAGCGTTACGGGTTTTGTATGGATCATGGTCATCTCTTGTAGGGCAGACGCCTGGCTAGGCTTTCTGGCACCTGGGGCAAAGATTCGAAATGGCGCCCCCCCACCTGTGATCAGGTCCCCCTTTCGCACCTCCCTGACTTGCTGCATCCGGGGCATGTGTCCCTCTGCCTCCCCAGCTACACCCCTGGCTGTGGGGCAATGTTGCAAATCTGTCTATAGAAAATGGTACGGGCTGTTGTATCACTTGTGGTGCAGAATGCATGAGCCGGATTAAAGGGGGTGCGTGGGGGGCAAACCAGGGCCTCCATCACTTGTTATGTTCGGGTCCCCGTAACAAAAGTGTTGATTGAGCACCTTATGTTTTTGTTTACACTTTTATGTTTTACACTCTTTCTGATTTTTTCGTTTGGTGTGATGCAGCACCATATCTAGTCATGCAAATGTTTAAAAAAAAATTGCACAGATAAATATGGTACAGCATCGCATCAAGAATTAAAATCGCAAGAAAAAATGCAAGTAAAAAAAATGCGGTGCTGAATCAACCCTTAAAGTGGACCAAAACCCAGGATTTTGACTATCCTGGGTTTTGGTCCTTTCCCTCAGGGCATCCTGATCGGGGCTGTGTGAAACCCCCCCCAGGTCGCTGATGCCAACTCACCTCTTCCCGGTCCTACGGCGCATGCGCAACCCACTCGTCCAATCAGTGCGCTCAGATCCGCTGACATCACGTCGTCTAGCCCTTAGTCTACGACCAGCGGCTCAGAGCGCACTGACAGCCGCATCCCACGCTTCCCTCTAACAGGGAGCGTGCCCGCGCCGGTCATTCACAAATATTGGAATAAGAAACAGAAATGAATACCAGGATGGCTCAACTTCAATATATATTTTAATGTGATAGATGCACTAGACAAGCACTTGACTGTGATGGAAATAATACAAATACCAGTCTGAGAGGTGGGATACAGGTTACAGAGAAAGCGAGATACAACAAAATGTCAGGTGACCTCAGCGAGATGGCTGATGTGTTCGGATTATTGCACCCGGGAAGCGTGGAGATAGTCCTATTGCCAGGAGCAGCTCAAGGAACCTTCCCAGTAAGGGATCCCTTGCTGTTCCATTCAGAGTGGACGAAGGTGTGAGACAACCAGCAGGGAGCTGGAGGACCTGACTAAGCTGGTTCCTTTCACAGAGATGTGCCCCTTACCTTACCTGGACCCTTACCTGGACTTCCTGAAAAGCTTGTGTTACCAGGTGTTTTTTGGCTCTGGGTAATTAAGGAACATTTTCTAGGGGCAGGGAAAGTGACAGGGTGGACGGGGCATCAGAAAATACGATATAACCTTTGCCCTATTCCTCACAGTTAGCTCTTATGGTGAGGTTGATGAGGGTGTCAGTTGGCCGTTGTATTTTGTGTAGGTTACGTTTAGATTTTGTGATGGAGTCTGCGTTCTGAGCCCCCCCTCCACGATATGTTGGTTTTTCTACTACCTCTGCTGGAGGTTTGTTCCAAAGGGCAGCGGGGGCCCCTTACAATAAGCAGAGCACCCAGAAATGGCTTTTACTCCGCTTTAAGGTTTTCCAAACAGTGACAGAGGCCCCTTAACGGTCACTTCTCTCGGCCACTTCCACTCACATAGGGCTCGTTCTCTGTTAGATCCACGCCGAGGCACCCCCCCATCTTGTGTCCCCCCTGACTAATCCTAAAGGGGAACTCTGACTTAGAATTCTGAGCTTGAACTAGATTCTATTTCACCATTTGTGGTCTCATACTCCCCTCTAGTGGTCAAAGTTGGAACAACAATCATTTCTTTTTATTTCAATGGACATCTCTCCAGATATGACTTACCACATCACAGAGATGTGTGTGGGCTTAAAGTGGAACAAAACCAGCTGGGTCCAGCCTTTAAATCTTAAAGATTCCAAGGCCTGCCTCTGGCCTTCCCTAGGGCATTAGCGAACTGGCCGTAGGAAGACCCGGGACAATGCCCGGTGGACCGGGGAGTGGTGTGTTCGTTCAATCGACTTGAGGGGTTTCACACAGCCCCCAGGGGGAAAGGATCAAAACCCAGGATAGTCAAAATACTGGGTTTTGGTCAACATTAACACCCACATTTATTCCCTGCCACCTTAGCCTCCCTGTCAGCCCCAGGGTGTACCCAGGGAACCTCGAAGCCCCACCATCATGGTTGGGGGCCTCAGCAGGGATGTCTCAGGTCGGCCAGGGTCTGGAAAAATCCAGGGCTGGTTTTTCGCCCCAGTCCACCACCGCCCCCTGTGATCCCGATTCGGGATGCCCCGCTGTGTGAATCCCCCCAGGGTGCCGATAATCATTCACCTTTCCCTGGCCCAACAGTGCATGCGCGGGCTCCCATCCGATCACATTACTGACGCAATTCGGCAAGCAGCCGCCTGGGGAGCGAAAGTGTGCGCACCCCCGAGCTGCGCGTACCTACCGTTCCCAGCCATTCAGATAGGCAGCAGGGGATGCGGCCGCTCTCGCTCCCCAGTCACAATAATCAGAGCTGCTCCCAAATTTCATCACTTCAGCGGGCAGCTCTGATTGGACAGGAGCCCTTGGACCAGGAAGAGGTGAGTCTGAATGCGTTGATCTGGGGGATCACACAGTGGGGCATCCCGATTCTGGGTTTTGTTCTACTTTAATGTAGTGCTGTTTTCTCCTACTATGCGATTTGTTGCATCTGTGTGCATTACCATTGGCTCTTGCACACCGATGGCCGTGTGGCCGATACATGCCCAGGGGGGCGGACTTATCATTGTTGGGGCCCCATGCAAACTAGTGTCTCGGGGGCACAAATCAAAGGCAATATTTGTAGTACAGTAAGTTGCAGCCGCTTCTAATGTGCGCTCTGCAGAGCTGGGGGCCCCTGACAGAGGACGGGGGCCTTATGCATTTGCATGGCCAGGGGGCGGGCTTATCATTGTTGGGGCCCCATGCATTTGCACGGGCAGGGGGCGGGCTTATAATTGTTGGGGCCCCATGCAAACTTGTGTCTTGGAGGGCCTAAATCAAAGACAATTTTTGCATAAGCGATAAGATGCTTCCGCTTCAAAGACTTGGGGGCCCCTGACAGATAAGGGGCCCCATGCAATTGCACAGGTTGCCCTTTAGCAAGGCGTGTGCCTACGTCAGGCACTTGTGAATCCTCGGAGGCGCCGTAGCCCCTGGGAGAGGTGAGTTCGTTTGGGCGATCTCGGGGGGTTGGTTCTTGCCCGGGGGCAAGAACCAAAAGACGAGGGGCCCCATGAATTTGCACGGGTTGCCTGGTGGTTAAGCGCGCCGCTGTAGGTGTGATGATGGGAGCGTGTGTCAGTGTGTGTTCAGGTGTCACACAGGTGACACAGTTTTCCCTCAGGCTTTGCGGGGCCCCTAGGTGCATGTCGGTTCCCACGCCATATATAGCGGGTGTGATGGGTGGGCGGAGCTGGGCGTGGTCACTCACGGTGCGCTCTCCGCCCTCAGGTCGCTGCACGGGACGCTTCAACGTTGTGTTTGACTGGGTACACCAGGAACGGGGCACCTGGGTGTTCCAGACCTATTTCTTCCGGAAGAGCTGGTACTGGATGTACGAGAACCGCAGCAACCGCACCCGCTACAGGGACCCCCGGAGGCTGGCGCACGGGTGGAAAGGGATCCCGCCGGCCGACATCAACGCCTTCGTCCATATCTGGTCCCGGGACAAGGACCTCACCCTCTTCTTTAAAGGTAGGTCATTTCTCTTCTCTGCTATAAAGATGAAATGAAGGTTCTCCTGGCGGCCAGGCTTGTCCCTATTAGAATCTGTTGCCGACCTGTTTCCTGACCAACCCGCACTGACCCTGGCTTGATCCGACCTTCAACCTGTCTCGTTCCTTTGTGCTGGTGACACCTTTACGCCCCCAACCAGGCTTTTGACCCTCGACTCGTCTCATAGCTGCCCATGATGTGTGTCCTGGGAGATCATTTGCCTTTACTCTTTGACCCTCTGGCCTTTCCCCCCTCTGCTTTTCCCTGGATTACGTCCTCGCTCCATCCTTCTTCCAGCCTCGCAGCTGGATCTGCTGTCCCGACTTCTTCATGCTCTGTGCCCAGGGGGTTCACTGGCCTTCACTCTTTGACCCTCCAGGGTTTTGACCCTCGACTCGTCTTCTTCCAGCCTCAGCTCGCTGCTGGATCTGCTGCCCCAGCCTCCCCGTGCTGTGTGTCCTAGGAGATTATTGGCCTTCACTCTTTGACCCACCAGCCTTTCTACCCTCGGCTTGTCCCTGGATTATGTCCTCATTCCACCCTTCTTTGAGTCTTCTTCCAGCCTCAGCTCGCAGTTGAATCTGCTGTCCCGACTTCCTGCTCTGTGCCCTGGGAGTTCATTGGCCTTCACTCTTTGACCCTCCAGAACGCCGGTGTTTTTTCTTCTGCTTTAAGACCTGGGGGCAACCGGGAACTTAAAGGGATTGACCACCCCATAAAAACAAAGATGTTCTTACCTTTTGCCCCTGCAAGTCGGTGATCAGTGCCTCACCCGATCGCTGAATCACAGCAAGCGCATTGCCCTGGTCCTGAACTCCATTGACCAACGCTTCCGTATCCGGCTCGCTCACCCGTCCCCCTTTATCAGTCACAGGGGTGAGGCCACACCCTCTCCATTCACCTCAATGAAAGGGGGTGTCAGGTCTCAGCACATCCCCCTCCATTGGATTAAATGAGGAGGGAGTGACAGTGCTCTTGTGACTGATGGTAGCTCGCAATCACCACACGCCATCAATCCCCATGTTCAGGCCCGGGTGGCGCATGCTCGGATCCAGGTGAGTACCCCTTTATTTTGTTTTATAGGGTGGTAACTTTAAATAGCGCAAGGGGTGTGGCTTGATGGTTGAAGGCCAATGAACTCCCAGGTACACAGAGCACAAGGAAGTCAGGACGGCAGATCCAGCTGTGAGCTGAGGCTGGGAGAAGACTCACGGAAGGATGGAGCGAGGACGTAACCCAGAGACAAGCCGAGGAGGGAAAGGCTGGAGGATCAAAGAGCGAAAGCCAGTGATCTCCAAGGACACACGTCATGGGGAGCTTGGGACAGTAGATCCAGCTGTGAGTTTAGGCTGGAATAAGACCCAAAGAAGGGTGAAGCAAGGACGTAATCCAGAGACAAGCCGAGGAGGGAAAGGCCGGAGGGTCAAAGAGTAAAGGCCACGCATCATGGGGAGGTTGGGGCAGCAGATCCAGCTGTGAGCTGAGTCGAGGGTCAAAAGCCCGGTGGGGTCAGAGAGTGAAGGCCACAGGCATACATACCATAGAGGCATTGGAGGCAGCTGTTACAGGGCCCACGGGAGAAAGGGGCCCCGCACAAGCTGCCTTCGCAACCCGAGTATGCTGGCTTGGCGCGCTCTATGCTGGGAAGAGCAGAATCCAGAGAGGGTCAAAAGCCCGGAGGGGACAAAGAGTGAAGGCCATGGATGTACACCCCATAGAGGCAGCTGCTATGGGCCCATGGGAGAAGGTGCCCCATACAAGCTGCCTATGCTACCCCTGGGTTGACGCGCTCTATGCTGGAAAGAGCGGAATCCAAAGACGAGCCGAGGGTCAAAAGCCCGGAGGGGGTCAGAAAGTGAAGGCCATGGGCATACATGCCATAGAGGCAGGGGAGGCAGCTACCGGGCCCACGGGAGAAGGGGGTCCCGTATAAGCTGCCTACGCGACCCCATATGCTGCATTGGCGCGCTCTATGGTGGGAAGAGCGGAATCCAAAGACGAGTTGAGGGTCAAAAGCCCGGGAGGTCACATGGTACAAAGGGACGAGACGGGTTCAATGTCGGATCAACCCAAGGTCAAAACAGGAGAACGAAACGGGGTCGGCAACAGGTTCTAACATGATGGATCAGCACTGGAGGTCAGAGCCAGGCCACTGGCCAATCAGTGCTGGAGCCAGCACCGCTCTGCCAAGGTGTATAATGGGGAGTATGCACATCTAAAGGGATGCCAGGGATACCCCAAAATTCTGACGCACATCCAGAGGAGCTGATTGGCCGGGACAGTCAGGGGAACGCGCAATCCTTCCATGAATAGTCCCTACACTGAGCCGCCTTCTCGTTCACCTCCAGGGACCCAATACTGGCGCTACGACAATGAGAATGACCGCGCCTATATCCAGGACCCCGAGGGGCTCACCTACCCCCGACTCATCTCTGAAGGCTTCCCCGGAGTCTCCGGCCCCATCGACACAGCGTTTTATGATCGGCGTGACCGCAACGTCTATTTCTTCAAAGGGAGGAACGTGAGTGCGGCTTTCTGTGTGACATGGAAACAATGTAACAATGAGTGAGAGTGACAATGTAATAATGAGTGAGAGTGACAATGTAACAATGGGTGAGAATGACAATGTAACAATGGGTGAGAGTGACAATGTAACAATGGGTGAGAATGACAATGTAACAATGGGTGAGAGTGACAATGTAACAATGGGTGAGAATGACAATGTAACAATAGGTGAGAGTGACAATGTAACAATAGGTGAGAGTGACTATGTAACAATGGGTGAGAGTGACAATGTAACAATGGGTGAGAGTGACAATGTAACAATGGGTGAGAGTGACAATGTAACAATGGGTGAGAATGACAATGTAACAATGGGTGAGAGTGACAATGTAACAAAAGGTGAGAATGACAATGTAACAATGGGTGAGAGTGACACTGTTACAATGGGTGAGAATGACAATGTAACAATGGGTAAGAGAGACAATATAACAATAGGTGAGAATGACAATGTAACAATAGGTGAGAGTGACAATGTAACAATGGGTGAGAGTGACACTGTTACAATGGGTGAGAGTGACAATGTAACAATAGGTGAGAGTGACAATGTAACAATGGGTGAGAGTGACAATGTAACAATGGGTGAGAATGACAATGTAACAATAGGTGAGAGTGACAATGTAACAATGGGTGAGAGTGACAATGTAACAATGAGTGAGAATGACAATGTAACAATAGGTGAGAGTGACAATGTAACAATAGGTGAGAGTGACAATGTAACAATGGGTAAGAGAGACAATATAACAATAGGTGAGAATGACAATGTAACAATAGGTGAGAGTGACAATGTAACAATGAGTGAGAGTGACAATGTAACAATGGGTGAGAGTGACAATGTAACAATGGGTGAGAGTGACACTGTTACAATGGGTGAGAGTGACAATGTAACAATGGGTGAGAGTGACAATGTAACAATGGGTGAGAATGACAATGTAACAATGGGTAAGAGAGACAATATAACAATAGGTGAGAATGACAATGTAACAATAGGTGAGAGTGACAATGTAACAATGAGTGAGAGTGACAATGTAACAATGGGTGAGAGTGACACTGTTACAATGGGTGAGAGTGACAATGTAACAATGGGTAAGAGAGACAATGTAACAATGGGTGAGAGTGACAATGTAACAATGGGTGAGAATGACAATGTAACAATGGGTAAGAGAGACAATATAACAATGGGTGAGAGTGACAATGTAACAATGGGTGAGAGTGACACTGTTACAATGGGTGAGAGTGACAATGTAACAATAGGTGAGAGTGACAATGTAACAATGGGTGAGAGTGACAATGTAACAATGGGTAAGAGAGACAATATAACAATGGGTGAGAGTGACAATGTAACAATGGGTGAGAGTGACAATGTAACAATAGGTGAGAGTGACAATGTAACAATGGGTGAGAGTGACAATGTAACAATGGGTGAGAGTGACAATGTAACAATAGGTGAGATTGACAATGTAACAATGAGTGAGAATGACAATGTAACAATGGGTGAGAGTGACAATGTAACAATGGGTGAGAGTGACAATGTAACAATGGGTAAGAGAGACAATATAACAATGGGTGAGAGTGACAATGTAACAATGGGTGAGAGTGACAATGTAACAATAGGTGAGAGTGACAATGTAACAATGGGTGAGAGTGACAATGTAACAATAGGTGAGAGAGACAATATAACAATAGGTGAGAATGACAATGTAACAATAGGTGAGAGTGACAATGTAACAATAGGTGAGATTGACAATGTAACAATGAGTGAGAATGACAATGTAACAATGGGTGAGAGTGACAATGTAACAATGGGTGAGAGTGACAATGTAACAATGGGTAAGAGAGACAATATAACAATGGGTGAGAGTGACAATGTAACAATGGGTGAGAGTGACAATGTAACAATAGGTGAGAGTGACAATGTAACAATGGGTGAGAGTGACAATGTAACAATGGGTAAGAGAGACAATATAACAATAGGTGAGAATGACAATGTAACAATAGGTGAGAGTGACAATGTAACAATAGGTGAGATTGACAATGTAACAATGAGTGAGAATGACAATGTAACAATGGGTGAGAGTGACAATGTAACAATAGGTGAGAGTGACAATGTAACAATGGGTGAGAGTGACAATGTAACAATGGGTGAGAGTGACAATGTAACAATGGGTGAGGGTGACAATGTAACAATAGGTGAGAGTGACAATGTAACAATGGGTGAGAGTGACAATGTAACAATGGGTGAGAGTGACAATGTAACAATGGGTGAGAATGACAATGTAACAATAGGTGAGAGTGACAATGTAACAATAGGTGAGAGTGACAATGTAACAATGGGTAAGAGAGACAATATAACAATAGGTGAGAATGACAATGTAACAATAGGTGAGAGTGACAATGTAACAATAGGTGAGATTGACAATGTAACAATGAGTGAGAATGACAATGTAACAATGGGTGAGAGTGACAATGTAACAATAGGTGAGATTGACAATGTAACAATGAGTGAGAATGACAATGTAACAATGGGTAAGAGAGACAATATAACAATGGGTGAGAGTGACAATGTAACAATGGGTAAGAGAGACAATATAACAATAGGTGAGAGTGACAATGTAACAATAGGTGAGAATGACAATGTAACAATGAGTGAGAGTGACAATGTAACAATAGGTGAGAGTGACAATGTAACAATGGGTGAGAATGACAATGTAACAATGAGTGAGAGTGACAATGTAACAATGGGTGAGAGTGACACTGTTACAATGGGTGAGAGTGACAATGTAACAATAGGTGAGAATGACAATGTAACAATAGGTGAGAGTGACAATGTAACAATGAGTGAGAATGACAATGTAACAATGGGTAAGAGAGACAATATAACAATAGGTGAGAGTGACAATGTAACAATAGGTGAGAATGACAATGTAACAATGAGTGAGAGTGACAATGTAACAATAGGTGAGAGTGACAATGTAACAATGGGTGAGAATGACAATGTAACAATGAGTGAGAGTGACAATGTAACAATAGGTGAGAGTGACAATATAACAATAGGTGAGAGTGACAATGTAACAATAGGTGAGAGTGACAATGTAACAATGGGTGAGAGTGACAATGTAACAATAGGTGAGAGTGACAATGTAACAATGGGTGAGAGTGACACTGTTACAATGGGTGAGAGTGACAATGTAACAATAGGTGAGAGTGACAATGTAACAATAGGTGAGAGTGACAATGTAACAATGGGTAAGAGAGACAATATAACAATGGGTGAGAATGACAATGTAACAATAGGTGAGATTGACAATGTAACAATGAGTGAGAATGACAATGTAACAATGGGTAAGAGAGACAATATAACAATGGGTGAGAATGACAATGTAACAATAGGTGAGAATGACAATGTAACAATAGGTGAGAATGACAATGTAACAATAGGTGAGAGTGACAATGTAACAATGGGTAAGAGAGACAATATAACAATAGGTGAGAGTGACAATGTAACAATAGGTGAGAATGACAATGTAACAATGAGTGAGAGTGACAATGTAACAATAGGTGAGAGTGACAATGTAACAATGGGTGAGAATGACAATGTAACAATGAGTGAGAGTGACAATGTAACAATGGGTGAGAGTGACACTGTTACAATGGGTGAGAGTGACACTGTTACAATGGGTGAGAGTGACAATGTAACAATAGGTGAGAGTGACAATGTAACAATAGGTGAGAATGACAATGTAACAATAGGTGAGAGTGACAATGTAACAATAGGTGAGAGTAACATGGAAACAACGTATGACTGTAACAATGTATAACTGTAACAATGTATCAGTGTGACATTGTATGAGTGTATCAGTGTAACAATGTATGAGCGTGACAATGTATAAGTGTAACAATGTATGAGTGTGACAACATAACAATGTATCAGTGCGACAATGTATCAATCTGACAATGAGTATGAGTGTGACAACATAACAATGTCTGAGTGTGACAACGTAACAATGTATCAGTCTGACAGTGTAACAATGTATCAGTCTGACAGTGTAACAATGTATCAGTCTGACAATGTAACAATGTATCAGTCTGACAATGTAACAATGTATCAGTCTGACAATGTAACAATGTATCAGTCTGACAATGTAACAATGTATGAGTGTAACAACGTGACAATGTATCAGTGTGACAACCTAACAATGTATCAGTGTGACTCGTAGAAGGATGGACGTAATGCAGAGACGAGCCGAGGGGTCAAAAGCCCGGTTGGCACTCACCTGCTCCGCTCCCCATAACAAAGCGGGCAGTTTACCTTTACCCATCCAGCCAGCCAAAGCTTCCCTCAGGTGGTCAGTATAGTGGGATTCCTCTGTCCCCCCAATATGAACCTGAACCACTAGGTGCCGCCGGGGGGGGGGGGGGGGGCGCACACATCGGCCCTTCCCCCTGTCCCTCACTTTCTTCTATCTCTGAGGCTCTGACATGTCCAAAACCTTTTAAAAGGTCTGGAACCAACCATCTGGTTCTTACTCCCCTGCTCTGGCTCCTACCATTTATCCCTTTGCAGCAAGAGTGACACCTAGTGTTCACATCCCCTTACTGCGCCCTCCTTTTTATCCATCACTCTCTGACAACTACCTATTCTATGTAACTAAACTTATGAGAACACTAAGCGCTCACCTAAACTGGACCAATGTTTTTCCAGTGGGTGGTGGCTTCATCTATTGTCCTGTTACCTCAGCTCACTAGTAAGTGAGCACCACTGATAGCTAAAGATGCCGGGTCACAACCAGGACCTGGGACTAATCCCAAACATGTCACCAAGGGCCTCATAGAGGTGAGTGATAGGAAGAGTTAAGAGCAATGAAGGATTAGGCAAGCCATAATGGGGTTGGATCTGGGAAGTAAGTAGTGGATTAATTGGGGTGAGCTAGTGTAGGGATGTTTTTGGGGGGTGATGATAAACACCCCACTCAACACAGAACCTGTTGGTAACAAAAAGAGGCTGAGACTTCGCTAAGTGGAAGAGTGGGTTAAATGTTTGGTGTGCCTGTGCCTCCACCCAGAATAGGGCCCTTGAAACTAATAGGGAACACCTTTCTTGGAAATAGATCAAGTTGTCTAATCAAAACAATACATTTGGAGCAGAGGGACTACTGTTCCCAGCAACCATTTACCTAGGTCGTTCACTGACACAGTCAACAACACTATGAACTTTATGTAGGTAAAGGTTAGCTTGGCAATAGAAATGAATCATACATAGTATAACACAATGACAGGCACAGCCGGGGCTTCAGTTAGTCTGTGCATATATACCTGGGTATATATAGTCTATAGTTAAATACCCCTTGACGTTGACACAAAGGTATGATTCACTCTTGACACGCAGGAGTTGATGATCAGAAATGCAGCGCAATTGAAGCTCTCCACAGGGCACACAGCCACTGGACACACAAATCAGCAGGCAGAAGGCAATGAAGAAGTTCAGGAGCAGCTACAGATGATCCCCCATGCAGGAGAACAGTGTGGTAATCTGTGAAGTGATCCAGGCTCCACTATGAAGCTGTGTAGGCAGGTGGCAGCAGCACAGTTCCTGGCAGCAAGCCGTGTGCTCAGTTCTCCTAGCATACAGGCAGTCTGTCTGATATTTATAGTCTTTGATGCCTCCAGCCAGGGGCTGCATATCCCAACTTGCAGGGGCAGGAAGTGTACCATCAGCAGCTAGAGAAAGTGATCAATGATCTCCAGCAGGCATGTAATGTTCCAGTTGCAACTGTGGTAACTGTGCGCTTCCCTACATTAGAAAGTATAGGTAAGTATTTAGAAATGGGAGGGTCTTCTTGAGCCAGAAGCTACCTACCCAGACTGCCAATGCCAGGATGAGCCTTGGCCCAAGTATATGGATGGAGGATAAAGGAGTTAGAAGGTTAGGGTGAGGGATGTTCACCAGTGTGGAGTTGTGGGGGCAGTAGAGGGCCTGGCAGACATCATGGAGGTAAGTGGTAGGAAGTCAAGAGAAAGGACAGAGGATGCAAGCCAAGTTAGGGTAGGATCTGGGAAGTAGGTAGTGGGTTAGTTGAGATATGCTAAGTAAGGGTAAGTATTGTGAGATGGCAGGGTCACTTGAGGGGGCCTAGTCATGGATGTGGGTGGTAGGAACGGTCAAGGGAAATGAAGAAGGAAGCATGCCAAGGTAAGGTAGGTTCTGGAAAGTAATTAGTGTATTAGTTGGGGGTAATTATTGGGAGATGGGAGGATCTTCATAAGCTAGAAGCTACCTACCCAAGAAGCCAATCCAAGGCACCATTTGGGTCCTAGTTATGAAGGTGAATGGTAGGAACAGTTATGGGAGATTAGGGAGGTAGCATGCCAAGGTAGTGGATTATTTAGGGTATGCTAGAAAGTATCAAGAGATGGGAGGGTCTTCTTGAGCCAGAAGCTACCTACCCAGGCAGCAATTGCTAGGCCCCATTTGGAGGAGTCCTGGCCCAGGTATAGGGAGGACCATTTGGGTCCTAGTCATAAAGGTGAATGGTAGGAACAGTTAAGGGAGATCAGGGTATTGAGAGATGGGAGGGTCTTCATGGGCTAGAAGCTACCTGCCCAAGAAGCCAATCCAAGGCACCACTTGGCGGACTTCTAGTCATGAAGGTGGATGGTAGGAACAGTTAAGTGAGATCAGGGAGGTAGGAGGCCAAGGTAGTGGATTATTTGGGGTATGCTAGAAAGTTTGGGTAAGTATTGAGAGATGGGAGGGTCTTCATGGGCCAGAAGCTAAGTACCCAGGCAGCCATTTGGAGGAGTCCTGACCCAAGTATAGGTAGAAGAAGAGAGTCAGAAGGTTTGGATAAGGGCTTTTGGAATGTTCACCAGTGTGGAGTTATTAGATGGCCTGACATATGCTGTAGCGGGGGAAGACGTATGGGCCCATCTGACCACCTTTCATGGTCCAAGCTAGAGGTCAATGCTTTCCCTGGTGGTTCTGCTAAGGTATATGATCAGCGTCTTTGGACTTGCCACTCATGGCAAACTAGGGAGCAGTCTTCCCCTATTGAGATGCTAGCAGGTCCTGCAATACTCACTTCAGGTAGATTATGGACTATTCGTAGCAGCCAGTAAGGCCAAGGTCTAACTGGTTCTTTTCCCGCCTCCAGGTGACCGCTTTCAGCGTGGCCAACCAAACAGTGATTCCGGGATACCCCAAGGCTATAACCGAGGTCTTCCCTCCGTCCGTTGCTGGAGATCACCCCCAGAGTGACCTGGACTCTGTGTACTTCTCCTTCTCCCACCAGACCGCGTTCTTCATCAAAGGCACGTACGTGTGGCGGATGGCAGCGGACAAGGAACGCCCGGATGTGCCCCAGAATGCACTGCTCCCACGCCTTCCCATTAATGAGCAGTGGTTTGATATCTGTGACGTCCACCCCTCAATGCTTATTGTGCCCAACAAATAAGATAGTCACTGATAAATACCATCAGAAGGAGACGTCGGGGAACGGTGGGCACCATATGGGCTTATGGGACATGGGCTTATGGGAACATTGGTGGTATCTCCAACTCTTTTACAGGAACTCCAGAGGTGTCCAAGAGGTTTCTCTGAAGTTAGCTGAAGTATTTACTATAGCCAGTGACCAGTGAGGCCTATATGGGACGTGAACTTTAAGGGACATCTCCAAGTTTCATACAGCGACTCCAGGGGAACAAAAATGGTTCCTCTGCAGAGGACTGCTGGATTTAATATAGCCACTAATAAGGTCCATCAGCAAAGCCATGTGGCCTTCAGTTCCTAAAGGAAGGCTCCATAATAATCGGTATCGGGGTACAGTGGGGCACTATGGGACATGAACTTACAAGAACATTGGCGGCATCTCCAAAATGTTTACATGGACTCCAGAGGAACCCAAGATGTCCCCCTGTAGCTAGCTTCAATATTAGCAATATCTATTGACCATGAGAAGAGCCATGTGGCCTCCAGTTCCCAGAGAAAGGCTTTATAATATTAGGTGTCAGAGTACAGAAGAGCCATGTGGCCTCCAGTTTCCAGAGGAAGGCTCTACCTAATATTAGGTGTCAGGGTCCAGTGTGACACTATGACATGACTTTACAGGAACAAGATGTTATCCCAAAAGTTTTTACAGAGCCTCCAGTCCAGAGGAACCAAAGACGTTCCTCTGTAGCTAGCTTCAATATTAATTATATCTAGTGACAATGAGAAGAGACGTGTGGTCTCCAGTTCCCAGGTAAATCCTCCAAAATATTAGGTGTCTTGGTAAAGTGTGACACTATGGTAAATGAATGTACAGGAACATTGGTGGTATCTCCAAAGCTTTTACGGGGACTCAAGAGGAACCAAAGGCATTCCTCTGTAGCTAGCTGCAGTATTTACTGTAGCCAGGGTAATGGTCATCCAAAGAGCCACGTAACCTCCTATTCCCAGAAGGCTACTTTAAGGGGGGGTGTGGGGCTTTATTGAACATGATCTCCAAAGTTTTTACAGGGACTCCAGAGGAACCAAAGACGTTCCTTTGTAGATAGCTTCAATATTTATTCTATTGATTGACAAGGACCATGAGAAGAGCCATGTGGCCTCCAGTTCCCAGAGGAAGGCTCCATAATATTAGGTGTCAGGGTACAGTGAGGCACTATGGGACATGGACCTGCGGAGTATTAGTAGTATCTCCAAAGCTTTTACAGGGACTCCAGAGGAACCAAATAAGTTCCTCTGTAGATAGCTTCAATATTAATTCTATTGATTGACCAGGACCATGAGAAAAGTCATGTGGCCTCCAGCTCCCAGAGGAAGGCTCCATAATATTAGGTGTCAGGGTACAGTGAGGCACTATGGGACATGGATCTGCGGAGTATTAGTAGTATCTCCAAAGCTTTTACAGGGACTTTAGAGGAACCAAAGAAGTTCCTCTGTAGATAGCTTCAATATTTATTCTATCGATTGACAAGGACCATGAGAAGAGCAATGTGGCCTCCAGTTCCCAGAGGAAGGCTCCATAATACTGGGTGTCAGTGTACAGTGGTGCACTATGGGACATGGACCTGCAGAGTATCAGTTGTATATCCAAAGCTTTTACATGGACTCCAGAGGAACCAAAGACATTCCTTTGTAGATAGCTTCAATATTTATTCTGTTGATGGACAAGGTCCATGAGAAGGGCCATGTGGGCTCCAGGTCCCAGAAGAAGACTCTATAATATTAGGTGTCAGGGTACAGTATGGGACATGGACCTGCAGAGTATTATCTCCAAAGCTTTTACAGGGACTCCAGAGGAACTAAAGAAGTTCCTTTGTAGATAGCTTCAATATTTATTCTATTGATTGACAAGGACCATGAGAAGAGCCATGTGGCCTCCAGGTCGCAGAAGAAGACTCTATAATATTAGGTGTCAGGGTACAGTGGTGCACTATGGGACATGGGTCTGCAGAGTATTAGTAGTATCTCCAAAGCTTTTACAGGGACTCCAGAGGAACCAAAGAAGTTCCTCTGTAGATAGCTTTAATATTTATTCTTGTTCCTCTGTAGATAGCTTTAATATTTATTCTATCGACTGACAAAGACCATGAGAAGAGCCACGTGGGCTCCACTTCCCAGAGGAAGGCTCCATAATATTAGGTGTCAGGGTACAGTGGGGCACTATGGGACATGGACCTGCAGAGTTCTAGTAGTTTCTCCAAAGCTTTTACAGGGACTCCAGAGGAACCAAAGAGGTTCCTCTGCAGATAAATGTTTCCTATGGCTAGGACTGGATCTCTGACATAACTAGATGAAATGGGCCTGCTCCATCAACACGTTCCTCATGGACCCAGGCCTTTGTCTCCTGGCCACCAATCACAATGAAGCCTGGGACATGGCTCGGGCTCCAGTGTTGATAAATCAGGGCCCAGTGTGACCCTCAGCGAGTGTCCAACTTCTCCTGAGGCTGTGAAACCTCTGCTTGACCTGCACTGCTCAGCAAGATAAACTTTAGACGTGTGTCACTTCCTCAGTATTACTGTAGCACAACGTTCCTTCATTTTAGGAAGAACCCCGACTGACAAGACAATAAATGATCATGCTGTGAACATCGGTCTCGTTGTGTGTTGTGTTATGTAGCTTCTTTGTCCCATCGGGTAGCTGGTAACTGGTCGGGCCATGGTGGGGCTGATGGAGGGTTAGAGGGGAAGTGTGAGAAGAAGAGACTGGATGACCAACTCCACCGGCCACTGTAGGAACCATACTCATGTGAAGGGGTTGGACTTGTATAGATAGCTTAGGCTGGTCCCACGCAATACAGCCACCCTACCTCACGGTTAGTAACGAGGGTCTCCCAGTGAGATGAGAGGGGTCGGGGCAGTCTGACCTGGCCCCATTCTGCCACAGCTAGCAGGGCCCAGGGGGCCATTGTCAGTGGGGGGGAGCGGCAGTTCTTATCTGCTTCAGAGGGGGAGATGGTCATCTTCAAGCAGTCCCTGGACACCAGGACCAGATTACACTCACCTCTGGGGAGAACATTAAGGCCTTCAGACTCCAGGGCCCTGCAGATGGGGCAGCAGAATTTCCCACCAGGTGTGGCACAGGGACCTCCCCTCCTTCACTGTCTGGCTGTGTCGCGAGAACTCGGGCCGGCTCACTCCTGGGCAATGGGACCAGAACATTGGGGAGCCCATGGCATTGGGACCCAGAACATGGGGGAGCCCATGGAGTTGGGACCAGAACATTGGGAAGCCCATGGTGATGGGACCCAGAACATGGGGGAGCCGTGATTGGCCAGTGGCGCCATGTGACCTCGTCAGTCAATCACAGGTGGAGCGTGGGAAAAGAGGTGACCCAGAACATGGGGGAGCCGTGATTGGCCAGTGGCGCCATGTGACCTCGTCAGTCAATCACAGGTGGAGCGTGGGAAAAGAGGTGACCCAGAACATGGGGGAGCTGTGATTGACCAGTGGCGCCATGTGACCTCGTCAGTCAATCACAGGTGGAGCGTGGGAAAAGAGGTGACCCAGAACATGGGGGAGCCGTGATTGGCCAGTGGCGCCATGTGACCTCGTCAGTCAATCACAGGTGGAGCGTGGGAAAAGAGGTGACCCAGAACATGGGGGAGCCGTGATTGACCAGTGGCGCCATGTGACCTCGTCAGTCAATCACAGGTGGAGCGTGGGAAAAGAGGTGACCCAGAACATGGGGGAGCCGTGATTGGCCAGTGGCACCATGTGACCTCGTCGGCCAATCACAGGTGGAGCGTGGGAAAAGAGGTGAATTTTCTTGGAGCTACAGAGTTGGGACCCCAGCAATTGGGACGTCCCTCCCCCTTCCGGAGCATTTTTTTTTGGATCCGGTCTTGACCCAGGACACATGCACTCCCCCTCCATGGGCCCCATAGCAGCTGCTTGAGCTTTAGTTTTCAGAATAGGGAGAATGTTTTTGGGTAAACATAGTGGAGTTATCTATAAACACAGCAGAGATGAGGGATGCCTCCACTGCGCGCTCCTGTCTGCGGGGGCGAGACCTGTGCAGTACAATAACTGTCACCTTGCCTGTGCGGCTGCTATGGGGCCCCAGGGGTCAGCTGAGGGTTGAGTGTTAGTGAGGTGGAGAGGTTCTCCGTACTATGATGAATGAATCATTATTTTTTTACACACCTCTAGTCCTAGAAATTCATTTTCTAACCTGTACCTGCGCTGATTATGATAATGATGATGCTGATCTGTAGGAGCCCCTCAACTTATAAGAGACCCCTCAGCCACATGTTTACCCCCTCAACTCACAAGAGAACTCTGATACCCCCCCCTTCTACTTACAGGAGAGCGTGATAAATACCCCGGACTTACATTGACTGCCTCTTGCCCCTCGTTGGTATGGAGCAGCCCTCTCATCTATCTCCTCCACACATCCCACCCCAGGATCACCAGAGACCAGGGCAATAAAAGCTACAAACACCACAGACATTTATTTCAGGCCCAGTGACATCATCACAGCTCAGTCCATTTCAAGTCCCTCAGGTGACAGGTCGATGATGTCACTGTGAGGTCACCACTGGCAAAAGTTCTATAAATAAGTTTATTAGTTTAAATAAAATTCTAACAGCGCTTCATGACATCAACCTCCACATCAGTGGCTCTGAAATAGTCCCACCATGCAAGGAGAGGCCAGGCAAAGCTGAGGGAGATGCTCCACCCCCTAATGGTCCACTAAGCATAAAATAATGGGACCTGATTGGCTGATTCAGGACTAGCTGCAGTTTGGCTCAACTTCTCCTTTGTGCTGGTCTTGAATTTTGGGAGCATTTGGTCTAGTTGTCCTGTTGATGACATCATACACTTGGGTTGCCCTCTTCTGACACACTGCTTTCTTTTGGTGACATCACAGGTTTGGGATCTTCTTCAAAGTAATCTCCTTTGGTGGGGACTTTTGGAAGAGAGTCCCCTCTGATGACATCATACACTTGGGTTGCCCTCTTCTGACACACTTCTCTCTTCTGGTGACATCATGGATTGGGATCTTCTTCAAAGTAATCTCCTTTGGTGGGGACTTTTGGAAGAGAGACCCCACTGATAACATCATATACTTGGGGTGCCTTCTTCCAACACACTTCTCTCTTCTGGTGACATCACAGGTTGGGATCTTCTTCAAAGTAATCTCCTTTGATGGTGACTTTTGGAAGGGAGACCCCAATGATGACATCATACACTTGGGTTGCCTTCTTCCGACACACTTCTCTCTTCTGGTGACATCACAGGTTGGGATGTTCTTTAAGGTAATCTGCTTTGATGAGGACTTTTGGAAGGGAGACCCCACTGATGACATCATACACCTGGGTTGTCCTCTTCCTAAACACACTTCTCTCTTCTGGTGACATCACAGGTTGGGATCTTCTTCAAAGTAATCTCCTTTGATGGTGACTTTTGGAAGGGAGACCCTACTGATGACATCATACACTTGGGTTGCCCTCTTCCGACACACTGCTCTCTTCTGGTGACATCACAGGTTGGGATAATCTTCACAGTAATCTCCTTTGGTGGTGACTTTTGGAAGGGAGACCCCACTGATGGCATCATACACCTGGGTTGTCCTCTTCCTAAACACACTTCTCTCTTCTGGTGACATCACAGGTTGGGTTCTTCTTCAAAGAAATCTCCTTTGATGGTGACTTTTGGAAGGAAGACCCCACTGATGACACCATACACTTGGGTTGTCTTATGCCGACACACTTGTCCATTGTGAGGACATTTCAGGTTGAGGTCTCCTTTGAAGAAAGTCATCTCCCTTTATGGTGACTTTTGGAAGGGAGACCCCCAGTGATGACATCATATACCGGGTCAGCTTTGACACTTGGGTTGCTCTCTGTCAACACACAGCTAGACAATGAGAGTCTTTTAGTGTCTCCGATGACCTTATGGGTTGAGGTCTTCTTTAAAGGAAAATCTTGCCTCTCATTAGAGGTTTGGAATCTTCACTGATGACATCATAAGATGATAGTCTCAGCTCGATGGTGATTACTATTGGATTTTGTTTTATAGGTCATGGAGCATCTTTGGAGAAAGTCCTCGCCTCTTATGATGATTATTGTCTGAGAGTCTCCTCTGATGACATCATGAAGTGGAAGTCTTCTCCTGATGGCAGCCATATATGATGATTATTGGCTCAGAGTCTTCTCTGATGACATCATGGCAGTGGAAGTCTCCTCCTGATTGCAGCCATACATGATGATTATTGGCTGAGAGTCTTCTCTGATGACATCATGGAAGTGGAAGTCTCCTCCTGATGGCAGCCATACACATGATGATTATTGGCTGAGAGTCTTCTCTGATGACATCATGGAAGTGGAAGTCTCCTCCTGATGGCAGCCATACACGATGATTATTGGCTGAGAGTCTTCTCTGATGACATCATGGAAGTGGAAGTCTCCTCCTGATGGCAGCCATACACGATGATTATTGGCTGAGAGTCCTCTCTGATGACATCATGAAGTGGAAGCCTCCTCCTAATGGCAGCCATACATGATGATTATTGGCTGAGAGTCTTCTCTGATGACATCATGGCAGTGGAAGTCTCCTCCTGATGGCAGCCATACATGATGATTATTGGCTGAGAGTCTTCTCTGATGACATCATGAAGTGGAAGTCTCCTCCTTATGGCAGCCATACATGTTGATTATTGGCTGAGAGTCTTCTCTGATGACATCATGGAAGTGGAAGTCTCCTCCTGATGGCATCCATACATGATGATTATTGGCTGAGAGTCTTCTCTGATGACATCATGAAGTGGAAGTCTCCTCCTTATGGCAGCCATACATGTTGATTATTGGCTGAGAGTCTTCTCTGATGACATCATGGAAGTGGAAGTCTCCTCCTAATGGCAGCCATACATGATGATTATTGGCTGAGAGTCTTCTCTGATGACATCATGAAGTGGAAGTCTCCTCCTGATGGCTGCCATACATGATGATTACTGGCTGAGAGTCTTCTCTGATGACATCATGAAGTGGAAGTCTCCTCCTGATTGCAGCCATACACGATGATTATTGGCTGAGAGTCTTCTCTGATGACATCATGGAAGTGGAAGTCTCCTCCTGATAGCAGGCATACATGATGATTATTGGCTGAGAGTCTTCTCTGATGACATCATGAAGTGGAAGTCTCCTCCTTATGGCAGCCATACATGATGATTACTGGCTGAGAGTCTTCTCTGATGACATCATGAAGTGGAATCTCCTCCTGATGGCAGCCATACATGATGATTATTGGCTGAGAGTCTTCTCTGATGACATCATGAAGTGGAAGTCTCCTCCCGATGGCAGCCATACACAATGATTATTGGCTGAGAGTCTTCTCTGATGACATCATGGAAGTGGAAGTCTCCTCCTGATGGCAGCCATACATGATGATTATTGGCTGAGAGTCTTCTCTGATGACATCATGAAGTGGAATCTCCTCCTGATGGCAGCCATACATGATGATTATTGGCTGAGAGTCTTCTCTGATGACATCATGAAGTGGAATCTCCTCCTTATGGCAGCCATACATGATGATTACTGGCTGAGAGTCTTCTCTGATGACATCATGAAGTGGAATCTCCTCCTGATGGCAGCCATACATGATGATTATTGGCTGAGAGTCTTCTCTGATGACATCATGGAAGTGGAAGTCTCCTCCCGATGGCAGCCATACACGATGATTATTGGCTGAGAGTGTTCTCTGTTGACATCATGGAAGTGGAAGTCTCCTCCTGATGGCAGCCATACACGATGATTATTGGCTGAGAGTCTTCTCTGATGACATCATGGAAGTGGAAGTCTCCTGATGGCAGCCATACATGATGATTATTGGCTGAGAGTCTTCTCTGATGACATCATGGAAGTGGAAGTCTCCTCCTGATGGCAGCCATACACGATAATTATTGGCTGAGAGTCTTCTCTGATGACATCATGAAGTGGAAGTCTTCTCCTGATGGCAGCCGTACATGATGATTATTGGCTGAGAGTCTTCTCTGATGACATCATGGAAGTGGAAGTCTCCTCCTGATGGCAGCCATACATTGTGATTATTGGCTGAGAGTCTTCTCTGATGACATCATGAAGTGGAAGTCTCCTCCTGATGGCCGCCATACATGATGATTACTGGCTGAGAGTCTTCTCTGATGACATCATGAAGTGGAAGTCTCCTCCTGATGGCCCAACATGAAAGCATGACCCAACCATCTCAATGGCCAGACTTCAATTTTATGGCCCAACATGAAAGCATGACCCAACCATCTCAATGGCCAGACTTCAATGTTATGGCCCAACATGAAAGTATGACCCAACCATCTCAATTGCCAAATACTTCAATGTTATGGTCCAACATGCAGCATGACCCAACCACCTCAATGGCCAAAGACTTCAATGTGATGGTCCAACATGAAAGCATTACCCAACCATCTCAATGGCCAAAGACTTCAATGTGATGGTCCAACATAAATCATGACCCAACCATCTTAATGGCCAAATACTTCAATGTCATGGTCCAACATGAAGCATGACCCAACCATCTCAATGGCCAAATACTTCAATGTTATGGCCCAACATGAAAGCATGACCCAACCATCTAAATGGCCAAAGACTTCAATGTTATGGTCCAACATGAAGCATGACCCAACCATCTCAATGGCCAAAGACTTCAATGTGATGGGCCATCATGAAAGCATTACCTAACCATCTCAATGGCCAAAGACTTCAATGTTATGGCCCAACATGAAGCATGACCCAACCATCTCAATGGCCGAAGACTTCAATGTTATGGCCCAACATGAAAGCAATACCCAACCATCTCAATGGCCAAAGTTATCTTCAATGGCCTTGTCAGAGTTTTTACCGGGAGTCTCTACTAAACACAGTATACCCTGGAGGTATCTCCTGATGACATCATACACTTGGGTTTCCCTTAAAGGCAATTGTACGCTTGGGTTGCTCCATGTCTTTGAGGTCATCTAATCGCGATTATTACAAGTTTCTGCTGATGACATGGTGCTGTCTTGTGATGTCATCATATGCTGGGCGCCTCTTCGGCCCAGGGCTGCAGGTTCTGTAGGGCGCAGAGCGAGGAGTTGTGAGCACACAGCGGGTCTCTGGGAAGGGAATGCTGCAGACTTTTCTGGAAGGCCTCCTGCTGAAGCTGCATCATCATACGGTTGGTCTGCTGGCGCTCTGCTTCCCGCTCCTCTGCCGTCTGTCGCCTGGAAATACAGAAGAAACACAGAGAAATCAGGAAGACAGGAAAGTCATGAATGACATCATGTTCTGCCATGATGAGGTCACTCCTAGGAGCAAAGTTATATTCTATTTTTGGAATGACCCTTCTGAGGTACTGTATAATGGTTTGGTAGGGAGACCAGTTAGTTTTAGTTCATGTTGAGCCACTGCCTTATGCTTATGCCTAGATTAACTGCTCGGATAGCTGGGTATGACCACCACAGAATGTCTCAAACCTTCCCCACCACCAGGAGGAGCTGATGTTCTCCAGATTTCAAGGTAGTGGCAAAAAGGAGTAACAGGACAGGTGTGAAGGCACCATAGGTGCTTATATGACTCCAAGCCTCCCACTGGCCAAACAAAGAATGGCCCAACATGAAGCCATGGCTCAATAGTCTCAATGGTCAAAGACCTCTAGGAATGGCCCAACATGAAACCATGGCTCAATAGTCTCAATGGTCAAAGACCTCTAGGAATGGCCCAACATGAAGCCATGGCTCAATAGCCTCAATAACCAAAGACCTCTAGGAAAGGCCCAACATGAAGCCATGTCTCAATAGTCTCAATAGCCAAAGACCTGTAAGGAATGGGCCAACATGAAGCCATGGCTCTATAGCCTCAATGGCCAAAGACCTCTAGGAATGGCCCAACATGAAGCCAAGGCTTAATAGTCTCAATGGCCAAAGACCTCTAAGGAATGGCCTGACATGAAGGAATGCTCCGATCATCTCAATGGGCAAAGACTTATAGGGATGGTTTAACAAGTGTGATCCTACCATCACAATGAAAAAAAAACTTCTAGGAAAGGCCCAACCTGAAGCCATGACCCCACTATCTCAATGGCCAAAGGTTTCTAAAAATGGTCCAAAATAAGGGCATTGTCAACCATCTCAAGAGCTGAAGACTTCTAAGAATGAAGCATGGCCCGGCCTAACCAAGCCTTCAAGGATCTGCATGAGCATGATCTGACCAAGACTTCTAGGAAAGGCCCAACATGAAGCCATGACCCTACTATCTCAATGGCCAAAGGTTTCTAATAATGGTCCAAAATCAGGCATCGTCAACCATCTCAATAGCTGAAGACTTCTAAGAATGAAAAAAGACTTCTGGGAATGTCCCAACATAAAGCTATGACCCAACCGGCTCAATAGATAAAGACTTCTAGGAATGGCCCAACATGGAGCATGACCCAACCGGCTCAATAGATAAAGACTTCTAGGAATGGCCCAACATGGAGCATGACCCAACCGGCTCCATAGATAAAAACTTCTAGGAATCGCCCAGCATGAAGCTATGACCAAACCAGTTCAATAGCTAAAGACTTCTAGGAATGGCCTAACATGGAGCATGATCCAACCGGCTCAATAGCTAAAGACTTCTAGGAATGGCCCAACATGGAACATGAACCGACCATCTCAATAGCTAAAGACTTCTAGAAATGACCCAACATGGAACATCACCCAACCGGCTCAATAGCTAAAGACTTTTGGAAATGACCCAACATGGAGCATGACCCAATCGGCTCAATAGCTAAAGAGTTTTAGGAATGGCCCAACATGGACCATGACCCAACCGGCTCAATAGCTAAAGAGTTCTAGGAATGGCCCAACATGGAGCGTGACCAACCGGCTCAATAGCTAAAGACTTCTAGGAATGGCCTAACATGGAGCATGACCCAACCAGCTCAACTTCCAATGACATCTAGGAATGGCCCAACATGGAGCATGACCCAACCAGCTCAATATCTAAAGACTTCTAAGAATGGCCCAACATGGAGCATGACCCAACCAGCTCAATATCTAAAGACTTCTAGGAATGGCCCAACATGGAGAAATGATGTTGGAGCATATTTAAAAAAAGGACTCTGCAGTGAGTGCGATACTTTGGTTGTTAGAAGTTGGTTCTGGAATAGAGGAAGAGAGTAAGTGTTAGTGACAAGCCTGAAGAAGGTGAGCCTAGTGTTCGGGGTGAGGAAGACCCCATGGCCGCCCCAGGTAAACTCACGCTGGATCCAGGTTCTGAGCCAGCCAGTAGAGCATCAAGGCATCCCAAATCAGCATACCCCTGGACAAGGCATTTACCAGGCGGCTTGGGTGTTGATCTGCTTTAGGCATTAGAAAATGGAGGTAAAGAGCCTGCACAGGATGAGGATAGATCTAGTTAGAACTTGTTACCTCAGGAGCTAGTGCTGACCCTGCACGTGTTAGCATGTGTCCCGGACATGCGAGACATGAGATCGGGTGGGATTAAGGGCTGTTGGGGTTGGAGGATATTTAAAAAAGGACTCTGCAGCGAGTTCAGTCCTTGGGTTGTTAGAATTTTGTTCTGGAAGAGAGTGGACCAAAACCCAGGATTTTATACTATCCTGGGTTTTGGTCCTTGCCCCCCGGGGCACCCAGATCGAGGGCACCCCGCTGTGTGAAACCCACAAACTCACCTCTTCCCTGGCCTATGATGCATGTGCGGCCGCTTGCCCAATCAGCGCCCTGGGGTGTTTCACCCGATTCAGTATGCCCCGGGGGCAGGGAATTGATCAGCCTGGGAATCTTATAGATTCCTGAGCCTGAAGAAAGTGAGCCTAGCGTTGGGGTTGAGGAAGACCCCATGGCAGCCCCAAGTAATCTCATGCTGGATCCAGGTCCTGAAAATGGAGGATCGGGTGGATAGCAGGGACATAGACCAGGAACAGGTGGTAGAAACAGAGAATCAGGAGGCAGGTAACAGACCAAGAACAGGTAGCAAGGACACAGACCAGGAACTGGTAGCAGAAACACAGACCAGGACTGGGTAGCAAGAAACAGACCAGGAAGACCCCATGGCCGCCCCAGGTAAACTCACGCTGGATCCAGGTCCTGAAAATGGAGGATCGGGTGGGTAGCAGGAACATGTATCAGAAACACAGAATCAGACAGCAGGTAACAGAGCAAGAACAGGTAGCAAAGACACAGACCAAGAACAGGTAGCAGAAACACAGACCAGGATTGGGTAGCAAGAAACAGACCAGGAAGACCCCATGGTTGCCCCAGGTAAATCTTACGTAGAATCCATGTCCTGAAAATAGAGGATCGGGTGGGTAGCAGGGACAGGTAGCAGAAACACAGAATCAGACAGCAGGTAGCAGAAACACAGACCAGGATTGGGTAGAAAAAACACAGACCAGGATTGGGTAGCAGGAAACAGATCAGGAAGACCCCATGGCCGCCCCAGGTAAACTCACGCTGGATCCAGGTCCTGAAAATGGAGGATCGGGTGGGTAGCAGGGACAGGTAGCAGAAACACAGAATCAGGCAGCAGGTAACAGACCAAGAACAAGTAGCAAGGACACAGACCAGGAACAGGTTGCACAAACACAGACCAGGATTGGGTAGCAGGAAACAGACCAGGAAGACCCCATGGCCGCCCCAAGTAACCTCACGCTGGATCCAGGTCCTGAAAATGGAGGATGGGGTTGGTAGCAGGGACAGGTAGCAGAAACACAGAATCAGGCAGCAGGTAACGGACCAAGAACAGGTAGCAAGGACACAGACCAGGAACAGGTAGCAGAAACAGAGACCAGGATTGGGTAGCAGCAAACAGACCAGGAAGACCCCATGGCCGCCCCAGGTAAACTCACGCTGGATCCAGGTCCTGAAAATGGAGGATCGGGTGGGTAGCAGGGGCAGGTAGCAGAAACACAGAATCAGACAGCAGGTAACGGACCAGGAACAGGTAGCAGGGACGCAGACCAGGATTGGGTAGCAGGAAACACAGACCAGAAAGACACCTTGGCCGCCCCAGGTAAACTCATACAGGATCCAGGTCCTGAAAATGGAGGATTGGGTGGGTAGCAGGGACAGGTAACAGAAACACAGAATCAGACAGCAGGTAACAGGCCAAGAACATGTAGCAAGGACACAGACCAGGAACAGGTAGCAGAAACACAAACCAGGATTGGGTAACAGGAAGACCCCATGGCCGCCCCAGTTAAACTCATGCTGGATCTAGGTCTTGAGCCAGCCAGCCGAGGGGGGTAAGACCAGTGGGACCACTGTGGCACTTGGGCACTACCACACACTGCACCTGAGACGTAGACACCGGGGGCCCCAAGGTCCAAAGAGCCACCCTCTAACAGGGTACTTATTTGATGTCACCTCACCTCCACTTGGTCCGGCGGTTCTGAAACCAGGTCTTGACCTGTGAGTCGCTCATGCGCAGGGATTTGGCGAGGGATGCCCGCTCAGCAGACGCCAGGTACTTCTGCCGGTGGAACCTCTTCTCCAGCTCACAGATCTGCAGGCGGCTAAACGAGGTCCGAGGCTTCTTCCTCTTGGGCGGTGTCCGGTTCTGATAGGGATGACCAATCCGGCGAGCCACCGAGAATGGAGGGAGAGCCGCTGAAACAGAACACGACCGCCAATGAGATGACACCGGAGAGCTGCAACAAGTATGCATACCACCCAAGTGTCCCTGATTCGGAGGGACTGTCCCTCTTTTGAGTCCATGTCCCCCTGTCCCTCGTTGTTCCCATTGGTCCCTCTTTGAGATGTAACATGCAGATCTGCAGCAATAAATCATTTGCCTATTCAAAGTGTTTCTGTTGTTGTAACTGACCTTCAACCCACCCATCCCACCCAAGGACCTACAACCCGACCATCCCACCAAAGGACCTACAACCCGACCATCCCACCCAAGGATCTACAACCCACCCATCCCACCCAAGGATCTACAACCCACCCTAGGAGCTGCAACCCACCCGAGGAGCTGCCAGCCACCCATCTCACCCAGTTAGCTGCAAGCCACCCAAGGAGCTGCAAGCCACCCATCCCACCCAGGGAGCTGCAAGCCACCCGTCCCACCTAGGGAGCTGCAAGCCACCCGTCCCACCCAGGGAACTGCAAGCCACCCGTCCCACCCAGGGAACTGCAAGCCACCCGTCCCACCCAGGGAGCTGCAATCCACCCGTCCCACCCAGGGAGCTGCAATCCACCCGTCCCACCCAGGGAGCTGCAATCCACCCGTCCCAACCAGAAAGCTGCAATCCACCCGTCCCACCCAGGGAGCTGCAATCCACCCGTCCCACCCAGGGAGCCGCAACCCACCCAGGGAGCCGCAACCCACCCGTCCCACCCAGGGAGCCGCAACCCACCCGTCCCACCCAGGGAGCTGCAACCCACCCGTCCCACCCAGGGAGCCTCAACCCACCCGTCCCACCCAGGGAGCCTCAACCCACCCGTCCCACCCAGGGAGCCTCAACCCACCCCTCCCACCCAGGGAGCCTCAACCCACCCCTCCCACCAAGGGAGCCTCAACCCACCCGTCCCACCCAGGGAGCCTCAACCCACCCGTCCCACCCAGGGAGCCTCAACCCACCCGTCCCACCCAGGGAGCCTCAACCCACCCGTCCCACCCAGGGAGCCTCAACCCACCCGTCCCACCCAGGGAGCCTCAACCCACCCGTCCCACCCAGGGAGCCTCAACCCACCCGTACCACCCAGGGAGCCTCAACCCACCCGTACCACCCAGGGAGCCTCAACCCACCCGTCCCACCCAGGGAGCCTCAACCCACCCGTCCCACCCAGGGAGCCTCAACCCACCCCTCCCACCCAGGGAGCCTCAACCCACCCGTCCCACCCAGGGAGCCTCAACCCACCCGTCCCACCCAGGGAGCCTCAACCCACCCGTCCCACCCAGGGAGCCTCAACCCACCCATCCCACCCAGGGAGCCTCAACCCACCCCTCCCACCCAGGGAGCCTCAACCCACCCCTCCCACCCAGGGAGCCTCAACCCACCCTTCCCACCCAAGGAACTACAACCCACCCTTCCCACCCAAGGAGCTACAACCCACCCTTCCCACCCAAGGAGCTACAACCCACCCTTCCTCCCAAGTAGCCACAACCCACCCTTCCCACCCAAGGAGCCGCAACCCACCCAAGGAGCTGCAACCCACCTTTTCCACCCAAGGAGCTACAACCCACCCAAGGAGCTACAACCCACCAAAGGAGCTGCAACCCACCCTTCCCACCTAAGGAGCTACAACCCACCCAAGGGGCTAAAACCTACCCTTCCCACCCAAGGATCTACAACCCACCCAAGGAGCTGCAACCCACCCTTCCCACCCAAGGAGCTGCAACCCACCCAAGGAGCCGCGAGCCACCCTTCCCACCCAAGGAGCTACAACCCACCCAAGGACCTACAACCCACCCAAGGAGCTGCAACTTACCCATCCTGACCAACGAGCCACCACCCACCCAAGGAGCTGCAACCCCTCCATCTCACCCAAGGAGCTACAACCCACCCATCCCACCGAAGGAGCTACAACCCACCCAAGAAGCCGCAGCCTACCCTCCCACCCAAGGAGCTAGAACTCACCCATCCAAGGAACTACAACCCACCCAAGGAGAAGCAACCTATCCTTCCCACCCAAGAAGCTACAACCCACCCAAGGAGCTGCAACCCACAATTCCCACCCAAGGAGCTACAACCCACCCAAGGAGCTGCAACCCCCAATTCCCACCCAAGGAGCTACAACCCACCCAAGGAGCTACAACCCACCCAAGGATCCGCAACCCACCCAAGGAGCCGCAACCCACCCTTCCCACCCAAGGAACTACAACCCACCCAAGGAGCCGCAACCCACCCTTCCCACACAAGGAGCTGCAACCCACCCTTCCCACCCAAGGAGCTGCAACCCACCCTTCCCACCCAAGGAGCTGCAACCCACCCTTCCCACCCAAGGAGCTACAACCTACCCAAGAAGCCGCAGCCTACCCTCCCACCCAAGGAGCTAGAACTCACCCACCCAAGGAGCCGCAACCCACCTTTCCCACCCAAGGAACTACAACCCACCCAAGGAGAAGCAACCTATCCTTCCCACCCAAGGAGCTACAACCCACCCAAGGAGCTGCAACCCACAATTCCCACCCAAGGAGCTACAACCCACCCAAGAAGCTACAACCCACCCAAGGAGCTAGAACTCACCCAAGGAGCTACAACCCACCCAAGGAGCCGCAACCCACCCTTCCCACTAAAGGAGCTACAACCTATCCAAGGAGCCGCAACCCACCTTTCCCACCCAAGGAACTACAACCCACCCAAGGAGCTGCAACCCACCCTTCCCACCCAAGGAGCTGCAATCCACCCTTCCCACCCAAGGAGCTGCAACCCACCCTTCCCACCCAAGGAGCTGCAACCCACCCTTCCCACCCAAGGAGCTGCAACCCACCCTTCCCACCCAAGGAGCTGCAACCCACCCTTCCCACCCAAAGAGCTGCAACCCACCCAAGGAGCTACAACCCACCCAAGGAGCCGCAACCCACCCTTCCCACCTAAGGAGCTACAACCTATCCAAGGAGCCGCAACCCACCCCTCCCACCCAAGGAGCTACAGCCCACCAAGGAGCCGCAACCCACGCTTCCCACCCAAGGAGCTGCAACCCACCCAAGGAGCTGCAACCCATCCATCCCACCCAGGGAGCTAGAACCCACCCATCCCACCCAGGGAGCTAGAACCCACCCATCCCACCCAGGGAGCTGCAATCCACCCATCCCACCCAGGGAGCTGCAAACCCACCCATCCCTCCCAGGGAGCTGCAAACCCACCCATCCCTCCCAGGGAGCTGCAAACCCACCCATCCCTCCCAGGGAGCTGCAAACCCACCCATCCCTCCCAGGGAGCTGCAACCCACCCTTCCCACCCAAAGAGCTGCAACCCACCCTTCCCACCCAAAGAGCTGCAACCCACCCAAGGAGCTACAACCCACCCAAGGAGCCGCAACCCACCCTTCCCACCTAAGGAGCTACAACCTATCCAAGGAGCCGCAACCCACCCCTCCCACCCAAGGAGCTACAGCCCACCAAGGAGCCGCAACCCACGCTTCCCACCCAAGGAGCTGCAACCCACCCAAGGAGCTGCAACCCATCCATCCCACCCAGGGAGCTAGAACCCACCCATCCCACCCAGGGAGCTAGAACCCACCCATCCCACCCAGGGAGCTAGAACCCACCCATCCCACCCAGGGAGCTGCAATCCACCCATCCCACCCAGGGAGCTGCAAACCCACCCATCCCTCCCAGGGAGCTGCAAACCCACCCATCCCTCCCAGGGAGCTGCAAACCCACCCATCCCTCCCAGGGAGCTGCAAACCCACCCATCCCTCCCAGGGAGCTGCAAACCCACCCATCCCTCCCAGGGAGCTGCAAACCCACCCATCCCTCCCAGGGAGCTGCAAACCCACCCATCCCTCCCAGGGAGCTGCAAACCCACCCATCCCACCCAGGGAGCTGCAAACCCACCCATCCCACCCAGGGAGCTGCAAACCCACCCATCCCACCCAGGGAGCTGCAAACCCACCCATCCCACCCAGGGAGCTGCAAACCCACCCATCCCACCCAGGGAGCTGCAAACCCACCCATCCCACCCAGGGAGCTGCAAACCCACCCATCCCACCCAGGGAGCTGCAAACCCACCCATCCCACCCAGGGAGCTGCAAACCCACCCATCCCACCCCGGGGAGCTGCAAACCCACCCATCCCACCCCGGGGAGCTGCAAACCCACCCATCCCACCCCGGGGAGCTGCAAACCCACCCATCCCACCCCGGGGAGCTGCAAACCCACCCATCCCACCCCGGGGAGCTGCAAACCCACCCATCCCACCCCGGGGAGCTGCAAACCCACCCATCCCACCCCGGGGAGCTGCAAACCCACCCATCCCACCCCGGGGAGCTGCAAACCCACCCATCCCACCCAGGGAGCTGCAAACCCACCCATCCCACCCAGGGAGCTGCAAACCCACCCATCCCACCCAGGGAGCTGCAAACCCACCCATCCCACCCAGGGAGCTGCAAACCCACCCATCCCACCCAGGGAGCTGCAAACCCACCCATCCCACCCAGGGAGCTGCAAACCCACCCATCCCACCCCGGGGAGCTGCAAACCCACCCATCCCACCCCGGGGAGCTGCAAACCCACCCATCCCACCCCGGGGAGCTGCAACCCACCCATCCCACCCCGGGGAGTTGCAACCCACCCATCCCACCCCGGGGAGCTGCAACCCACCCAACCCACCCCGGGGAGCTGCAACCCACCCAACCCACCCCGGGGAGCTGCAACCCACCCAACCCACCCCGGGGAGCTGCAACCCACCCAACCCACCCCGGGGAGCTGCAACCCACACAACCCACCCCGGGGAGCTGCAACCCACCCAACCCACCCCGGGGAGCTGCAACCCACCCAACCCACCCCGGGGAGCTGCAACCCACCCAACCCACCCCGGGGAGCTGCAACCCACCCAACCCACCCCGGGGAGCTGCAACCCACCCAACCCACCCCGGGGAGCTGCAACCCACCCAACCCACCCCGGGGAGCTGCAACCCACCCAACCCACCCCGGGGAGCTGCAACCCACCCAACCCACCCCGGGGAGCTGCAACCCACCCAACCCACCCCGGGGAGCTGCAACCCACCCAACCCACCCCGGGGAGCTGCAAACCCACCCAACCCACCCCGGGGAGCTGCAAACCCACCCAACCCACCCCGGGGAGCTGCAAACCCACCCAACCCACCCCGGGGAGCTGCAAACCCACCCAACCCACCCCGGGGAGCTGCAAACCCACCCAACCCACCCCGGGGAGCTGCAATCCCACCCAACCCACCCCGGGGAGCTGCAAACCCACCCAACCCACCCCGGGGAGCTGCAAACCCACCCAACCCACCCCGGGGAGCTGCAAACCCACCCAACCCACCCCGGGGAGCTGCAAACCCACCCAACCCACCCCGGGGAGCTGCAAACCCACCCAACCCACCCCGGGGAGCTGCAAACCCACCCAACCCACCCCGGGGAGCTGCAAACCCACCCAACCCACCCCGGGGAGCTGCAAACCCACCCAACCCACCCCGGGGAGCTGCAAACCCACCCAACCCACCCCGGGGAGCTGCAAACCCACCCAACCCACCCCGGGGAGTTGCAAACCCACCCAACCCACCCCGGGGAGCTGCAAACCCACCCAACCCACCCCGGGGAGCTGCTAACCCACCCAACCCACCCCGGGGAGCTGCAAACCCACCCAACCCACCCCGGGGAGCTGCAAACCCACCCAACCCACCCCGGGGAGCTGCAAACCCACCCAACCCACCCCGGGGAGCTGCAAACCCACCCAACCCACCCCGGGGAGCTGCAAACCCACCCAACCCACCCCGGGGAGCTGCAAACCCACCCAACCCACCCCGGGGAGCTGCAAACCCACCCAACCCACCCCGGGGAGCTGCAAACCCACCCAACCCACCCCGGGGAGCTGCAAACCCACCCAACCCACCCCGGGGAGCTGTAACCCACCCACCCCACCCCGGGGAGCTGTAAAGGGAGCTGTAAACCCACCCATCCTACCCCGGGGAGCTGTAACCCACCCAACCCACCCCGGGGAGCTGCAAACCCACCCATCCCACCCAGGGAGCTGCAAACCCACCCAACCCACCCCGGGGAGCTGCAACTCATCCAACCCACCCCGGGGAGCTGCAACCCACCCAACCCACCCCGGGGAGCTGCAACCCACCCAACCCACCCCGGGGAGCTGCAACCCACCCAACCCACCCAGGGAGCTGCAAACCCACCCATCCCACCCAGGGAGCTGCAAACCCACCCATCCCACCCCGGGGAGCTGCAACCCACCCATCCCACCCCGGGGAGTTGCAACCCACCCATCCCACCCCGGGGAGCTGCAACCCACCCAACCCACCCCGGGGAGCTGCAACCCACCCAACCCACCCCGGGGAGCTGCAACCCACCCAACCCACCCCGGGGAGCTGCAACCCACCCAACCCACCCCGGGGAGCTGCAACCCACCCAACCCACCCCGGGGAGCTGCAACCCACCCAACCCACCCCGGGGAGCTGCAACCCACCCAACCCACCCCGGGGAGCTGCAACCCACCCAACCCACCCCGGGGAGCCCACCCAACCCACCCCGGGGAGCTGCAACCCACCCAACCCACCCCGGGGAGCTGCAACCCACCCAACCCACCCCGGGGAGCTGCAACCCACCCAACCCACCCCGGGGAGCTGCAAACCCACCCAACCCACCCCGGGGAGCTGCAAACCCACCCAACCCACCCCGGGGAGCTGCAAACCCACCCAACCCACCCCGGGGAGCTGCAAACCCACCCAACCCACCCCGGGGAGCTGCAAACCCACCCAACCCACCCCGGGGAGCTGCAAACCCACCCAACCCACCCCGGGGAGCTGCAAACCCACCCAACCCACCCCGGGGAGCTGCAAACCCACCCAACCCACCCCGGGGAGCTGCAAACCCACCCAACCCACCCCGGGGAGCTGCAAACCCACCCAACCCACCCCGGGGAGCTGCAAACCCACCCAACCCACCCCGGGGAGCTGCAAACCCACCCAACCCACCCCGGGGAGCTGCAAACCCACCCAACCCACCCCGGGGAGTTGCAAACCCACCCAACCCACCCCGGGGAGCTGCTAACCCACCCAACCCACCCCGGGGAGCTGCAAACCCACCCAACCCACCCCGGGGAGCTGCAAACCCACCCAACCCACCCCGGGGAGCTGCAAACCCACCCAACCCACCCCGGGGAGCTGCAAACCCACCCAACCCACCCCGGGGAGCTGCAAACCCACCCAACCCACCCCGGGGAGCTGCAAACCCACCCACCCCACCCCGGGGAGCTGCAAACCCACCCAACCCACCCCGGGGAGCTGCAAACCCACCCAACCCACCCCGGGGAGCTGCAAACCCACCCAACCCACCCCGGGGAGCTGCAAACCCACCCAACCCACCCCGGGGAGCTGCAAACCCACCCAACCCACCCCGGGGAGCTGCAAACCCACCCAACCCACCCCGGGGAGCTGCAACCCACCCAACCCACCCCGGGGAGCTGTAACCCACCCACCCCACCCCGGGGAGCTGTAACCCACCCACCCCACCCCGGGGAGCTGTAAAGGGAGCTGTAAACCCACCCATCCTACCCCGGGGAGCTGTAACCCACCCAACCCACCCCGGGGAGCTGCAAACCCACCCATCCTACCCCGGGGAGCTGTAACCCACCCAACCCACCCCGGGGAGCTGCAAACCCACCCAACCCACCCCGGGGAGCTGCAAACCCACCCAACCCACCCCGGGGAGCTGCAAACCCACCCAACCGACCGCGGGGAGCTGCAAACCCACCCAACCCACCCCGGGGAGCTGCAAACCCACCCAACCCACCCCGGGGAGCTGCAACCCACCCAACCCACCCCGGGGAGCTGCAAACCCACCCAACCCACCCCGGGGAGCTGCAAACCCACCCAACCCACCCCGGGGAGCTGCAAACCCACCCAACCCACCCCGGGGAGCTGCAAACCCACCCCGGGGAGCTGCAAACCCACCCAACCCACCCCGGGGAGCTGCAAACCCACCCAACCCACCCCGGGGAGCTGCAAACCCACCCAACCCACCCCGGGGAGCTGCAAACCCACCCAACCCACCCCGGGGAGCTGCAACCCACCCAACCCACCCCGGGGAGCTGCAACCCACCCAACCCACCCCGGGGAGCTGCAAACCCACCCAACCCACCCCGGGGAGCTGCAAACCCACCCAACCCACCCCGGGGAGCTGCAAACCCACCCAACCCACCCCGGGGAGCTGCAAACCCACCCAACCCACCCCGGGGAGCTGCAAACCCACCCAACCCACCCCGGGGAGCTGCAAACCCACCCAACCCACCCCGGGGAGCTGCAAACCCACCCAACCCACCCCGGGGAGCTGCAAACCCACCCAACCCACCCCGGGGAGCTGCAAACCCACCCAACCCACCCCGGGGAGCTGCAAACCCACCCAACCCACCCCGGGGAGCTGCAAACCCACGCAACCCACCCCGGGGAGCTGCAAACCCACCCAACCCACCCCGGGGAGCTGCAAACCCACCCAACCCACCCCGGGGAGCTGCAAACCCACCCAACCCACCCCGGGGAGCTGCAAACCCACCCAACCCACCCCGGGGAGCTGCAAACCCACCCAACCCACCCCGGGGAGCTGCAAACCCACCCAACCCACCCCGGGGAGCTGCAACCCACCCAACCCACCCCGGGGAGCTGTAACCCACCCACCCCACCCCGGGGAGCTGTAACCCACCCACCCCACCCCGGGGAGCTGTAAAGGGAGCTGTAAACCCACCCATCCTACCCCGGGGAGCTGTAACCCACCCAACCCCCCCCGGGGAGCTGCAAACCCACCCAACCCACCCCGGGGAGCTGCAACCCACCCAACCCACCCCGGGGAGCTGTAACCCACCCACCCCACCCCGGGGAGCTGTAACCCACCCACCCCACCCCGGGGAGCTGTAACCCACCCAACCCACCACGGGGAGCTGCAACCCACCCAACCCACCCCGGGGAGCTGTAAAGGGAGCTGTAAACCCACCCAACCCACCCCGGGGAGCTGCAAGCCACCCAACCCACCCCGGGGAGCTGCAAGCCACCCAACCCACCCCGGGGAGCTGCAAGCCACCCAACCCACCCCGGGGAGCTGCAAGCCACCCAACCCACCCCGGGGAGCTGCAAGCCACCCAACCCACCCCGGGGAGCTGCAACCCACCCCGGGGAGCTGCAACCCACCCCGGGGAGCTGCAACCCACCCCGGGGAGCTGCAACCCACCCGTCCCACCCCGGGGAGCTGCAACCCACCCCACCCACCCCGGGGAGCTGCAACCCACCCCACCCACCCCGGGGAGCTGCAACCCACCCCACCCACCCCGGGGAGCTGCAACCCACCCCACCCACCCCGGGGAGCTGCAACCCACCCCACCCACCCCGGGGAGCTGCAACCCACCCCACCCACCCCGGGGAGCTGCAACCCACCCAACCCACCCCGGGGAGCTGCAACCCACCCAACCCACCCCGGGGAGCTGCAACCCACCCAACCCACCCCGGGGAGCTGCAACCCACCCAACCCACCCCGGGGAGCTGCAACCCACCCAACCCACCCCGGGGAGCTGCAACCCACCCAACCCACCCCGGGGAGCTGCAACCCACCCAACCCACCCCGGGGAGCTGCAACCCACCCAACCCACCCCGGGGAGCTGCAACCCACCCAACCCACCCCGGGGAGCTGCAACCCACCCAACCCACCCCGGGGAGCTGCAACCCACCCAACCCACTCCGGGGAGCTGCAACCCACCCAACCCACCCCGGGGAGCTGCAACCCACCCAACCCACCCCGGGGAGCTGCAACCCACCCAACCCACCCCGGGGAGCTGCAACCCACCCAACCCACCCCGGGGAGCTGCAACCCACCCAACCCACCCCGGGGAGCTGCAACCCACCCAACCCACCCCGGGGAGCTGCAACCCACCCAACCCACCCCGGGGAGCTGCAACCCACCCAACCCACCCCGGGGAGCTGCAACCCACCCAACCCACCCCGGGGAGCTGCAACCCACCCAACCCACCCCGGGGAGCTGCAACCCACCCAACCCACCCCGGGGAGCTGCAACCCACCCAACCCACCCCGGGGAGCTGCAACCCACCCAACCCACCCCGGGGAGCTGCAACCCACCCAACCCACCCCGGGGAGCTGCAACCCACCCAACCCACCCCGGGGAGCTGCAACCCACCCATCCCACCCCGGGGAGCTGCAACCCACCCAACCCACCCCGGGGAGCTGCAACCCACCCATCCCACCCCGGGGAGCTGCAACCCACCCATCCCACCCCGGGGAGCTGCAACCCACCCATCCCACCCCGGGGAGCTGCAACCCACCCATCCCACCCCGGGGAGCTGCAACCCACCCATCCCACCCCGGGGAGCTGCAACCCACCCATCCCACCCCGGGGAGCTGCAACCCACCCATCCCACCCCGGGGAGCTGCAACCCACCCATCCCACCCCGGGGAGCTGCAACCCACCCAACCCACCCCGGGGAGCTGCAACCCACCCAACCCACCCCGGGGAGCTGCAACCCACCCCGGGGAGCTGCAACCCACCCAACCCACCCCGGGGAGCTGCAACCCACCCAACCCACCCCGGGGAGCTGCAACCCACCCAACCCACCCCGGGGAGCTGCAACCCACCCAACCCACCCCGGGGAGCTGCAACCCACCCAACCCACCCCGGGGAGCTGCAACCCACCCAACCCACCCCGGGGAGCTGCAACCCACCCAACCCACCCCGGGGAGCTGCAACCCACCCAATCCACCCCGGGGAGCTGCAACCCACCCAACCCACCCCGGGGAGCTGCAACCCACCCAACCCACCCCGGGGAGCTGCAACCCACCCAACCCACCCCGGGGAGCTGCAACCCACCCAACCCACCCCGGGGAGCTGCAACCCACCCAACCCACCCCGGGGAGCTGCAACCCACCCAACCCACCCCGGGGAGCTGCAACCCACCCAACCCACCCCGGGGAGCTGCAACCCACCCAACCCACCCCGGGGAGCTGCAACCCACCCAACCCACCCCGGGGAGCTGCAACCCACCCAACCCACCCCGGGGAGCTGCAACCCACCCAACCCACCCCGGGGAGCTGCAACCCACCCAACCCACCCCGGGGAGCTGCAACCCACCCAACCCACCCCGGGGAGCTGCAACCCACCCAACCCACCCCGGGGAGCTGCAACCCACCCAACCCACCCCGGGGAGCTGCAACCCACCCAACCCACCCCGGGGAGCTGCAACCCACCCAACCCACCCCGGGGAGCTGCAACCCACCCAACCCACCCCGGGGAGCTGCAACCCACCCAACCCACCCCGGGGAGCTGCAACCCACCCAACCCACCCCGGGGAGCTGTAACCCACCCAACCCACCCCGGGGAGCTGTAACCCACCCAACCCACCCCGGGGAGCTGTAACCCACCCATCCCACCCCGGGGAGCTGCAACCCACCCATCCCACCCCGGGGAGCTGCAACCCACCCATCCCACCCCGGGGAGCTGCAACCCACCCATCCCACCGCGGGGAGCTGCAACCCACCCCGGGGAGCTGTAACCCACCCAACCCACCCCGGGGAGCTGTAACCCACCCAACCCATCCCGGGGAGCTGTAACCCACCCAACCCACCCCGGGGGCTGTAACCCACCCCACCCACCCCGGGGAGCTGTAACCCACCCAACCCACCCCGGGGAGCTGTAACCCACCCAACCCATCCCGGGGAGCTGTAACCCACCCAACCCACCCCGGGGGCTGTAACCCACCCCACCCACCCCGGGGAGCTGTAACCCACCCCACCCACCCCGGGGAGCTGTAACCCACCCAACCCACCCCGGGGAGCTGTAACCCACCCAACCCACCCCGGGGAGCTGTAACCCACCCAACCCACCCCGGGGAGCTGTAACCCACCCAACCCACCCCGGGGAGCTGTAACCCACCCAACCCACCCCGGGGAGCTGTAACCCACTCAACCCACCCCGGGGAGCTGTAACCCACCCAACCCACCCCGGGGAGCTGTAACCCACCCAACCCACCCCGGGGAGCTGTAACCCACCCAACCCACCCCGGGGAGCTGTAACCCACCCAACCCACCCCGGGGAGCTGTAACCCACCCAACCCACCCCGGGGAGCTGCAACCCACCCCGGGGAGCTGTAACCCACCCAACCCACCCCGGGGAGCTGTAACCCACCCAACCCACCCCGGGGAGCTGTAACCCACCCAACCCACCCCGGGGAGCTGTAACCCACCCAACCCACCCCGGGGAGCTGTAACCCACCCAACCCACCCCGGGGAGCTGTAACCCACCCAACCCACCCCGGGGAGCTGTATCCCACCCAACCCACCACGGGGGGAGCTGTAACCCACCCAACCCACCCCGGGGAGCTGCAACCCACCCAACCCACCCCGGGGAGCTGCAACCCACCCAACCCACCCCGGGGAGCTGCAACCCACCCAACCCACCCCGGGGAGCTGCAACCCACCCAACCCACCCCGGGGAGCTGCAACCCACCCAACCCACCCCGGGGAGCTGCAACCCACCCAACCCACCCCGGGGAGCTGCAACCCACCCAACCCACCCCGGGGAGCTGCAACCCACCCAACCCACCCCGGGGAGCTGCAACCCACCCAACCCACCCCGGGGAGCTGCAACCCACCCAACCCACCCCGGGGAGCTGCAACCCACCCAACCCACCCCGGGGAGCTGCAACCCACCCATCCCACCCCGGGGAGCTGCAACCCACCCATCCCACCCCGGGGAGCTGCAACCCACCCATCCCACCCCGGGGAGCTGCAACCCACCCATCCCACCCCGGGGAGCTGCAACCCACCCATCCCACCCCGGGGAGCTGCAACCCACCCATCCCACCCCGGGGAGCTGCAACCCACCCATCCCACCCCGGGGAGCTGCAACCCACCCATCCCACCCCGGGGAGCTGCAACCCACCCATCCCACCCCGGGGAGCTGCAACCCACCCATCCCACCCCGGGGAGCTGCAACCCACCCAACCCACCCCGGGGAGCTGTAACCCACTCAACCCACCCCGGGGAGCTGTAACCCACCCAACCCATCCCGGGGAGCTGTATCCCACCCAACCCACCACGGGGGGAGCTGTAACCCACCCATCCCACCCCGGGGAGCTGCAACCCACCCAACCCACCCCGGGGAGCTGCAACCCACCCAACCCACCCCGGGGAGCTGCAACCCACCCAACCCACCCCGGGGAGCTGCAACCCACCCAACCCACCCCGGGGAGCTGCAACCCACCCAACCCACCCCGGGGAGCTGCAACCCACCCAACCCACCCCGGGGAGCTGCAACCCACCCAACCCACCCCGGGGAGCTGCAACCCACCCACCCCACCCCGGGGAGCTGCAACCCACCCAACCCACCCCGGGGAGCTGCAACCCACCCAACCCACCCCGGGGAGCTGCAACCCACCCAACCCACCCCGGGGAGCTGCAACCCACCCCGGGGAGCTGCAACCCACCCCGGGGAGCTGCAACCCACCCATCCCACCCCGGGGAGCTGCAACCCACCCATCCCACCCCGGGGAGCTGCAACCCACCCATCCCACCCCGGGGAGCTGCAACCCACCCATCCCACCCCGGGGAGCTGCAACCCACCCATCCCACCCCGGGGAGCTGCAACCCACCCATCCCACCCCGGGGAGCTTCAACCCACCCAACCCACCCCGGGGAGCTGCAACCCACCCAACCCACCCCGGGGAGCTGCAACCCACCCAACCCACCCCGGGGAGCTGCAACCCACCCAACCCACCCCGGGGAGCTGCAACCCACCCAACCCACCCCGGGGAGCTGCAAACCACCCACCCCACCCCGGGGAGCTGCAACCCACCCACCCCACCCCGGGGAGCTGCAACCCACCCATCCCACCCCACCCCGGGGAGCTGCAACCCACCCATCCCACCCCACCCCGGGGAGCTGCAACCCACCCATCCCACCCCACCCCGGGGAGCTGCAACCCACCCATCCCACCCCACCCCGGGAAGCTGCAACCCACCCAACCCACCCCGGGAAGCTGCAACCCACCCAACCCACCCCGGGAAGCTGCAACCCACCCCGGGAAGCTGCAACCCACCCAACCCACCCCGGGAAGCTGCAACCCACCCAACCCACCCCGGGAAGCTGCAACCCACCCAACCCACCCCGGGAAGCTGCAACCCACCCAACCCACCCCGGGAAGCTGCAACCCACCCCGGGAAGCTGCAACCCACCCCGGGGAGCTGCAACCCACCCATCCCCCACCCATCCCACCCCGGGGAGCTGCAACCCACCCAACCCACCCAGGGAGCTGCAACCCACCCATCCCACCCCGGGGAGCTGCAACCCACCCATCCCACCCCGGGGAGCTGCAACCCACCCATCCCACCCCGGGGAGCTGCAACCCACCCATCCCACCCCGGGGAGCTGCAACCCACCCATCCCACCCCGGGGAGCTGCAACCCACCCATCCCACCCCGGGGAGCTGCAACCCACCCATCCCACCCCGGGGAGCTGCAACCCACCCATCCCACCCAGGGAGCTGCAACCCACCCATCCCACCCTGGGAGCTGCAACCCACCCATCCCACCCAGGGAGCTGCAACCCACCCATCCCACCCTGGGAGCTGCAACCCACCCATCCCACCCCGGGGAGCTGCAACCCACCCAACCCACCCCGGGGAGCTGCAACCCACCCAACCCACCCCGGGGAGCTGCAACCCACCCAACCCACCCCGGGGAGCTGCAACCCACCCAACCCACCCCGGGGAGCTGCAACCCACCCAACCCACCCCGGGGAGCTGCAACCCACCCAACCCACCCCGGGGAGCTGCAACCCACCCAACCCACCCCGGGGAGCTGCAACCCACCCAACCCACCCCGGGGAGCTGCAAAGGGGGAGCTGCAACCCACCCATCCCACCCCGGGGAGCTGCAAAGGGGGAGCTGCAACCCACCCATCCCACCCCGGGGAGCTGCAAAAATCCCACCCGTCCCACCCCGGGGAGCTGCAACCCACCCATCCCACCCCCGGGGAGCTGTAACCCACCCATCCCACCCCCGGGGAGCTGCAAACCCACCCACCCCACCCCGGGGAGCTGCAACCCCACCCACCCCACCCCGGGGAGCAGCAAACCCACCCAACCCACCCCGGGGAGCTGCAACCCACCCAACCCACCCCGGGGAGCTGCAACCCACCCAACCCACCCCGGGGAGCTGCAACCCACCCAACCCACCCCGGGGAGCTGCAACCCACCCATCCAACCCCACCCCAGGGAGCTGCAACCCACCCATCCCACCCCACCCCGGGGAGCTGCAACCCACCCATCCCACCCCACCCCGGGGAGCTGCAACCCACCCATCCCACCCCACCCCGGGGAGCTGCAACCCACCCAACCCACCCCGGGGAGCTGCAACCCACCCATCCCACCCCACCCCGGGGAGCTGCAACCCACCCAACCCACCCCGGGAAGCTGCAACCCACCCAACCCACCCCGGGAAGCTGCAACCCACCCAACCCACCCCGGGAAGCTGCAACCCACCCAACCCACCCCGGGAAGCTGCAACCCACCCAACCCACCCCGGGAAGCTGCAACCCACCCAACCCACCCCGGGGAGCTGCAACCCACCCAACCCACCCCACCCCGGGGAGCTGCAACCCACCCAACCCACCCCACCCCGGGGAGCTGCAACCCACCCAACCCACCCCACCCCGGGGAGCTGCAATCCACCCAACCCACCCAACCCAACCCGGGGAGCGGCAACCCACCCAACCCACCCCGGGGAGCTGCAACCCACCCAACCCACCCCGGGGAGCTGCAACCCACCCAACCCACCCCGGGGAGCTGCAAAGGGGGAGCTGCAACCCACCCATCCCACCCCGGGGAGCTGCAAAGGGGGAGCTGCAACCCACCCATCCCACCCCGGGGAGCTGCAAAAATCCCACCCGTCCCACCCCGGGGAGCTGCAACCCACCCATCCCACCCCCGGGGAGCTGTAACCCACCCATCCCACCCCCGGGGAGCTGCAAACCCACCCACCCCACCCCGGGGAGCTGCAACCCCACCCACCCCACCCCGGGGAGCAGCAAACCCACCCAACCCACCCCGGGGAGCTGCAACCCACCCAACCCACCCCGGGGAGCTGCAACCCACCCCGGGGAGCTGCAACCCACCCAACCCACCCCGGGGAGCTGCAACCCACCCAACCCACCCCGGGGAGCTGCAACCCACCCATCCAACCCCACCCCAGGGAGCTGCAACCCACCCATCCCACCCCACCCCGGGGAGCTGCAACCCACCCATCCCACCCCACCCCGGGGAGCTGCAACCCACCCATCCCACCCCACCCCGGGGAGCTGCAACCCACCCAACCCACCCCGGGGAGCTGCAACCCACCCAACCCACCCCGGGGAGCTGCAACCCACCCAACCCACCCCGGGGAGCTGCAACCCACCCAACCCACCCCGGGGAGCTGCAACCCACCCAACCCACCCCGGGGAGCTGCAACCCACCCATCCAACCCCACCCCAGGGAGCTGCAACCCACCCATCCCACCCCACCCCGGGGAGCTGCAACCCACCCATCCCACCCCACCCCGGGGAGCTGCAACCCACCCAACCCACCCCGGGAAGCTGCAACCCACCCAACCCACCCCGGGAAGCTGCAACCCACCCAACCCACCCCGGGAAGCTGCAACCCACCCAACCCACCCCGGGGAGCTGCAACCCACCCAACCCACCCCACCCCGGGGAGCTGCAATCCACCCAACCCACCCCACCCCGGGGAGCTGCAACCCACCCAACCCAACCCGGGGAGCGGCAACCCACCCAACCCACCCCGGGGAGCTGCAACCCACCCAACCCACCCCGGGGAGCTGCAACCCACCCAACCCACCCCGGGGAGCTGCAACCCACCCAACCCACCCCGGGGAGCTGCAACCCACCCCGGGGAGCTGCAACCCACCCATCCCACCCAGGAAGCTGTAACCCACCCAACCCACCCCGGGGAGCTGCAAAGGGGGAGCTGCAACCCACCCATCCCACCCCGGGGAGCTGCAAAGGGGGAGCTGCAACCCACCCATCCCACCCAGGAAGCTGTAACCCACCCAACCCACCCCGGGGAGCTGCAAAGGGGGAGCTGCAACCCACCCATCCCACCCCGGGGAGCTGCAAACCCACCCACCCCACCCCGGGGAGCTGCAAACCCACCCAACCCACCCCGGGGAGCTGCAACCCACCCATCCCACCCCGGGGAGCTGCAACCCACCCATCCCACCCCGGGGAGCTGCAACCCACCCATCCCACCCCGGGGAGCTGCAACCCACCCATCCCACCCCGGGGAGCTGCAACCCACCCATCCCACCCCGGGGAGCTGCAACCCACCCATCCCACCCCGGGGAGCTGCAACCCACCCATCCCACCCCGGGGAGCTGCAAACCCACCCACCCCACCCCGGGGAGCTGCAAACCCACCCATCCCACCCCGGGGAGCTGCAAACCCACCCATCCCACCCCGGGGAGCTGCAACCCACCCATCCCACCCCGGGGAGCTGCAACCCACCCATCCCACCCCGGGGAGCTGCAACCCACCCATCCCACCCCGGGGAGCTGCAACCCACCCATCCCACCCCGGGGAGCTGCAACCCACCCATCCCACCCCGGGGAGCTGCAACCCACCCATCCCACCCCGGGGAGCTGCAACCCACCCATCCCACCCCGGGGAGCTGCAACCCACCCATCCCACCCCGGGGAGCTGCAACCCACCCATCCCACCCCGGGGAGCTGCAACCCACCCATCCCACCCCGGGGAGCTGCAACCCACCCATCCCACCCCGGGGAGCTGCAACCCACCCATCCCACCCCGGGGAGCTGCAACCCACCCAACCCACCCCGGGGAGCTGCAACCCACCCAACCCACCCCGGGGAGCTGCAACCCACCCAACCCACCCCGGGGAGCTGCAACCCACCCAACCCACCCCGGGGAGCTGCAACCCACCCAACCCACCCCGGGGAGCTGCAACCCACCCAACCCACCCCGGGGAGCTGCAACCCACCCAACCCACCCCGGGGAGCTGCAACCCACCCAACCCACCCCGGGGAGCTGCAACCCACCCAACCCACCCCGGGGAGCTGCAACCCACCCAACCCACCCCGGGGAGCTGCAACCCACCCAACCCACCCCGGGGAGCTGCAACCCACCCAACCCACCCCGGGGAGCTGCAACCCACCCAACCCACCCCGGGGAGCTGCAACCCACCCAACCCACCCCGGGGAGCTGCAACCCACCCAACCCACCCTGGGGAGCTGCAACCCACCCAACCCACCCTGGGGAGCTGCAACCCACCCAACCCACCCTGGGGAGCTGCAACCCAACCAACCCACCCTGGGGAGCTGCAACCCACCCAACCCACCCTGGGGAGCTGCAACCCACCCAACCCACCCTGGGGAGCTGCAACCCACCCAACCCACCCCGGGGAGCTGCAACCCACCCAACCCACCCCGGGGAGCTGCAAGCCACCCAACCCACCCCGGGGAGCTGCAACCCACCCAACCCACCCCGGGGAGCTGCAACCCACCCAACCCACCCCGGGGAGCTGCAACCCACCCAACCCACCCCGGGGAGCTGCAACCCACCCAACCCACCCCGGGGAGCTGCAACCCACCCATCCCACCCAGGGAGCTGCTAACCCACCTGAGAAGCTGCAACCCGCCCATCCCAACCAAGGAGCCACAACCCACCCAAGGGGCTGCAACCCCTCCATCCCACCTAAGGAGCTACAACCCACCCATCCCACCCAAGGACCTGCAACCCATTCAAGAAGCTGAAAGCCATCCATCCCACCCAAGGAGCTACAACTCACCCAAGGAGCTGCAACCCAACCAAGGAGCTGCAACCCACCAATCCCACCCAAGGAGCTGCAACCCATCCAAGAAGCTGAAAGCCACCCACCCCACCCAAGGAACTGCAACCCACCGAAGCAGCTGCAACTCATCCATCCCACCCAAGGAGCTAAAACCTACCCAAGGAGCTGCAACCCACCACAGGAGCAGCAACCCGCCCAAAGAGCTGCGGCCAACCCATCCCACCCAGGGATCTGCAACCCACCCCAGGAGTTGCAACCCACCCATCCCTCCCCTCCTCAGTGGCCCGATGCTCCCCAAAAGCCCAGCTCACCTGTAATGTGGTTCTTGGCCATCCTTCTGCTGCTCTCCATCCAGGGGAAGCTAAGTCCGGGAAGATTGGTCATTCCTCCAATATTGGACAGTGTTGTGGCCCCCTGGCCGGGTCCCATCTGTGGCAGGGGCCTGTGGGCCGGCACCCTGATGACACCGGCTGGTCTGACGTTGACGTTCATGCTGACATCCATCCTCATATTGAGGCTGTAGGACGAGCTGCTGGGGTTATACATGGTGCAGTAGGCGCTGGATTCATGGTGCTCATGTTCACCAGTCCGAGAATATGAGTAGCCAACCGTCTGCTCGGGGCCGTTCAGAATCTGATCGATGCCGAAGCTGATGGGCTCGTGGTGACTGGTGGTGTCTTGTGCCATTGTCAAGTGATCCATAAATCATGAGGAGCAGAGGGTGAAGGTCCAGGAAACCTGACCTCCTCTCCCAGAGATTTCTGGATAGGGTTTGATGATCAAGAATGATCTAGAATATGAAGGTATGTCGATGGACCTTATAGAGCTGGAAGAATGCTCTGGACATACGTGGTCCTTATTTTTGTGCGTGGTTGGTTGGTTAGTTATTGTTGGCCAATACCTATGATCTTGCTGAATGATCAAGTAGGATCAGATATCAGCATAGACCTGCAAGTCAAGGTAGACCAGTTATAGTGGGTTCCCGTGAGGATCAAAAGATAGAAGTTCAATTTTCTTTGCAATGTAGAATTTCGAAGGCCAACAATCTTCTGAACCATGGGAAAAAATCTGATAACTTGGTATAGCATCCAGAAAAAAACTATTATCTTGGGTGGGAGGTCAGGAAATCATGAGGGCTAGGTGCAGAGTCTAATGATATTGGGATACATAAGAAAGGTCCAGAATGAAGTGCAGGGATTTGGGAGCTTTTAGAGTATGACACCAAGAAGACTGGAAACCTTAGAGAACACTAGGGATCCACTGGAGACCATAGAGATAGGTAGTGATAGATGCCTACCTTGAGGAACAGTTCAAAGATGGTTGTCTATCTTGGGGCACAGTCTGGAGATGATTGCCTATCTTGGACATAACCTGGAGATGATTGTCTTAGTTGGGAAACAGTTTGGAGATGATTGTATTTCTTGTCACAGTCTGGAGATGATTGTCTATCTTGGGTCACAGTCTGGAGATGAGTGTCTACCTTGGGTCACAGTCTGGAGAAAATTGTCTAGCTTGGAGTCTGGAGATGATTTTTCATCTCGGGTCACAGTCTGGAGATGATTGTCTATCTTTGGTCACAGTCTGAAGATGTTTGTCTATCTTGGGTCAAAGTCTGGAGATGATTGTCTTGGTGGGGACTCAGTGTGGAGATGATTGTCTATCTTGGGTCAAAGTCTGGAGATGATTGTCTTGGTTGGGGCACAGTCTGGAGATGATTGTCTTGGTTGGGACACGGTGTGGAGATGATTGTCTATCTTGGGTAACAGTCTGGAGATGACTGTTGTCTATCTTGGGTAACAGTCGGGAGATGACTGTCTATCTTGGGGCACAGTCTGGAGATGATTGTCTATCTTGGGTCAAAGTCTGGAGATGATTGTCTTGGTTGGGACACAGTTTGAAGATGATTGTCTTGGTTGGAACACAGTCTGGAGATGATTGTCTTGGTTGGGACACAGTCTGGAGATGATTTTCTATCTTGGGTCACAGTCTGGAGATGATTTTCTATCTTGGGTCACAGTCTGGAGATGATTGTCTATCTTGGGTCACAGTCTGGAGATGATTGTCTATCTTGGGGCACAGTCTGGAGATGACTGTCTATCTTGGGTCACAGTCTGGAAATGATTGTCTATCTTGGGGCAGAGTCTGGAGTTGATTGTCTATCTTGGGTCACAGTCTGGAGATGATTGTCTATCTTGGGTCACAGTCTGGAGATGATTGTCTATCTTGGGTCACAATGCTGGGGCCCATGTGGTGTTGGGGGCAATGCTGGGGCACAGACTGTGTTAGGGACAATGCTGGGTCCCCATGTGGTGTTGGGGGCAATGCTGGGGTACGAGCTGTGGTAGGGTCAGGGTCAGTTCTGGGTCATCACCTGAGTTAGAGGGGGTTGGGGTGAGGCGCTGCTGGTGCAGAATGAGATCAGTGATAGTCATATAGCAAAACTATTTGAGCAGGGCAGATATTGGGGGTGGTCAATATCCAACAAGAAGTCAAAGTCCTCCATCTCTTTGCCCCTCACATTATAGTCCTTGTAAAACTCCAAAGTGATCTTCTTGTCAGGTTACCACTTTCCAGGTAGGTCCTTTTTTGGAGGGTTCTCCTGATTAATATCTTGTCTAGGAAAGCCCTGGTGGGCTGGTTCTATTGATCGATTGAGAAAGAAAGCCCAGGTAGGTCCTTTGGTTGGCTCATTCTCCTGATTGATAATTTGAAGGGGAAGACGGGGTAGGTCCTTTTTTGGTTGGTTCTCCTGATGAATATCTGGAACCCAGATAGGTCCTTTGTTGGCAGGTTCTCCTGAGTGATAATTTAAAGAGGAAGCCCAGGTAGGTCCTTTGGTTGACTGGTTCTCCAAATTTTTGATTGAAAGAGGAAGCCCAGGTAGGTCAGTTTGTCAGTAGGTTCTCCTGATTGATAATTTAAGAGGAAGCCAAGGTAGGTCCTTTGGTTCCCTGGTTCTCCTAATTGATGATTTAAAGAGGAAGCCCAGGTAAGTCCTTTGGTTCCCTGGTTCTCCTGATTGATAATTTAAAAGAGGAGGCCCAGGTAGGTCCTTTGGTTCGCTGGTTCTCTTGGTTGATAATTTAAGAGAGGAGACCCAGGTAGATGTTTTGGTTGGCTGGTTCTCCTAACTGATTATTTAAAACTGAAGACCGGGTAGGTCCTTTGGTCGACTGCTTCTCCTGATTGATAATTTGAAGGGGAAAACCAGGTAGGTCCTTTTTTGGTCGGTTCTCCTGATGAATATCTGGAACCCAGGTAAGTTCTTTTTTAAATAGTTTTCCTGACCGATAATTTAGAGTAAAAGCCTAGGTAGGTTCTTTGTTAGGTGGTTTCCTGATCTCAGGGAGAGTAGGTACCTCATGTCCTCTGTTTCCTGATGTCACAGATATCTCCACCCAAAGGTTGTCCTCTGTGTCTCTGGTACAGTCTCCTGGGCCGGTCTTCCATCTTCTACCTACACCTGTTTACGGTTGTGATAAGGTCCATCAAGGATTTGTGTCTCTAAAGCTCTACATCAATATGTTGTCCTCTATGGTTGAGAAGATGTCCTCCTGGAGGTCCGACCTGTTCTCCACGCGAGGCTCTCCCTGCCGCGGGGCAGTTAGAAGAGGATAACACCAGACATGGGACCACAGCAGACCCGTCCCATCCTTCTCTCCTCCTGTGTCTGCCCCGGCAATGACAGAGTCCAGACCCCTCACCAAATTAGAGGCCCCCACCCTGAGGCGTAACCATGACATTAACCCATTTGTCTCTGAAGAGAAGCAGGAGGAAGAGGCCAACTCCAGTCACTGCATCTCATCAGATCCGGCCAAAGACAGGGCTACACCGTGTCCATCCTCACCTGACGCCGTATCTCACCTGGGCTGCCGAAGGTGAGGCCAGCACCTCAATACTGACACCTGTGACATCACAGAGACCTCTACTGCATCAGTCACTTACCTAGAAAGATGACTTCACAGAGACCTCTCCTGCATCAGTCACTCACCTAGAAAGATGACATCACAGAGACTTCTCCTGCATCAGTCACTTACCTAGAAAGATGACATCACAGAGACTTCTCCTGCATCAGTCACTTACCTAGAAAGATGACATCACAGAGACTTATCCTGGATCAGTCACTTACCTAGAAAGATGACATCACAGAGACTTATCCTGCATCAGTCACTTACCTAGAAAGATGACATCACAGACACCTCTCCTGCATCAGTCACTCACCTAGAAAGATGACATCACAGAGACTTATCCTGGATCAGTCACTTACCTAGAAAGATGACATCACAGAGACTTATCCTGGATCAGTCACTTACCTAGAAAGATGACATCACAGAGACCTTTCCTGCATCAGTCACTCACCTAGAAAGATGACATCACAGACACCTCTCCTGCATCAGTCACTCACCTAGAAAGATGACATCACAGAGACCTCTCCTGCATCAGTCACTCACCTACAAAGATGACATCACAGAGACTTATCCTGGATCAGTCACTTACCTAGAAAGATGACATCACAGAGATCTTTCCTGCATCAGTCACTCACCTAGAAAGATGACATCACAGAGACTTCTCCTGCACCTATCAATCAAAAAAACATGACATCAAAATGATCAGAGCCATTAGAAATAGCAACACTATAATAATAATATTATTATTATATTAATAAAGCACCATCCTAATACACGGCCCAGATATTTATTACAATTATTTCTTTCCTAAAACCGATATAAAAATAGGGACTGTATCATATGATGCCAGCGTTTCATTCGAAAAACTTTATTAGTTCATTAAAGGAACATAAAATAATAATAATAATATTATGTTTATAAAGCGTCATCCTAATACACAGCACAGATATTAATTACAATTATTTCTTTCCTACAACTGTTAACTGTAAAAAAAACGTTATTAGTTAATTAAAAAACATACAATATTATTAATTATTATTATTATCGTCGTTATTAATGAAGAAAAATACAAATAAATAATAGAAAGAAAATACAATAAATCATAAAAATAATAACTGAATAATATGTTTCTGTAAAGTATTACGTCTTGCCATTTTTAAACAGCATGTCATATTTTATTGCATATTATTACTATTATTAACACTACTTATTAATAAATTCATATTCTCATATAATTGTATTTTATTTTATTTTAATATTAGATCATCAGCTCATATGGACGTCTCTCTTCACATCCCGAGTTGTATTGTGCTATTGTTTTTTGTTTTTTTGTTTTTTTGCCATTTTAATATAGAAACGATTGTTTCATACGATTCGTAATCAATCAATAATCTTCCAATGTTTGCTTTTACATTTCTTCTTTTTTTATAATCAATAAAGCGACGTTATGCGTGGTGAGTGTGTCACCATAACTACTAATTATAATAATAAATGTATTATTATTAGTATTACTATTATTTGTATTATTAATATGTGGTGAGAGTTTCACTTTTATAGGAAAATGTTATTATAAATGTATTATAAAATAACAGCATCATCCAATGCCCCTAATAATAATAATAATAATAATAATGTTACTATGATAATAATAGCAGTAATGTCACTAGAAATGAAGTATATAATAACAGCATAAAAATGTAATTGAGAAGAATATATATTATTAATAATATATATAATAATAATAATATATATATATATATATATATATATATATATATATATATATATATATACATATATATATATATTATAATATATTATTAAAATTATTATTACTATTATTTCTGTTTGTGTGGTGAGTATGTCCCTAATATATGAACATGTTACTGACAATAGATGTAATGTGAATATAATATAATAATAGTATCAAAACAATGCTACGAACATTTTAATAATAACTATAATAATAATTGCTGTTTGGTGAGTTTTTCACTAATGTACATGTTGCTAAGATGATAATAGCACTAATGAATTACCGTATATAATAGCTACATAAAACAATGCTACAAAAAAGAATTATTATAATAAATATAATAATAATAATAATAATAATAATGTTACTATGATGATAATAGCAGTAATGTCACTAGAAATGAAATATATAATAACAGCATAAAAATGTAATTGAGAAGAATATATATTATTAATTATATATATATATATATATCAAAAAATATAAATAGAAAACACAGAGCACACAATAACAAAGGAATTCCTAATGTCTCTAGTGAGACACAAATAAATGCATCAAAAAAAGTCCAAAAACGTGAAAAAATAACGGGTATCCCACGGTGCATGCACTTCACATGAAAACGTGCTGAAACCTCCACCAAATGTGCAAATTCTTACCGACTCCGCAGATAAAAAGAGCCTTCAAACATTGGTAACCAACGTTACTACCCCCTGTGGGTTTCCGTGTGGATAAAACTCAAACCGATGCTTCAACTTTAAATATCAAATCCAATTCATATGTGTACGGACACCACTTCAAAGAGACCACAATCTCAATAGTACTTCCGGATGTTAACAATTCATTTCATGGATGTAAAGAAGGAAGAGAAATATAGTGTAATACTGCTAAAAAATTCCTCTCCTTTATTAGATACTCAAGAAATGCACTCACATGATATACAGGTATAAAAAAGCATTCAATATAGTAACGATCTCACCGGCGCCGGAATCAGACAATCTCTCAATCCTTTCCAAGTGCCTGGCTGAATAATTCCAAACGATAAAAAAGTATTCCTGGGTCCACCGCTCGCCACCGCCGACGCGTTTCGTTGCCGCAAGGCAACTTTAACTAGGCTGCCTAGTTAAAGTTGCCTTGCGGCAACGAAACGCGTCGGCGGTGGCGAGCGGTGGACCCAGGAATACTTTTTTATCGTTTGGAATTATTCAGCCAGGCACTTGGAAAGGATTGAGAGATTGTCTGATTCCGGCGCCGGTGAGATCGTTACTATATTGAATGCTTTTTTATACCTGTATATCATGTGAGTGCATTTCTTGAGTATCTAATAAAGGAGAGGAATTTTTTAGCAGTATTACACTATATTTCTCTTCCTTCTTTACATCCATGAAATGAATTGTTAACATCCGGAAGTACTATTGAGATTGTGGTCTCTTTGAAGTGGTGTCCGTACACATATGAATTGGATTTGATATTTAAAGTTGAAGCATCGGTTTGAGTTTTATCCACACGGAAACCCACAGGGGGTAGTAACGTTGGTTACCAATGTTTGAAGGCTCTTTTTATCTGCGGAGTCGGTAAGAATTTGCACATTTGGTGGAGGTTTCAGCACGTTTTCATGTGAAGTGCATGCACCGTGGGATACCCGTTATTTTTTCACGTTTTTGGACTTTTTTTGATGCATTTATTTGTGTCTCACTAGAGACATTAGGAATTCCTTTGTTATTGTGTGCTCTGTGTTTTCTATTTATATTTTTTGACAATTGTTTGGGTCTTTTCTAGAGATAAGGACTTACACACGTTGAGCACTATATGTTTCATTGTTCTATATTTCTATTAATTTAGCGCGGTTCTAGGTCTTTGATTTTTCACAGACATCATTTTCACATATATATATATATATATATTATAATATATTATTAAAATTATTATTACTATTATTTCTGTTTGTGTGGTGAGTATGTCCCTAATATATGAACATGTTACTGACAATATAATAGCTACATAAAACAATGCTACAAAAAAGAATTATTATAATAAATATAATAATAATAATAATTTCTGTTACTGTGTTGAGTATTTAACTAATACATACACTAATACATGTTCCTATGTTACCGAGATGATTGATAATAGCAGTAATGTCATTATAAATGAATTGTATAATAAGAGCACAAAAACACTGCTACTAAAAAGAATAATAATATTCTGTATATTTTCTGATATATGAGCATGTTACTGACAATTGTTGTAATATGAAACTAATATAATAATAGAATAAGGACGATGCTACTAATATTACATTTTAGTCATAAATATAATAATATTAATAATGACTAAATCAAAGAAGGTTAGTGTAAAAATAATTATATATTAACTAGTATATTGAAATGATTATTAATAATAAGAATAAGGAAACAGCTTTAATTGAATAAATATCCTCATTATAGCGACAGTATTTATTATCTTTATTTTATTATTATTTTATACTATTTCTGCTTTATGAACGATATACGCTTGGATGCGTGAAAACCTCTTTGGTTTATTTTTCCAGTGCCGGACAATCCTCCACCAAACGCCAGATAGAAACCAAATGCCGTTAGCGGGAAATACTAATGCTGTTAATGACGGTAATAAAGCAATTCAAACAAAATAATACTAATATGGAGATCATATATCACATCGACTTAGGAGCTCGGGAAGATCCCACGGGGATCGAAGTACGGAAGCCAACAGTGTGATCTTGTGTTGTGTTTATTGTTGGTTTTGTCGGACATAGTTATACATAATAATAATAATAAAAAGAAATAAAAAAACAATAATATAATAATAATATAATATGACTGATAGGTGCAGGAGAGGTCTCTGTGGTGTCATCTTATATAAAATATATAATATATAATATAAAAATAATACAAACAAATACGAAATAAAAATAATAAAAAATAATGTCAGTATGTTGTTGTAAATAAAATAACAATAAAACTAATAAAAACAAATTGCTTAGAAATGTAAAGAAAAACAAAAAGTTAAAAAGAAAAAATATAAATAATTGAAACCAGTGTCCTGACGGGCAATTAGTGGAGGTGGGGGAGGGGGGTCCTGACTGGGTTCTATGTGCTGCAGCCAGACAACGAGTAATCAACAGAGTCATGATAATTGTTATTTTAACACATAAAAAAAAGGTGCAAAAAAAAATATTTGCTCTCATTTTTTCTGAAAAAAGTCACCTGCCCATGTGATCACAGTTACACTCGCTTCACTAAGGGGCCGCATAGCGGCAGCTCCACCAGTAATGTCATATTTATGAGGCGGAAAAATGTTTAGCACCTAGTGCACTGTAGCGTTCTATGAGGCCGATTCATTAATAGCGACATGTAGCGACAGTTGAGCGACTGTAGCAGTATTTTCACAGCGCCCGCTAGTAGTCGCTGTGCTTGGCCGTTGTTCGGTAGTTGATAGCGACTCAGTCGGTTTGCCGTAATGTTGAATATTGGGTGACGAGTCACTATTTGACAGGTTCCGCACTGTATGGGAGCGCATGATAGCGACTGGCCCTAGCGACCGGCTCCCACCATATTCATTAACAAATCACGCTCAAAAAATTCTCGCGCTGTGAAATGCTTGTTTAAACCCCAGAGCGCTGGCGGCGATGGGTTAAAAGCCGTTTTTTAACCCCCAAACAACCATATTTTTGGAAACCAAAAAAAAAACAATTTTTTAAAATAATTTAGTAATATGAATACATTAATATCAGACCTGTAATATCAATTCTGCACAATTTTTTTTTTTTTTTTACCTTAAAAAAATTATCGAAAATGGCAGAAGTGGTCACAGAATTTTTCAAATGTAAAAAAAAAAAAAAATTAATAACAATTAATTATTAATATTTAAAGATTGTTCCATTGAAATGCATAGGAGAGCGCCAGGTAGCGAGAGGTCATACCTGTCGCTGTTCAAGGTCGGACGCTGGCGCTGTGGGCTGAGGCTGGAATAATGATAAATGAGTCGCTATATGGCGCTATCTCAGTCGCTAAGCAGGATCGGCTTGATAAATGTGTGATTGTGGTGGGGAGCCGGCGTTCTCGTGGCAGTGACCGTCATTACCGGTCGCTCACCAGACGCTACCTGTCGCTATTCTTTCATAAATAAGGGCCTATGTATCAGGAGCACGGGTCTTTGGTTAGTATTAATACTATTTTTTATTATTATTATTATTATTAATAATAATATTATTACTACTACAATTGGTATTAATATTATTGTTACTATTGGTATTGCTATTATTTTATTATTATTATTATTACTACCAAAACTTATATTAGAATAATAATTATAATTATTATTATTGTTGTTATTATTGTATTTTATCATATTTCATCTACAATTTCTATATTCGGTCATGTTGGCATTAGAAACCAGTTTCTGTAGAAATCACCGGCAGATGCAGCAGTGAATAATAAAAGGAGGCTAATGGAAATTATTTTGTGTTTAACTCCCCCACAGGCTGCTGTGATTTGGTAAAATTATTTTAATTAAAGCGGAACAAAACCCAGATGGAACTATATGACTAAACGTTATTATTAATAATAATAATACATTATAATATAATTATTAAATAAAAAAGAAGAGTAATACATTATAATATAATTATTAAATAAAAAAGAAGAGTAATACATTATAATATAATTATTAAATAATATAGTAGAGTAATAGATTATAATAAAATTATTAAATAATATAGAAGAGTAATACATTATAAAATAATTATTAAATAATATAGTAGAGTAATACATTTTAGTATAATTATTAAATAATATAGAAGAGTAATACATTATAAAATAATTATTAAATAATATAGAAGAGTAGTAAGTTATAATATAATATAATTATTATAAAAAACTTACAAATACAAGGGGACAACGACATCTTAACAGAAAAAAATTTCAAACAAATTGATTTATTATTGCAGTTGTCTATTTAATAAAGCTCTATACAATGTGGAATAATTATAATATGATATTGTCCTCATTTCCTGAAGCAATATAACGAGCGCAGAGATAATGGCCCCTATTGTGCTGCCGGTGCGTAGTTGAGGGAATGAAATAAATGGAGCCGAAGTCTCCTCCATGTTTCTGAGAAGAGGGTTTGGGGGGGGGGGGGGCTTCAGCCATCATAAGATATAAGTAATGTTGTTCCAACACAAATTCATCACCTGGGTCCAGCCCTCCGAGGAGCTAAGGTCCTGACCCAAATTCATCACCTGGGTCCTGCCCTCCGAAAAGCTAAGGTCCTGACCCAAATCCATCACCTGGGTCCTGCCCTCCGAGGAGCTAAAGTCCTCACTCAAATCCATCACCTGGGTCCTGCCCTCTGAGGAGCTGAGGTCCTGACCCAAATTCATCACCTGGGTCCAGCCCTCCGAGAAGCTAAGGTCCTGACCCAAATCCATCACCTGGGTCTTGCCCTCCGAGGAGCTAAGGTGCTGACCCAAATCCATCCCCTGGGTCCTGCCCTCCGAGAAGCTAAGGTCCTGACCCAAATTCATCACCTGGGTCCTGCCCTCCGAGGAGCTAAGGTCCTGACCCAAATTCATCATCTGGGTCCTGCCCTCCGAGAAGCTAAGGTCCTGACCCAAATTCATCACCTGGGTCCTGCCCTCCGAGGAGCTAAGGTCCTGACCCAAATCCATCACCTGGGTCCAGCCCTCCGAGGAGCTAAGGTCCTGACCCAAATTCATCACCTGGGTCCAGCCCTCCGAAAAGCTAAGGTCCTGACCCAAATCCATCACCTGGGTCCAGCCCTCCGAGGAGCTAAGGTCCTGACCCAAATCCATCACCTGGGTTCTGCCCTCCGAGAAGCTAAGGTCCTGACCCAAATTCATCACCTGGGTCCAGCCCTCTGAAAAGCTAAGGTCCTGACCCAAATCCATCACCTGGGTCCAGCCCTCCGAGAAGCTAAGGTCCTGACCCAAATCCATCACCTGGGTCCTGCCCTCCGAGGAGCTAAGGTCCTGACCCAAATTCATCACCTGGGTCCTGCCCTCCGAGAAGCTAAGGTCCTGACCCAAATCCATCACCTGGGTCCAGCCCTCCGAGGAGCTAAGGTCCTGACCCAAATTCATCATCTGGGTCCAGCCCTCCGAGGAGCTAAGGTCCTGACCCAAATCCATCACCTGGGTCCAGCCCTCCGAGGAGCTAAGGTCCTGACCCAAATCCATCACCCGGGTCCAGCCCTCCGAGGAGCTAAGGTCCTGACCCAAATCCATCACCTGGGTCCTGCCCTCCGAGGAGCTAAAGTCCTCACCCAAATCTATCACCTGGGTCCGGCCCTCCGAGGAATTAAGGTGCTGACCCAAATCCATCCCCTGGGTCCTGCCCTCCGAGGAGCTAAGGTCCTGACCCAAATTCATCACCTGGGTCCTGCCCTCCGAGGAGCTAAGGTCCTGACCCAAATTCATCATCTGTGTCCTGCCCTCCGAGAAGCTAAGGTCCTGACCCAAATTCATCATCTGGGTCCTGCCCTCCGAGAAGCTAAGGTCCTGACCCAAATTCATCACCTGGGTCCAGCCCTCCGAGGAGCTAAGGTCCTGACCCAAATTCATCACCTGGGTCCGGCCCTCCGAGGAGCTAAGGTCCTGACCCAAATTCATCACCTGGGTCCTGCCCTCCGAGGAGCTAAGGTCCTGACCAAAATTCATCACCTGGGTCCGGCCCTCCGAGGAGCTAAGGTCCTGACCCAAATTCATCACCTGGGTCCTGCCCTCCGAGGAGCTAAGGTCCTGACCCAAATTCATTACCTGGGTCCTGCCCTCCGAGGAGCTAAGGTCCTGACCCAAATCCATCACCTGGATCCAGCCCTCCGAGGAGCTAAGGTCCTGACCCAAATTCATCACCTGGCTCCTGCCCTCCTAGGAGTTAAGGTCCTGACCCAAATTCATCCCCTGGGTCCTGCCCTCCGAGGAGCTAAGGTCCTGACCCAAATTCATCACCTGGGTCCTGCCCTCTGAGGAGCTAAGGTCCTGACCCAAATTCATCACCTCGGTCCGGCCCTCCGAGGAGCTAAGGTCCTGACCCAAATCCATCACCTGGGTCCGGCCCTCCGAGGAGCTAAGGTCCTGACCCAAATCCATCACCTGTGTACGGCCCTCCGAGGAGCTAAGATCCTGACCCCAATTCATCACCTGGGTCCGGCCCTCCGAGGAGCTAAGTTCCTGACCCACATTCATCACCTGGGTCCTGCCCTCCGAGGAGCTAAGGTCCTGACCCTTATTTATCACCTGGGTCCTGCCCTCCGAGGAGCTAAGGTCCTGACCCAAATTCATCACCTTGGTCCGGCCCTCCGAGGAGCTAAGTTCCTGACCCACATTCATCACCTGGGTCCTGCCCTCCGAGGAGCTAAGGTCCTGACCCTTATTTATCACCTGGGTCCTGCCCTCCGAGGAGCTAAGGTCCTGACCCAAATTCATCACCTGGGTCCGGCCCTCCGAGGAGCTAAGGTCCTGACCCAAATTCATCACCTGGGTCCTGCCCTCCGAGGAGCTAAGGTCCTGACCCAAATTCATTACCTGGGTCCTGCCCTCCGAGGAGCTAAGGTCCTGACCCAAATCCATCACCTGGATCCAGCCCTACGAGGAGCTAAGGTCCTGACCCAAATTCATCACCTGGCTCCTGCCCTCCTAGGAGTTAAGGTCCTGACCCAAATTCATCCCCTGGGTCCTGCCCTCCGAGGAGCTAAGGTCCTGACCCAAATTCATCACCTGGGTCCGGCCCTCCGAGGAGCTAAGGTCCTGACCCAAATTCATCACCTGGGTCCTGCCCTCCGAGGAGCTAAGGTCCTGACCCAAATTCATCACCTGGGTCCTGCCCTCCGAGGAGCTAAGGTCCTGACCCAAATTCATCACCTCGGTCCGGCCCTCCGAGGAGCTAATGTCCTGACCCAAATTCATCACCTGGCTCCTGCCCTCCTAGGAGCTAAGGTCCTGACCCAAATTCATCACCTTGGTCCGCCCTCCGAGGAGCTAAGGTCCTGACCCAAATTCATCACCTGGGTCCTGCCCTCCGAGGAGCTAAGGTCCTGACCCAAATTCATCACCTCGGTCCGGCCCTCCGAGGAGCTAATGTCCTGACCCAAATTCATCACCTGGCTCCTGCCCTCCTAGGAGCTAAGGTCTTGACCCTTATTCATCACCTGGGTCCGGCCCTCCGAAGAGCTAAGGTCCTGACCCAAATTCATCACCTGGGTCCTGCCCTCCGAGGAGCTAAGGTCCTGACCCAAATTCATTATCTGGGTCCTGCCCTCCTAGGAGCTAAGGTCCTGACCCAAATTCATCATCTGGGTCCGGCACTCCGAGGAGCTAAGATCCTGACCCTTATTCATCACCTGGGTCCAGCCCTCTGAGGAGCTAAGGTCCTGACCCAAATTCATCACCTGGGTCCTGCCCTCCGAGGAGCTAAGGTCCTGACCCAAATTCATCACCTGGCTCCTGCCCTCCTAGGAGCTAAGGTCCTGAACCAAATTCATCACCTGGGTCCTGCCCTCCTTGGAGTTAAGGTCCTGACCCAAATTCATCACCTGGGTCCTGCCCTCCGAGGAGCTAAGGTCCTGACCCAAATTCATCACCTGGGTCCTGCCCTCCTTGGAGTTAAGGTCCTGACCCAAATTCATCACCTGGGTCCTGCCCTCCGAGGAGCTAAGGTCCTGACCCAAATCTATCACCTGGGTCCTGCCCTCCGAGGAGCTAAGGTCCTGACCCAAATTCATCACCTGGGTCCGGCCCTCCGAGGAGCTAAGGTCCTGACCCAAATTCATCACCTGGGTCCTGCCCTCCGAGGAGCTAAGGTCCTGACCCAAATTCATCAACTGGGTCCTGCCCTCCAAGGAGCTAAGGTACTGACCCTCATTCATCACCTGGGTCCAGCCCTCCGAGGAGCTAAGGTCCTGACCCAAATTCATCAACTGGGTCCTGCCCTCCAAGGAGCTAAGGTACTGACCCTCATTCATCAACTGGGTCCTGCCCTCCAAGGAGCTAAGGTCCTGACCCAAATTCATCACCTGGGTCCTGCCCTCCTTGGAGTTAAGGTCCTGACCCAAATTCATCACTTTGGTCCTGCCCTCCGAGGAGCTAAGGTCCTGACCCAAATTCATCAACTGGGTCCTGCCCTTCAAGGAGCTAAGGTCCTGACCCAAATTCATCACCTGGGTCCAGCCCTCCTTGGAGTTAAGGTCCTGACCCAAATTCATCACTTTGGTCCTGCCCTCCAAGGAGCTAAGGTCCTGACCCAAATTCATCAACTGGGTCCTGCCCTTCAAGGAGCTACGGTCCTGACCCAAATTCATCAAATGGGTCCTGCCCTCCAAGGAGCTAAGGTACTGACCCTCATTCATCACCTGGGTCCAGCCCTCCTAAGAGCTAAGGTCCTGACCCAAATTCATCACCTGGGTCCTGCCCTCCTTGGAGTTAAGGTCCTGACCCAAATTCATCACTTTGGTCCTGCCCTCCGAGGAGCTAAGGTCCTGACCCACGTGTCCGCCCCCACATCTGGGGCTCTTTGCACTATTTGCCCGCAGACTCCATCCCCTCAGAATAGACGTCTCATGGTGTTTCCAGGCCCCGTGGAGGGGGGGGGGGGGCCGGGTCCTCCATCCCTGTGCGTTGCTGACCCTCCAGGAAGGGGTTAATGCGGGCGGCGGGCACGCGCGACGCCGTAATGGAATTACCTAAATTTGGGCCGGAGCCATCTGCCCGGGGAGACGCCGCGATGGCGGGAGAGCGCTGTCACCATGACATCTTCCATGGATCTAATTTCCTCCTCATCAGGAGGCCGCACGCCCCCGTCGTGTCTCCGCCGCCATGGCGCGGGGGGCTCCGGACCCTCTGTGAGCAGATGTCCCTATGTGGAGACCATGCCGGGGTCACGCTCACCCCGGGGGGCCCACCATCAATAGGGGCCGTATTGCTAGACGGGGCCCCTGATGTCTCCGCTGCCGCCTAATAGTCACCTGCTGCTATTGCTCTTTATCCCTTGGTGGTATAGGGTGCGTATAAGGTCTTAGGGGCCCCTAGGATAGGTCCCTGGGGACCCTAAATAGTAGAGGTTGGTTTTTGGGTATCTGGCGGATGGTTTGAGGGGGCGAACATTGCCTTAGGGGCCTTAGAGGTAACAAGTGTGTCCCCAGGCAGTATAGAAGGGTTGTTTGATGGGATGGGTGGCATATTAGGCCCTAGGGGTCACACACAAGGGAGTAGGGGGACCCTAAATGGTAAAGGCGGAGCTATGGTATGAGAGACCCATATGTTGTCTAAGGGGCTCTTGAACATTATAGGTGGCATATAAGGTCCTAGGGGTCACACACTGGGCTTTAATGACATAGGGGCAGATAAGGTCCTAGGGGTCACACACTGGGCTTTAATGACATGAGGGGCAGATAAGGTCCTAGGGGTCACACACTGGACTTTAATGACATGAGGGCAGATAAGGTCCTAGGGGTCACACACTGGGCTTTAATGACATGAGGGCAGATAAGGTCCTAGGGGTCACACACTGGGCTTTAATGACATAGGGGCAGATAAGGTCCTAGGGGTCACACACTGGGCTTTAATGACATGAGGGCAGATAAGGTCCTAGGGGTCACACATTGGGCTTTAATGACATAGGGGCAGATAAGGTCCTAGGGGGTCACACACTGGGCTTTAATGACATAGGGGGCAGATAAGGTCCTAGGGGTCACACATTGGGCTTTAATGACATAGGGGGCAGATAAGGTCCTAGGGGTCACACATTGGGCTTTAATGACATAGGGGCAGATAAGGTCCTAGGGGTCACACATTGGGCTTTAATGACATAGGGGCAGATAAGGTCCTAGGGGTCACACATTGGGCTTTAATGACATAGGGGGCAGATAAGGTCCTAGGGGTCACACATTGGGCTTTAATGACATAGGGGCAGATAAGGTCCTAGGGGTCACACACTGGGCTTTAATGACATAGGGGCAGATAAGGTCCTAGGGGTCACACACTGGGCTTTAATGACATGAGGGCAGATAAGGTCCTAGGGGTCACACATTGGGCTTTAATGACATAGGGGCAGATAAGGTCCTAGGGGGTCACACACTGGGCTTTAATGACATAGGGGGCAGATAAGGTCCTAGGGGTCACACATTGGGCTTTAATGACATAGGGGGCAGATAAGGTCCTAGGGGTCACACATTGGGCTTTAATGACATAGGGGGCAGATAAGGTCCTAGGGGTCACACACTGGGCTTTAATGACATAGGGGCAGATAAGGTCCTAGGGGGTCACACACTGGGCTTTAATGACATAGGGGGCAGATAAGGTCCTAGGGGGTCACACACTGGGCTTTAATGACATAGGGGGCAGATAAGGTCCTAGGGGGTCACACACTGGGCTTTAATGACATAGGGGGCAGATAAGGTCCTAGGGGTCACACACTGGGCTTTAATGACATAGGGGCAGATAAGGTCCTAGGGGTCACACACTGGGCTTTAATGACATGAGGGCAGATAAGGTCCTAGGGGTCACACATTGGGCTTTAATGACATAGGGGCAGATAAGGTCCTAGGGGGTCACACACTGGGCTTTAATGACATAGGGGGCAGATAAGGTCCTAGGGGGTCACACACTGGGCTTTAATGACATAGGGGGCAGATAAGGTCCTAGGGGTCACACACTGGGCTTTAATGACATAGGGGCAGATAAGGTCCTAGGGGTCACACACTGGGCTTTAATGACATGAGGGCAGATAAGGTCGTAGGGGGTCACACACTGGGCTTTAATGACATAGGGGGCAGATAAGGTCCTAGGGGTCACACATTGGGCTTTAATGACATGAGGGCAGATAAGGTCCTAGGGGTCACACACTGGGCTTTAATGACATAGGGGGCAGATAAGGTCCTAGGGGGTCACACACTGGGCTTTAATGACATAGGGGGCAGATAAGGTCCTAGGGGTCACACACTGGGCTTTAATGACATGAGGGCAGATAAGGTCCTAGGGGTCACACACTGGGCTTTAATGACATAGGGGGCAGATAAGGTCCTAGGGGTCACACACTGGGCTTTAATGACATAGGGGGCAGATAAGGCTCTAGGGGCCACACACTGGGCTTTAATGACATAGGGGGCAGATAAGACTCTAGGGGTCACACACTGGGCTTTAATGACATAGGGGGCAGATAAGGCCCTAGGGGGTCACACACTGGGCTTTAATGACATGGGGGCAGATAAGGTCCTAGGGGTCACACACTGGGCTTTAATGACATAGAGGGCAGATAAGGCTCTAGGGGCCACACACAGGGCTTTAATGACATAGGGGGGCAGATAAGGTCCTAGGGGGTCACACACTGGGCTTTAATGACATAGGGGGCAGATAAGGTCCTAGGGGTCACACACTGGGCTTTAATGACCTAGGGGGCAGATAAGGTCCTAGGGGTCACACTCTGGGCTTTAATGACATAGGGGGCAGATAAGGTCCTAGGGGTCACACACTGGGCTTTAATGACATAGAGGGCAGATAAGGCTCTAGGGGCCACACACAGGGCTTTAATGACATAGGGGGGCAGATAAGGTCCTAGGGGTCATACACTGGGCTTTAATGACATAGGGGCAGATAAGGTCCTAGGGGTCACACACTGGGCTTTAATGACATAGGGGGCAGATAAGGTCCTAGGGGTCACACACTGGGCTTTAATGACATAGGGGGCAGATAAGGTCCTAGGGGTCACACACTGGGCTTTAATGACATAGGGGGCAGATAAGGTCCTAGGGGTCACACACTGGGCTTTAATGACATAGGGGGCAGATAAGGTCCTAGGGGGTCACACACTGGGCTTTAATGACATAGGGGCAGATAATGTTCTAGGGGTCACACACTGGGCTTTAATGGCATGAGGGGCAGATAAGGTCCTAGGGGTCACACACTGGGCTTTAATGACATAGGGGCAGATAATGTTCTAGGGGTCACACACTGGGCTTTAATGACATAGGGGGCAGATAAGGTCCTAGGGGTCACACACTGGGCTTTAATGACATAGGGGGCCGATAAGGCTCTAGGGATCACACACTGGGCTTTAATGGCATGAGGGGCAGATAAGGTCCTAGGGGGTCACACACTGGGCTTTAATGACATAGGGGCAGATAAGGTCCTAGGGATCACACACTGGGCTTTAATGGCATGAGGGGCAGATAAGGTCCTAGGGGGTCACACACTGGGCTTTTATGACATAGGGGCAGATAAGGTCCTAGGGATCACACACTGGGCTTTAATGGCATGAGGGGCAGATAAGGTCCTAGGGGGTCATACACTGGGCTTTAATGACATAGGGGCAGATAAGGTCCTAGGGGTCACACACTGGGCTTTAATGACATAGGGGCAGATAAGGTCCTAGGGGTCACACACTGGGCTTTAATGGCATAGGGGGCAGATAAGGTCCTAGGGGGTCACACACTGGGCTTTAATGACATAGGGGGCAGATAAGGTCCTAGGGGTCACACACTGGGCTTTAATGACATAGGGGGCAGATAAGGTCCTAGGGGGTCACACACTGGGCTTTAATGGCATGAGGGGCAGATAAGGTCCTAGGGGGTCACACACTGGGCTTTAATGGCATGAGGGGCAGATAAGGTCCTAGGGGGTCATACACTGGGCTTTAATGACATAGGGGCAGATAAGGTCCTAGGGGGTCACACACTGGGCTTTAATGACATAGGGGGCAGATAAGGTCCTAGGGGGTCACACACTGGGCTTTAATGACATAGGGGGCAGATAAGGTCCTAGGGGGTCACACACTGGGCTTTAATGGCATGAGGGGCAGATAAGGTCCTAGGGGGTCACACACTGGGCTTTAATGACATAGGGGCAGATAAGGTCCTAGGGGTCACACACTGGGCTTTAATGACATAGGGGCAGATAAGGTCCTAGGGGTCACACACTGGGCTTTAATGACATAGGGGGCAGATAAGGTCCTAGGGGGTCACACACTGGGCTTTAATGACATAGGGGGCAGATAAGGTCCTAGGGATCACACACTGGGCTTTAATGGCATGAGGGGCAGATAAGGTCCTAGGGGTCACACACTGGGCGTTAATGGCATGAGGGGCAGATAAGGTCCTAGGGGTCATACACTGGGCTTTAATGACATAGGGGGCAGATAAGGTCCTAGGGGTCATACACTGGGCTTTAATGACATAGGGGGCAGATAAGGTCCTAGGGGTCATACACTGGGCTTTAATGACATAGGGGGCAGATAAGGTCCTAGGGGGTCATACACTGGGCTTTAATGACATAGGGGCAGATAAGGTCCTAGGGGTCACACACTGGGCCTTAATGGTATAGGGGGCAGATAAGGTCCTAGGGGGTCACACACTGGGCTTTAATGACATAGGGGCAGATAAGGTCCTAGGGGGTCATACACTGGGCTTTAATGACATAGGGGCAGATAAGGTCCTAGGGGATCACACACTGGGCTTTAATGACATAGGGGCAGATAATGTTCTAGGGGTCACACACTGGGCTTTAATGACATAGGGGGCAGATAAGGCTCTAGGGCGTCACACACTGGGCTTTAATGACATAGGGGGCAGATAAGGCTCTAGGGCGTCACACACTGGGCTTTAATGACATAGGGGGCAGATAAGGCTCTAGGGCGTCACACACTGGGCTTTAATGACATAGGGGCAGATAAGGCTCTAGGGGTCACACACTGGGCTTTAATGACATAGGGGCAGATAATGTTCTAGGGGTCACACACTGGGCTTTAATGACATAGGGGGCAGATAAGGCTCTAGGGCGTCACACACTGGGCTTTAATGACATAGGGGGCAGATAAGGTCCTAGGGGTCACACACTGGGCTTTAATGACATAGGGGGCAGATAAGGTCCTAGGGGGTCACACACTGGGCTTTAATGACATAGGGGCAGATAATGTTCTAGGGGTCACACACTGGGCTTTAATGACATAGGGGGCAGATAAGGTCCTAGGGGGTCACACACTGGGCTTTAATGACATAGGGGGCAGATAAGGTCCTAGGGGGTCACACACTGGGCTTTAATGACATAGGGGGCAGATAAGGTCCTAGGGGGTCACACACTGGGCTTTAATGACATAGGGGGCAGATAAGGTCCTAGGGGTCACACACTGGGCTTTAATGACATAGGGGCAGATAAGGTCCTAGGGGTCACACACTGGGCTTTAATGACATGAGGGCAGATAAGGTCCTAGGGGTCACACATTGGGCTTTAATGACATAGGGGCAGATAAGGTCCTAGGGGGTCACACACTGGGCTTTAATGACATAGGGGGCAGATAAGGTCCTAGGGGGTCACACACTGGGCTTTAATGACATAGGGGGCAGATAAGGTCCTAGGGGTCACACACTGGGCTTTAATGACATAGGGGCAGATAAGGTCGTAGGGGGTCACACACTGGGCTTTAATGACATAGGGGGCAGATAAGGTCCTAGGGGTCACACATTGGGCTTTAATGACATGAGGGCAGATAAGGTCCTAGGGGTCACACACTGGGCTTTAATGACATAGGGGGCAGATAAGGTCCTAGGGGGTCACACACTGGGCTTTAATGACATAGGGGGCAGATAAGGTCCTAGGGGTCACACACTGGGCTTTAATGACATGAGGGCAGATAAGGTCCTAGGGGTCACACACTGGGCTTTAATGACATAGGGGGCAGATAAGGTCCTAGGGGTCACACACTGGGCTTTAATGACATAGGGGGCAGATAAGGCTCTAGGGGCCACACACTGGGCTTTAATGACATAGGGGGCAGATAAGACTCTAGGGGTCACACACTGGGCTTTAATGACATAGGGGGCAGATAAGGCCCTAGGGGGTCACACACTGGGCTTTAATGACATGGGGGCAGATAAGGTCCTAGGGGTCACACACTGGGCTTTAATGACATAGAGGGCAGATAAGGCTCTAGGGGCCACACACAGGGCTTTAATGACATAGGGGGGCAGATAAGGTCCTAGGGGGTCACACACTGGGCTTTAATGACCTAGGGGGCAGATAAGGTCCTAGGGGTCACACTCTGGGCTTTAATGACATAGGGGGCAGATAAGGTCCTAGGGGTCACACACTGGGCTTTAATGACATAGAGGGCAGATAAGGCTCTAGGGGCCACACACAGGGCTTTAATGACATAGGGGGGCAGATAAGGTCCTAGGGGTCATACACTGGGCTTTAATGACATAGGGGCAGATAAGGTCCTAGGGGTCACACACTGGGCTTTAATGACATAGGGGGCAGATAAGGTCCTAGGGGTCACACACTGGGCTTTAATGACATAGGGGGCAGATAAGGTCCTAGGGGTCACACACTGGGCTTTAATGACATAGGGGGCAGATAAGGTCCTAGGGGTCACACACTGGGCTTTAATGACATAGGGGGCAGATAAGGTCCTAGGGGGTCACACACTGGGCTTTAATGACATAGGGGCAGATAATGTTCTAGGGGTCACACACTGGGCTTTAATGGCATGAGGGGCAGATAAGGTCCTAGGGGTCACACACTGGGCTTTAATGACATAGGGGGCAGATAAGGTCCTAGGGGTCACACACTGGGCTTTAATGACATAGGGGGCCGATAAGGCTCTAGGGATCACACACTGGGCTTTAATGGCATGAGGGGCAGATAAGGTCCTAGGGGGTCACACACTGGGCTTTAATGACATAGGGGCAGATAAGGTCCTAGGGATCACACACTGGGCTTTAATGGCATGAGGGGCAGATAAGGTCCTAGGGGGTCATACACTGGGCTTTAATGACATAGGGGCAGATAAGGTCCTAGGGGTCACACACTGGGCTTTAATGACATAGGGGCAGATAAGGTCCTAGGGGTCACACACTGGGCTTTAATGGCATAGGGGGCAGATAAGGTCCTAGGGGGTCACACACTGGGCTTTAATGACATAGGGGGCAGATAAGGTCCTAGGGGGTCACACACTGGGCTTTAATGACATAGGGGGCAGATAAGGTCCTAGGGGGTCACACACTGGGCTTTAATGGCATGAGGGGCAGATAAGGTCCTAGGGGGTCACACACTGGGCTTTAATGACATAGGGGCAGATAAGGTCCTAGGGGTCACACACTGGGCTTTAATGACATAGGGGCAGATAAGGTCCTAGGGATCACACACTGGGCTTTAATGGCATGAGGGGCAGATAAGGTCCTAGGGGTCACACACTGGGCGTTAATGGCATGAGGGGCAGATAAGGCTCTAGGGGTCATACACTGGGCTTTAATGACATAGGGGGCAGATAAGGTCCTAGGGGTCATACACTGGGCTTTAATGACATAGGGGGCAGATAAGGTCCTAGGGGTCACACACTGGGCGTTAATGGCATGAGGGGCAGATAAGGTCCTAGGGGTCACACACTGGGCGTTAATGGCATGAGGGGCAGATAAGGTCCTAGGGGTCACACACTGGGCTTTAATGACATAGGGGGCAGATAAGGTCCTAGGGGGTCACACACTGGGCTTTAATGACATAGGGGGCAGATAAGGTCCTAGGGGGTCATACACTGGGCTTTAATGACATAGGGGCAGATAAGGTCCTAGGGGTCACACACTGGGCCTTAATGGCATAGGGGGCAGATAAGGTCCTAGGGGGTCACACACTGGGCTTTAATGACATAGGGGCAGATAAGGTCCTAGGGGGTCATACACTGGGCTTTAATGACATAGGGGCAGATAAGGTCCTAGGGGATCACACACTGGGCTTTAATGACATAGGGGCAGATAATGTTCTAGGGGTCACACACTGGGCTTTAATGACATAGGGGCAGATAATGTTCTAGGGGATCACACACTGGGCGTTAATGGCATGAGGGGCAGATAAGGTCGTAGGGGGTCACACACTGGGCTTTAATGACATAGGGGCAGATAAGGTCCTAGGGGTCATACACTGGGCTTTAATGACATGAGGGCAGATAAGGTCGTAGGGGGTCACACACTGGGCTTTAATGACATAGGGGGCAGATAAGGTCCTAGGGGTCACACACTGGGCTTTAATGACATAGGGGGCAGATAAGGTCGTAGGGGGTCACACACTGGGCTTTAATGACATGAGGGTAGATAAGGTCCTAGGGGGTCACACACTGGGCTTTAATGACATAGGGGGCAGATAAGGTCCTAGGGGGTCACACACTGGGCTTTAATGACATAGGGGGCAGATAAGGTCCTAGGGGTCACACACTGGGCTTTAATGACATAGAGGGCAGATAAGGTCCTAGGGGTCACACACTGGGCTTTAATGACATAGGGGGCAGATAAGGTCGTAGGGGGTCACACACTGGGCTTTAATGACATGAGGGTAGATAAGGTCGTAGGGGGTCACACACTGGGCTTTAATGACATAGAGGGCAGATAAGGTCCTAGGGGGTCACACACTGGGCTTTAATGGCATGAGGGGCAGATAAGGTCCTAGGGGGTCACACACTGGGCTTTAATGACATAGGGGCAGATAAGGTCCTAGGGGTCACACACTGGGCTTTAATGACATAGGGGCAGATAAGGTCCTAGGGGGTCACACACTGGGCTTTAATGACATAGGGGGCAGATAAGGTCCTAGGGGTCACACACTGGGCTTTAATGACATAGAGGGCAGATAAGGTCCTAGGGGGTCACACACTGGGCTTTAATGGCATGAGGGGCAGATAAGGTCCTAGGGGGTCACACACTGGGCTTTAATGACATAGGGGCAGATAAGGTCCTAGGGGTCACACACTGGGCTTTAATGACATAGGGGCAGATAAGGTCCTAGGGGGTCACACACTGGGCTTTAATGACATAGGGGGCAGATAAGGCTCTAGGGGTCACACACTGGGCTTTAATGACATAGGGGGCAGATAAGGTCCTAGGGGTCACACACTGGGCTTTAATGACATAGGGGCAGATAATGTTCTAGGGGTCACACACTGGGCTTTAATGACATAGGGGCAGATAAGGTCCTAGGGGGTCACACACTGGGCTTTAATGACATAGGGGGCAGATAAGGCTCTAGGGGTCACACACTGGGCTTTAATGACATAGGGGGCAGATAAGGTCCTAGGGGTCACACACTGGGCTTTAATGACATAGGGGCAGATAATGTTCTAGGGGTCACACACTGGGCTTTAATGACATAGGGGGCAGATAAGGTCCTAGGGGGTCACACACTGGGCTTTAATGACATAGGGGGCAGATAAGGCTCTAGGGGTCAGGAACCCTGAATGGTATAGGTGTGGGTCTGTGGTGTGGTCACCGGGCCGTACAGAGGGCACCTACCTGTAGGGGGCGCCAGAAGCTCAAATCCCTCATCTCTATCTTTCTCTCTTTTTTTTTGCATATTTACTTACAATTTTCTTTTAGACTTTTGCCTATTTTTTCCTCAATTTTTCTCTCTTTCCTTTTTTCATGTCATTTCCTCATTCCGTCTGTTTTTTTTCTGGACACCTTCCTCCCTCCTGTCCGCTTCTCTTTTCGGCTTTCCTCCTTTTTACTTTTCCCTCCGTCTCTTTTCCATTTTCTTTTCTTTCTCTCTCTTTGTTCTTTTTTCTCTTTTTCTTTTTCTCTCTCTCTCTTTTCTTTTTCTTTGTCTTTCTTTCTCTTTGTTCTTTTTTCTCTTTTTCTTTTTCTCTCTCTCTCTTTTCTCTTTCTTTGTCTTTCTTTCCATTTCTAATTATTTCCCTCACTGTTTCCAGTCCTATTCAACTCCCTACTTTACTCTCTCTTTTTCCCGCACTCTCTTGTTTTCCTTACATTCCTCTCATCTTGATCCCAGTCCCTTATTCACACTCTCTCTTTCTCTTTTTTCCTCTTTCTTTCATTTATTTATCTCTCTCTCTTTTATTTCTCTCTTTAGCACATAGTACAAGCAAGCAGGAGTCCCACACACTCCTAAGTTGCCAACCTCATCTAGAAAGTGGCACCACTACACTTAGTTAATGAAAAAGTAAAAAAAATTGTATTTATTACATGTTTGGACATACAATCATAGACCAATTAAAACCAATTTAAAAAACACAAATAACATGATAAATGAATCAAAAGGGGGCAAAGCTAGACCTTGTAAGGCTGGACAGGAGGACACAGTCGTAATAGATGGAAATATAAAGTGCTACTAGAGCAGATCTATGTGATTAGTATCTATTATCCAATTCATGAGTGGTATCTGTAATATTATGTATGTATAATATATATGTAATAATATTACAGATACCACTCATGAATTGGATAATAGATACTAATCACATAGATCTGCTCTAGTAGCACTTTATATTTCCATCTATTACGACTGTGTCCTCCTGTCCAGCCTTACAAGGTCTAGCTTTGCCCCCTTTTGATTCATTTATCATGTTATTTGTGTTTTTTAAATTGGTTTTAATTGGTCTATGATTGTATGTCCAAACATGTAATAAATACAATTTTTTTTACTTTTTCATTAACTAAGTGTAGTGGTGCCACTTTCTAGATGAGGTTGGCAACTTAGGAGTGTGTGGGACTCCTGCTTGCTTGTACTTTTGGCCCCGAGAGGGGTTACCTTTGGCCAACCCTCAGTGTTGCACACTCAGGTAATTGATACCACACACAGAGTGCGGTCTTTTGTTCTGATACTCTTTAGCACATAGATAGAGAGCAGCACATAGATAGAGAGCAGCACGTAGATAGAGAGCAGCACATAGATAGAGAGCAGCACATAGATAGAGAGCAGCACATAGATAGAGAGCAGCACGTAGATAGAGAGCAGCACATAGATAGAGAGCAGAACATAGATAGAGAGCAGCACATAGATAGAGAGCAGCACATAGATAGAGAGCAGCACGTAGATAGAGAGCAGCACGTAGATAGAGAGCAGCACATGGATAGAGAGCAGCACGTAGATAGAGAGCAGCACATAGAGAGCAGCACATAGATAGAGAGCAGAACATAGATAGAGAGCAGCACGTAGATAGAGAGCAGCACATGGATAGAGAGCAGCACGTAGATAGAGAGCAGCACATAGAGAGCAGCACATAGATAGAGAGCAGAACATAGATAGAGAGCAGCACGTAGATAGAGAGCAGCACATGGATAGAGAGCAGCACATAGATAGAGGGCAGCACATAGATAGAGAGCAGCACATAGATAGAGGGCAGCACATAGATAGAGAGCAGCACGTAGATAGAGAGCAGCACATAGATAGAGAGCAGCACGTAGTGTAGACATGTCACTGGAGAAGTGATCGAGGGGGTGTACATTTCACCTAGGTTACTACGCTGGGTGAGATGGTAAGTCCAGGATTGATTTGTTTCCCAGCAGTGGTATGCTGCTGAAGTGTTGTTCAATTTTGCCGGGCCTGGATTTATATGGAATGGCAGGTAGGTTTGGTAGAGGGACCTGTCATTCCACACCTCCCCGATCCAGTTTGGGTTTTGAATCAGGTGAGCTCTGATCCTAATTAGCCTGGGAGGTAAAAGCTCTGCAGAGACTGCAGGCTATTGCTCTCAGCCAGAAATGAACAGCCTGTGTGTGTGTGAAGGAAGCTGCGAACGCAGCCACTGCTGGAGCTAAAAACTCACCCTGCGATGTCCAGGCGAACGCTGTATTTTGAAAGTGTCAGCTAGGTGAGAAGAACCTGCTAGTAAGCGCCCGGACGGGCTAGGTCTTTATTTTGTTTGTACACAAAAGAAGCACGCTGCTGCTGTATGTTTTGTTTACTGGACTGTTTATGCCATGAATAAACGCCAAGACCTGCTTTTATAACACCTAAGTCTGTCGTGAACTGTGTCCAAACACACCATCCCCCGGGAAGATCCCTACAATTGGTGCTGCGGAGCGGGCAAAAAAACGGTTGCTAGGGGCAACGGTGTGGACAGACTTGGCTACAGCTACTTATGTCTTGGGTGAAAGCTGCAACTACACTCCAAGAACAGGCGGGCAACATGGAGGAGATGCTGAAGCAGTTTATACAAGTAAGTTTGCAGCAACAACAGGCTCAGATAGAGGCCAATAGACAACAACAACAGGCTCAGATAGAGGCCAATAAACGACATGAACAGGCTCAGCTAGAGGCTAATGGACGACATGAACAGGCTCAGATAGAGGCTAATAGACGACATGAACAGACCATGGCTGCCCAACAACAACTTATTGAACACCTGATAGCAAAACAGGAGGCGCCTGTGGTTGCTAACCCCCAAACAGTGGTGCGAGCCGCTCCAGAGACTTTTGATGTGAGAAGAGCTGTGCAGCGAGCGCTGCAAAAGATGACTGCTGAGGATGATGTTGAGGCCTTCCTAACTGGGTTTGAGCGTGCGGCTGAGCGAGAGAAGTTACCCGTCGCTGAGTGGGCAGAGGTAATTGCGCCCTATTTAACAGGGGAACCTCAAAAGGCCTACTATGACCTCAGTGAGCAAGAGGTTAAGGACTATACTCGGCTAAAAGCGGAGATACTTGCCCGGCTAGGCGTTACTACTGCGGTCCGTGCCAGGAGGGTACGCAACTGGAGCTACAGTTTGGACAAATCAGCGAGGTCCCAGATGTATGACCTGATCCATTTGGCGAGGAAGTGGTTGGAGCCAGACACTTCTACTCCTGCACAGATCCTAGAGAGGGTTGTGATGGATCGCTACCTCCGAGCACTTCCTGCTGACCTGCAACGCTGGGTGGGACAAGGTGACCCTAGGAATGCAAACGAACTTGTCAACCTTGTGGAGAGGTTCCAGGCGACTGAGGACTACCTCCGTGATGTTTCTGCAGCCTCCTCACCTCCCCGGAGTGCCAGATCTGTGCCATCAGCTGGTAAGAGACTTCCATCTATTGGGGGAGTGTGGAGGGGTGCTGAGGGAGGAAAAAGGGCTCAAGTGGTGTCTCAGGGGCAAAAGACTGGGGATGGTCCCGGGTGGCTAAGTGGCCCTAAAAAGGACTCCTTGCCAAGGAGACCAGGCTCTATCCAGTGCTGGAGATGCCATGAGATGGGACACGTGTCTGCCCATTGCCCTCTTACCACTGAGCCCATGGAATGTGAGGCTAATCGGCGTCAGTCGCTATTTGCGGAACCATCTTGTGTTGCAGTTCCTGGACTAGAGACTGAACCGCAAATCTGCAACGTTACAATTAATGATTTTCCTGTTAAGGCGTTGCTGGACTCAGGAAGCCTCGTAACCTTGGTGCATGCCAGCCTGGTGGCTGGCGACTTTGAGTGTAAAAAGCATATGAGTGTCGTTTGTATACATGGGGATACAAAAGTGTACCCTATAGTGCTGGCTGAAGTCGGGACTGAACAAGGCACCGTACAATATGAAGTGGGTGTGGTTAAAAACCTCATGCATAACGTAATATTGGGGCGCGATTTTCCATTATTCTGGGCTCTCTGGGGAAAAAGAAAATCCCCCGAAAGGAGTGAGGATACTCCTAAGGTTGTTGCGTTACCCCCTGTAAATGATAAAAGTGTGCAGGATGAAAATGATTGTTTTCCTTTGCAGGTCCTGGCTGGAGAGGAGGAGGCTCCTCCCACTGAGCAAAATATACCAGACTTAGAGGTGTCTAGGGATAATTTTGGGACTGCACAGTTACAGGACCCCACTCTCAAAAATGCGAGAGAGCAGGTTGCTGTCATGAATGGAGTACCTCAGGAACCAGATGCTGAGAAAAGATTTCCACATTTTTCTGTGACTAATGATCTTTTCTATAGAGTCACTAAGGTTAAGGATGAGATTGTGGAACAGCTTCTGGTGCCTAAGCCGTACCGGCGTCAGGTGCTGGACATGGCACATAACCATGTTCTTGGGGGACACTTGGGGACTGACAAAACGCAGGAGAGGGTTCTCCAGAGGTTTTACTGGCCGGCGATATATGATGATATTAAAAAGTACTGCGAGTCGTGCCCCACATGTCAGCTTAGTGCCCCAGTGTCACATTTTCGCAGTCCTTTGGTTTCGCTCCCTATTATAGAGGTGCCTTTTGAGCGTATAGCCATGGATTTAGTGGGTCCCATTGTAAAATCCGCTAGAGGACACCAGTATATTCTGGTGGTCATGGATTATGCGACCCGCTATCCTGAAGCTGTGCCCTTAAGAAACACCGCATCTAAAACAATTGCACGTGAGTTGTTTTATATGTTCTCTAGGACTGGAATCCCCAAAGAAATCCTGACTGACCAAGGTACACCCTTTATGTCAAAGGTGATGAAGGAGTTATGCAAACTATTTAAAATCTCACCCATCCGTACCTCTGTATACCACCCCCAGACGGACGGATTGGTGGAGAGATTTAACAAAACTTTGAAACATATGCTGAAAAAAGTGGTGGAAAAAGATGGCCGTGACTGGGATCATTTGTTACCCTACCTCATGTTTGCTATTAGGGAAGTGCCCCAAGCGTCCACAGGGTTCTCACCATTCGAGTTGGTCTATGGTCGTCACCCTAGGGGTCTACTGGACATTGCAAAAGAGACATGGGAGAGCGAGTCCACCCCATACAAGAGCGTTATTGAGCATGTAGCACAAATGCAGGACCGTATAGCCGCTGTAATGCCCCTAGTAAGGGAACACCTCCAGAGGGCGCAAGAGGCCCAAAGTAGAATTTACAACCGGTCTGCAAGAATCAGGACATTTAACCCAGGCGATAGGGTCCTTATACTAGTTCCCACTGTTGAGAGTAAATTCCTGGCGAAGTGGCAAGGTCCCTATGAAATTGTGGAAAAGGTCAGTGAGGTGAACTACAAGGTGCACCAACCAGGTAGAAGGAAGCCTTTCCAAGTTTACCACGTAAACTTGATTAAGCCCTGGAAAGACAGGGAATCCTTGGGGGCGACAAATACTGTTAATAATTTGTCACAACCAATCCCTCCAGTCAAGGTTGGTGATACCCTATCAGTGTCACAGAAACAGGAGGCTCAGGAATTTTTACAGAAAAACAAAGACAAGTTTTCTGACCTTCCAGGGCGTACACACCTCATCTATCATCACATTGAAACTGAGCCTAGAAGCAGAGTAAACCTCAAGCCCTATAGGATCCCGGAAGCCCGTAGGGAAGCCGTATCTGCCGAGGTAAAACGTATGCTTGATCTGGGAGTAATTGAGGTGTCACAGAGTGAATGGTCCAGCCCGATTGTATTAATCCCAAAGCCTAATGGAACTTGGAGGTTCTGTAACGATTTCAGAAAGTTGAATGAGATCTCAAAATTCGATGCCTATCCTATGCCCAGGGTAGATGAGTTGATTGAGAAGTTGGGTAATGCCAGATACATAACCACCCTCGATCTCACAAAGGGCTATTGGCAGATTCCACTTACTAATGAGGCTAAAGAGAAAACTGCATTCTCCACCCCTGATGGGCTATTCCAGTATGTAGTGATGCCGTTCGGGTTACATGGAGCACCTGCGACTTTCCAGAGGTTGATGGACTTGATTTTGCGACCACATCGTGATTACTCAGCTGCCTACCTCGATGATGTGGTCATTTTTAGCCCTGATTGGGAAAGTCACCTCTGTAAGGTACAGGCTGTATTGGATACCATAAGTGATGCGGGGTTGACCATAAATGCCGAGAAGTGTGCAATAGCCCTAGAAGAGGCCAAGTATCTGGGCTACATTATTGGAAGAGGGTTGATTAAGCCACAGCTTAATAAAGTGGAGGCAATACAGAATTGGCCTAGACCCCTGACAAAGAAACAGGTCAGAGCTTTCCTTGGTATTACGGGCTATTACCGTAGATTTGTGCCGAACTTCGCCTCAGTTGCTTCTCCCCTAACTGACTTGACCAAGGGCGGAAAGAGAGCCATGATCACGTGGACTCCAGAGGCCGAGAAGGCTTTCCAAAGCCTTAAGTCTGCCTTGTGCCAACAACCTGTGTTAGTTACCCCCGATTTCAGGCGAGAATTTCTGGTTCAGACAGATGCTTCTAACACAGGCTTAGGTGCAGTACTCTCACAAGTAGTAAATGGTGAGGAGCATCCAGTGATGTACTTGAGTAGGAAGCTAACCCCGGCCGAGAAAAATTATGCCATTGTGGAGCGAGAATGTTTGGCAGTGAAGTGGGCCCTCGATTCCCTAAAATATTACTTGCTAGGCAGGAAATTCAAGTTAGTGACAGACCATGCCCCCCTAACATGGATGAAGTTAAACAAGGAGAGAAACGCAAGAGTGACTAGATGGTTTCTGTCCCTACAAAACTTTAATTTCACTGTGGAACACAGGCCAGGGAAATTACAGGCAAATGCTGACGCATTGTCGAGGGTACATTGTCTGTGGGGACAAAATGCTCAGCCCTCCGGTCTGAAGAAGAGGGGGGGGATATGTAGACATGTCACTGGAGAAGTGATCGAGGGGGTGTACATTTCACCTAGGTTACTACGCTGGGTGAGATGGTAAGTCCAGGATTGATTTGTTTCCCAGCAGTGGTATGCTGCTGAGGTGTTGTTTAATTTTGCCGGGCCTGGATTTATATGGAATGGCAGGTAGGTTTGGTAGAGGGACCTGTCATTCCACACCTCCCCGATCCGGTTTGGGTTTTGAATCAGGTGAGCTCTGATCCTAATTAGCCTGGGAGGTAAAAGCTCTGCAGAGACTGCAGGCTATTGCTCTCAGCCAGAAATGAACAGCCTGTGTGTGTGTGTGAAGGAAGCTGCGAACGCAGCCACTGCTGGAGCTAAAAACTCACCCTGCGATGTCCAGGCGAACGCTGTATTTTGAAAGTGTCAGCTAGGTGAGAAGAACCTGCTAGTAAGCGCCCAGACGGGCTAGGTCTTTATTTTGTTTTGTACACAAATGAAGCACGCTGCTGCTGTGTGTTTTGTTTACTGGACTGTTTATGCCATGAATAAACGCCAAGACCTGCTTTATAACACCTAAGTCTGCCGTGAACTGTGTCCAAACACACCATCCCCCGGGAAGATCCCTACAATAGATAGAGAGCAGCACATAGAGAGCAGCACATAGATAGAGAGCAGAACATAGATAGAGAGCAGCACGTAGATAGAGAGCAGCACATGGATAGAGAGCAGCACATAGATAGAGGGCAGCACATAGATAGAGAGCAGCACGTAGATAGAGAGCAGCACATGGATAGAGAGCAGCACATAGATAGAGGGCAGCACATAGATAGAGAGCAGCACATAAATAGAGAGCAGCACATAGATAGAGAGCAGCACATAGATAGAGGGCAGCACATAGATAGAGAGCAGCACATAGATAGAGAGCAGCACATAGATAGAGAGCAGCACGTAGATAGAGAGCAGCACGTAGATAGAGAGCAGCACATAGATAGAGGGCAGCACATAGATAGAGAGCAGCACATAGATAGAGAGCAGCACGTAGATAGAGAGCAGCACGTAGATAGAGAGCAGCACATAGAGAGCAGCACATAGATAGAGAGCAGAACATGGATAGAGAGCAGCACATGGATAGAGAGCAGCACATAGATAGAGGGCAGCACATAGATAGAGAGCAGCACATAGATAGAGGGCAGCACATAGATAGAGAGCAGCACATAGATAGAGGGCAGCACATAGATAGAGAGCAGCACATAGATAGAGAGCAGCACGTAGATAGAGAGCAGCACATAGATAGAGAGCAGCACATAGATAGAGAGCAGCACATAGATAGAGAGCAGCACGTAGATAGAGAGCAGCACATAGATAGAGAGCAGCACATAGATAGAGGGCAGCACATAGATAGAGAGCAGCACATAGATAGAGGGCAGCACATAGATAGAGAGCAGCACGTAGATAGAGAGCAGCACATAGATAGAGAGCAGCACGTAGATAGAGAGCAGCACGTAGATAGAGAGCAGCACGTAGATAGAGAGCAGCACATAGATAGAGAGCAGAACATAGATAGAGAGCAGCACGTAGATAGAGAGCAGCACATAGATAGAGAGCAGCACATAGATAGAGAGCAGCACATAGATAGAGAGCAGCACATAGATAGAGAGCAGCACATAGATAGAGAGCAGCACATAGATAGAGGGCAGCACATAGATACAGAGCAGCACATAGATAGAGGGCAGCACATAGATAGAGAGCAGCACATAGATAGAGGGCAGCACATAGATACAGAGCAGCACATAGATAGAGAGCAGCACATAGATAGAGGGCAGCACATAGATAGAGAGCAGCACGTAGATAGAGAGCAGCACGTAGATAGAGAGCAGCACATAGATAGAGAGCAGCACGTAGATAGAGAGCAGCACGTAGATAGAGAGCAGCACGTAGATAGAGAGCAGCACATAGATAGAGAGCAGAACATAGATAGAGAGCAGCACGTAGATAGAGAGCAGCACATAGATAGAGAGCAGCACATAGATAGAGAGCAGCACATAGATAGAGAGCAGCACATAGATAGAGAGCAGCACATAGATAGAGAGCAGCACATAGATAGAGGGCAGCACATAGATAGAGGGCAGCACATAGATAGAGAGCAGCACATAGATAGAGGGCAGCACATAGATACAGAGCAGCACATAGATAGAGAGCAGCACATAGATAGAGAGCAGCACGTAGATAGAGAGCAGCACATAGATAGAGAGCAGCACATAGATAGAGGGCAGCACATAGATAGAGAGCAGCACATAGATAGAGGGCAGCACATAGATAGAGAGCAGCACATAGATAGAGGGCAGCACATAGATAGAGAGCAGCACATAGATAGAGGGCAGCACATAGATAGAGAGCAGCACATAGATAGAGGGCAGCACATAGATAGAGAGCAGCACATAGATAGAGAGCAGCACATAGATAGAGAGCAGCACATAGATAGAGAGCAGCACATAGATAGAGAGCAGCACGTAGATAGAGAGCAGCACATAGATAGAGAGCAGCACGTAGATAGAGAGCAGCACATAGATAGAGAGCAGCACGTAGATAGAGAGCAGCACGTAGATAGAGAGCAGCACATAGAGAGCAGCACATAGATAGAGAGCAGAACATAGATAGAGAGCAGCACGTAGATAGAGAGCAGCACATGGATAGAGAGCAGCACGTAGATAGAGAGCAGCACATAGAGAGCAGCACATAGATAGAGAGCAGAACATAGATAGAGAGCAGCACGTAGATAGAGAGCAGCACATGGATAGAGAGCAGCACATAGATAGAGGGCAGCACATAGATAGAGAGCAGCACATAGATAGAGGGCAGCACATAGATAGAGGGCAGCACATAGATAGAGAGCAGCACATAGATAGAGGGCAGCACATAGATAGAGAGCAGCACATAGATAGAGAGCAGCACATAGATAGAGAGCAGCACGTAGATAGAGAGCAGCACATAGATAGAGAGCAGCACATAGATAGAGAGCAGCACGTAGATAGAGAGCAGCACATAGATAGAGAGCAGCACGTAGATAGAGAGCAGCACATAGATAGAGAGCAGCACGTAGATAGAGAGCAGCACGTAGATAGAGAGCAGCACATAGAGAGCAGCACATAGATAGAGAGCAGAACATAGATAGAGAGCAGCACGTAGATAGAGAGCAGCACATGGATAGAGAGCAGCACGTAGATAGAGAGCAGCACATAGAGAGCAGCACATAGATAGAGAGCAGAACATAGATAGAGAGCAGCACGTAGATAGAGAGCAGCACATGGATAGAGAGCAGCACATAGATAGAGGGCAGCACATAGATAGAGAGCAGCACATAGATAGAGGGCAGCACATAGATAGAGAGCAGCACGTAGATAGAGAGCAGCACGTAGATAGAGAGCAGCACATAGAGAGCAGCACATAGATAGAGAGCAGAACATAGATAGAGAGCAGCACGTAGATAGAGAGCAGCACATGGATAGAGAGCAGCACATAGATAGAGGGCAGCACATAGATAGAGAGCAGCACATAGATAGAGAGCAGCACATAGATAGAGGGCAGCACATAGATAGAGAGCAGCACATAGATAGAGGGCAGCACATAGATAGAGAGCAGCACATAGATAGAGAGCAGCACATAGATAGAGAGCAGCACGTAGATAGAGAGCAGCACATAGATAGAGAGCAGCACATAGATAGAGGGCAGCACATAGATAGAGAGCAGCACATAGATAGAGGGCAGCACATAGATAGAGAGCAGCACATAGATAGAGGGCAGCACATAGATAGAGAGCAGCACGTAGATAGAGAGCAGCACATAGATAGAGAGCAGCACGTAGATAGAGAGCAGCACATAGAGAGCAGCACATAGATAGAGAGCAGCACGTAGATAGAGAGCAGCACATAGATAGAGAGCAGCACATAGATAGAGAGCAACACATAGATAGAGAGCAGCACATAGATAGAGAGCAGCACATAGATAGAGGGCAGCACATAGATAGAGAGCAGCACATAGATAGAGGGCAGCACATAGATAGAGAGCAGCACATAGATAGAGAGCAGCACGTAGATAGAGAGCAGCACATAGATAGAGAGCAGCACATAGATAGAGAGCAGCACATAGATAGAGGGCAGCACATAGATAGAGAGCAGCACATAGATAGAGAGCAGCACATAGATAGAGAGCAGCACGTAGATAGAGAGCAGCACATAGATAGAGAGCAGCACATAGATAGAGAGCAGCACATAGATAGAGGGCAGCACATAGATAGAGAGCAGCACATAGATAGAGAGCAGCACATAGATAGAGAGCAGCACATAGATAGAGAGCAGCACGTAGATAGAGAGCAGCACATAGATAGAGAGCAGCACGTAGATAGAGAGCAGCACATAGATAGAGAGCAGCACGTAGATAGAGAGCAGCACATAGAGAGCAGCACATAGAGAGCAGCACATAGATAGAGAGCAGAACATAGATAGAGAGCAGCACGTAGACAGAGAGCAGCACATGGATAGAGAGCAGCACATAGATAGAGGGCAGCACATAGATAGAGAGCAGCACATAGATAGAGAGCAGCACATAGATAGAGAGCAGCACATAGATAGAGGGCAGCACATAGATAGAGAGCAGCACATAGATAGAGAGCAGCACATAGATAGAGAGCAGCACGTAGATAGAGAGCAGCACGTAGATAGAGAGCAGCACATAGATAGAGAGCAGCACATAGATAGAGAGCAGCACATAGATAGAGAGCAGCACATAGATAGAGAGCAGCACGTAGATAGAGAGCAGCACATAGATAGAGAGCAGCACGTAGATAGAGAGCAGCACGTAGATAGAGAGCAGCACGTAGATAGAGAGCAGCACATAGATAGAGAGCAGCACGTAGATAGAGAGCAGCACATAGATAGAGAGCAGCACGTAGATAGAGAGCAGCACGTAGATAGAGAGCAGCACATAGAGAGCAGCACATAGATAGAGAGCAGCACGTAGATAGAGAGCAGCACGTAGATAGAGAGCAGCACATAGAGAGCAGCACATAGATAGAGAGCAGAACATAGATAGAGAGCAGCACGTAGATAGAGAGCAGCACATAGATAGAGGGCAGCACATAGATAGAGAGCAGCACATAGATAGAGAGCAGCACATAGATAGAGAGCAGCACATAGATAGAGGGCAGCACATAGATAGAGAGCAGCACATAGATAGAGAGCAGCACGTAGATAGAGAGCAGCACATAGATAGAGGGCAGCACATAGATAGAGAGCAGCACATAGATAGAGAGCAGCACATAGATAGAGAGCAGCACGTAGATAGAGAGCAGCACATAGATAGAGAGCAGCACATAGATAGAGGGCAGCACATAGAGAGCAGCACATAGATAGAGGGCAGCACATAGATAGAGAGCAGCACATAGATAGAGGGCAGCACATAGATAGAGAGCAGCACATAGATAGAGAGCAGCACATAGATAGAGAGCAGCACATAGATAGAGGGCAGCACATAGATAGAGAGCAGCACATAGATAGAGAGCAGCACATAGATAGAGAGCAGCACGTAGATAGAGAGCAGCACGTAGATAGAGAGCAGCACATAGATAGAGAGCAGCACATAGATAGAGAGCAGCACGTAGATAGAGGGCAGCACATAGATAGAGAGCAGCACGTAGATAGAGAGCAGCACATAGATAGAGAGCAGCACGTAGATAGAGAGCAGCACGTAGATAGAGAGCAGCACATAGAGAGCAGCACATAGATAGAGAGCAGAACATAGATAGAGAGCAGCACGTAGATAGAGAGCAGCACATGGATAGAGAGCAGCACATAGATAGAGGGCAGCACATAGATAGAGGGCAGCACATAGATAGAGAGCAGCACATAGATAGAGAGCAGCACATAGATAGAGAGCAGCACATAGATAGAGAGCAGCACGTAGATAGAGAGCAGCACATAGATAGAGAGCAGCACATAGATAGAGGGCAGCACATAGATAGAGAGCAGCACATAGATAGAGGGCAGCACATAGATAGAGAGCAGCACATAGATAGAGGGCAGCACATAGATAGAGAGCAGCACATAGATAGAGAGCAGCACATAGATAGAGAGCAGCACGTAGATAGAGAGCAGCACATAGATAGAGAGCAGCACATAGATAGAGAGCAGCACATAGATAGAGAGCAGCACATAGATAGAGGGCAGCACATAGCTGGAGAGCAGCACATAGATAGAGAGCAGCACATAGATAGAGAGCAGCATATAGATAGAGAGCAGAACATAGATAGAGAGCAGCACATAGATAGAGAGCAGCATATAGATAGAGAGCAGCACATAGATAGAGAGCAGCACATAGATAGAGAGCAGCACATAGATAGAGGGCAGCACATATATAGAGAGCAGCACATAGATAGAGGGCAGCACATAGATAGAGGGCAGCATATAGATAGAGAGCAGAACATAGATAGAGAGCAGCACATAGATAGAGAGCAGCATATAGATAGAGAGCAGCACATAGATAGAGAGCAGCACATAGATAGAGAGCAGCACATAGATAGAGAGCAGCACATAGATAGAGGGCAGCACATATATAGAGAGCAGCACATAGATAGAGGGCAGCACATAGATAGAGGGCAGCATATAGATAGAGAGCAGAACATAGATAGAGAGCAGCACATAGATAGAGAGCAGCACATAGATAGAGAGCAGCACATAGATAGAGGGCAGCACATAGATAGAGAGCAGCACATAGATAGAGAGCAGCGCATAGATAGAGGGCAGCACATAGATAGAGCGCAGCACATAGATAGAGAGCAGCACATAGATAGAGAGCAGCACATAGATAGAGAGCAGCACATAGATAGAGAGCAGCACGTAGATAGAGAGCAGCACGTAGATAGAGAGCAGCACATGGATAGAGAGCAGCACATAGATAGAGAGCAGAACATAGATAGAGAGCAGCACATAGATAGAGAGCAGCACATAGATAGAGAGCAGCACGTAGATAGAGAGCAGCACATGGATAGAGAGCAGCACATAGATAGAGGGCAGCACATAGATAGAGAGCAGCACATAGCTAGAGAGCAGCACATAGAGATCAGCAGATAGATAGAGAGCAGCAGATAGATAGAGAGCAGCAGATAGATAGAGAGCAGCAGATAGATAGAGAGCAGCACATAGATAGAGAGCAGCACGTAGATAGAGAGCAGCACATGGATAGAGAGCAGCACATGGATAGAGAGCAGCACATAGATAGAGAGCAGCACATAGATAGAGAGCAGCACATAGATAGAGAGCAGCACGTAGATAGAGAGCAGCACATGGATAGAGAGCAGCACATAGATAGAGGGCAGCACATAGATAGAGAGCAGCACATAGCTAGAGAGCAGCACATAGCTAGAGAGCAGCACATAGAGATCAGCAGATAGATAGAGAGCAGCAGATAGATAGAGAGCAGCAGATAGATAGAGAGCAGCACATAGATAGAGAGCAGCGCATAGATAGAGGGCAGCACATAGATAGAGCGCAGCACATAGATAGAGCGCAGCACATAGATAGAGAGCAGCACATAGATAGAGAGCAGCACATAGATAGAGAGCAGCACATAGATAGAGAGCAGCACATAGATAGAGAGCAGCACGTAGATAGAGAGCAGCACGTAGATAGAGAGCAGCACATGGATAGAGAGCAGCACATAGATAGAGAGCAGAACATAGATAGAGAGCAGAACATAGATAGAGAGCAGCACATAGATAGAGAGCAGCACATAGATAGAGAGCAGCACGTAGATAGAGAGCAGCACATGGATAGACAGCAGCACATAGATAGAGGGCAGCACATAGATAGAGAGCAGCACATAGCTAGAGAGCAGCACATAGAGATCAGCAGAGAGATAGAGAGCAGCAGATAGATAGAGAGCAGCAGATAGATAGAGAGCAGCACATAGATAGAGAGCAGCACATAGATAGAGAGCAGCACATAGATAGAGAGCAGCACATAGATAGAGGGCAGCACATAGATAGAGAGCAGCACATAGATAGAGAGCAGCACATAGATAGAGGGCAGCACATAGAGAGCAGCACATAGATAGAGGGCAGCACATAGATAGAGGGCAGCACATAGAGAGCAGCACATAGATAGAGAGCAGCACATAGAGAGCAGCACATAGATAGAGAGCAGCACATAGATAGAGAGCAGCACATAGATAGAAAGCAGCACATAGATAGAGAGCAGCACATAGATAGAGGGCAGCACATAGATAGAGGGCAGCACATAGCTGGAGAGCAGCACATAGATAGAGGGCAGCACATAGATAGAGGGCAGCATATAGATAGAGAGCAGAACATAGATAGAGAGCAGCACATAGATAGAGAGCAGCATATAGATAGAGAGCAGCACATAGATAGAGAGCAGCACATAGATAGAGAGCAGCACATAGATAGAGAGCAGCACATAGATAGAGAGCAGCACATAGATAGAGAGCAGCACATAGATAGAGGGCAGCACATAAATAGAGGGCAGCACATAGATAGAGAGCAGAACATAGATAGAGGGCAGCACATATATAGAGAGCAGCACATAGATAGAGGGCAGCACATAGATAGAGGGCAGCATATAGATAGAGAGCAGCACATAGACAGAGAGCAGCACATAGATAGAGAGCAGCACATAGATAGAGAGCAGCACATAGATAGAGAGCAGCACATAGATAGAGGGCAGCACATAGCTGGAGAGCAGCACATAGATAGAGAGCAGCATATAGATAGAGAGCAGCACATAGATAGAGAGCAGCACATAGATAGAGAGCAGCACATAGATAGAGAGCAGCACATAGATAGAGGGCAGCACATATATAGAGAGCAGCATATAGATAGAGGGCAGCACATAGATAGAGAGCAGCACGTAGATAGAGAGCAGCACGTAGATAGAGAGCAGCACATAGATAGAGAGCAGCACATAGATAGAGAGCAGCACATAGATAGAGAGCAGCACATAGATAGAGAGCAGCACATAGATAGAGGGCAGCATATAGATAGAGGGCAGCATATAGATAGAGAGCAGAACATAGATAGAGAGCAGAACATAGATAGAGGGCAGCACATATATAGAGAGCAGCACATAGATAGAGGGCAGCACATAGATAGAGAGCAGCATATAGATAGAGAGCAGAACATAGATAGAGGGCAGCACATATATAGAGAGCAGCACATAGATAGAGGGCAGCACATAGATAGAGAGCAGCATATAGATAGAGAGCAGAACATAGATAGAGAGCAGAACATAGATAGAGAACAGCACATAGATAGAGAGCAGCACATAGATAGAGAGCAGCACATAGATAGAGAGCAGCACGTAGATAGAGAGCAGCACATAGATAGAGAGCAGCACATAGATAGAGAGCAGCACGTAGATAGAGAGCAGCACATAGATAGAGAGCAGCACGTAGATAGAGAGCAGCACATAGATAGAGAGCAGCACGTAGATAGAGAGCAGCACATAGATAGAGAGCAGCACATAGAGAGCAGCACATAGATAGAGAGCAGAACATAGATAGAGAGCAGCACGTAGATAGAGAGCAGCACATGGATAGAGGGCAGCACATAAATAGAGGGCAGCACATAGATAGAGAGCAGAACATAGATAGAGGGCAGCACATATATAGAGAGCAGCACATAGATAGAGGGCAGCACATAGATAGAGAGCAGCATATAGATAGAGAGCAGAACATAGATAGAGAGCAGCACATAGATAGAGAACAGCACATAGATAGAGAGCAGCACATAGATAGAGAGCAGCACATAGATAGAGAGCAGCACGTAGATAGAGAGCAGCACATAGATAGAGAGCAGCACATAGATAGAGAGCAGCACGTAGATAGAGAGCAGCACATAGATAGAGAGCAGCACGTAGATAGAGAGCAGCACATAGATAGAGAGCAGCACGTAGATAGAGAGCAGCACATAGATAGAGAGCAGCACATAGAGAGCAGCACATAGATAGAGAGCAGAACATAGATAGAGAGCAGCACGTAGATAGAGAGCAGCACATGGATAGAGAGCAGCACATAGATAGAGGGCAGCACATAGATAGAGAGCAGCACATAGATAGAGGGTAGCACATAGATAGAGAGCAGCACATAGATAGAGGGCAGCACATAGATAGAGAGCAGCACATAGATAGAGAGCAGCACATAGATAGAGAGCAGCACGTAGATAGAGAGCAGCACGTAGATAGAGAGCAGCACATAGATAGAGAGCAGCACATAGATAGAGAGCAGCACGTAGATAGAGAGCAGCACATAGATAGAGAGCAGCACGTAGATAGAGAGCAGCACGTAGATAGAGAGCAGCACGTAGATAGAGAGCAGCACGTAGATAGAGAGCAGCACATAGAGAGCAGCACATAGATAGAGAGCAGAACATAGATAGAGAGCAGCACGTAGATAGAGAGCAGCACATGGATAGAGAGCAGCACATAGATAGAGGGCAGCACATAGATAGAGAGCAGCACATAGATAGAGGGCAGCACATAGATAGAGAGCAGCACATAGATAGAGGGCAGCACATAGATAGAGAGCAGCACATAGATAGAGAGCAGCACATAGATAGAGAGCAGCACGTAGATAGAGAGCAGCACATAGATAGAGAGCAGCACATAGATAGAGGGCAGCACATAGATAGAGAGCAGCACATAGATAGAGGGCAGCACATAGATAGAGAGCAGCACATAGATAGAGGGCAGCACATAGATAGAGAGCAGCACATAGATAGAGAGCAGCACATAGATAGAGAGCAGCACGTAGATAGAGAGCAGCACATAGATAGAGAGCAGCACATAGATAGAGAGCAGCACATAGATAGAGAGCAGCACATAGATAGAGGGCAGCACATAGCTGGAGAGCAGCACATAGATAGAGAGCAGCACATAGATAGAGGGCAGCATATAGATAGAGAGCAGAACATAGATAGAGAGCAGCACATAGATAGAGAGCAGCATATAGATAGAGAGCAGCACATAGATAGAGAGCAGCACATAGATAGAGAGCAGCACATAGATAGAGGGCAGCACATAGATAGAGGGCAGCATATAGATAGAGAGCAGAACATAGATAGAGAGCAGCACATAGATAGAGAGCAGCATATAGATAGAGAGCAGCACATAGATAGAGAGCAGCACATAGATAGAGAGCAGCACATAGATAGAGAGCAGCATATAGATAGAGAGCAGAACATAGATAGAGAGCAGCACATAGATAGAGAGCAGCACATAGATAGAGAGCAGCACATAGATAGAGGGAAGCACATAGATAGAGAGCAGCACATAGATAGAGAGCAGCGCATAGATAGAGGGCAGCACATAGATAGAGCGCAGCACATAGATAGAGAGCAGCACATAGATAGAGAGCAGCACATAGATAGAGAGCAGCACGTAGATAGAGAGCAGCACATGGATAGAGAGCAGCACATAGATAGAGAGCAGCACATAGATAGAGAGCAGCACATAGATAGAGAGCAGCACATAGATAGAGAGCAGCACGTAGATAGAGAGCAGCACATGGATAGAGAGCAGCACATAGATAGAGGGCAGCACATAGATAGAGAGCAGCACATAGCTAGAGAGCAGCACATAGCTAGAGAGCAGCACATAGAGATCAGCAGATAGATAGAGAGCAGCAGATAGATAGAGAGCAGCACATAGATAGAGAGCAGCACATAGATAGAGAGCAGCACGTAGATAGAGAGCAGCACGTAGATAGAGAGCAGCACATGTATAGAGAGCAGCACATAGATAGAGAGCAGAACATAGATAGAGAGCAGCACGTAGATAGAGAGCAGCACATGGATAGAGAGCAGCACATAGCTAGAGAGCAGAACATAGATAGAGAGCAGCACATAGATAGAGAGCAGCACATAGATAGAGAGCAGCACGTAGATAGAGAGCAGCACATGGATAGAGAGCAGCACATAGATAGAGGGCAGCACATAGATAGAGAGCAGCACATAGCTAGAGAGCAGCACATAGAGATCAGCAGATAGATAGAGAGCAGCAGATAGATAGAGAGCAGCAGATAGATAGAGAGCAGCACATAGATAGAGAGCAGCACATAGATAGAGAGCAGCACATAGATAGAGAGCAGCACGTAGATAGAGAGCAGCACATGGATAGAGAGCAGCACATAGATAGAGAGCAGAACATAGATAGAGAGCAGCACATAGATAGAGAGCAGCACATAGATAGAGAGCAGCACATAGATAGAGAGCAGCACGTAGATAGAGAGCAGCACATGGATAGAGAGCAGCACATAGATAGAGGGCAGCACATAGAGAGCAGCACATAGCTAGAGAGCAGCACATAGCTAGAGAGCAGCACATAGAGATCAGCAGATAGATAGAGAGCAGCAGATAGATAGAGAGCAGCAGATAGATAGAGAGCAGCAGATAGATAGAGAGCAGCACATAGATAGACAGCAGCACATAGATAGAGAGCAGCACATAGATAGACAGCAGCACATAGAGATCAGCAGATAGATAGAGAGCAGCACATAGATAGAGAGCAGCACATAGATAGAGAGCAGCACATAGATAGAGAGCAGCACATAGATAGAGAGCAGCACATAGATAGAGGGCAGCAAATAGATAGAGAGCAGCACATAGATAGAGAGCAGCACATAGATAGAGAGCAGCACATAGATAGAGAGCAGCACATAGATAGAGAGCAGCACATAGATAGAAGGCAGCACATAGATTGAGAGCAGCACATAGATAGAGAGCAGCACATAGATAGAGGGCAGCACATAGATAGAGAGCAGCACATAGATAGAGAGCAGCACATAGATAGAGAGCAGCACATAGATAGAGAGCAGCACATAGATAGAGAGCAGCACATAGATAGAGGGCAGCACATATATAGAGAGCAGCACATAGATAGAGAGCAGCACATAGATAGAGAGCAGCACATAGATAGAGGGCAGCACATAAATAGAGGGCAGCACATAGATAGAGAGCAGAACATAGATAGAGGGCAGCACATATATAGAGAGCAGCACATAGATAGAGGGCAGCACATAGATAGAGGGCAGCATATAGATAGAGAGCAGAACATAGATAGAGAGCAGCACATAGATAGAGAGCAGCACATAGATAGAGAGCAGCACATAGATAGAGAGCAGCACATAGATAGAGGGCAGCACATAGCTGGAGAGCAGCACATAGATAGAGAGCAGCATATAGATAGAGAGCAGCACATAGATAGAGAGCAGCACATAGATAGAGAGCAGCACATAGATAGAGAGCAGCACATAGATAGAGGGCAGCACATATATAGAGAGCAGCACATAGATAGAGGGCAGCGCATAAATAGAGGGCAGCACATAGATAGAGAGCAGAACATAGATAGAGAGCAGCACATAGATAGAGAGCAGCACATAGATAGAGGGTAGCACATAGATAGAGAGCAGCACATAGACAGAGAGCAGCACATAGATAGAGGGCAGCACATATATCGAGAGCAGCACATAGATAGAGGGCAGCACATAGATAGAGGGCAGCCCATAGATAGAGAGCAGCACATAGATAGAGAGCAGCACATAGATAGAGGGCAGCACATAGATAGAGGGCAGCATATAGATAGAGAGCAGAACATAGATAGAGAGCAGCACATAGATAGAGAGCAGCACATAGATAGAGAGCAGCACATAGATAGAGAGCAGCACATAGATAGAGAGCAGCACATAGATAGAGGGCAGCACATATATAGAGAGCAGCACATAGATAGAGGGCAGCGCATAAATAGAGGGCAGCACATAGATAGAGAGCAGAACATAGATAGAGAGCAGCACATAGATAGAGAGCAGCACATAGATAGAGGGTAGCACATAGATAGAGAGCAGCACATAGACAGAGAGCAGCACATAGATAGAGGGCAGCACATATATAGAGAGCAGCACATAGATAGAGGGCAGCACATAGATAGAGGGCAGCCCATAGATAGAGAGCAGCACATAGATAGAGAGCAGCACATAGATAGAGGGCAGCACATAGATAGAGGGCAGCATATAGATAGAGAGCAGAACATAGATAGAGAGCAGCACATAGATAGAGAGCAGCACATAGATAGAGAGCAGCACATAGATAGAGGGCAGCACATAGATAGAGAGCAGCACATAGACAGAGAGCAGCACATAGATAGAGGGCAGCACATAGATAGAGGGCAGCACATAGATAGAGAGCAGCACATAGATAGAGAGCAGCACATAGATAGAGAGCAGCACGTAGATAGAGAGCAGCACGTAGATAGAGAGCAGCACATGGATAGAGAGCAGCGCATAGAGAGCAGAACATAGATAGAGAGCAGCACGTAGATAGAGAGCAGCACATGGATAGAGAGCAGCACATAGATAGAGAGCAGAACATAGATAGAGAGCAGCACATAGATAGAGAGCAGCACATAGATAGAGAGCAGCACGTAGATAGAGAGCAGCACATGGATAGAGAGCAGCACATAGATAGAGGGCAGCACATAGATAGAGAGCAGCACATAGCTAGAGAGCAGCACATAGCTAGAGAGCAGCACATAGAGATCAGCAGATAGATAGAGAGCAGCAGATAGATAGAGAGCAGCACATAGATAGAGAGCAGCACATAGATAGAGAGCAGCACGTAGATAGAGAGCAGCACGTAGATAGAGAGCAGCACATGGATAGAGAGCAGCACATAGATAGAGAGCAGAACATAGATAGAGAGCAGCACGTAGATAGAGAGCAGCACATGGATAGAGAGCAGCACATAGCTAGAGAGCAGAACATAGATAGAGAGCAGCACATAGATAGAGAGCAGCACATAGATAGAGAGCAGCACGTAGATAGAGAGCAGCACATGGATAGAGAGCAGCACATAGATAGAGGGCAGCACATAGATAGAGAGCAGCACATAGCTAGAGAGCAGCACATAGAGAGCAGCAGATAGATAGAGAGCAGCAGATAGATAGAGAGCAGCACATAGATAGAGAGCAGCACATAGATAGAGAGCAGCACATAGATAGAGAGCAGCACGTAGATAGAGAGCAGCACATGGATAGAGAGCAGCACATAGATAGAGAGCAGAACATAGATAGAGAGCAGCACATAGATAGAGAGCAGCACATAGATAGAGAGCAGCACATAGATAGAGAGCAGCACGTAGATAGAGAGCAGCACATGGATAGAGAGCAGCACATAGATAGAGGGCAGCACATAGATAGAGAGCAGCACATAGCTAGAGAGCAGCACATAGCTAGAGAGCAGCACATAGAGATCAGCAGATAGATAGAGAGCAGCAGATAGATAGAGAGCAGCAGATAGATAGAGAGCAGCAGATAGATAGAGAGCAGCACATAGATAGACAGCAGCACATAGATAGAGAGCAGCACATAGATAGACAGCAGCACATAGAGATCAGCAGATAGATAGAGAGCAGCACATAGATAGAGAGCAGCACATAGATAGAGAGCAGCACATAGATAGAGGGCAGCACATAGATAGAGAGCAGCACATAGATAGAGAGCAGCACATAGATAGAGAGCAGCACATAGATAGAGGGCAGCAAATAGATAGAGAGCAGCACATAGATAGAGAGCAGCACATAGATAGAGAGCAGCACATAGATAGAGAGCAGCACATAGATAGAGAGCAGCACATAGATAGAGAGCAGCACATAGATAGAGAGCAGCACATAGATAGAGGGCAGCACATATATAGAGAGCAGCACATAGATAGAGAGCAGCACATAGATAGAGAGCAGCACATAGATAGAGGGCAGCACATAAATAGAGGGCAGCACATAGATAGAGAGCAGAACATAGATAGAGGGCAGCACATATATAGAGAGCAGCACATAGATAGAGGGCAGCACATAGATAGAGGGCAGCATATAGATAGAGAGCAGAACATAGATAGAGAGCAGCACATAGATAGAGAGCAGCACATAGATAGAGAGCAGCACATAGATAGAGAGCAGCACATAGATAGAGGGCAGCACATAGCTGGAGAGCAGCACATAGATAGAGAGCAGCATATAGATAGAGAGCAGCACATAGATAGAGAGCAGCACATAGATAGAGAGCAGCACATAGATAGAGAGCAGCACATAGATAGAGGGCAGCACATAGATAGAGAGCAGCACATAGACAGAGAGCAGCACATAGATAGAGGGCAGCACATATATAGAGAGCAGCACATAGATAGAGGGCAGCGCATAAATAGAGGGCAGCACATAGATAGAGAGCAGAACATAGATAGAGAGCAGCACATAGATAGAGAGCAGCACATAGATAGAGGGTAGCACATAGATAGAGAGCAGCACATAGACAGAGAGCAGCACATAGATAGAGGGCAGCACATATATAGAGAGCAGCACATAGATAGAGGGCAGCACATAGATAGAGGGCAGCATATAGATAGAGAGCAGAACATAGATAGAGAGCAGCACATAGATAGAGAGCAGCACATAGATAGAGAGCAGCACATAGATAGAGGGCAGCACATAGATAGAGAGCAGCACATAGACAGAGAGCAGCACATAGATAGAGGGCAGCACATAGATAGAGGGCAGCACATAGATAGAGAGCAGCACATAGATAGAGAGCAGCACATAGATAGAGAGCAGCACGTAGATAGAGAGCAGCACGTAGATAGAGAGCAGCACATGGATAGAGAGCAGCGCATAGAGAGCAGAACATAGATAGAGAGCAGCACGTAGATAGAGAGCAGCACATGGATAGAGAGCAGCACATAGATAGAGAGCAGAACATAGATAGAGAGCAGCACATAGATAGAGAGCAGCACATAGATAGAGAGCAGCACGTAGATAGAGAGCAGCACATGGATAGAGAGCAGCACATAGATAGAGGGCAGCACATAGATAGAGAGCAGCACATAGCTAGAGAGCAGCACATAGCTAGAGAGCAGCACATAGAGATCAGCAGATAGATAGAGAGCAGCAGATAGATAGAGAGCAGCACATAGATAGAGAGCAGCACATAGAGAGCAGCACGTAGATAGAGAGCAGCACGTAGATAGAGAGCAGCACATGGATAGAGAGCAGCACATAGATAGAGAGCAGAACATAGATAGAGAGCAGCACGTAGATAGAGAGCAGCACATGGATAGAGAGCAGCACATAGCTAGAGAGCAGAACATAGATAGAGAGCAGCACATAGATAGAGAGCAGCACATAGATAGAGAGCAGCACGTAGATAGAGAGCAGCACATGGATAGAGAGCAGCACATAGATAGAGGGCAGCACATAGATAGAGAGCAGCACATAGCTAGAGAGCAGCACATAGAGATCAGCAGATAGATAGAGAGCAGCAGATAGATAGAGAGCAGCAGATAGATAGAGAGCAGCACATAGATAGAGAGCAGCACATAGATAGAGAGCAGCACATAGATAGAGAGCAGCACGTAGATAGAGAGCAGCACATGGATAGAGAGCAGCACATAGATAGAGAGCAGAACATAGATAGAGAGCAGCACATAGATAGAGAGCAGCACATAGATAGAGAGCAGCACATAGATAGAGAGCAGCACGTAGATAGAGAGCAGCACATGGATAGAGAGCAGCACATAGATAGAGGGCAGCACATAGATAGAGAGCAGCACATAGCTAGAGAGCAGCACATAGCTAGAGAGCAGCACATAGAGATCAGCAGATAGATAGAGAGCAGCAGATAGATAGAGAGCAGCAGATAGATAGAGAGCAGCAGATAGATAGAGAGCAGCACATAGATAGACAGCAGCACATAGATAGAGAGCAGCACATAGATAGACAGCAGCACATAGAGATCAGCAGATAGATAGAGAGCAGCACATAGATAGAGAGCAGCACATAGATAGAGAGCAGCACATAGATAGAGGGCAGCACATAGATAGAGAGCAGCACATAGATAGAGAGCAGCACATAGATAGAGAGCAGCACATAGATAGAGGGCAGCAAATAGATAGAGAGCAGCACATAGATAGAGAGCAGCACATAGATAGAGAGCAGCACATAGATAGAGAGCAGCACATAGATAGAGAGCAGCACATAGATAGAGAGCAGCACATAGATAGAAGGCAGCACATAGATTGAGAGCAGCACATAGATAGAGAGCAGCACATAGATAGAGGGCAGCACATAGATAGAGAGCAGCATATAGATAGAGAGCAGCACATAGATAGAGAGCAGCACATAGATAGAGAGCAGCACATAGATAGAGGGCAGCACATATATAGAGAGCAGCACATAGATAGAGAGCAGCACATAGATAGAGAGCAGCACATAGATAGAGGGCAGCACATAAATAGAGGGCAGCACATAGATAGAGAGCAGAACATAGATAGAGGGCAGCACATATATAGAGAGCAGCACATAGATAGAGGGCAGCACATAGATAGAGGGCAGCATATAGATAGAGAGCAGAACATAGATAGAGAGCAGCACATAGATAGAGAGCAGCACATAGATAGAGAGCAGCACATAGATAGAGAGCAGCACATAGATAGAGGGCAGCACATAGCTGGAGAGCAGCACATAGATAGAGAGCAGCATATAGATAGAGAGCAGCACATAGATAGAGAGCAGCACATAGATAGAGAGCAGCACATAGATAGAGAGCAGCACATAGATAGAGGGCAGCACATATATAGAGAGCAGCACATAGATAGAGCGCAGCACATAGATAGAGAGCAGCACATAGATAGAGAGCAGCACATAGATAGAGAGCAGAACATAGATAGAGAGCAGCACATAGATAGAGAGCAGCACATAGATAGAGGGTAGCACATAGATAGAGAGCAGCACATAGACAGAGAGCAGCACATAGATAGAGGGCAGCACATATATAGAGAGCAGCACATAGATAGAGGGCAGCACATAGATAGAGGGCAGCATATAGATAGAGAGCAGAACATAGATAGAGAGCAGCACATAGATAGAGAGCAGCACATAGATAGAGAGCAGCACATAGATAGAGGGCAGCACATAGATAGAGAGCAGCACATAGACAGAGAGCAGCACATAGATAGAGGGCAGCACATAGATAGAGGGCAGCACATAGATAGAGAGCAGCACATAGATAGAGAGCAGCACATAGATAGAGAGCAGCACGTAGATAGAGAGCAGCACGTAGATAGAGAGCAGCACATGGATAGAGAGCAGCGCATAGAGAGCAGAACATAGATAGAGAGCAGCACGTAGATAGAGAGCAGCACATGGATAGAGAGCAGCACATAGATAGAGAGCAGCACATAGATAGAGAGCAGCACGTAGATAGAGAGCAGCACATGGATAGAGAGCAGCACATAGATAGAGGGCAGCACATAGATAGAGAGCAGCACATAGCTAGAGAGCAGCACATAGAGATCAGCAGATAGATAGAGAGCAGCAGATAGATAGAGAGCAGCAGATAGATAGAGAGCAGCACATAGATAGAGGGCAGCACATAGATAGAGGGCAGCACATAGATAGAGAGCAGCACATAGATAGAGAGCAGCACGTAGATAGAGAGCAGCACGTAGATAGAGAGCAGCACATGGATAGAGAGCAGCGCATAGAGAGCAGAACATAGATAGAGAGCAGCACGTAGATAGAGAGCAGAACATAGATAGAGAGTAGCACATAGATAGAGAGCAGCACATAGATAGAGAGCAGCACGTAGATAGAGAGCAGCACATGGATAGAGAGCAGCACATAGATAGAGGGCAGCACATAGATAGAGAGCAGCACATAGCTAGAGAGCAGCACATAGAGATCAGCAGATAGATAGAGAGCAGCAGATAGATAGAGAGCAGCAGATAGATAGAGAGCAGCACATAGATAGAGAGCAGCACATAGATAGAGAGCAGCACGTAGATAGAGAGCAGCACATGGATAGAGAGCAGCACATAGATAGAGAGCAGAACATAGATAGAGAGCAGCACATAGATAGAGAGCAGCACATAGATAGAGAGCAGCACGTAGATAGAGAGCAGCACATGGATAGAGAGCAGCACATAGATAGAGGGCAGCACATAGATAGAGGGCAGCACATAGATAGAGAGCAGCACATAGCTAGAGAGCAGCACATAGCTAGAGAGCAGCACATAGAGATCAGCAGATAGATAGAGAGCAGCAGATAGATAGAGAGCAGCAGATAGATAGAGAGCAGCAGATAGATAGAGAGCAGCAGATAGATAGAGAGCAGCACATAGATAGACAGCAGCACATAGATAGAGAGCAGCACATAGATAGAGAGCAGCACATAGATAGAGAGCAGCACATAGAGATCAGCAGATAGATAGAGAGCAGCACATAGATAGAGAGCAGCACATAGATAGAGAGCAGCACATAGATAGAGGGCAGCACATAGATAGAGCGCAGCACATAGATAGAGAGCAGCACATAGATAGAGAGCAGCACATAGATAGAGGGCAGCACATAGATAGAGAGCAGCCCATAGCTAGAGAGCAGCACATAGATAGAGAGCAGCACATAGCTAGAGAGCAGCACATAGCTAGAGAGCAGCACATAGAGATCAGCAGATAGATAGAGAGCAGCAGATAGATAGAGAGCAGCAGATAGATAGAGAGCAGCAGATAGATAGAGAGCAGCACATAGATAGACAGCAGCACATAGATAGACAGCAGCACATAGAGAGCAGCACATAGATAGAGAGCAGAACATAGATAGAGGGCAGCACATATATAGAGAGCAGCACATAGATAGAGAGCAGCACATAGATAGAGAGCAGCACATAGATAGAGAGCAGCACATAGATAGAGGGCAGCACATAGATAGAGCGCAGCACATAGATAGAGAGCAGCACATAGATAGAGAGCAGCACATAGATAGAGAGCAGCACATAGATAGAGAGCAGCACATAGATAGAGAGCAGCACATAGATAGAGGGCAGCACATAGATAGAGCGCAGCACATAGATAGAGAGCAGCACATAGATAGAGAGCAGCACATAGATAGAGGGCAGCACATAGATAGAGAGCAGCACATAGATAGAGAGCAGCACATAGATAGACAGCAGCACATAGCTAGAGAGCAGCACATAGATAGACAGCAGCACATAGCTAGAGAGCAGCACATAGATAGAGAGCAGCACATAGATAGAGAGCAGCACATAGATAGAGAGCAGCACATAGATAGAGAGCAGCACATAGATAGAGAGCAGCACATAGCTAGAGAGCAGCACATAGATAGAGAGCAGCACATAGACAGAGAGCAGCACATAGATAGAGAGCAGCACATAGCTAGAGAGCAGCACATAGCTAGAGAGCAGCACATAGCTAGAGAGCAGCACATAGCTAGAGAGCAGCACATAGAGATCAGCAGATAGATAGAGAGCAGCAGATAGATAGAGAGCAGCAGATAGATAGAGAGCAGCAGATAGATAGAGAGCAGCAGATAGATAGAGAGCAGCAGATAGATAGAGAGCAGCACATAGATAGACAGCAGCACATAGAGAGCAGCACATAGATAGACAGCAGCACATAGAGATCAGCAGATAGATAGAGAGCAGCACATAGATAGAGAGCAGCACATAGATAGAGAGCAGCACATAGATAGAGGGCAGCACATAGATAGAGGGCAGCATATAGATAGAGAGCAGAACATAGATAGAGAGCAGCACATAGATAGAGAGCAGCATATAGATAGAGAGCAGCACATAGATAGAGAGCAGCACATAGATAGAGAGCAGCACATAGATAGAGAGCAGCACATAGATAGAGAGCAGCACATAGATAGAGAGTAGCACATAGCTGGAGAGCAGCACATAGATAGAGGGCAGCACATAGAGCATAGAGGTGAGGGGAAATCATGGGGTTTGGTTCCGCTTTAAAGTAGAACATCAATGTGAACATAGGTGGGGAGAAGAATGTCCTGAGAATCCACCTAAATATATTGTCACCTCTTCCTCTATAAGTAACATATATGTTTTCATCACCTAATAAACATTATTTTGTTATTACAAATAAATGATGAGGAAAAAATTACGAAAGAAAAACTAAAAAAAAATATTATAAGATAAAAAAAATACCAAAAAAATTAAAAATACCAAAACTTCAAGAAAGAAAAAAATATATATAAGAGATAAATACCCAAAAGATTGTATAGAAGATTAAAAACAAAAACGAAAATGACAAGAGGAAAAAATACAAACAAACAATAAATAAATTATAAGAGAAAAAATGATAAAAGAAAAACACAATATATAATAATAATTAATAAAAAAATACCAAAAAAAATACAAAAAATAAGAGAGAAAAAATATCTAAGCAATAAATACCCCAAAAAATTGTATAAAAGATTAAAAAACAAAAAGAAAATGATAAGAGGAAAAAATAAAAAAAATAATTTCTAAGAGAAAAATAATGATGAAACAACAAAACAAGATAAAAAAGTATTTTAGATAAAAAAAAAAACTAAGAGAGAAAAAAATATCTAAGCAATAAATACCCCAAAAACTGTATAAAATATTAAAAACAAAAACGAAAATGACAAGAGGAAAAAATACAAATACATAAATACATTGTAAGAGAAAAAATGATAAAAGAAAAACACAAATATATAGTAATAATTAATAATAAAAAATACCCCAAAAAATGAAAAAATATATAAGCATTAAATACCCAAAATATTGTATAAAAGATTAAAAACAAAAAAGAAAATGATAAGAGGAAAAAATACAAAAAATAAATTATAAGAGAAAAATAATGATGAAACAAAAAAACAAGACAAAAAAATAATTTAGATTAAAAAATACCCAAAAAAACTAAGAGAAAAAAATATATAAGCAATAAATACCCCAAAAATTGTATAAAAGATTAAAAACAAAACGACAATGATAAAAGGAAAAAATACAAACAATACAATAAATAAATTATAAATAATGATGGAAGAAAAACACAAAATATATAATAATAATTATAAAAAAAAAAAAGAAAAATACCCCCACTCAATTTGACACAAATTTATAAATGCAGCAATATAAAACCCCCCCCCCAAAAAAAATATATATAATATTGTAAAAATACTATATAAAATAGTATAAATAAAATATTAAAAATGATAAACGAAATTTCACCGCAATAAAAGATAGATACATTATAAGAGAAGGAATGCAAACACATATATAAAAGAAAAAATAAATGAAAAAAGAACAAATACCCCCCAAAAATAAATAAGAGAAAAAGTAAAAAAAAACAAATGTATAAAATAAAAAATAACAAAAAAAACGTAATGATTAAAGAAAGATACAAAAAAAATGATAAATTAAAAAATAAAATAAATGAATACATTATATAGCAAAAAGAAAAAGTTGCAAACCTAAAAAAAATACATTATAAGCGAAAAATAGAAAAAAAGGATTTAAAAATTCAGAAAATAAATTAATAAATTATGAGTCAAATAAAAACCAAAATAAATAAATTATAAAAAAGATTCAAAAATAAGTAAAAAAATTATAAAGAAAAGAGAAAAAAATTATTTAAAAAGAAATTCCCCCAAAAAATTTGTAAATTATGAGAGAAGAAATACAAAAATAAATAACTGATAATAGAAAAAAAGTTGCAAAAATAAGTAAATAAATTATAAAAGAAAAATAGAAAAGAATTATTTAAAAAAAAAAAAAAATTATAAATTATGAGACAATTAAATACCAAAATAAAATAAGTTATAAGAGAAAAAAGTTACAAAAATAAGTAAATAAATTATAAAAGTAAAATAGAAAAAAAAATGATTTAAAAGGAATCCAAAAATTAATAATAACTGAAAAAATTACTAAAAAAATGATTAAAGAAAATACACCCCCAAAAAATTATGAGAAAAAAATAAGTGGTCACCATGTAAAGTCACCTCAATCTCACAGCGCATGCACATGGTTATCTTGCTCTACAATGACGTCCTTCTGTCTTTCAGGGACCCACCTACAGTGAGACCCCTGTAATATGCAAATAGGGGAAGACAATGGTAAACAGGTCCACTATCAGAAATGTCCATAGTGCCCCACACAACCTACATTTCTGGGCCCATCCCTAAGGGGAGCAGCGAGGGGTGATGGTGGAGTGGACCTGGGTGGGTGACTGAAGTTTAAAGAAGGGAGCATGTGTGGGAGCACCAGGCTGTTTGCTCTGATCCAGCATCCAGACAGAAGACCCTGTCTCTATGATCAGGCCTCATACAGAAGTCCTGCCTGTATACTGTCAGACAGCCCTGACTGGGTGGGGGGTCCCGAATAAATGAGGAGCTCATTACCCTGATGGAACGTGAAGGTTAGTACGCAGAACCTCGCTGCCCTGCCAATGACGAGCGCCAGACACCATCTCTTTTATAATATATTTTATTTACAATAATGAGGAGTGGCGATGGGCTTCACCGTGATGCCAGATTTAGTCCATGGTTATCTTACTCTACAATGACGCCATTCTGTCTTGCAGTGACCCACCTACAGCAAGGCCACTGTAATATGCAAATAAGAGAGGACACTGGTGAACAGGTCCACCATCAGAAATTTCCATACTGCCCCACACAATCTACATTTCCGGGCCCATTCCTTCGGAGGTCCTGAGGGGAGCAGTATGGGGTGATGGATGAGTAGACCTGGGTGGGTGACTATAGTTTAAAGTGGGGTGCATGTGTGTTGAAGACGGGCCTCCAGCCTGCACCAGGCTGTTTGACTAATCTCATGGTCTGGTAGCATCCAGACAGAAGGCCCCCCGGCTCACACAGGATTCCTACCTGTACTGTCAGGCAGCCCTGACCGGGTGGGGGGGTCCCGGATAGATGAGGACCTCATTACCCTGATGGAACGTGAAGGTCAGTACGCAGAACCTCGTTCCCCTGCCAATGACGACCACCAGACACCATCACTTTTATAATAAATGTTATTTACAATAATAAGGAGCGGCGATGGGCTTCACCGTGATGCCACATTTAGTCCCATATCTAAGGAATGCTTTGGAGGGGAATATCTAGAGATCAGAGGCCCATATATGAATCTGGAACACAGAAGTTACCAGCAGAGGACAATTAGGATCGTCGCCAAGTCGTCCCGCTATTGGTGTTTATGATGAATGACCCAAAATGGAATGGGCGAGGCACATAATTTCTCTGTACCTAGATAGAGAATTTCCATCTCACATGTCTATCGGGTAAGTCACGCCATTACATCGTCTCCTGATCTTTGAGCGAGCTCCCAGGAGGCACCTGGAGGAGCATAAGTACTATTTACAGAATACGCCCGAGAGACCTAACGCGTCACACAGTGACCATAACATTCAGTTTTTGAGGTACGGGTTGGGCGCTCTCCCGAGCTGCGTCACGTGACAATGCGTGTAAGCCAGACGGACTCAGAATAAGAAGACGTATCTTTACAAGCGTCTTGCGTTGACCCCACCAGCGAAACCCAGAGATGAACGTCCCGAAGAACAGTCCGACACTTCAGCCGCGGGACACAAAACGTCGGGAGGTCTGGAGGACATCTCCGCAAGTGGTCAAGTTCTGCTTTACGTGGCCCCGCCTCCTCAGTCATGCGACCCGGAACCTTCTCTCGGTAGGTCGTCTTCGTCGTCCGTCACGTCAAACACTCCAATAAGCTGCCCGGAAACGTCTGAGGCCTGTGGTGAATCTGGCAAAATAGGAGGACGAGGTGAGTAAAGAGACCAAGACTCGAAGACAGATTGCGCTGAGGGACTATTTATTGCGCTGAGGGACTATTTATTGCACTGAGGGACTATTTATTGTGCTGAGGGACAATTTATTGTGCTGAGGGACAATTTATTGCCCTGAGGGACTATTTATACTGATTCAGAGGTGGACAAATCCAAAAGATAGGTGAGCACTGGGCCGATGTAGCACTTACTTATAATAGTCATCAAGAAAAGAAGACCTTTTCTAACCCGTGTAGAGACTTCATATGTGGTCCGTGCTTTGACCCGTGGATGGACAACCTGCGACCCACACTGCCCTCACTTGTGGGTCCCAGCAGCCCTATGGCGTTAGGAGCTGCAGTGCAAGCGGCTGACCACTAGAGAGCAGTGTGCCTCTAATGTCCGAAGCAGGAAGTGGGTCACAGATAAACTTCTCTGTAGAGACGGGTGACACACATGAGCTACTGGAGTGTTGTTTGTGCTGGAGATGCCCGAGTAGACTCATCCCAGCTCACCTTTGCCCACCTTGTTCCTCCTTACCTGTGTTCATTTTACCTCTGCCTACCTCTACTTACCTCTTCCCTCTTCTTCACTCTCCTCACCTCTATCAACTCTATCCACCTCTTACCACCATTGCAAATGCAATTACCAGGAAACCCTCCATCATGAACTGGGAAGTTTTGAGGGAAAACCCAAAAAGTTTGATCATTTAGGGAATGAACACCAACATTCTTCGGGATCAAAGACTCTGCTGTAAGTTAAGAAGGAAAATGGGGCCTTACCGGGTAAAATGATGGTCAGCCGGGCCGACGTGGTCTCCACTCCATACACGTTTCGAGCTCGACAGATATACAGCCCAGCGTCCCGCTGCCGGACATTGTGGATCTGCAGCCATCCCGTCACCTGATGCCTCTGTGGACCACCACGAGACTGAAAAAGAAAGTAGCCGTTAGACTGGGTGACCAAAATGGCGTCTATGGGTAACTTGGGGGGTTCATGGTAAAGTTCAGACATAAAAGGATAGGATGGTCCTTAACTTGTCCATTATCTGTCATAGAATTAGTCTCCTGTGAAGGTTCTAACTCATTCAGGTCATGGGAGATATAGTCAAGACTGTTTGATAGGATGGTCCTTAACTTCTCCATTATCTATCATAGGATGTGTCTTCTGAGAAGGTTCTAACTCATTCGAGTCATGGGACATATAGTCAAGATTGTTTGATAGGATGGTCCTTAACTTGTCCATTATCTGTCATAGAATGTGTCTCCTGTGAAGGTTCTAACTCATTGGGGTCATGGGACATACAGTCAAGACTGTTTGATAGGATGGTCCTTAACTTGCCCATTATCTGTTATAGATTTTTTTTTTCTTTGAAGGTTCTAACTCATTGGGGTCATGGGACATATAGTCAGGTCTGTTTATAGGGTGGTCCTTAACTTGTCCATTATCTGTCATAGAATGTGTCTTCTGTGAAGGTTCTAACTCATTGGGGTCATGGTACATATAGTCAAGACTGTTTGATAGGATGGTCCTTAACTTGACCATTATCTGTCATAGAATGTGTCTTCTGGGAAGGTTCTAACTCATTCAGGTCATGGGACATATAGTCAAGACTGTTTGATAGGATGGTCCTTAACTTGTCCATTATCTGTTATAGAATGTGTCTCCTGTGAAGGTTCTAACTCATTCAGGTCATGCATTTCCTGGAGACATTTCCATAGTCATCTGAATAGTTCTCAGTTCATTAGACAAAGCTGCAAAAGCCATTCTGATGACAAGTGAGGAAGATCTTCCTGGAAAAAACGGGAAGTCAAGTTGATTTGCAAGACAATTCGGATATAACTGTGTTGTGCAGAAACATCATGGTTTCGTTTAGACCATGTTTGTCTGGTGGTTTGGTTTTGAGCAACCACATACTGGTTTATGGTCTCGAGAAGGTCAAGCAAATCTCAGCATAGGGTTAGGGTTTAGTCTTGATCAAAACTTCACTGTTCAGTTTTAAGAAACATCATTATTATTTAGTTTTGGTCAACTACATAAGGGTTTCGTTTTGACCCACCACATCCTGGATTAGTTTTGACCAAGTATGTGGTCATGTTTGGTCTTGAGCAGCCACGTCATGGTTTGGTTTTGAGCAAGCTCCTCATGGTTTCGTTTTGACCAACTACATTTTGAGTTGAGTAGGGTTTCTAGGAGGTCTTGCAAAGGTCGGCATAGTGTTAGGGTTTAGTTTTGACCAAGAACATCATGGATTACTTTTGACCAATAACATCTTATTTTAGGGTTTCTAGGTCTTACAAAGTTAAGCATATGACATCATGGTTTAGAATTTCTAGAAGGTCTAGAAGGTCATCAGGGTTTAGCTTTGAGAAACATCATTATTTAGTTTTGAGCAAAGACATAAGGGTTTAGTCACGCCATGATTTCGTTTTGACCAACTACATCCTGGGTTAAGGTTTCTAGGAGGTCTTTCAAAGGTCACCATAGGGTTAGGGTTTAGTTTTCACCAGACACATCTTGGGTTAGGGTTTCAAGGAGGTCTTGCAAAGGCCGGCATAGGGTTAGGGTTTAGTTTTTACCAGACACATCATGGCACATCATGGCTTAGATTTGACCAATAGCATCTTAATTTAGGGTTTCTAGAAGGTCTTGCAAAGTTAAGCATAGGACATCATGGTTTATAATTTCTAGAAGGTCAAAAAGGTCATCGGGGTTTAGAATTTCTAGAAGGTCAGGGTTTAGTTTTGAGAAACATTATTATTTAGTTTTGAGCAACGACATAAGGGTTTAGTTACGTCATGGTTTCGTTTCGAGCAACTACATCTTGGTTTAGTGTTTTTAGGAGTCTTGCAAAGGTCGTCATAGGATTACGGTTTAGTTTTGACCAAGAACATCAGGGTTTAAGTTTTGACCAGACACATCATGGCTTAGTTTTGACCAATAACATCTTAATTTAGGGTTTCTAGAAGATCTTAGTTAAGCATAGGACATCATGGTTTAGAATCTTCAGGTCAAAAAGGTCATCAGAGTTCAGTTTTGATCGGACACACTGCGGCTTTGTTTTGACCAACAAGATTAGGGCTTAGTTTTGACCAGATACATCATAGTTAGGTGTTGAGCAGCCACTCCATGGTTATCTGACCAGCTACATCTTGGTTTAGAGCTTCTAGAAAGTCTAGCAAATGTCAGCAGAAGGTTGGGGTTTAGTTTTGACCAACAACATCAAGATTTAGTTTTGATCTACTATATCTTGGCTTTCTAGAACGTCTAGCAAAGGTCACCGCAGGGTTAGGGCTTAGTTTTGATCAAAACATGAGGGTTCAGTTTTGATCATCATCGTGATTTAGCTTTGATCAACAATATATGAGTTTAATTTTGATCAGACACAACATGGTTTGTTTTTCACCAAATTCATCTTGGTTTAGGGTTTCTAGGAGCTCTTGCAAATGTCACTATAGAGTTAGGGTTTAGTTTTGATCAACAACCTTATGGTTTAATGTTGACCATATCATCATGGTCTGGTTTTGACCAACAACATCAGGGTTCAGACTTTTTGCAGCCACATCATGGTCTGGTTTTGACCAACCACATCAGGGTTTAGTCTTTTTGCAGACACATCATGGTCTGGTTTTGACCAATAATATCAGGGTTCAGTCTTTTTCCAGACACATCATGGTCTGGTTTTGACCAGTAACATGAGGGTTCAATCTGTTTACAGACACATCATGGTCAGGTTTTGACCAATAACATCGGGGTTGAGTCTTTTTGCAGACACATCATGGTCTGGTTTTGACCAACAACATCAGGGTTCAGTCTTTTTGCAGACACATCATGGTCAGGTTTTGACCAACAACATCAGGGTTCAGTCTTTTGCAGACACATCATGATCAGGTTTTGACCAATAACATCAGGGTTCAATCTGTTTGTAGACACATCATGGTGAGGTTTTGACTAACAACATCTTGGTTTAGGGTTTCTAGAAGGTCTTGCAAAGGTCAGCAAAGGGTTTGGCTTTAGCTTTGCTTAACAACCTCATGGTTGACCAGACACATCAATGTTTTGGATTTGAGAAGCAACCTCATGATTTGGTTTTGACCAGCAACATCCTGGTTTAGTTTTGACCAATAACATCATGGTTAAGAATTTTCTAGAAGCTCTAGCAATGGGTCAACGCAGTGAATTTGGAGAAAGTCATGGAGGCCGTAACAAAATCAGGGTGACAGAGCAGCACGTCTGATATCTAAAATGGTTGTCTATGGAAAATCATCTGGGTAGAACAATCATGCGATCTGCATTCTAATCGATCGAATTCACGATATATACACGATAATAACAAAATGGTACCTGTACTATGATATGTCCGCTGTCCCCGGGAAGGGCTCTGTCAACCCCTTCCTTCCACCACTCCAGGTCAGCGACGGGCTGGGCCGACACCTCGCAGCCAAGAATCACGCTCTGGCCGACCACAGCAACTGTGTCCCGTGGGACGTTCAGGAACACCGGAGCTGGGGGAAAATATTCCAAAATTAGATATGACAAATATGGATACTTCCCATCTGCTGGACCAAGGCTGAGCCCTTCTCTACAAAACTGGATAACCTGATAATGGGAAGGCTCCAGCACTCCATCGTGTAAAATATCTGCCCACCATCAAGGAGGGCCCTAAAACCTTTGGAGCTTACGATTGTGGAGAGATTCTTCACCCGTGTGAAGGACATAGCTGGAGATCTAGGACTGGGCTTGTACGCTCAGTGCACAAGGGCTATGATTAGCGGAGGTATCCATCAAATTGGGGTCCACAAGAGCAGGTGGTTCCATTGTAAGAGCTTCTCCACCTCATTTATCAGCTTGGTATATGAAAGGAAAGAAGCACCTACGAGTTCAGCCTTTTGTAGTCTACTTGGGGTTGTCATTGCCGGAGATCTAGGACTTGGTCCCTACACTCAGTACACAAGGGCTTAGCAGTAGTGGCTATCAAATTAGGGTCCATAATATCTAGAAGATCTTGGAAAGTTAAGCATAGGACATCATGGTTTAGAATTTATAGAAGGTCAAAAAGGTCATCAGGGTTTAGTTTTATGAAGGATCATTATTTAGTTTTGAGCAACGACATAACGGTGTTGTCACGTCATGGTTTCGTTTTGACCAACTACATCCTGGGTTAGGGTTTCTAGGAGGTCTTGCAAAGGTCGGCATAAGGGTTAGGGTTTAGTTTTGACTAAGAAGATCTGGGTTTAGCCTTGACCAGACACATCATGGCTTAGTTTTGACCAATGGCATCTTAATTTAGGGTTTCTAGAAGATCTTGCAAAGTTAAGCATAGGGCATTATGGTTTAGAATTTCTAGAAGGTCAAACGCTCATCATGGTTTAGGTTTGAGAAACATCATTATTTAGTTTTAAGCAACGATATAGCCTCTCCACATAAGGGCAAGTGGCCCCATCGTGAGAGCCTCTCCACCTCATTTATCAGCTTGGTATATGAAAGGAAAAAATCATCTACGGGTTCAGGCTTTTGTAGTCTACTTGGGGTTATCATCTTAAGGGCTAGTTGGAGATCTAGGATTTGGTCCGTATGGTCAGTACGCAAGGACTTAGCAGTATTAGCCATCAAATTGGGGTCCATAAGGGCAGGTGGTCCCATCGTAATAGCCTCTACACATAAGAAGCATCTATGGGTTCAGCCTTTTGTAGTCTATTTGGGGTCATCATCTTAAAGGCTAGCTGGAGACCTAGGATTTGGTCCGTACACTCAGTACGCAAGGGCTTAGCAGTAGTAGCCATCAAATTGGGGTCCATAAGGGCAGGTGGTCCCATCGTAAGAGCCTCTCCACCTTATTATCAGTTAGGAATATGAAAGGAAAGCATCTACGGGTTCAGCCTAACCCTAACCCTAAGTTCATCAATGGGACCACAGTTGCACCAGGGCCCGACACCTTTAGATTAACATAAGATAAATGTAAGCATACTTGGATGCTCACTTTTGGTCAGTGATCATAGATGTCCAGAAAGCACCTTCCAACCCCAAAACTTGAAGGGTCCCTCAAAGTGAAAGTTTAATCTAATGGCTTTTCACTCCAAAGTCCGGAAAGCACCTCCCAACCCCAAAACTTGAAGGGTCCCCCCCCCCAAAAGTGAAAGTTTAATCTAATGGTTTTGCACCCCAAAAGTCCAGAAAGCACCTTCCAATCCCAAAACTTTAAGGGTCCCCCCAAAGTGAAAGTTTATGGCAAGATCTAATGGATTTTTATCCCAAAGGTTGGTGAAAGCTCTGGTGGCTCACACTTGGGTCAGATCCAAAGGGGACGGGTGGCTTTAGAAGGCCCTCATGCTGGGACACTGAACTAAGAAGACCAGGAGAACGAAGTCTGAAAACCTCCAAAGATGTCTGATGTGACTAGCATAAGGCTTTATCTGGAAATTGAGCCACAGATCAGGGACCAACATGGCTGCACATTACTCTCATTAAAAAAGTTATTATATAGTCTACTTGGGGTTATCATCTCAAGGGCTTGATGCAGTTCATCAATAGGACCACAGTTGCACCGGGGCCGACACCTTTAGATAAACATAAACTAAATGTAACCACACTTTTGGTCAGTGATCATAGACGGTCCAGAAAGCACCTTCCAACCCCAAAACTTGAAGGGTCCCTCAAAGTGAAAGTACCCCCCATACTCCTAACTCTTGGTTGTAGCCATAGGTCCCTAAGTACCCCCCACACTCCTAATTCAGGGTTGTAGCCACTTACCTTCCTGGCATGGTCCCGTGTGAGCCATAGTCAGGGCCGTCCTCCTCCGGGTCCGGGCGGCCTCCTGTAAGCGGCAGATGTTCTTGTAGGTTCTGCGGTCGGTTCCACACACGTTCTCCTGGCTGGGGCAGATGCAGTGGGGTTCCTGTCCGGCCTTGGCCTGGCATCTCAGTTCATCTCCGCAGGTCCCGAACTGGCGCTTGGTCCTGGGTGGATCGCACATTTGCCCCTCCACGTTGGCGCACTCCCAGCAGCAGCCGCAGCGGTCCCTGACCCTGCCGGCTGGGCATCGGTGGGGCGGCGGAGGGCACAGCTCTTCCTGGCATGGCCCGCAGCTCTGGGAGCTCTCCACCTCGTTGGACCAACCTCTGATGGGCAGAAGGTGGAGAAGAACCGGCTGGGGAAGGGACAGGAGCGAGGACACCAGCAACAATGTGTGGAACATGGCTGGACAATGGGCCTGGCCAGTGGCTATGAAGGGCCTGGCCTCTGTAACTAGCCTTTATATGTAAGCAGGGGGGTAATTACATTAACCCCGTCCCACCTGAATGGGGGCTCTATTCAGAGGGGCAGTCCTGAGACCTCCAGCACTGAAAGGGTCCAGTCCCTCCCCCGACCTCTCTATTCTGCCCCCATCACTCCCCCCCCACCCCCCCACCTCTGATTACCTGTGGCCTTCTCATTTACACAAGATTTACAGCCATGCATTCCAGGACCCCAGGCCACAGTCACAGGGGGCATGGGGCAGTTCTATGAAAGGGACGGCAGAGACATATAACGGTGGGTGGGATGACTCTGAGAGGCTCATGTTAGAGCAACTACCCCCAACCCAGACCCAAATCTATCTAATCAGTTCTGGCAAAGGTCATCAAACTTCAACATTTTCTAAACTCAACCACCACAAGTTAGGCAGATGCCTGTGGTTGGCCTACTCGTAGATTTGAGATGGCAAACGCCCCGTTATACAATCAATGTACCTTTATATGGGCTAAAGATGTCCCAGCCTGACCAGTATAAGGTCACCCATAGCCCAACCACGTAATATCTGGCCATAAATGGCTGTCTATGACTAGTCTGAAGGTGGACCTCTATATACTTCTGTCTATGACTAGTCTGGAGGTGGACCGCTATATACTTCTGAATGTCTATGGCTAGTCTGGAGGTGGACCTCTATAGACATTTGTCTATGACTAGTCTGGAGGTGGACCTCTATATTCTTCTGTTATGACTAGTTTGGAGGTGGACCTCTATAGACATCTGTCTATGACTAGTCTGGAGGTGGACCTCTATATACTTCTGACTGTCTATGACTAGTCTGGAGGTTGACCTCTATATACTTCTGACTGTCTATGACTAATCTGGAGGTGGACCTCTATATTTTTCTGTCTATGACTAGTCTGGAGGTGGACCCCTATATACTTCTGTCTATGACTAGTCTGAAGGTGGATCTTTATAGACATCTGTATATGACTAGTCTGTAGGTGGACCTCTATGGACATTTGTCTATGACTAGTCTGGAGGTGGACCTCTGTCTGTCTATGACTAGTCTGGAGGTGGACCTCTATAGACATCTGTCTATGACTAGTCTGGAGGTGGACCTCTATAGACATCTGTCTACCACTAGTTTGTAGGTGGACCTCTATAGACATTTGTCTATGACTAGTCTGGGGGTGGACCTCTATAGACATTTGTATATGACTAGCCTGGAGGTGGACCTCTATATACTTCTGAATGTCTATGACTAGTCTGGAGGTGGACCTCTATAGACATCTGTCTATGACTAGTCTGTAGGTGGACCTCTATAGACATCTGTCTACCACTAGTTTGTAGGTGGACCGCTATAGACATTTGTCGATGACTAGTCTGGGGGTGGACCTCTATAGACATTTGTCTATGACTAGTCTGGAGGTGGACCTCTATATACTTCTGAATGTCTATGACTAGTCTGGAGGTGGACCTCTATAGACATCTGTCTATGACTAGTCTGGAGGTGGACCTCTATAGATATTTGTCTATGACTAGTCTGGGGGTGGACCTCTATAGACATTTGTCTATGACTAGTCTGAAGGTGGACCTCTATATACTTCTGACTGTCTATGACTAGTCTGGAGGTGGACCTCTAAATTCTTCTGTCTATGACTAATCTGGAGGCGGACCTCTATATACTTCTGCCTATGACTAGTCTGGAGGTGGACCTCTATATACTTCTGCCTATGACTAGTCTGGAGGTGGAACTCTATATACTTCTGTCTATGACTAGTCTGGAGGTGGACCTCTATAGACATCTGTCTATGACTAGTCTGGAGGTGGACCTCTATATGCTTCTGTCTATGACTAGTCTGGAGGTGGACCTCTATATTTTTCTGTCTATGACTAGTCTGGAGGTGGACCTCTATATTCTTCTGTCTATGACTAGTCTGGAGGTGGACCTCTATAGACATCTGTCTATGACTAGTCTGGAGGTGGACCTCTATAGACATCTGTCTATGACTAGTCTGGAGGTGGACCTCTATATTCTTCTGTCTTTGACTAGTCTGGAGCTGGACCTCTATAGACATCTGTCTATGACTAGTCTGGAGGTGGACCTCTATATACCTCTGTCTATGACTAGTCTGGAGGTGGACCACTATAGACATCTGTCTATGACTAGTATTGATGTGGACCCCTATAGACATCTGTCTATGACTAGTCTGGAGGTGGACCACTATAGACATCTGTCTATGACTAGTCTGGAGGTGGACCTCTATAGACATCTGTCTATGACTAGTCTGGAGGTGGACCTCTATAGACATCTGTCTATGACTAGTCTGGAGGTGGACCTCTATATTCTTCTGTCTATGACTAGTCTGGAGGTGGACCTCTATAGACATCTGTCTATGACTAGTCTGGAGGTGGACCTCTATATTCTTCTGTCTATGACTAGTCTGGAGGTGGACCTCTATAGACATCTGTCTATGACTAGTCTGGAGGTGGACCTCTATAGACATCTGTCTATGACTAGTCTGGAGGTGGACCTCTATAGATATCTGTCTATGACTAGTCTGGAGGTGGGCCTCTATAGACATCTGTCTATGACTATTCTGGAGGTGGACCTCTATAGACATCTGTCTATGACTAGTCTGTAGGTGGACCTCTATATTCTTCTGTCTATGACTAGTCTGGAGGTGGACCTCTATAGACATCCGTCTATGACTAGTCTGGAGGTGGACCTCTATATACCTCTGTCTATGACTAGTCTGGAGGTGGACCACTATAGACATCTGTCTATGACTAGTATGGATGTGGACCTCTATAGACATCTGTCTATGACTAGTCTGGAGGTGGACCACTATAGACATCTGTCTATGACTAGTCTGGAGGTGGACCTCTATAGACATTTGTCTATGACTAGTCTGGAGGTGGACCTCTATATACTTCTGACTGTTTATGACTAGTCTGTAGGTGGACCTCTATAGACATCTGTCTATGACTAGTCTGGAGGTGGACCTCTATATGCTTCTGTCTATGACTAGTCTGGAGGTGGGCCTCTATAGACATCTGTCTATGACTAGTCTGGAGGTGGACCTCTATAGACATCTGTCTATGACTAGTCTGTAGGTGGACCTCTATAGACATCTGTCTATGACTAGTCTGGAGGTGGACCTCTATATTCTTCTGTCTATGACTAGTCTGGAGGTGGACCTCTATAGACATCTGTCTATGACTAGTCTGGAGGTGGACCACTATTGACATCTGTCTATGACTAGTCTGGAGGTGGACCTCTATAGACATCTGTCTATGACTAGTCTGGAGGTGGACCGCTATAGACATTTGTCTATGACTAGTCTGGAGGTGGTCCTCTATATACTTCTGACTGTTTATGACTAGTCTGGAGGTGGACCTCTATAGACATCTGTCTATGACTATTCTGGATGTGGACCTCTATATACTTCTGACAGTCTATGACTATTCTGTAGGTGGACCGCTATAGATATCTGTCTATGACTAGTCTGGAGGTGGACCTCTGTATATGTCTATGACTAGTCCGGAGGTGGACCTCTATAGACATCTGTCTATGACTATTCTGGATGTGGACCTCTATATACTTCTGACAGTCTATGACTATTCTGTAGGTGGACCGCTATAGATATCTGTCTATGACTAGTCTGGAGGTGGACCTCTGTATATGTCTATGACTAGTCTGGAGGTGGACCTCTATAGACATCTGTCTATGACTTGTCTGGAGGTGGACCTCTATATACCTCTGTCTATGACTAGTCTGGAGGTGGACCACTATAGACATCTGTCTATGACTAGTATGGATGTGGACCCCTATAGACATCTGTCTATGACTAGTCTGGAGGTGGACCACTATAGACATCTGTCTATGACTAGTCTGGAGGTGGTCCTCCATAGACATTTGTCTATGACTAGTCTGGAGGTGGACCTCTATATCCTTCTGACTGTTTATGACTAGTCTGGAGGTGGACCTCTATAGACATCTATCTATGACTAGTCTGGATGTGGACCTCTATATACTTCTGACAGTCTATGACTAGTCTGTAGGTGGACCGCTATAGATATCTGTCTATGACTAGTCTGGAGGTGGACCTCTGTATTCTTCTGTCTATGACTAGTCTGGAGGTGGACCTCTATAGACATCTGCCTATGACTAGTCTGAAGGTGGACCTCTATAGATATCTGTCTATGACTAGTCTGGAGGTGGACCTCTATAGACATCTGTCTATGACTAGTCTGGACGTGGACCTCTATAGACATCTGAATGTCTATGACTAGTCTGGAGGTTGACCTCTATAGACATCTGTCTATGACTAGTCTGGAGGTTGACCTCTATAGACATCTGTCTATGACTAGTCTGGAGGTGGACTTCTATAGACATCTTTCTATGGCTGGTTTGAAGGTGGACCTCTATAGACATCTGTTTATGACTAGTGGATCTTCTTGGACAAATAAAATCCATGTGAAGCCATAATCCATGGAGACCAGCCTGGGTTGACCACAGATGTGATCGTACTGATTTGATGGTTGACAGAAGACCACTTTTGCTCTCCACTGACCACAGCCGAAATAGGAAACAACACTCACAGGTTCTGTATATTGAGGGAAAGGTTGACATTTTCCATCATGTCCTTGTTGAGGGCCCCACTGTTGGGGGTCTGGTCGTTCAGGGTATAAATGAGATCTCATGTGGATGGTCACGCCAACATGGCTTTACATCATGAGAATTGCGGAAGTTGTCAGGAAAACCCAAGGACACCATATCAGCAAAGGTTCCTCTGCTCATCATATCAAACTGAAAAGGGTTTTGGGTCAAGTTCTGATAAAGCCAACCTAGGAGCAGATGACCTTTTTGATGGTCTAGCTCAAGAGGGGATTATCCAACAAGCTGCAGTCTGCCAGGAGGTTCATTTAGGTTCAAAAGTTGAAAGGACCATCTGTCTGGAGACAGGAACATCTGAGGGTCTTCATGATTGAACCTTAATATCATTAGTGGTGGACATGAGCTACTTTTTAGAAGCTGGGAGAAACCTCTCCAGAGTCAAGTCATTTAAGGAAGTGCCTGTGACTACCCTCTATAGACATCTGTTTATGACTAGTCTGTAAGTGGACCTCTATAGATATCTGTTTATGACTAGACTGGAGGTGGACCTCTATAGACATCTGTCTATGACTAGTCTGCAGGTGGACCTCTATAGACATCTGTCTATGACTATTCTGGAGGTGAACCTCTATATTCTTCTGTCTGTCTATGACTAGTCTGGAGGTGGACCTCTATAGACATCTGTCTATGACTAGTCTGGAGGTGGACCTCTGTAGACATCTCTCTATGACTAGTCTGGAGGTGGACCTCTATAGACATCTGTCTATGACTAGTCTGGAGGTGGACCTTTATAGACATATGTCTGTGACTAGTCTGGAGATGGACCTCTATATATATATGGGTCTATGACTAGTCTGAAGGTGGACCTTTATAGACATCTGTCTATGACTTGTCTGGAGATGGACCTCTATATATATATGTGTCTATAACTGGAGGTGGACCTCTATAGACATCTTTCTATGACTAGTCTGGAGGTGGACCTCTATAGACATCTGTCTATGACCAGTCTGAAGCTGGACCTTTATAGACATCTAGGGTCTGCATGATTAAACCTTCATATCATGAGTGGTGGACATGAGCTATTTCTTAGAAGCTGGGAGAAACCTCTGTAGAGTCAAGTCCTTTAAGGAGGTGCCTGTGACTACCCAATGGTTAATGGCCAATTTTAGCTATGGGTATACCACCCCTCCCTACCAATATAAAGCCCCTGGCAGGTGCAAGTCTGAGCCAACTCCATTGTGGACCTCACTGGGTGCCTCTAAAGGACTTAAACTATATTGGCTTGCAAGTGGCATGGTCAACCTCGTGCCCTTGGTTGGGAATCGGCTTATGTTCCCTTAATCGGATGGGACAATTCGAACCTTTAAAAACTGTGTGACAGGTAAAGTCCAGGTTCTACTCCCACTTCCCGTTGGTTGCGAATTTAGGAGATACTTACCTTCTCCTGCATGATTGGGGACAAGATGGTTTAGGTTAGTTTGGTGCCCCCCAACACACAATTTAGTATCTAAGTAATAAGTAGTGGGATGGCAGTTGTGTTCCCAGCCATAAAGAGCATGAGCTCTGAGGGTCAGCGCCCTGACGTGTATCCTCAGCCGCATTTGGTGTAATCACGGGCCATTGTGTATGAAGGTTACAAGGCTGTGAACCGTACACATAGAATGTGGGAGGGGGGCGAGCGAGCAGCAGGGGATCTCCGAGAACAATGGGGTCAGAGAACAGAGAGGCCCGGCTCCCATCATTTACAGTTACCCGGCCTGTTTACCTTCAGCTGGAGAAACAGAGCTTTATGGCTTTCGTCCATGTTTTCCTAACACATCTGAACGGAGGGCACATAGAGGACCCCCGGCTGGGTGGGCCATTATGGTGCAAGCAGTAATAAGGGCCCGGGGCCCCGAGGAGCTGAACCCGCTCTCATCCCATTAGTGGCTTAACGAGCGCTCATAATGATGGAACATGGATGATTACCAAGCCAATGGGTGTTTGTTACTCGTTGCTGAATACATGCAGGGGTCTGCTGCCTCTCATGAGGAAAACCCTCAGGCTGCCTCTCATGGGGAAGACCCTTGGGCCCCTCAAAACCACAGACTGCAAGATCTTAGGCTGGTTAACTTGACTCAGTTGTGGAGTGTGACTATGGTGACCAAGCCAAAGGTCCTAACTGGATCTCAAGTATCAAGAAAACTCAATCAACTTAGAGAGGAGGACCATTGCTCTCATTGCGGGGTGACCATGGTTGGTGACCAAGAACAACTAAGTAAGGGCCAGAGGCATGGCCATTACTTTGTGAAGGGCCATATACATGGTCCTTAATTCCTGAGGGCCCATAGAGGTGGTCATTACTTCATGAGGGCCCATAGGCATGGTCATTACTTCCTGAGGTCCCATAGACATGGTCATTACTTCATGAGGGCCGATAGACATGGTCATTATTCCTGAGGGCCCATAGACGTGAGGGCCCATAGACGTGGTCATTACTTCATGAGGGCCCATAGACATGGTCATTATTCATGAGGGCCCATAGACATGGCCATTACTTTGTGGTTCCTAGAGACATGGTTATTATTTTGTGAAGGGCCATGGACATGGTCATTACTTCCTGAGGGCCCATAGACGTGGCCACTACTTTGTGAAGGCCTACAGAAATGGTCATTATTTGGTGTCATTGCTGTGTGACCATGGATCCTAACTGGATCCCAAGTATCAAGAAGACTCCATCAACTTAGAGAGGAGGATCATTCTCACATTGCTCTCTTTGCTGTGTGACCATGGTTGGTGACCAAGAACATCTCTAAAGGTTTATTGAGGGTCCATAGAGAGAGAACTGGAATGATGCTCACAGACTGTAAGATCCTAACTGGATCCCATGTATTAAGAAGACTCCATCAACTTAGAGAGGAGGACCATTCTCACATTGCTCTCTTTGCTGTGTGACCATGGTTGGTGACCAAGAACACTTCTAAAGGTTTATTGAGGGTCCATATAGAGAGAGAAATGGAATTATGGTCATAGGCTAAGATGTCAGACATGAAATTGACTGATTGCAGAAGAGGACCATTCCCACATTGCTCTCTTTGTTGTGTGACCATGGCTGGTGACCAAGAACACCTCTAAAGGTTTATTGAGGGTTCATAAAGAGAGAGTACTGGAATTATGGTCATATATTAGGTTGTCAAACATTAAATTGACTGATTGTAGAGGAGGACCATTCTCACATTGTGCTGTGTGACCATGGTTGGTGACCAAGAACACCTCTAAAGGTTTATTGCGGGTCCATAGAAAGAGAACTGAAACGATGGCCACAGACTGTAAGATCTTACCTGGATCCCAAGTATCAAGAAGACTCCATCAGGTTAGAGAGAAGGACCATTCTCACATTGTGCTGTGTGACCATGGTTGGTGACCAAGAACACCTCTAAAGGTTTATTGAGGGTCCATAGAAAGAGAACTGAAATGACGGCCATAGACTGTAAGATCCTACCTGAATCCCAAGTATCAAGAAGACTCAATCAGGTAAGAGAGGAGGACCATTCTCACATTGTGCTGTGTGACCATGGTTGGTGACCAGGAACATCTCTAAAGGTTTATTGAGGAGCCATAGAAAGAGAACTGGAATTATGGCCACAGACTGTAAGATCCTAACTGGATCCAAAGTATCAAGAAGACTCAATCAACTTAGAGAGGAGGACTATTCTCACATTGCTCTCTTTGCTGTGTGACCCTTGTTGGTGACCAAGAACACCTCTGAAGGTTTATTGAGGGTCCATAGAGAGAGAGAACTGGAATTATGGTCATAGACTGTAACATCCTAACTGGATCCAAAGTATCAAGAAGACTCAATCAACTTAGAGAGGAGGACTATTCTCACATTGCTCTCTTTGCTGTGTGACCCTTGTTGGTGACCAAGAACACCTCTAAAGGTTTATTGAGGGTCCATAGAGAGAGAGAACTGGAATTATTGTCATAGACTGTAAGATCCTAACTGGATTCCAAGTATCAAGAAGACTCAATCAGCTTAGAGAGGAGGACCATTCTCACATTGCTCTCTTTGCTGAGTGACCATGGTTGGTGACCAAGGAAAACGTAAGGGCTAGAGACATGGTCATTACTTCATGAGGGCCCATAGACATGGTCATTACTTTATGAAGGCCCATAGACATGACCATTACTTTGTGAAGGCCCATAGACATGATCATTACTTTGTGAAGGGCCATAGATACCATCATTACTTTGTGAAGGCCCATAGACATGGTCATTACTTTGTGAAGGGCCATAGACATGGTCACTACTTTCTGAGGGCCCATAGACATGGTCATTACTTCATGAGGGCCCATAGACATGGTCATTACTTTGTGAAGGGCCATAGACATGGTCATTATTCCTGAGTGTCCATAGACGTGGTCATTACTGCATGAGGGCCCATAGACGTGGTCATTAATTCATGAGGGCCCATAGACATGGTCATTACTTCATGAAGGCCCATAGACATGGCCGTTACTTTGTGGGGCCTAGAGACATGGTTATTACTTTGTGAAGGGCCATAGACATGATCTTTCATGAACTTCCTGAGGGCCCATAGATGTGGCCACTACATTGTGAAGGCCACATTGCTCAACCATGTCTTATTGAAGTACAGTGCTATATTGTGGTTGCACCACGTTGCTCACTAAAATCTGTATGGCCCACAGCGAAGTATTATAGTTGGTCAATAATATCCTAATGGACCATGTCTTATGGAACCCCATAATGTACATTGGTTGGACCACCTTGTCCTAATGTTTCTCATCTTATGGTACATGTACCTCAGGAGGTACCCTTGGTTCAAGGGTAACAATAGTAATTGATCTCCTCCTCGGGGGTACTTGGTTGTGACTGTTTGTTGCTAGGGGGTACTTGGAGTAAGTTGAGAACCACTGTCCTAATGGACCATGTCTTATTGAACCCCATAATGTATATTGGTTGGAGCACCTTGTTCCACGGCATCTATATGGTCCCCAACTAAGTATGCTGGTTGGTCAGTAATGTCCTAATGTTTCTCATCCTACGACACACGTGCCTCAGGAGGTACTTGGCAAGGTTTAGGGTAACATTAGTAATTGATCTCCTTGGAGGTACTTGGTTGTGACTGCTTGTTGCTAGGGGCTACTTAGCATAAGTTGAGAACCACTGTTCTAATGGACCATGTCGTATTGAGCCCCATAATGTATATTGGTCGGACCACCTTGTGCTATAACTTCTGTATGCCCCCCAACTAAGTATGTTGCTTGGTCAATATTATTCTAATGGACCATGTCGTATTGAACCCGATAATGTACATTGGTTGGACCACCTTCTAAAACAGCATCTATGTGGACCACGTTGACTCATGTTGGTTGGTCAGTATTGTCCTGCAGGACCTAACTGCTCGTTAACGTCATATTGACTCGAACGATTGGTTATTGGTTGGTCAATGAGGTCATGTGGCTCGATATGGGTCAGACCTGGGCTTCAGTAAGGTTCTTATGGGCCTCACTGTTCAAAAACATGTCCCACAAACCATCTCTACCTGAAGCTGGGCTCAGGTATCGCACTAGCAAAAGCAAACTGTGAAAGTTTTTGGGGCGTTAGAAGATTATGTGGCTGAGGTGGCTCAGCAGGGTTTAGTATGTCCAAATAACATCTCAGGATGAATGCCCAATACACAAATAACGGAGGGGCCCCGCTGTGAGGGGCCGCACCTTCATTATGGCCAAATGGGTCTCCTCACTGCTCAGGCTGATGTAATGGACTAGGTCATCTCTACTGATCAGATCAGAGATAATCATCTCCAGAGAGGAAATCATTTATGGGGCCACCAGGGGAGATCATTCTCGGGGTCACCAGAGGAAATCATTCTCGGGTCACCAGAGGAAATCATTCTTGAGGTCACCAGAGGAAATCATTCTTGGGCCCCACCAGAGGAAATCATTCTTGGGCCCCACCAGAGGAAATCATTCTTGGGCCCCACCAGAGGAAATCATTCTTGGGGTCACCAGAGGAAATCATTCTTGGGGTCACCAGAGGAAATCATTCTTGGGCCCCACCAGAGGAAATCATTCTTGGGCCCCACCAGAGGAAATCATTCTTGGGGTCACCAGAGGAAATCATTCTTGGGGTCACCAGAGGAAATAATTCATGGGCCCCACCAGAGGAAATCATTCTTGGGCCCCACCAGAGGAAATCATTCTTGGGGTCACCAGAGGAAATCATTCATGGGCCACCAAAGGAAATCATTCTTGGGCCCCACCAGAGGAAATCATTCTTGGGGTCACCAGAGGAAATCATTCTTGGGCCCCACCAGAGGAAATCATTCTTGGGCCCCACCAGAGGAAATCATTCTTGGGCCCCACCAGAGGAAATCATTCTTGGGGTCACCAGAGGAAATCATTCTTGGGGTCACCAGAGGAAATCATTCTTGGGCCCCACCAGAGGAAATCATTCTTGGGCCCCACCAGAGGAAATCATTCTTGGGGTCACCAGAGGAAATCATTCTTGGGGTCACCAGAGGAAATCATTCATGGGCCCCACCAGAGGAAATCATTCTTGGGCCCCACCAGAGGAAATCATTCTTGGGGTCACCAGAGGAAATCATTCATGGGCCACCAAAGGAAATCATTCTTGGGCCCCACCAGAGGAAATCATTCTTGGGGTCACCAGAGGAAATCATTCTTGGGGTCACCGGAGGAAATCATTCTTGGGGTCACCAGAGGAAATCATTCTTGGGGTCACCGGAGGAAATCATTCTTGGGGTCACCAGAGGAAATCATTCTTGGGGTCACCAGGGGAGATCATTCTCGGGGTCACCAGAGGAAATCATTCTCGGGTCACCAGAGGAAATCATTCTTGGGCCCCACCAGAGGAAATCATTCTTGAGGTCACCAGAGGAAATCATTCTTGGGCCCCACCAGAGGAAATCATTCTTGGGGTCACCAGAGGAAATCATTCATGGGCCCCACCAAAGGAAATCATTCTTGGGCCCCACCAGAGGAAATCATTCTTGGGGTCACCAGAGGAAATCATTCTTGGGGTCACCGGAGGAAATCATTCTTGGGGTCACCAGAGGAAATCATTCTTGGGGTCACCGGAGGAAATCATTCTTGGGGTCACCAGAGGAAATCATTCTTGGGGTCACCAGAGGAAATCATTTTTGGGGTCACCAGAGCAAATCATTCTTGGGGCCACCAGAGGAAATCATTCTTGGGGTCACAAGAGGAAATCATTCTTGGGGCCACCAGAGGAAATCATTATTGGGGTCACCAGAGGAAATCATTCTTGGGGTCACCAGAGGAAATCATTCTTAGGGTCACCAGAGGAAAACATTCTTGGGGTCACCAGAGGAAAACATTCTTGGGGCCACCAGAGGAAATCATTCTTGGGGTCACCAGAGGAAATTATTCTTGGGCCCCACCAGAGGAAATCATTCTTGGGGCCACCAGAGGAAATCATTCTTGGGGTCACCAGAGGAAAACATTCTTGGGGCCACCAGAGGAAATCATTCTTGGGGTCACCAGAGGAAATCATTCTTGGGGCCACCAGAGGAAATCATTCTTGGGGCCACCAGAGGAAATCATTATTGGGGTCACCAGAGGAAATCATTCTTGGGGTCACAAGAGGAAATCATTCTTGGGGCCACCAGAGGAAATCATTATTGGGGTCACCAGAGGAAATCATTCTTGGGGTCACCAGAGGAAATCATTCTTAGGGTCACCAGAGGAAAACATTCTTGGGGTCACCAGAGGAAATTATTCTTGAGGTCACCAGAGGAAATCATTCTTTGTTCTAATGGACCATGTCGTATTGAACCCCAAAATGTACATTGGTTGGACCACCTTCTAAAACAGCATCTGACCACGTTGACCCATGTTGGTTGTTCAGTATTGTCCTGCAGGACCTAACTGCTCGTTAACGTCATATTGACACGAACGATTGGTTATTGGTTGGTCAATGAGGTCATGTGGCTCGATATGGGTCAGACCTGGGCTTCAGTAAGGTTCAAAAACATGTCCCACAATCCATCTCAACCTGAAGCTGGGCTCAGGTATCACACTAGCAAAAGCAAACTGTGAAAGTTTTTGGGGCGTTAGAAGATTATTTGGCTGAGGTGGCTCAGCAGGGTTTAGTATGTCCAAATAACATCTCAGGATGAATGCCCAATACACAAATAACGGAGGGGCCCCACTGTGAGGGGCCTCACCTTCATTATGGCCAAATGGGTCTCCTCACTGCTCAGGCTGATGTAATGGACTAGGTCATCTCTACTGATCAGATCAGAGGTAATCATCTCCAGAGAGGAAATCATTTATGGGGCCACCAGGGGAAATCATTCTCGGGGCCACCAGAGGAAATCATTCTTGGGGCCACCAGAGGAAATCATTCTTGGGGCCACCAGAGGAAATCATTCTTGGGGCCACCAGAGGAAATCATTCTTGGGGCCACCAGAGGAAATCATTTTCGGGGCCACCAGAGGAAATCATTCCTGGAGCCACCAGAGGAAATCATTCTTGGGGCCACCAGAGAAAATCATTTTCGGGGCCACCAGAGGAAATCATTCCTGGAGCCACCAGAGGAAATCATTCTTGGGGCAACCAGAGGAAATCATTCTTGGGGCCACCAGAGGAAATCATTTTCGGGGCCACCAGAGGAAATCATTCTTGGGGCCACCAGAGGAAATAATTCTTGGGGCCACCAGAGGAAATCATTCTTGGGGCCACCAGAGGAAATCATTCTCGGGGCCACCAGAGGAAATCATTCTTGGGGCCACCAGAGGAAATCATTCTCGGGGCCACCAGAGGAAATCATTCTTGGGGCCACCAGAGGAAATCATTCTCGGGGCCACCAGAGGAAATCATTCTTGGGGCCACCAGAGGAAATCATTCTCGGGGCCACCAGAGGAAATCATTCTTGGGGTCACCAGAGGAAATCATTCTTGGGGTCACCAGAGGAAATCATTCTTGGGGCCACCAGAGGAAATCATTCTTGGGGCCACCAGAGGAAATCATTCTTGGGGTCACCAGAGGAAATCATTCTTGGGGTCACCTACACATGTGATTTTGGGTTTGATGCTTGATGGTTCCTCATCATACATTGTGTTATACTGGGAGGCTCCTCCATCACGCCCTCTGATGTGGAGGACAGTTGAGGACAAGCTGAGCCATGTCCCTGATGGCCCCTAGTGAGGGCAATACACATCAGGGGCCCCCAGCCAGTTTCTGTTCCCATGGGGCGGTGGCCTGCAATAACGTTATTGATGGAAGCCCGACGCCTCTGACTGTGAATGTTGTTCCATTACCGGCCCTTGGCCTCCAGGGTCCCATAATGACCTCAGTTAGCCAATAATAAGTATCACCTAATTGTTCCCCTCTGCTCCCGCTTAGCCCATGAAAGAGACTGCCCCACAGGGGGCAGGAGCGAGGAGGGGGCTGTTTGTTCAGTCATTGTGATACAAAGTGCAGCTCATTGGAGGGATAATAACCCCCCCTGCTGGGCCCATTCAGCCATCTGATAAAGCAATCATTGGGGAGAAACCTCCATCAACTAACTGCCCTGACAAGATTACCAAACTGCCCCTCTCATCTCACCCCCACAGACCAGACCCCACCGGTGGCCATCATGTGATCAGACCCATGGACCAAGCGTTGGGGATCGGGCTAACGCCATAGTGTTACTCACCCACCAAGTAATGGCCATGTCTATGAGCCCTCATGAAGTAATGACAATGTCTATGGGCCCTAATGAAGTAATGACCATGTCTATGGGCCCTCATGAAGTAATGACCATGTCTATGGGCCCTCATGAAGTAAGGACCATGTCTATGGACCCTCATGAAGTAATGACCATGTCTATGGGCCCTCATGGAGTAATGACCATGTCTATGGGTCCTCATGAAGTAATGACCACGTCTATGGGCCCTCATGAAGTAATGACCATGTCTATGGGCCCTCATGCAGTAATGACCATGTCTATGGGCCCTCATGAAGTAATGACCATGTCTATGGGCCCTCATGAAGTAATGACCATGTCTATGGGCCCTCATGAAGTAATGACCATGTCTATGAGCCCTCATGAAGTAATGACCATGTCTATGGGCCCTCATGGAGTAATGGCCACGTCTATGGGCCCTCATGAAGTAATGACCATGTCTATGGGCCCTCATGAAGTAATGACCATGTCTATGGGCCCTCAGAAAGTAGTGACCATGTCTATGGGCCCTCATGAAGTAATGACCATGTCTATGGGCCCTCATGAAGTAATGACCATGTCTATGGGCCCTCATGAAGTAATGACCAAGTCTATGGGCCCTCATGAAGTAATGACCATGTCTATGGGCCCTCATGAAGTAATGACCATGTCTATGGGCCCTCATGAAGTAAGGACCATGTCTATGGGCCCTCATGGAGTAATGACCATGTCTATGGGTCCTCATGAAGTAATGACCACGTCTATGGGCCCTCATGAAGTAATGACCAGGTCTATGGGCCCTCATGGAGTAATGACCACATCTATGGGCCCTCATGAAGTAATGACCATGTCTATGGGCCCTCATGAAGTAATGACCACCTCTATGGGCCCTCATGAAGTAATGACCACCTCTATGAGCCCTCATGGAGTAATGACCATGTCTATGGGCCCTCATGGAGTAATGACCACATCTATGGGCCCTCATGAAGTAATGACCATGTCTATGGGCCCTCATGAAGTAATGACCATGTCTATGGGTCCTCATGAAGTAATGACCAGGTCTATGGGCCCTCATGAAGTAATGACCATGTCTATGGGCCCTCATGAAGTAATGACCAGGTCTATGGGCCCTCATGAAGTAATGACCATGTCTATGGGTCCTCATGAAGTAATGACCAGGTCTATGGGCCCTCATGAAGTAATGACCAGGTCTATGGGCCCTCATGAAGTAATGACCACGTCTATGGGCCCTCATGAAGTAATGACCATGTCTATGGACCCTCATGAAGTAATGACCACGTCTATGGGCCCTCATGAAGTAATGACCATGTCTATGGACCCTCATGAAGTAATGACCATGTCTATGGGCCCTCATGAAGTAATGACCATGTCTATGGGCCCTCATGAAGTAATGACCATGTCTATGGGTCCTCATGAAGTAATGACCAGGTCTATGGGCCCTCATGAAGTAATGACCAGGTCTATGGGCCCTCATGAAGTAATGACCACGTCTATGGGCCCTCATGAAGTAATGACCATGTCTATGGGCCCTCAGAAAGTAGTGACCATGTCTATGGGCCCTCATGAAGTAATGACCATGTCTATGGGTCCTCATGAAGTAATGACCATGTCTATGGGCCCTCATGAAGTAATGACCATGTCTATGGGTCCTCATGAAGTAATGACCAGGTCTATGGGCCCTCAGAAAGTAGTGACCATGTCTATGGGCCCTCATGAAGTAATGACCATGTCTATGGGCCCTCATGAAGTAATGACCATGTCTATGGGTCCTCATGAAGTAATGACCATGTCTATGGGTCCTCATGAAGTAATGACCATGTCTATGGGCCCTCAGAAAGTAGTGACCATGTCTATGGGTCCTCATGAAGTAATGACCAGGTCTATGGGCCCTCATGAAGTAATGACCATGTCTATGGGCCCTCATGAAGTAATGACCATGTCTATGGGCCCTCATGAAGTAATGACCACATCTATGGGCCCTCATGAAGTAATGACCATGTCTATAGGCCCTCATGAAGTAATGACCATGTCTATGGGCCCTCATGAAGTAATGACCATGTCTATGGGCCCTCAGAAAGTAGTGACCATGTGTAGGGTCTCAGCCACATTAAACTCCTCTCACTCCATAAGAGACCCCTCAGCCACATTAAACTCCTCTCACTCCATAAGAGACCCCTCAGCCACATTAAACTCCTCTCACTCCATAAGAGACCCCTCAGCCACATGAATCCCCCTCACTCCATAAGAGACCCCTCAGCCACATTAATCTCCTCTCACTCCATAAGAGACCCCTCAGCCACATGAATCTCCTCTCACTCCATAAGAGACCCCTCAGCCATATGAATCCCCCCTCACTCCATAAGAGACCCCTCAGCCACATGAATCCCCCTCACTCCATAAGAGACCCCTCAGCCACATGAATCCCCCCTCACTCCATAAGAGACCCCTAAGCCACATTAATCTCCTCTCACTCCATAAGAGACCCCTCAGCCACATGAATCTCCTCTCACTCCATAACAGACCCCTCAGCCACACGATACCCCCTCACTACAAAAGAGACCCCTCAGCCACATGAATCTCCCCTCTCTCCATAAGAGACCCCTCAGCCACATGAATTCCCCTCACTCCATAAGAGACCCCTCAGCCACATTAATCTCCTCTCACTCCATAAGAGACCCCTCAGCCACATGAATCCCCCTCACTCCATAAGAGACCCCTCAGCCACATTAATCTCCTCTCACTCCATAAGAGACCCCTCAGCCACATGAATCTCCTCTCACTCCATAACAGACCCCTCAGCCACACGATACCCCCTCACTACAAAAGAGACCCCTCAGCCACATGAATTCCCCTCACTCCATAAGAGACCCCTCAGCCATATGAATCCCCCTCACTCCATAAGAGACCCCTCAGCCACATGAATCTCCTCTCACTCCATAAGAGACCCCTCAGCCACATGATCCCCCTCACTCCATAAGAGACCCCTCAGCCACATGATACCCCCTCACTCCATAAGAGACCCCTCAGCCACATGAATCCCCCCTCACTCCATAAGAGACCCCTCAGCCACATGATCCCCCCTCACTCCATAAGAGACCCCTCAGCTACATGAATCTCCTCTCACTCCATAAGAGACCCCTCAGCCACATGATCCCCCCCTCACTCCATAAGAGACCCCTCAGCTACATGAATCCCCCCTCACTCCATAAGAGACCCCTCAGCCACATGAATCTCCTCTCACTCCATAAGAGACCCCTCAGCCACATGATACCCCCTCACTCCATAAGAGACCCCTCAGCCACATGAATCTCCCTCACTCCATAAGAGACCCCTCAGCCACATGAATCTCCTCTCACTCCATAAGAGACCCCTCAGCCACATGAATCTCCTCTCACTCCATAAGAGACCCCTCAGCCACATGAATCTCCTCTCACTCCATAAGAGACCCCTCAGCCACATGAATCTCCTCTCACTCCATAAGAGACCCCTCAGCCACATGAATCCCCCTCACTCCATAAGAGACCCCTCAGCCACATGAATCTCCCTCACTCCATAAGAGACCCCTCAGCCACATGAATCTCCTCTCACTCCATAAGAGACCCCTCAGCTACATGAATCTCCCCTCACTTCATAAGAGACCCCTCAGCCACATGAATCTCCTCTCACTTCATAAGAGACCCCTCAGCCACATGATCCCCCCTCACTCCATAAGAGACCCCTCAGCCACATGAATCCCCCCTCACTCCATAAGAGACCCCTCAGCCACATGAATCCCCCCCCTCACTCAATAAGAGACCCCTCAGCCACATGATACCCCCTCACTCCATAAGAGACCCCTCAGCCACATGAATCCCCCCCTCACTCAATAAGAGACCCCTCAGCCACATGATACCCCCTCACTCCATAAGAGACCCCTCAGCCACATGAATCCCCCCCCTCACTCCATAAGAGACCCCTCAGCCACATGAATCTCCCTCACTCCATAAGAGACCCCTCAGCCACATGAATCTCCCCTCACTCCATAAGAGACCCCTCAGCCACATGAATCTCCTCTCACTCCATAAGAGACCCCTCAGCCACATGAATCCCCCTCACTCCATAAGAGACCCCTCAGCCACATGATACCCCCTCACTCCATAAGAGACCCCTCAGCCACATGAATCCCCCCCTCACTCCATAAGAGACCCCTCAGCAACATGAATCTCCTCTCACTTCATAAGAGACCCCTCAGCCACATGATCCCCCCTCACTCCATAAGAGACCCCTCAGCTACATGAATCTCCTCTCACTTCATAAGAGACCCCTCAGCCACATGATACCCCCTCACTCCATAAGAGACCCCTCAGCCACATGATCCCCCCTCACTTCATAAGAGACCCCTCAGCCACATGATACCCCCTCACTCCATAAGAGACCCCTCAGCAACATGAATCTCCTCTCACTTCATAAGAGACCCCTCAGCCACAGGAATCCCCCTCACTCCATAAGAGACCCCTCAGCCACAGGAATCCCCCTCACTCCATAAGAGACCCCTCAGCCACATGAATCCCCCTCACTCCATAAGAGACCCCTCAGCCACATGAATCTCCCCTCACTCCATAAGAGACCCCTCAGCCACATGATACCCCCTCACTCCATAAGAGACCCCTCAGCCACATGAATCCCCCTCACTCCATAAGAGACCCCTCAGCCACATGAATCCCCCTCACTCCATAAGAGACCCCTCAGCCACATGAATCTCCTCTCACTCCATAAGAGACCCCTCAGCCACATGATCCCCCCTCACTCCATAAGAGACCCCTCAGCCACATGATACCCCTCACTCCATAAGAGACCCCTCAGCCACATGAATCTCCTCTCACTCCATAAGAGACCCCTCAGCCACATGATACCCCCTCACTCCATAAGAGACCCCTCAGCCACATGATACCCCCTCACTCCATAAGAGACCCCTCAGCCACATGAATCTCCTCTCACTCCATAAGAGACCCCTCAGCCACATGAATCCCCCCTCACTCCATAAGAGACCCCTCAGCCACATGAATCCCCCCTCACTCCATAAGAGACCCCTCAGCCACATGAATCTCCTCTCACTCCATAAGAGACCCCTCAGCCACATGAATCCCCCCTCACTCCATAAGAGACCCCTCAGCCACATGAATCTCCTCTCACTCCATAAGAGACCCCTCAGCCACATGAATCTCCCCTCTCTCCATAAGAGACCCCTCAGCCACATGAATCTCCTCTCACTTCATAAGAGACCCCTCAGCCATGTGATACCCCCTCACTCCATAAGAGACCCCTCAGCCACATGAATCCCCCCTCACTCCATAAGAGACCCCTCAGCCACATGAATCCCCCCTCACTCCATAAGAGACCCCTCAGCCACATGAATCCCCCCTCACTCCATAAGAGACCCCTCAGCCACATGAATCCCCCCTCACTCCATAAGAGACCCCTCAGCCACATGAATCTCCTCTCACTCCATAAGAGACCCCTCAGCCACATGAATCCCCCTCACTCCATAAGAGACCCCTCAGCCACATGAATCTCCTCTCACTTCATAAGAGACCCCTCAGCCACAGGAATCCCCCTCACTCCATAAGAGACCCCTCAGCCACATGATCCCCCCTCACTCCATAAGAGACCCCTCAGCCACATGAATCCCCCCCTCACTCCATAAGAGACCCCTCAGCCACATGAATCTCCTCTCACTCCATAAGAGACCCCTCAGCCACATGAATCCCCCCTCACTCCATAAGAGACCCCTCAGCCACATGATACCCCCTCACTCCATAAGAGACCCCTCAGCCACATGAATCCCCCCTCACTCCATAAGAGACCCCTCAGCAACATGAATCTCCTCTCACTTCATAAGAGACCCCTCAGCAACATGAATCTCCTCTCACTCCATAAGAGACCCCTCAGCCACATGAATCCCCCCTCACTCCATAAGAGACCCCTCAGCCACATGATACCCCCTCACTCCATAAGAGACCCCTCAGCCACAGGAATCCCCCTCACTCCATAAGAGACCCCTCAGCCACAGGAATCCCCCTCACTCCATAAGAGACCCCTCAGCCACAGGAATCCCCCTCACTCCATAAGAGACCCCTCAGCCACAGGAATCCCCCTCACTTCATAAGAGACCCCTCAGCCACATGAATCTCCTCTCACTCCATAAAAGACCCCTCAGCCACATGAATCCCCCCTCACTCCATAAGAGACCCCTCAGCCACATGAATCTCCTCTCACTCCATAAAAGACCCCTCAGCCACATGAATCCCCCCTCACTTCATAAGAGACCCCTCAGCCACATGAATCTCCTCTCACTCCATAAGAGACCCCTCAGCCACATGAATCCCCCCTCACTTCATAAGAGACCCCTCAGCCACATGAATCCCCCCCTCACTCCATAAGAGACCCCTCAGCAACATGAATCTCCTCTCACTCCATAAGAGACCCCTCAGCCACATGAATCTCCTCTCACTCCATAAGAGACCCCTCAGCCACATGAATCCCCCCTCACTCCATAAGAGACCCCTCAGCCACATGAATCTCCTCTCACTCCATAAGAGACCCCTCAGCCACATGAATCTCCCTCACTCCATAAGAGACCCCTCAGCCACATGAATCCCCCCTCACTCCATAAGAGACCCCTCAGCCACATGAATCCCCCTCACTCCATAAGAGACCCCTCAGCCACATGAATCCCCCCTCACTCCATAAGAGACCCCTCAGCCACATGATACCCCCTCACTCCATAAGAGACCCCTCAGCCACATGAATCTCCTCTCACTCCATAAGAGACCCCTCAGCCACATGAATCTCCTCTCACTCCATAAGAGACCCCTCAGCCACATGAATCCCCCCTCACTCCATAAGAGACCCCTCAGCCACATGAATCTCCCTCACTCCATAAGAGACCCCTCAGCCACATGAATCTCCTCTCACTCCATAAGAGACCCCTCAGCCACATGAATCCCCCCTCACTCCATAAGAGACCCCTCAGCCACATGAATCTCCTTTCACTTCATAAGAGACCCCTCAGCCACATGAATCCCCCCTCACTCCATAAGAGACCCCTCAGCCACATGAATCTCCCCTCACTCCATAAGAGACCCCTCAGCCACATGAATCTCCTCTCACTCCATAAGAGACCCCTCAGCCACATGAATCCCCCTCACTCCATAAGAGACCCCTCAGCCACAGGAATCCCCCTCACTCCATAAGAGACCCCTCAGCCACATGAATCTCCCCTCACTCCATAAGAGACCCCTCAGCCACATGAATCCCCCCTCACTCCATAAGAGACCCCTCAGCCACATGAATCTCCCCTCACTCCATAAGAGACCCCTCAGCCACAGGAATGCCCCTCACTTCATAAGAGACCCCTCAGCCACATGATCCCCCCTCACTCCATAAGAGACCCCTCAGCCACATGAATCTCCTCTCACTCCATAAGAGACCCCTCAGCCACATGAATCTCCCCTCTCTCCATAAGAGACCCCTCAGCCACATGAATCCCCCCTCACTCCATAAGAGACCCCTCAGCCACATGAATCTCCCTCACTCCATAAGAGACCCCTCAGCCACATGAATCTCCTCTCACTCCATAAGAGACCCCTCAGCCACATGAATCTCCCCTCACTCCATAAGAGACCCCTCAGCCACATGAATCTCCTTTCACTTCATAAGAGACCCCTCAGCCACATGAATCCCCCCTCACTCCATAAGAGACCCCTCAGCCACATGAATCCCCCCTCACTCCATAAGAGACCCCTCAGCCACATGAATCCCCCCTCACTCCATAAGAGACCCCTCAGCCACATGAATCCCCCCTCACTCCATAAGAGACCCCTCAGCCACATGAATCCCCCCTCACTCCATAAGAGACCCCTCAGCCACATGAATCCCCCCTCACTCCATAAGAGACCCCTCAGCCACATGAATCCCCCTCACTCCATAAGAGACCCCTCAGCCACAGGAATCCCCCTCACTCCATAAGAGACCCCTCAGCCACATGAATCCCCCCTCACTCCATAAGAGACCCCTCAGCCACATGAATCCCCCCTCACTCCATAAGAGACCCCTCAGCCACATGAATCTCCCCTCACTCCATAAGAGACCCCTCAGCCACAGGAATCCCCCTCACTTCATAAGAGACCCCTCAGCCACATGATCCCCCCTCACTCCATAAGAGACCCCTCAGCCACATGAATCTCCCCTCTCTCCATAAGAGACCCCTCAGCCACATGAATCCCCCCTCACTCCATAAGAGACCCCTCAGCCACATGAATCCCCCCTCACTCCATAAGAGACCCCTCAGCCACATGAATCTCCCCTCACTCCATAAGAGACCCCTCAGCCACAGGAATCCCCCTCACTTCATAAGAGACCCCTCAGCCACATGATCCCCCCTCACTCCATAAGAGACCCCTCAGCCACATGAATCTCCCCTCTCTCCATAAGAGACCCCTCAGCCACATGAATCTCCCTCACTCCATAAGAGACCCCTCAGCCACATGAATCTCCTCTCACTCCATAAGAGACCCCTCAGCCACATGAATCTCCTCTCACTCCATAAGAGACCCCTCAGCCACATGAATTCCCCCTCACTCCATAAGAGACCCCTCAGCCACATGAATTCCCCCTCACTCCATAAGAGACCCCTCAGCCACATGAATCCCCCCTCACTCCATAAGAGACCCCTCAGCCACATGAATCTCCCCTCACTCCATAAGAGACCCCTCAGCCACATGAATCCCCCCTCACTCCATAAGAGACCCCTCAGCCACATGAATCTCCTTTCACTTCATAAGAGACCCCTCAGCCACATGAATCCCCCCTCACTCCATAAGAGACCCCTCAGCCACATGAATCCCCCCTCACTCCATAAGAGACCCCTCAGCAATATTAATGTCTGCTCCCTAATGGCCCAACATCCGCCAGCAAGGACAAGTGCCGTAACTGTGATGAGGCCACATGAGGCAGCCCAGGATTTGCAGTGATTACATCGCTTGTGTTTATGTGTTTTATATATGTAGATGCTGATTGATATTTGTGTCAGTATCTCCCCATCGCTCACACACTTCTATGTTGGTTTGTCTTTTACAGTGTAAAGGATGGGGGTGGAGACAAAGGGGGCGGGGTCACAGGTGGTAGGAGCTTGAGTAGGGCTGCATGTGCCATTGAAGGTTATAGGAGTTGCTTTAGTCAGGTCATAGTCTTGTCTGAAGAAGTGAGTTTTGAGGGCGCTTGTAAAGGCTTGGAGTGATGGAGAGTGACGGATGGAGCGGGGAAGGGCATTCCAGAGAAGCGGGGAGGCACGGGAGAAGTCTTGGAGTGCGAGGAAGTAACCAAGGAAGAGGACAGGAGAATGTCAGAGCGGAGCGGAGGGTTGGTAACGCTGGATCAGAGATGAGATGTAGGGGGAGGGGCCTGGTTAGAGAGCTTTGTAGGTTAGTGTTAGAAGTTTGAACTGGACTCTATGGGAGACAAGTAACCAGTGGAGGGAGTGACAGAGGAGAAGCGAGAGGAGAGATGGATGAGGCGAGCAGCAGAGTTCAGGATAGATTGGAGGGGAGCCACAAACCACAGAGGAGGGTGTTGCAGTAATTCAGTCGGGATATGACCACGGCATGTACTAGTATTTTATTGGTGACAGGTGAGAGGAAGGGACGGATGCGAGATATATTTTTGAGTTGGAGACGACAGGAGGCGGGGCTAGGGAGTGAATGTGAGGAAGGGGCGGGGCTAGGAGAAGACAGGAGGCGGGGCTAGGGAGTGAATGTGAGGAAGGTGCGGGGCTAGGAGAAGACAGGAGGCGGGGCTGGGGAGTGAATGGGAGGAAGGGGCGGGGTCAGGAGAAGACAGGAGGCAGGGCTAGGGAGTGAATGTGAGGAAGGGGCGGGGCTAGGAGAAGACAGGAGGCGGGGCTAGGGAGTGAATGTGAGGAAGGTGCGGGGCTAGGAGAAGACAGGAGGCGGGGCTGGGGAGTGAATGGGAGGAAGGGGCGGGGTCAGGAGAAGACAGGAGGTGGGGCTAGGGAGTGAATGTGAGGAAGGGGCGGGGCCAGGAGAAGACAGGAGGCGGGGCTGGGAAGTGAATGTGAGGAAGGGGCGGGGTCAGGAGAAGACAGGAGGTGGCTGAGGAGTGAATGTGAGGAAGGGGCGGGGTCAGGAGAAGACAGGAGGCGGGGCTAGGGAGTGAATGTGAGGAAGGTGCGGGGCTAGGAGAAGACAGGAGGCGGGGCTAGGGAGTGAATGTGAGGAAGGGGCAGGGGCAGGAGATAGCAGAAGGCAGGGCTAGGGAGTGAATGTGAGGAAGGGGCGGGGCCAGGAGAAGACAGGAGGGGGGGCTAGGGAGTGAATGTGAGGAAGGGGCGGGGCCAGGAGAAGACAGGAGACGGGGCTAGGGAGTGAATGTGAGGAAGGGGTGGGGCCAGGAGAAGACAGGAGACGGGGCTAGGGAGTGAATGTGAGGAAGGGGTGGGGCCAGGAGAAGACAGGAGGTGGCTGGGGAGTGAATGCGAGGAAGGGGCGGGGTCAGGAGAAGACAGGAGGTGGCCGGGGAGTGAATGTGAGGAAGGGGCAGGCCCAGGAGAAGACAGGAGGCGGGGCTGGGGAGTGAATGTGAGGAAGGGGCGGGGTCAGGAGAAGACAGGAAGCAGGCTAGGGAGTGAATGTGAGGAAGGGGTGGCGTCAGGAGAAGACAGGAGGCAGGGCTAGGGAGTGAATGTGAGGAAGGGGTGGCGTCAGGAGAAGACAGGAGGCAGGGCTAGGGAGTGAATGTGAGGAAGGGGCGGGGCCAGGAGAAGACAGGAGGCGGGGCTGGGGAGTGAATGGGAGGAAGGGGCGGGGTCAGGAGAAGACAGGAGGTGGGGCTAGGGAGTGAATGTGAGGAAGGGGCGGGGCCAGGAGAAGACAGGAGGCGGGGCTGGGAAGTGAATGTGAGGAAGGGGCGGGGTCAGGAGAAGACAGGAGGTGGGGCTAGGGAGTGAATGTGAGGAAGGGGCGGGGCTAGAAGACAGGAGGCGGGGCTAGGGAGTGAATGTGAGGAAGGGGTGGGCCAGGAGAAGACAGGAGGGGGGGCTAGGGAGTGAATGTGAGGAAGGGGCGGGGGCAGGAGATAGCAGAAGGCAGGGCTAGGGAGTGAATGTGAGGAAGGTGCGGGGCTAGGAGAAGACAGGAGGCGGGGCTAGGGAGTGAATGTGAGGAAGGGGCGGGGGCAGGAGATAGCAGAAGGCAGGGCTAGGGAGTGAATGTGAGGAAGGGGCGGGGCTAGGAGAAGACAGGAGGGGGGGCTAGGGAGCAGTGGCGTTGCTAGGGCTGGTGTCACCCGGGGCGGTAGGAAATGGTGTCACCCCCCCCCCCCCCCCCAAAGAAAAAAAATTTTTGTATGTTGAAAGAACTCAATGGCAGAGAAAAGGAGCACACCGATTACAGACAGCTGGAGGAGAAAAGGGGCGGGCCAGACAGGCAGCAACCAATAGGAGTCGGGGCAGGGCCAGACATCGCACCTGAACAAAAGCGGGGCGCGCGCCTATTATAATCAATGTATGATAGCAGAGGCGCTTATGCGTTGTGCAGTACCTCACTAGCACACATACATCGGCCTGCACGCTCCCTTTATGTCCATTAAAAACACCCATCTCCCGCCAGGTAACGCGCCCACCATGCAACACCACCACACACGCCACTGAGCAGTTACAGCTATAAATCCCCGAATAAACAGGAACAGCGTGCGCTCACCCCAGCAACACCACACACGCCCTCACCTGTTTCTGGCGACGAATACCGCGCGCGCTCTCAGCAACAGCGAACAAAAGCTCCCACCTCGTCCACGTGACCTGCTGTGCGCGCACACCATTGGTCCACAGATTCTGGACAGGCACCAGCAGCCGCTCCGCCTCCTGCCAAATGGCGCTCGAGCGCTGTGGGAGAGATGCGTAGGTGTCGCCGTGAGGGCATAGCATCCCCACAACTGACTGCTCTGTGCCACAGGCTGGCAATAATTGAGGTGACATAATGCTATAGTGCGGTGTCACCCTCTAGGTCTGGTGTCACCCGGGGCGGTCCGCCCCCCCCGCCCCCGGGTCGCTACGCCACTGCTAGGGAGTGAATGTGAGGAAGGGGCGGGGCTAGGAGAAGACAGGAGGCGGGGCTAGGGAGTGAATGTGAGGAAGGGGCGGGGCTAGGAGAAGACAGGAGGCGGGGCTAGGGAGTGAATGTGAGGAAGGGGTGGGGTCAGGAGAGGACAGGAGGCGGGGCTAGGGAGTGAATGTGAGGAAGGGGCGGGGGCAGGAGATAGCAGAAGGCGGGGCTAGGGAGTGAATGTGAGGAAGGGGTGGGGTCAGGAGAAGACAGGAGGCGGGACTAGGGAGGGAATGTGAAGAAGGGGTGGGGTCAGGAGAAGACAGGAGGCGGGACTAGGGAGGGAATGTGAAGAAGGGGTGGGGTCAGGAGAAGACAGGAGGCGGGGCTAGGGAGTGAATGTGAGGTCTGAAGGAGAGAGAGGAGTCCAGAATGACGCCCAGGCATCCAGCTTGAGGAGTTGCAGTTATTGTAAGATTATTTCCAGAGATTGTGGTGTTAGAGAGGGGAGGGGAGTGAGATGGCGGGAAGGTGACCAGTTCAGTTTTGTCCAGGTTCAGTGTCAGAGAGCGAGATGTCATGAAGGAAGAGACGGCTGTTAGACAGTCAGGAAGGCGAGAGAGGAGAGAAGAGAGATTCGGGCCAGAGGTAGATCTGAGTGTCGTCTGCATAAAAGTGATATTGGAAGCCCAGCGAGGTTATTAGTCGTCCGAGACCAGAAATGTATATTGAAAAAAGTCGGGGTCCTAGGACTGAGCCTTGTGGTTCCCCAACAGACAGAGGCCGGGGAGAGGAAATGGTGTTTGAGTAGGATACACTAAATGTGCGGTGAGAGAGATAGGAGGAGAGCCAAGAGGGTGCGAGACCGGGGATTCCAAGAGAAGAAAGAATATTGAGGAGCAGAGCATGGGCGACAGTGTCACACGCAGAGGATAAGTGGAGAAGGAGATCGGGGGGTAACTGGGGAGGGCAGAGGGGTCCAGAGAGATCGGGTGGTAACTGGGGAGGGCAGAGGGGTCCAGAGAGATCGGGGGGTAACTGGGGAGGGCAGAGGGGTCCAGAGAGATCGGGGGGTAACTGGGGAGGACAGAGGGGTACAGAGAGATCGGGGGGTAACTGGGGAGGGCAGAGGGGTCCAGAGAGATCGGGGGGTAACTGGGGAGGGCAGAGGGGTCCAGAGAGATCAGGAGGTAACTGGGGAGGGCAGAGGGGTCCAGAGAGATCGGGGGGTAACTGGGGAGGGCAGAGGGGTCCAGAGAGATCGGGGGGTAACTGGGGAGGGCAGAGGGGTCCAGAGAGATCAGGGGGTAACTGGGGAGGGCAGAGGGGTCCAGAGAGATCGGGGGGTAACTGGGGAGGGCAGAGGGGTCCACAGAGATCAGGGGGTAACTAGGGAGGACAGAGGGGTCCAGAGAGATCGGGGGGTAACTGGGGAGGGCAGAGGGGTCCAGAGAGATCAGGGGGTAACTGGGGAGGGCAGAGGGGTCCAGAGAGATCGGGGGGTAACTGGGGAGGGCAGAGGGGTCCACAGAGATCAGGGGGTAACTAGGGAGGACAGAGGGGTCCAGAGAGATTGGGGGGTAACTGGGAGGACAGAGGGGTCCACAGAGATCAGGGGGTAACTGGGGAGGGCAGAGGGGTCCACAGAGATCAGGGGGTAACTGGGAGGACAGAGGGGTCCACAGAGATCAGGGGGTAACTGGGGAGGGCAGAGGGGTCCAGAGAGATCGGGGGGTAACTGGGGAGGGCAGAGGGGAGCAGAGAGATCGGGGGGTAACTGGGGAGGGCAGAGGGATCCAGAGAGATCGGGGGGTAACTGGGGAGGGCAGAGGGGTCCAGAGAGATCGGGGGGTAACTGGGGAGGGCAGAGGGGTCCAGAGAGATCGGGGGGTAACTGGGGAGGGCAGAGGGGTCCACAGAGATCAGGGGGTAACTGGGGAGGGCAGAGGGGTCCAGAGAGATCAGGGGGTAACTGGGGAGGGCAGAGGGGTCCAGAGAGATTGGGGGGTAACTGGGGAGGACAGAGGGGTCCAGAGAGATCGGGGGGTAACTGGGGAGGACAGAGGGGTCCAGAGAGATCAGGGGGTAACTGGGGAGGGCAGAGGGATCCAGAGAGATCAGTGGTAACTGGGGAGGACAGAGGGGTCCAGAGAGATCGGGCGGTAACTGGGGAGGGCAGAGGGGTCCAGAGAGATTGGGGGGTAACTGGGGAGGACAGAGGGGTCCAGAGAGATCAGGGGGTAACTGGGGAGGGCAGAGGGGTCCAGAGAGATCGGAAGGTAACTGGGGAGGGCAGAGGGGTCCAGAGAGATCAGGGGGTAACTGGGGAGGGCAGAGGGGTCCAGAGAGATCAGGGGGTAACTGGGGAGGACAGAGGGGTCCAGAGAGATCGGGGGGTAACTGGGGAGGGCAGAGGGATCCAGAGAGATCGGGGGGTAACTGGGGAGGGCAGAGGGGTCCAGAGAGATCGGGGGGTAACTGGGGAGGGCAGAGGGGTCCAGAGAGATCGGGGGGGTAACTGGGGAGGGCAGAGGGGTCCAGAGAGATCGGGGGGTAACTGGGGAGGGCAGAGGGGTCCAGAGAGATCGGGGGGGTAACTGGGGAGGGCAGAGGGGTCCAGAGAGATCGGGTGGTAACTGGGGAGGGCAGAGGGGTCCAGAGAGATCGGGGGTAACTGGGGAGGGCAGAGGGGTCCAGAGAGATCGGGGGGTAACTGGGGAGGGCAGAGGGGTCCAGAGAGATCGGGAGGTAACTGGGGAGGGCAGAGGGGTCCAGAGAGATCAGGAGGTAACTGGGGAGGACAGAGGGGTCCAGAGAGATCAGGGGGTAACTGGGGAGGGCAGAGGGGTCCAGAGAGATTGGGGGGTAACTGGGGAGGACAGAGGGGTCCAGAGAGATCAGGGGGTAACTGGGGAGGGCAGAGGGGTCCAGAGAGATCGGAAGGTAACTGGGGAGGGCAGAGGGGTCCAGAGAGATCAGGGGGTAACTGGGGAGGGCAGAGGGGTCCAGAGAGATCAGGGGGTAACTGGGGAGGACAGAGGGGTCCAGAGAGATCGGGGGGTAACTGGGGAGGGCAGAGGGATCCAGAGAGATCGGGGGGTAACTGGGGAGGGCAGAGGGGTCCAGAGAGATCGGGGGGTAACTGGGGAGGGCAGAGGGGTCCAGAGAGATCGGGGGGGTAACTGGGGAGGGCAGAGGGGTCCAGAGAGATCGGGGGGTAACTGGGGAGGGCAGAGGGGTCCAGAGAGATCGGGGGGGTAACTGGGGAGGGCAGAGGGGTCCAGAGAGATCGGGTGGTAACTGGGGAGGGCAGAGGGGTCCAGAGAGATCGGGGGTAACTGGGGAGGGCAGAGGGGTCCAGAGAGATCGGGGGGTAACTGGGGAGGGCAGAGGGGTCCAGAGAGATCGGGAGGTAACTGGGGAGGGCAGAGGGGTCCAGAGAGATCAGGAGGTAACTGGGGAGGACAGAGGGGTCCAGAGAGATCAGGGGGTAACTGGGGAGGGCAGAGGGGTCCAGAGAGATCGGGGGGTAACTGGGGAGGACAGAGGGGTCCAGAGAGATCAGGGGGTAACTGGGGAGGACAGAGGGGTCCAGAGAGATCGGGGGGTAACTGGGGAGGACAGAGGGGTCCAGAGAGATCGGGAGGTAACTGGGGAGGGCAGAGGGGTCCAGAGAGATCGGGGGGTAACTGGGGAGGACAGAGGGGTCCAGAGAGATTGGGGGGTAACTGGGGAGGGCAGAGGGGTCCAGAGAGATCGGGGGGTAACTGGGGAGGACAGAGGGGTCCAGAGAGATTGGGGGGTAACTGGGGAGGGCAGAGGGGTCCAGAGAGATTGGGGGGTAACTGGGGAGGGCAGAGGGGTCCAGAGAGATCGGGGGGTAACTGGGGAGGGCAGAGGGGTCCAGAGAGATCGGGGGGTAACTGGGGAGGGCAGAGGGGTCCAGAGAGATCAGGCGGTAACTGGGGAGGGCAGAGGGGTCCAGAGAGATCGGGGGGTAACTGGGGAGGACAGAGGGGTCCAGAGAGATTGGGGGGTAACTGGAGAGGGCAGAGGGGTCCAGAGAGATTGGGGGGTAACTGGGGAGGGCAGAGGGGTCCAGAGAGATCGGGGGGTAACTGGGGAGGGCAGAGGGGTCCAGAGAGATTGGGGGGTAACTGGGGAGGGCAGAGGGGTCCAGAGAGATCAGGAGGTAACTGGGGAGAGCAGAGGGGTCCAGAGAGATCGGGGGGGTAACTGGGGAGGGCAGAGGGGTCCAGAGAGATCGGGGGGTAACTGGGGAGGGCAGAGGGGTCCAGAGAGATCGGGGGGTAACTGGGGAGGGCAGAGGGGTCCAGAGAGATCAGGAGGTAACTGGGGAGGGCAGAGGGGTCCAGAGAGATCGGGGGGTAACTGGGGAGGGCAGAGGGGTCCAGAGAGATCAGGAGGTAACTGGGGAGGGCAGAGGGGTCCAGAGAGATCAGGAGGTAACTGGGGAGGGCACAGGGGTCCAGAGAGATCGGGGGGTAACTGGGGAGAGCAGAGGGGTCCAGAGAGATCGGGGGGTAACTGGGGAGGGCAGAGGGGTCCAGCATGGCTTTTAGGTGGAGGGAAAGGTACCAGTGGAGAGGGAGAGGTTGAATAAAGATATTAGGGCTGGAATGACAGATGGAGACAGTTGAGGGATAAGGTGGGATGGAATGGGATCAAGGCAGCAGGTGGTCAGGTGAGCCTTTGAGACCAGGGAGGAGAGACCTTGAGCAGTTACGGTAACAGTGTGAGATGAGTTAATGAGTGGGGCAGGGGGGATGTTGGTTGGAGAGAGGTGTTCTAATCCTGTCGATTTTATCTTTGAAGTATGTGGCGCATTGCTCAGCCGTTAGCTGTGAGGATGGAGGAGGTGGCGGTGGGCGGAGAAGGGAGGTTAAAGTGTTAAATAGCTGTATGTGATTCCGGGCCTGTGTTATACCTTTATCAGAGTCCCCCGGACTCCTCAGCACTACCCCCCCCCCCTGCGTGTGAGCGCGGCCCGCGGAATGCCGCCGGAGAGGGGGGGTGCGGCGCCGCACTCACCACACACATGTGTAATGCGATTACAGCACACGCATGATTCAATAACAGCGTTGTGTGAGCACAAGACTGGCGGGACGCCGCTAATGACCCCGTCCATCACCCGCCAATTACACGCGTGACCCGGGATAATGAGGCATGCTCTGGCCACGCCCCCGCTGACGCCATCATGTGACTGACCTCAATCCAAATACAATGACCTCATCATATATCCTCCATATATTCCTATAGAGAGACCACTAGGGGGCAGTGACATCATAACCCTCCATATATTCCTATAGAGAGGCCACTAGGGGGAGGTGACACCATAACCCTCCATATATTCCTATAGAGAGACCACTAGGGGGCAGTGACATCATAACCCTCCATATATTCCTATAGAGAGGCCACTGGGGGGCGGTGACACCATAACCCTCCATATTTTCCTATAGAGAGGCCACTAGGGGGCAGTGACACCATAACCCTCCATATATTCCTATAGAGAGGTCACTAGGGGGAGGTGACACCATAACCCTCCATATATTCCTATAGAGAGACCACTAGGGGGCAGTGACATCATAACCCTCCATATATTCCTATAGAGAGGCCACTAGGGGGCAGTGACACCATAACCCTCCATATATTCCTATAGAGAGGTCACTAGGGGGAGGTGACACCATAACCCTCCATATATTCCTATAGAGAGACCACTAGGGGGCAGTGACATCATAACCCTCCATATATTCCTATAGAGAGGCCACTAGGGGGAGGTGACACCATAACCCTCCATATATTCCTATAGAGAGGCCACTAGGGGGCGATGACACCATAACCCTCCATATATTCCTATAGAGAGGCCACTAGGGGGCAGTGACACCATAACCCTCCATATATTCCTATAGAGGCCACTAGGGGGAGGTGACACCATAACCCTCCATATATTCCTATAGAGAGACCACTAGGGGGCGGTGACACCATAACCCTCCATATATTCCTATAGAGAGTCCACTAGGGGGAGGTGACACCATAACCCTCCATATATTCCTATAGAGAGGTCACTAGGGGGCAGTGACACCATAACCCTCCATATATTCCTATAGAGGCCACTAGGGGGAGGTGACACCATAACCCTCCATATATTCCTATAGAGAGGCCACTAGGGGGAGGTGGCACCATAACCCTCCATATATTCCTATAGAGGCCACTAGGGGGAGGTGACACCATAACCCTCCATATATTCCTATAGAGGCCACTAGGGGGAGGTGACACCATAACCCTCCATATATTCCTATAGAGAGGCCACTAGGGGGAGGTGACACCATAACCCTCCATATATTCCTATAGAGAGGTCACTAGGGGGCAGTGACACCATAACCCTCCATATATTCCTATAGAGAGGCCACTAGGGGGAGGTGACACCATAACCCTCCATATATTCCTATAGAGAGGCCACTAGGGGGCAGTGACACCATAACCCTCCATATATTCCTATAGAGAGGCCCCTAGGGGGAGGTGGCACCATAACCCTCCATATATTCCTATAGAGAGGTCACTAGGGGGCAGTGACACCATAACCCTCCATATATTCCTATAGAGAGGCCACTAGGGGGAGGTGACACCATAACCCTCCATATATTCCTATAGAGAGGCCACTAGGGGCAGTGACACCATAACCCTCCATATATTCCTATAGAGAGGCCACTAGGGGGAGGTGACACCATAACCCTCCATATATTCCTATAGAGAGGCCACTAGAGGGCAGTGACACCATAACCCTCCATATATTCCTATAGAGAGGCCACTAGAGGGCAGTGACACCATAACCCTCCATATATTCCTATAGAGAGGCCACTAGAGGGCAGTGACACCATAACCCTCCATATATTCCTATAGAGAGGCCACTAGGGGGAGGGAGGTGACACCATAACCCTTCATATATTCCTATAGAGAGGCCACTAGGGGGAGGTGACACCATAACCCTTCATATATTCCTATAGAGAGGCCACTAGGGGGAGGTAACACCATAACCCTCCATATATTCCTATAGAGAGGCCACTAGGGGGAGGTGACACCATAACCCTCCATATATTCCTATAGAGAGGCCACTAGGGGGAGGTGACACCATAACCCTTCATATATTCCTATAGAGAGGCCACTAGGGGGAGGTGACACCATAACCCTCCATATATTCCTATAGAGAGGCCACTAGGGGGAGGTGACACCATAACCCTCCATATATTCCTATAGAGAAGCCACTAGGTGGAGGTGACACCATAACCCCCCATATATTCCTATAGAGTGGCCACTAGGGGGCAGTGACACCATAACCCTCCATATATTCCTATAGAGAGGCCACTAGGGGGTAGTGACACCATAACCCTCCATATATTCCTATAGAGAGTCCACTAGGGGGAGGTGACACCATAACCCTCCATATATTCCTATAGAGAGGCCACTAGGGGGCAGTGACACCATAACCCTCCATATATTCCTATAGAGAGGCCACTAGGGGGCAGTGACACCATAACCCTCCATATATTCCTATAGAGTGGCCACTAGGGGGCAGTGACACCATAACCCTCCATATATTCCTATAGAGAGGCCACTAGGGGGTAGTGACACCATAACCCTCCATATATTCCTACAGAGAGGCCACTAGGGGGAGGTGACACCATAACCCTCCATATATTCCTATAGAGTGGCCACTAGGGGGTAGTGACACCATAACCCTCCATATATTCCTACAGAGAGGCCACTAGGGGGAGGTGACACCATAACCCTCCATATATTCCTATAGAGTGGCCACTAGGGGGAGGTGACACCATAACCCTCCATATATTCCTATAGAGAGGCCACTAGAGGGCAGTGACACCATAACCCTCCATATATTCCTATAGAGAGGCCACTAGGGGGAGGTGACACCATAACCCTCCATATATTCCTATAGAGAGGCCACTAGGGGGAGGTGACACCATAACCCTCCATATATTCCTATAGAGAGGCCACTAGGGGGAGGTGACACCATAACCCTCCATATATTCCTATAGAGAGGCCACTAGGGGGAGGTGGCACCATAACCCTCCATATATTCCTATAGAGAGGTCACTAGGGGGCGGTGACACCATAACCCTCCATATATTCCTATAGAGAGGCCACTAGGGGGCAGTGACACCATAACCCTCCATATATTCCTATAGAGAGGCCACTAGGGGGAGGTGACACCATAACCCTCCATATATTTCTATAGAGGCCACTAGGGGGAGGTGACACCATAACCCTCCATATATTCCTATAGAGAGGCCACTAGGGGGAGGTGACACCATAACCCTCCATATATTCCTATAGAGAGGCCACTAGGGGGAGGTGACACCATAACCCTCCATATATTCCTATAGAGAGGCCACTAGGGGGAGGTGACACCATAGCCCTCCATATATTCCTATAGAGAGGCCACTAGGGGGCAGTGACCCCATAACCCTCCATATATTCCTATAGAGAGGCCACTAGGGGGCAGTGACATCATAACCCTCCATATATTCCCATAGAGAGGCCACTAGGGGGCGGTGACACCATAACCCTCCATATATTCCTATAGAGAGGCCACTAGGGGGCGGTGACACCATAACCCTCCATATATTCCTATAGAGAGGCCACTAGGGGGAGGTGACACCATAACCCTCCATATATTCCTATAGAGAGGCCACTAGGGGGAGGTGACACCATAACCCTCCATATATTCCTATAGAGAGGCCACTAGGGGGCGGTGACATCATAACCCTCCATATATTCCCATAGAGAGGCCACTAGGGGGCGGTGACACCATAACCCTCCATATATTCCTATAGAGAGGCCACTAGGGGGCGGTGACACCATAACCCTCCATATATTCCTATAGAGAGGCCACTAGGGGGAGGTGACACCATAACCCTTCATATATTCCTATAGAGAGGCCACTAGGGGGAGGTAACACCATAACCCTCCATATATTCCTATAGAGAGGCCACTAGGGGGAGGTGACACCATAACCCTCCATATATTCCTATAGAGAGGCCACTAGGGGGAGGTAACACCATAACCCTCCATATATTCCTATAGAGAGGCCACTAGGGGGAGGTGACACCATAACCCTTCATATATTCCTATAGAGAGGCCACTAGGGGGAGGTAACACCATAACCCTCCATATATTCCTATAGAGAGGCCACTAGGGGGAGGTGACACCATAACCCTTCATATATTCCTATAGAGAGGCCACTAGGGGGCAGTGACATCATAACCCTCCATATATTCCCATAGAGAGGCCACTAGGGGGCGGTGACACCATAACCCTTCATATATTCCTATAGAGAGGCCACTAGGGGGAGGTAACACCATAACCCTCCATATATTCCTATAGAGAGGCCACTAGGGGGAGGTGACACCATAACCCTCCATATATTCCTATAGAGAGGCCACTAGGGGGAGGTAACACCATAACCCTCCATATATTCCTATAGAGAGGCCACTAGGGGGAGGTGACACCATAACCCTTCATATATTCCTATAGAGAGGCCACTAGGGGGAGGTGACACCATAACCCTTCATATATTCCTATAGAGAGGCCACTAGGGGGAGGTAACACCATAACCCTCCATATATTCCTATAGAGAGGCCACTAGGGGGAGGTGACACCATAACCCTTCATATATTCCTATAGAGAGGCCACTAGGGGGCAGTGACCCCATAACCCTCCATATATTCCTATAGAGAGGCCACTAGGGGGCAGTGACATCATAACCCTCCATATATTCCTATAGAGAGGCCACTAGGGGGCAGTGACACCATAACCCTCCATATATTCCCATAGAGAGGCCACTAGGGGGCGGTGACACCATAACCCTTCATATATTCCTATAGAGAGGCCACTAGGGGGAGGTGACACCATAACCCTTCATATATTCCTATAGAGAGGCCACTAGGGGGAGGTGACACCATAACCCTCCATATATTCCTATAGAGAGGCCACTAGGGGGAGGTGACACCATAACCCTCCATATATTCCTATAGAGAGGCCACTAGGGGGAGGTGACACCATAACCCTCCATATATTCCTATAGAGAAGCCACTAGGGGGAGGTGACACCATAACCCCCCATATATTCCTATAGAGTGGCCACTAGGGGGCAGTGACACCATAACCCTCCATATATTCCTATAGAGAGGCCACTAGGGGGTAGTGACACCATAACCCTCCATATATTCCTATAGAGAGGCCACTAGGGGGAGGTGACACCATAACCCTCCATATATTCCTATAGAGAGGCCACTAGGGGGCAGTGACACCATAACCCTCCATATATTCCTATAGAGTGGCCACTAGGGGGCAGTGACACCATAACCCTCCATATATTCCTATAGAGAGGCCAGTAGGGCGCAGTGACACCATAACCCTCCATATATTCCTATAGAGAGGCCACTAGGGGGCAGTGACACCATAACCCTCCATATATTCCTATAGAGAGGCCACTAGGGGGCAGTGACACCATAACCCTCCATATATTCCTATAGAGAGGCCAGTAGGGCGCAGTGACACCATAACCCTCCATATATTCCTATAGAGAGGCCACTAGGGGGCAGTGACACCATAACCCTCCATATATTCCTATAGAGAGGCCAGTAGGGCGCAGTGACACCATAACCCTCCATATATTCCTATAGAGAGGCCACTAGGGGGCAGTGACACCATAACCCTCCATATATTCCTATAGAGAGGCCACTAGGGGGCAGTGACACCATAACCCTCCATATATTCCTATAGAGTGGCCACTAGGGGGCAGTGACACCATAACCCTCCATATATTCCTATAGAGAGGCCAGTAGGGCGCAGTGACACCATAACCCTCCATATATTCCTATAGAGAGGCCACTAGGGGGCAGTGACACCATAACCCTCCATATATTCCTATAGAGTGGCCACTAGGGGGCAGTGACACCATAACCCTCCATATATTCCTATAGAGTGGCCACTAGGGGGCAGTGACACCATAACCCTCCATATATTCCTATAGAGTGGCCACTAGGGGGCAGTGACACCATAACCCTCCATATATTCCTATAGAGAGGCCACTAGGGGGTAGTGACACCATAACCCTCCATATATTCCTATAGAGAGGCCACTAGGGGGAGGTGACACCATAACCCTCCATATATTCCTATAGAGAGGCCACTAGGGGGTAGTGACACCATAACCCTCCATATATTCCTATAGAGAGGCCACTAGGGGGTAGTGACACCATAACCCTCCATATATTCCTATAGAGAGGCCACTAGGGGGTAGTGACACCATAACCCTCCATATATTCCTATAGAGAGGCCACTAGGGGGTAGTGACACCATAACCCTCCATATATTCCTATAGAGAGGCCACTAGGGGGAGGTGACACCATAACCCTCCATATATTCCTATAGAGAAGCCACTAGGGGGTAGTGACACCATAACTCTCAATATATTCCTATAGAGAGGTCACTAGGGGGCGGTGACACCATAACCCTCCATATATTCCTATAGAGAGGCCACTAGGGGGCAGTGACACCATAACCCTCCATATATTCCTATAGAGGCCACTAGGGGGAGGTGACACCATAACCCTCCATATATTCCTATAGAGAGGCCACTAGGGGGCAGTGACACCATAACCCTCCATATATTCCCATAGAGAGGCCACTAGGGGGCGGTGACACCATAACCCTTCATATATTCCTATAGAGAGGCCACTAGGGGGAGGTGACACCATAACCCTTCATATATTCCTATAGAGAGGCCACTAGGGGGAGGTGGCACCATAACCCTCCATATATTCCTATAGAGAGGCCACTAGGGGGAGGTGACACCATAACTCTCAATATATTCCTATAGAGAGGTCACTAGGGGGAGGTGACACCATAACCCTCCATATATTCCTATAGAGAGGCCACTAGGGGGCAGTGACACCATAACCCTCCATATATTCCTATAGAGAGGCCACTAGGGGGCAGTGACACCATAACCCTCCATATATTCCTATAGAGGCCACTAGGGGGAGGTGACACCATAACCCTCCATATATTCCTATAGAGAGGCCACCAGGGGGCAGTGACACCATAACCCTCCATATATTCCTATAGAGAGGCCACTAGGGGGAGGTGACACCATAACCCTCCATATATTCCTATAGAGAGGCCACTAGGGGGCAGTGACACCATAACCCTCCATATATTCCTATAGAGAGGCCACTAGGGGGCAGTGACACCATAACCCTCCATATATTCCTATAGAGAGGCCAGTAGGGCGCAGTGACACCATAACCCTCCATATATTCCTATAGAGAGGCCACTAGGGGGCAGTGACACCATAACCCTCCATATATTCCTATAGAGAGGTCACTAGGGGGCGGTGACACCATAACCCTCCATATATTCCTATAGAGAGGCCACTAGGGGGCAGTGACACCATAACCCTCCATATATTCCTATAGAGGCCACTAGGGGGAGGTGACACCATAACCCTCCATATATTCCTATAGAGAGGCCACTAGGGGGAGGTGACACCATAACCCTCCATATATTCCTATATAGAGGCCACTAGGGGGCGGTGACACCATAACCCTCCATATATTCCTATAGAGGCCACTAGGGGGAGGTGACACCATAACCCTCCATATATTCCTATAGAGAGGCCACTAGGGGGCGGTGACACCATAACCCTCCATATATTCCTATAGAGAGGCCACTAGGGGGAGGTGACACCATAACCCTCCATATATTCCTATATAGAGGCCACTAGGGGGCAGTGACACCATAACCCTCCATATATTCCTATAGAGAGGCCACTAGGGGGAGGTGACACCATAACCCTCCATATATTCCTATAGAGAGGCCACTAGGGGGCAGTGACACCATAACCCTCCATATATTCCTATAGAGAGGCCACTAGGGGGAGGTGACACCATAACCCTCCATATATTCCTATAGAGAGGCCACTAGGGGGCGGTGACACCATAACACTCCATACATTCCTATAGAGAGGCCACTAGGGGGTAGTGACACCATAACCCTCCATATATTCCTATAGAGAGGCCACCAGGGGGCAGTGACACCATAACCCTCCATATATTCCTATAGAGAGGCCACTAGGGGGAGGTGACACCATAACCCTCCATATATTCCTATAGAGAGGCCACTAGGGGGCAGTGACACCATAACCCTCCATATATTCCTATAGAGAGGCCACTAGGGGGCAGTGACACCATAACCCTCCATATATTCCGATAGAGGCCACTAGGGGGAGGTGACACCATAACCCTCCATATATTCCTATAGAGAGGCCACTAGGGGGAGGTGACACCATAACCCTCCATATATTCCTATAGAGAGGCCACTAGGTGGAAGTGACACCATAACCCTCCATATATTCCTATAGAGAGGCCACTAGGGGGTGGTGACACCATAACCCTCCATATATTCCTATAGAGAGGCCACTAGGGTGCGGTGACACCATAACCCTCCATATATTCCTATAGAGAGGACACTAGGGGGAGGTGACACCATAACCCTCCATATATTCCTATAGAGAGGCCACTAGGGGGCAGTGACACCATAACCCTCCATATATTCCTATAGAGAGGCCACTAGGGGGAGGTGACACCATAACCCTCCATATATTCCTATAGAGAGGACACTAGGGGGAGGTGACACCATAACCCTCCATATATTCCTATAGAGAGGCCACTAGGGGGCAGTGACACCATAACCCTCCATATATTCCTATAGAGAGGCCACTAGGGGGAGGTGACACCATAACCCTCCATATATTCCTATAGAGAGGACACTAGGGGGAGGTGACACCATAACCCTCCATATATTCCTATAGAGAGGCCACTAGGGGGAGGTGACACCATAACCCTCCATATATTCCTATAGAGAGGACACTAGGGGGAGGTGACACCATAACCCTCCATATATTCCTATAGAGAGGCCACTAGGGGGCGGTAACACCATAACCCTCCATATATTCCTATAGAGAGGCCACTAGGGGGCAGTGACACCATAACCCTCCATATATTCCTATAGAGAGGCCACTAGGGGGAGGTAACACCATAACCCTCCATATATTCCTATAGAGAGGCCACTAGGGGGCAGTGACACCATAACCCTCCATATATTCCTATAGAGAGGCCACTAGGGGGAGGTGACACCATAACCCTCCATATATTCCTATAGAGAGGCCACTAGGGGGCAGTGACACCATAACCCTCCATATATTCCTATGGAGAGGACACTAGGGGGCAGTGACACCATAACCCTCCATATATTCCTATAGAGAGGCCGCTAGGGGGAGGTGACATCATAACCCTCCATATATTCCTATAGAGAGGCCACTAGGGGGAGGTGACATCATAACCCTCCATATATTCCTATAGAGAGGCCACTAGGGGGAGGTGACACCATAACCCTCCATATATTCCTATAGAGAGGCCACTAGGGGGCAGTGACACCATAACCCTCCATATATTCCTATAGAGAGGCCACTAGGGGGAGGTAACACCATAACCCTCCATATATTCCTATAGAGAGGCCACTAGGGGGAGGTGACACCATAACCCTCCATATATTCCTATAGAGAGGCCACTAGGGGGCAGTGACACCATAACCCTCCATATATTGCTATAGAGAGTCCACTAGGGGGCAGTGACACCATAACCCCCCATATATTCCTATAGAGAGGCCACTAGGGGGAGGTAACACCATAACCCTCCATATATTCCTATAGAGAGGCCACTAGAGGGAGGTGACATCATAACCCTCCATATATTCCTATAGAGAGGCCACTAGGGGGCAGTGACACCATAACCCTCCATATATTCCTATAGAGAGGCCACTAGGGGGAGGTAACACCATAACCCTCCATATATTCCTATAGAGAGGCCACTAGGGGGAGGTGACACCATAACCCTCCATATATTCCTATAGAGAGGCCACTAGGGGGCAGTGACACCATAACCCTCCATATATTTCTCTAGAGAGGCCACTAGGGCCAGTAACACCATAACCCTCTATATATTCCTATAGAGAGGCCACTAGGGGGAGGTGACACCATAACCCTCCATATATTCCTATAGAGAGGACACTAGGGGGAGGTGACACCATAACCCTCCATATATTCCTATAGAGAGGCCACTAGGGGGAGGTGACACCATAACCCTCCATATATTCCTATAGAGAGGACACTAGGGGGAGGTGACACCATAACCCTCCATATATTCCTATAGAGAGGCCACTAGGGGGAGGTGACACCATAACCCTCCATATATTCCTATAGAGAGGACACTAGGGGGAGGTGACACCATAACCCTCCATATATTCCTATAGAGAGGCCACTAGGGGCTGTGACACCATAATCCTCCATATATTCCTATAGAGGCCACTAGGGGGAGGTGACACCATAACCCTCAATATATTCCTATAGAGAGACCACTAGGGGGAGGTGACACCATAACCCTCCATATATTCCTATAGAGAGGCCACTAGGGGCAGTGACACCATAATCCTCCATATATTCCTATAGAGGCCACTAGGGGGCAGTGACACCATAACCCTCCATATATTCCTATAGAGTGGCCACTAGGGGGAGGTGACACCATAACCCTCCATATATTCCTATAGAGGCCACTAGGGGGAGGGGACACCATAAACCTCCATATATTCCTATAGAGAGGCCACTAGGGGGCAGTGACACCTTAACCCTCCATATATTCCTATAGAGAGGCCACTAGGGGAAGGTGACACCATAACCCTCCATATATTCCTATAGAGAGGCCACTAGGGGCAGTGACACCATAATCCTCCATATATTCCTATAGAGGCCACTAGGGGGCAGTGAAACCATAACCCTCCATATATTCCTATAGAGTGGCCACTAGGGGGAGGTGACACCATAACCCTCCATATATTCCTATAGAGGCCACTAGGGGGAGGGGACACCATAAACCTCCATATATTCCTATAGAGAGGCCACTAGGGGGCAGTGACACCTTAACCCTCCATATATTCCTATAGAGAGGCCACTAGGGGAAGGTGACACCATAACCCTCCATATATTCCTATAGAGGCCACTAGGGAGAGGGGACACCATAAACCTCCATATATTCCTATAGAGAGGCCACTAGGGGGCAGTGACACCTTAACCCTCCATATATTCCTATAGAGAGGCCACTAGGGGGAAGTGACACCATAACCCTCCATATATTCCTATAGAGAGGCCACTAGGGGAAGGTGACACCATAACCCTCCATATATTCCTATAGAGAGACCACTAGAGGGAGGTGACACCATAACCCTCCATATATTCCTATAGAGAGGCCACTAGAGGGAGGTGACACCATAACCCTCCATATATTCCTATAGAGAGGCCACTAGGGGGCAGTGACACCATAACCCTCCATATATTCCTATAGAGAGGCCACTAGGGGGAGGTGACACCATAACCCTCCATATATTCCTATAGAGAGGCCACTAGGGGGAGGTGACACCATAACCCTCCATATATTCCTATAGAGAGGCCACTAGGGGGGAGGTGACACCATAACCCTCCATATATTCCTATAGAGAGGCCACTAGGGGGCAGTGACACCATAACCCTCCATATATTCCTATAGAGAGGCCACTAGGGGGCAGTGACACCATAACCCTCCATATATTCCTATAGAGAGGCCACTAGGGGGAGGTGACACCATAACCCTCCATATATTCCTATAGAGAGGCCACTAGGGGGAGGTGACACCATAACCCTCCATATATTCCTATAGAGAGGACACTAGGGGGAGGTGACACCATAACCCTCCATATATTCCTATAGAGAGGCCACTAGGGGCTGTGACACCATAATCCTCCATATATTCCTATAGAGGCCACTAGGGGGAGGTGACACCATAACCCTCCATATATTCCTATAGAGGCCACTAGGGGCTGTGACACCATAATCCTCCATATATTCCTATAGAGGCCACTAGGGGGAGGTGACACCATAACCCTCAATATATTCCTATAGAGAGACCACTAGGGGGAGGTGACACCATAACCCTCCATATATTCCTATAGAGAGGCCACTAGGGGCAGTGACACCATAATCCTCCATATATTCCTATAGAGGCCACTAGGGGGCAGTGACACCTTAACCCTCCATATATTCCTATAGAGAGGCCACTAGGGGGCAGTGACACCTTAACCCTCCATATATTCCTATAGAGAGGCCACTAGGGGAAGGTGACACCATAACCCTCCATATATTCCTATAGAGAGGCCACTAGGGGCAGTGACACCATAATCCTCCATATATTCCTATAGAGGCCACTAGGGGGCAGTGAAACCATAACCCTCCATATATTCCTATAGAGTGGCCACTAGGGGGAGGTGACACCATAACCCTCCATATATTCCTATAGAGGCCACTAGGGGGAGGGGACACCATAAACCTCCATATATTCCTATAGAGAGGCCACTAGGGGGCAGTGACACCTTAACCCTCCATATATTCCTATAGAGAGGCCACTAGGGGAAGGTGACACCATAACCCTCCATATATTCCTATAGAGGCCACTAGGGAGAGGGGACACCATAAACCTCCATATATTCCTATAGAGAGGCCACTAGGGGGCAGTGACACCTTAACCCTCCATATATTCCTATAGAGAGGCCACTAGGGGAAGGTGACACCATAACCCTCCATATATTCCTATAGAGAGACCACTAGAGGGAGGTGACACCATAACCCTCCATATATTCCTATAGAGAGGCCACTAGAGGGAGGTGACACCATAACCCTCCATATATTCCTATAGAGAGGCCACTAGGGGGCAGTGACACCATAACCCTCCATATATTCCTATAGAGAGGCCACTAGGGGGAGGTGACACCATAACCCTCCATATATTCCTATAGAGAGGCCACTAGGGGGAGGTGACACCATAACCCTCCATATATTCCTATAGAGAGGCCACTAGGGGGGAGGTGACACCATAACCCTCCATATATTCCTATAGAGAGGCCACTAGGGGGCAGTGACACCATAACCCTCCATATATTCCTATAGAGAGGCCACTAGGGGGAGGTGACACCATAACCCTCCATATATTCCTATAGAGAGGCCACTAGGGGGCAGTGACACCATAACCCTCCATATATTCCTATAGAGGCCACTAGGGGGAGGGGACACCATAAACCTCCATATATTCCTATAGAGAGGCCACTAGGGGGAGGGGACACCATAAACCTCCATATATTCCTATAGAGAGGCCACTAGGGGGCAGTGACACCATAACCCTCCATATATTCCTATAGAGAGGCCACTAGGGGGCAGTGACACCATAACCCTCCATATATTCCTATAGAGAGGCCACTAGGGGGAGGTGACACCATAACCCTCCATATATTCCTATAGAGAGGCCACTAGGGGGAGGAGACACCATAACCCTCCATATATTCCTATAGAGAGGCCACTAGGGGGCGGTGACACCATAACCCTCCATATATTCCTATAGAGAGGCCACTAGGGGGAGGTGACACCATAACCCTTCATATATTCCTATAGAGAGGCCACTAGGGGGAGGTGACACCATAACCCTCCATATATTCCTATAGAGAGGCCACTAGGGGGAGGTGACACCATAACCCTCCATATATTCCTATGAAGAGGCCACTAGGGGGAGGTGACACCATAACCCTCCATATATTCCTATAGAGAGGCCACTAGGGGGAGGTGACACCATAACCCTCCATATATTCCTATAGAGAGGCCACTAGGGGGAGGTGACACCATAACCCTCCATATATTCCTATAGAGAGGCCACTAGGGGGAGGTGACACCATAACCCTCCATATATTCCTATAGAGAGGTCACTAGGGGGAGGTGACACCATAACCCTCCATATATTCCTATAGAGAGGCCACTAGGGGGAGGTGACGCCATAACCCTCCATATATTCCTATAGAGAGGCCACTAGGGGCAGTGACGCCATAACTCTCCATATATTCCTATAGAGAGGCCACTAGGGGGAGGTGACACCATAACCCTCCATATATTCCTATAGAGAGGCCACTAGGGGGAGGTGACACCATAACCCTCCATATATTCCTATAGAGAGGCCACTAGGGGGAGGTGACCCCATAACCCTCCATATATTCCTATAGAGAGGCCACTAGGGAGAGGTGACACCATAATCCTCCATATATTCCTATAGAGAGGCCACTAGGGGGCAGTGACACCATAACCCTCCATATATTCCTATAGAGAGGCCACTAGGGGGAGGTGACACCATAACCCTCCATATATTCCTATAGAGAGGCCACTAGGGGGAGGTGACACCATAACCCTCCATATATTCCTATAGAGAGGCCACTAGGGGCAGTGACACCATAACCCTCCATATATTCCTATAGAGAGGCCACTAGAGGGAGGTGACACCATAACCCTCCATATATTCCTATAGAGAGGCCACTAGGGGGCAGTGACACCATAACCCTCCATATATTCCTATAGAGAGGCCACTAGGGGGAGGTGACACCATAACCCTCCATATATTCCTATAGAGAGGCCACTAGAGGGAGGTGACACCATAACCCTCCATATATTCCTATAGAGAGGCCACTAGGGGGCAGCGACACCATATCCCTCCATATATTCCTATAGAGAGGCCACTAGGGGGCAGCGACACCATAACCCTCCATATATTCCTATAGAGAGGCCACTAGGGGGAGGTGACACCATAACTCTCCATATATTCCTATAGAGAGGCCACTAGGGGGAGGTGACACCATAACCCTCCATATATTCCTATAGAGAGGCCACTAGGGGGCAGTGACACCATAACACTCCATATATTCCTATAGAGAGGCCACTAGGGGGAGGTGACACCATAACTCTCCATATATAACTTTAGAGAGGCCACTAGGGGGAGGTGACACCATAACCCTCCATATATTCCTATAGAGAGGCCACTAGGGGGAGGTGACCCCATAACCCTCCATATATTCCTATAGAGAGACCACTAGGGGGCAGTGACACCATAACCCTCCATATATTCCTATAGAGAGGCCACTAGGGGGAGGTGACACCATAACCCTCCATATATTCCTATACAGAGGCCACTAGTGGGAGGTGACACCATAACCCTCCATATATTCCTATAGAGTGGCCACTAGGGGGAGGTGACACCATAACCCTCCATATATTCCTATAGAGTGGCCACTAGGGGGAGGTGACACCATAACCCTCCATATATTCCTATAGAGTGGCCACTAGGGGGAGGTGACACCATAACCCTCCATATATTCCTATAGAGTGGCCACTAGGGGGCAGTGACACCATAACCCTCCATATATTCCTATAGAGAGGCCACTAGAGGGAGGTGACACCATAACCCTCCATATATTCCTATAGAGAGACCACTAGGGGGAGGTGACACCATAACCCTCCATATATTCCTATAGAGAGGCCACTAGGGGGCAGTGACACCATAACACTCCATATATTCCTATAGAGTGGCCACTAGGGGGCAGTGACACCATAACACTCCATATATTCCTATAGAGAGGCCACTAGGGGGAGGTGACACCATAACACTCCATATATTCCTATAGAGAGGCCACTAGGGGGTAGTGACACCATAACCCTCCATATATTCCTATAGAGAGGCCACTAGGGGGAGGTGACACCATAACCCTCCATATATTCCTATAGAGAGGCCACTAGGGGGCGGTGACACCATAACCCTCCATATATTCCTATAGAGAGGCCACTAGGGGGCAGTGACACCATAACACTCCATATATTCCTATAGAGAGGCCACTAGGGGGGAGTGACACCATAACCCTCCATATATTCCTATAGAGAGGCCACTAGGGGGAGGTGACACCATAACCCTCCATATATTCCTATAGAGAGGCCACTAGGGGGAGGTGACACCATAGCCCTCCATATATTCCTATAGAGAGGCCACTAGGGGGAGGTGACACCATAACCCTCCATATATTCCTATAGAGAGGCCACTAGGGGGAATGACACCATAACCCTCCATATATTCCTATAGAGAGGCCACTAGGGGGAGGTGACACCATAACCCTCCATATATTCCTATAGAGAGGCCACTAGGGGGAATGACACCATAACCCTCCATATATTCCTATAGAGAGGCCACTAGGGGGCAGTGACACCATAAACCTCCATATATTCCTATAGAGAGGCTACTAGGGGGCAGTGACACCATAACCCTCCATATATTCCTATAGAGAGGCCACTAGGGGGCAGTGACACCATAACCCTCCATATATTCCTATAGAGAGGCCACTAGGGGGCAGTGACACCATAACCCTCCATATATTCCTATAGAGAGGCCACTAGGGGGAGGTGACACCATAACCCTCCATATATTCCTATAGAGAGGCCACTAGGGGGCAGTGACACCATAAACCTCCATATATTCCTATAGAGAGGCTACTAGGGGGCAGTGACACCATAACCCTCCATATATTCCTATAGAGAGGCCACTAGGGGGCAGTGACACCATAACCCTCCATATATTCCTATAGAGAGGCCACTAGGGGGCAGTGACACCATAACCCTCCATATATTCCTATAGAGAGGCCACTAGGGGGAGGTGACACCATAACCCTCCATATATTCCTATAGAGAGGCCACTAGGGGGCAGTGACACCATAACCCTCCATATATTCCTATAGAGAGGCCACTAGGGGGCAGTGACACCATAACCCTCCATATTTTCCTATAGAGAGGCCACTAAGGGGCAGTGACACCATAACCCTCCATATTTTCCTATAGAGAGACCACTAGGGGGCAGTGACACCATCACCCTCCATATATTCCTATAGAGAGACCACTAGGGGGAGGTGACACCATAACCCTCCATATATTCCTATAGAGAGGCCACTAGGGGGAGGTGACACCATAACCCTCCATATATTCCTATAGAGAGGCCACTAGGGGGAGGTGACACCATAACCCTCTATATATTCCTATAGAGAGGCCACTAAGGGGCAGTGACACCATAACCCTCCATATTTTCCTATAGAGAGGCCCCTAAGGGGCAGTGACACCATAACCCTCCATATATTCCTATAGAGAGACCACTAGGGGGAGGTGACACCATAACCCTCCATATATTCCTATAGAGAGGCCACTAGGGGGAGGTGACCCCATAACCCTCCATATATTCCTATAGAGAGGCCACTAGGGGGAGGTGACCCCATAACCCCCATATATTCCTATAGAGAGGCCACTAGGGGGAGGTGACCCCATAACCCCCATATATTCCTATAGAGAGGCCACTAGGGGGAGGTGACACCATAACCCTCCATATATTCCTATAGAGAGGCCACTAGGCGGAGGTGACACCATAACCCTCCATATATTCCTATAGAGAGGCCACTAGGGGGAGGTGACACCATAACCCTCCATATATTCCTATAGAGAGGCCACTAGGGGGAGGTGACACCATAACCCTCCATATATTCCTATAGAGGGGCCACTAGGGGGAGGTGACACCATAACCCTCCATATATTCCTATAGAGAGGCCACTAGGGGGAGGTGACACCATAACCCTCCATATATTCCTATAGAGAGGCCACTAGGGGGAGGTGACACCATAACCCTCCATATATTCCTATAGAGAGGCCACTAGGCGGAGGTGACACCATAACCCTCCATATATTCCTATAGAGAGGCCACTAGGGGGAGGTGACACCATAACCCTCCATATATTCCTATAGAGAGGCCAATAGGGGGAGGTGACACCATAACCCTCCATATATTCCTATAGAGGGGCCACTAGGGGGAGGTGACACCATAACCCTCCATATATTCCTATAGAGAGGCCACTAGGGGGCGGTGACACCATAACCCTCCATATATTCCTATAGAGAGGCCACTAGGGGGAGGTGACACCATAACCCTCCATATATTCCTATAGAGAGGCCATTAGAGGGAGGTGACATCATAACCCTCCATATATTCCTATAGAGAGGCCACTAGGGGGCAGTGACACCATAACCCTCCATATTTTCCTATAGAGAGGCCACTAGGGGGAGGTGACACCATAACCCTCCATATTTTCCTATAGCGAGGCCACTAGGGGGCAGTGACACCATCACCCTCCATATATTCCTATAGAGAGGCCACTAGGGGGAGGTGACACCATAACCCTCCATATATTCCTATAGAGAGGCCACTAGGGGGAGGTGACACCATAACCCTCCATATATTCCTATAGAGAGGCCACTAGGGGGAGGTGACACCATAACCCTCCATATATTCCTATAGAGAGGCCACTAGGGGGCAGTGACACCATAACACTCCATATATTCCTATAGAGAGGCCACTAGGGGGAGGTGACACCATAACCCTCCATATATTCCTATAGAGAGGCCACTAGGGGGCAGTGACACCATAACACTCCATATATTCCTATAGAGAGGCCACTAGGGGGAGGTGACACCGTAACCCTCCATATATTCCTATAGAGAGGCCACTAGGGGGCAGTGACACCATAACACTCCATATATTCCTATAGAGAGGCCACTAGGGGGAGGTGACACCATAACCCTCCATATATTCCTATAGAGAGGCCACTAGGAGGAGGTGACACCATAACCCTCCATATATTCCTATAGAGAGGCCACTAGGGGGCAGTGACACCATAACCCTCCATATATTCCTATAGAGAGGCCACTAGGGGGAGGTGACACCATAACCCTCCATATATTCCTATAGAGAGGCCACTAGGGGGCAGTGACACCATAACCCCCCATATATTCCTATAGAGAGGCCACTAGGGGGAGGTGACACCATAACCCTCCATATATTCCTATAGAGAGGCCACTAGGGGGAGATGACACCATAACCCTCCATATATTCCTATAGAGAGGCCACTAGGGGGAGGTGACACCATAACCCTCCATATATTCCTATAGAGAGGCCACTAGGGGGCAGTGACACCATAACACTCCATATATTCCTATAGAGAGGCCACTAGGGGGAGGTGACACCGTAACCCTCCATATATTCCTATAGAGAGGCCACTAGGCGGAGGTGACACCATAACCCTCCATATTTTCCTATAGAGAGGCCACTAGGGGGCAGTTACACCATAACCCTCCATATATTCCTATAGAGAGGCCACTAGGGGGAGGTGACACCATAACCCTCCATATATTCCTATAGAGAGGCCACTAGGGGGCAGTGACACCATAACACTCCATATATTCCTATAGAGAGGCCACTAGGGGGAGGTGACACCATAACCCTCCATATATTCCTATAGAGAGGCCACTAGGGGGCAGTGACACCATAACCCTCCATATATTCCTATAAAGAGGCAACTAGGGGGAGGTGACACCATAACCCTCCATATATTCCTATAGAGAGGCCACTAGGGGGCAGTGACACCATAACCCTCCATATATTCCTATAGAGAGGCCACTAGGGGGAGGTGACACCAGAACCCTCCATATATTCCTATAGAGAGGCCACTAGGGGGAGGTGACCCCATAACCCCCATATATTCCTATAGAGAGGCCACTAGGGGGAGGCGACACCATAACCCTCCATATATTCCTATAGAGAGGCCACTAGGGGGCAGTGACACCATAACCCTCCATATATTCCTATAGAGAGGCCACTAGGGGGAGGTGACACCATAACCCTCCATATATTCCTATAGAGAGGCCACTAGGGGGAGGTGACACCATAACCCTCCATATATTCCTATAGAGAGGCCACTAGGGGGAGGTGACGCCATAACCCCCATATATTCCTATAGAGAGGCCACTAGGGGGAGGCGACACCATAACCCTCCATATATTCCTATAGAGAGACCACTAGGGGGAGGTGACGCCATAACCCCCATATATTCCTATAGAGAGGCCACTAGGGGGAGGCGACACCATAACCCTCCATATATTCCTATAGAGAGACCACTAGGGGGAGGTGACACCATAACCCTCCATATATTCCTATAGAGAGGCCACTAGGGGGCAGTGACACCATAACCCTCCATATATTCCTATAGAGAGGCCACAAGGGGGAGGTGACCCCATAACCCCCATATATTCCTATAGAGAGGCCACTAGGGGGAGGCGACACCATAACCCTCCATATATTCCTATAGAGAGGCCACTAGGGGGAGGTGACACCATAACCCTCCATATATTCCTATAGAGAGGCCACTAGGGGGCAGTGACACCATAACCCTCCATATATTCCTATAGAGAGGCCACTAGGGGGAGGTGACACCATAACCCTCCATATATTCCTATAGAGAGGCCACTAGGGGGCAGTGACACCATAACCCTCCATATATTCCTATAGAGAGGCCACTAGGGGGCGGTGACACCATAACCCTCCATATATTCCTATAGAGAGGCCACTAGGGGGAGGTGACACCATAACCCTCCATATATTCCTATAGAGAGGCCACTAGGGGGAGGTGACACCATAACCCTCCATATATTCCTATAGAGAGGCTACTAGGGGGAGGTGACACCATAACCCTCCATATATTCCTATAGAGAGGCCACTAGGCGGAGGTGACACCATAACCCTCCATATTTTCCTATAGAGAGGCCACTAGGGGGAGGTGACACCATAACCCTCCATATATTCCTATAGAGAGGCTACTAGGGGGAGGTGACACCATAACCCTCCATATATTCCTATAGAGAGGCCACTAGGGGGAGGTGACACCATAACCCTCCATATATTCCTATAGAGAGGCCACTAGGGGGAGGTGACACCATAACCCTCCATATATTCCTATAGAGAGGCCACTAGGGGGAGGTGACACCATAACCCTCCATATATTCCTATAGAGAGGCTACTAGGGGGAGGTGACACCATAACCCTCCATATATTCCTATAGAGAGGCCACTAGGCGGAGGTGACACCATAACCCTCCATATTTTCCTATAGAGAGGCCACTAGGGGGAGGTGACACCATAACCCTCCATATATTCCTATAGAGAGGCCACTAGGGGGAGGTGACACCATAACCCTCCATATATTCCTATAGAGAGGCTACTAGGGGGAGGTGACACCATAACCCTCCATATATTCCTATAGAGAGGCCACTAGGCGGAGGTGACACCATAACCCTCCATATTTTCCTATAGAGAGGCCACTAGGGGGAGGTGACACCATAACCCTCCATATATTCCTATAGAGAGGCCACTAGGGGGAGGTGACACCATAACCCTCCATATATTCCTATAGAGAGGCCACTAGGGGGAGGTGACACCATAATCCTCCATATATTCCTATAGAGAGGCCACTAGGGGGAGGTGACACCATAACCCTCCATATATTCCTATAGAGAGGCCACTAGGGGGAGGTGACACCATAATCCTCCATATATTCCTATAGAGAGGCCACTAGGGGGAGGTGACACCATAACCCTCCATATTTTCCTATAGAGAGGCCACTAGGGGGAGGTGACACCATAACCCTCCATATATTCCTATAGAGAGGCCACTAGGGGGAGGTGACACCATAACCCTCCATATATTCCTATAGAGAGGCCACTAGGGGGAGGTGACACCATAACCCTCCATATATTCCTATAGAGAGGCCACTAGGGGGAGGTGACCCCATAACCCCCATATATTCCTATAGAGAGGCCACTAGGGGGAGGCGACACCATAACCCTCCATATATTCCTATAGAGAGGCCACTAGGGGGAGGTGACCCCATAACCCCCATATATTCCTATAGAGAGGCCACTAGGGGGAGGCGACACCATAACCCTCCATATATACCTATAGAGAGGCCACTAGGGGGAGGTGACACCATAACCCTCCATATATTCCTATAGAGAGGCCACTAGGGGGAGGTGACCCCATAACCCCCATATATTCCTATAGAGAGGCCACTAGGGGGAGGCGACACCATAACCTTCCATATATACCTATAGAGAGGCCACTAGGGGGAGGTGACACCATAACCCTCCATATATTCCTATAGAGAGGCCACTAGGGGGCAGTGACACCATAACCCTCCATATATTCCTATAGAGAGGCCACTAGGGGGAGGTGACACCATAACCCTCCATATATTCCTATAGAGAGGCCACTAGGGGGCAGTGACACCATAACCCTCCATATATACCTATAGAGAGGCCACTAGGGGGAGGTGACACCATAACCCTCCATATATTCCTATAGAGAGGCCACTAGGGGGCAGTGACACCATAACCCTCCATATATACCTATAGAGAGGCCACTAGGGGGAGGTGACACCATAACCCTCCATATATTCCTATAGAGAGGCCACTAGGGGGCAGTGACACCATAACCCTCCATATATTCCTATAGAGAGGCCACTAGGGGGAGGTGACACCATAACCCTCCATATATTCCTATAGAGAGGCCACTAGGGGGAGGTGACACCATAACCCTCCATATATTCCTATAAAGAGGCCACTAGGGGGAGGTGACACCATAACCCTCCATATATTCCTATAGAGAGGCCACTAGGGGGAGGTGACACCATAACCCTCCATATATTCCTATAGAGAGGCCACTAGGGGGCAGTGACACCATAACCCTCCATATATTCCTATAGAGAGGCCACTAGGGGGAGGTGACACCATAACCCTCCATATATTCCTATAGAGAGGCCACTAGAGGGAGGTGACACCATAACCCTCCATATATTCCTATAGAGAGGCCACTAGGGGGCGGTGACACCATAACCCTCCATATATTCCTATAGAGAGGCCACTAGGGGGCAGTGACACCATAACACTCCATATATTCCTATAGAGAGGCCACTAGGGGGTAGTGACACCATAACCCTCCATATATTCCTATAGAGAGGCCACTAGGGGGAGGTGACACCATAACCCTCCATATATTCCTATAGAGAGGCCACTAGGGGGCGGTGACACCATAACCCTCCATATATTCCTATAGAGAGGCCACTAGGGGGCAGTGACACCATAACACTCCATATATTCCTATAGAGAGGCCACTAGGGGGGAGTGACACCATAACCCTCCATATATTCCTATAGAGAGGCCACTAGGGGGAGGTGACACCATAACCCTCCATATATTCCTATAGAGAGGCCACTAGGGGGAGGTGACACCATAGCCCTCCATATATTCCTATAGAGAGGCCACTAGGGGGAGGTGACACCATAACGCTCCATATATTCCTATAGAGAGGCCACTAGGGGGAATGACACCATAACCCTCCATATATTCCTATAGAGAGGCCACTAGGGGGAGGTGACACCATAACCCTCCATATATTCCTATAGAGAGGCCACTAGGGGGAGGTGACACCATAGCCCTCCATATATTCCTATAGAGAGGCCACTAGGGGGAGGTGACACCATAACCCTCCATATATTCCTATAGAGAGGCCACTAGGGGGAATGACACCATAACCCTCCATATATTCCTATAGAGAGGCCACTAGGGGGCAGTGACACCATAAACCTCCATATATTCCTATAGAGAGGCTACTAGGGGGCAGTGACACCATAACCCTCCATATATTCCTATAGAGAGGCCACTAGGGGGCAGTGACACCATAACCCTCCATATATTCCTATAGAGAGGCCACTAGGGGGCAGTGACACCATAACCCTCCATATATTCCTATAGAGAGGCCACTAGGGGGAGGTGACACCATAACCCTCCATATATTCCTATAGAGAGGCCACTAGGGGGCAGTGACACCATAAACCTCCATATATTCCTATAGAGAGGCTACTAGGGGGCAGTGACACCATAACCCTCCATATATTCCTATAGAGAGGCCACTAGGGGGCAGTGACACCATAACCCTCCATATATTCCTATAGAGAGGCCACTAGGGGGCAGTGACACCATAACCCTCCATATATTCCTATAGAGAGGCCACTAGGGGGAGGTGACACCATAACCCTCCATATATTCCTATAGAGAGGCCACTAGGGGGCAGTGACACCATAACCCTCCATATATTCCTATAGAGAGGCCACTAGGGGGCAGTGACACCATAACCCTCCATATTTTCCTATAGAGAGGCCACTAAGGGGCAGTGACACCATAACCCTCCATATTTTCCTATAGAGAGACCACTAGGGGGCAGTGACACCATCACCCTCCATATATTCCTATAGAGAGACCACTAGGGGGAGGTGACACCATAACCCTCCATATATTCCTATAGAGAGGCCACTAGGGGGAGGTGACACCATAACCCTCCATATATTCCTATAGAGAGGCCACTAGGGGGAGGTGACACCATAACCCTCTATATATTCCTATAGAGAGGCCACTAAGGGGCAGTGACACCATAACCCTCCATATTTTCCTATAGAGAGGCCCCTAAGGGGCAGTGACACCATAACCCTCCATATATTCCTATAGAGAGACCACTAGGGGGAGGTGACACCATAACCCTCCATATATTCCTATAGAGAGGCCACTAGGGGGAGGTGACCCCATAACCCTCCATATATTCCTATAGAGAGGCCACTAGGGGGAGGTGACCCCATAACCCCCATATATTCCTATAGAGAGGCCACTAGGGGGAGGTGACCCCATAACCCCCATATATTCCTATAGAGAGGCCACTAGGGGGAGGTGACACCATAACCCTCCATATATTCCTATAGAGAGGCCACTAGGCGGAGGTGACACCATAACCCTCCATATATTCCTATAGAGAGGCCACTAGGGGGAGGTGACACCATAACCCTCCATATATTCCTATAGAGAGGCCACTAGGGGGAGGTGACACCATAACCCTCCATATATTCCTATAGAGGGGCCACTAGGGGGAGGTGACACCATAACCCTCCATATATTCCTATAGAGAGGCCACTAGGGGGAGGTGACACCATAACCCTCCATATATTCCTATAGAGAGGCCACTAGGGGGAGGTGACACCATAACCCTCCATATATTCCTATAGAGAGGCCACTAGGCGGAGGTGACACCATAACCCTCCATATATTCCTATAGAGAGGCCACTAGGGGGAGGTGACACCATAACCCTCCATATATTCCTATAGAGAGGCCAATAGGGGGAGGTGACACCATAACCCTCCATATATTCCTATAGAGGGGCCACTAGGGGGAGGTGACACCATAACCCTCCATATATTCCTATAGAGAGGCCACTAGGGGGCGGTGACACCATAACCCTCCATATATTCCTATAGAGAGGCCACTAGGGGGAGGTGACACCATAACCCTCCATATATTCCTATAGAGAGGCCATTAGAGGGAGGTGACATCATAACCCTCCATATATTCCTATAGAGAGGCCACTAGGGGGCAGTGACACCATAACCCTCCATATTTTCCTATAGAGAGGCCACTAGGGGGAGGTGACACCATAACCCTCCATATTTTCCTATAGCGAGGCCACTAGGGGGCAGTGACACCATCACCCTCCATATATTCCTATAGAGAGGCCACTAGGGGGAGGTGACACCATAACCCTCCATATATTCCTATAGAGAGGCCACTAGGGGGAGGTGACACCATAACCCTCCATATATTCCTATAGAGAGGCCACTAGGGGGAGGTGACACCATAACCCTCCATATATTCCTATAGAGAGGCCACTAGGGGGCAGTGACACCATAACACTCCATATATTCCTATAGAGAGGCCACTAGGGGGAGGTGACACCATAACCCTCCATATATTCCTATAGAGAGGCCACTAGGGGGCAGTGACACCATAACACTCCATATATTCCTATAGAGAGGCCACTAGGGGGAGGTGACACCGTAACCCTCCATATATTCCTATAGAGAGGCCACTAGGGGGCAGTGACACCATAACACTCCATATATTCCTATAGAGAGGCCACTAGGGGGAGGTGACACCATAACCCTCCATATATTCCTATAGAGAGGCCACTAGGAGGAGGTGACACCATAACCCTCCATATATTCCTATAGAGAGGCCACTAGGGGGCAGTGACACCATAACCCTCCATATATTCCTATAGAGAGGCCACTAGGGGGAGGTGACACCATAACCCTCCATATATTCCTATAGAGAGGCCACTAGGGGGCAGTGACACCATAACCCCCCATATATTCCTATAGAGAGGCCACTAGGGGGAGGTGACACCATAACCCTCCATATATTCCTATAGAGAGGCCACTAGGGGGAGATGACACCATAACCCTCCATATATTCCTATAGAGAGGCCACTAGGGGGAGGTGACACCATAACCCTCCATATATTCCTATAGAGAGGCCACTAGGGGGCAGTGACACCATAACACTCCATATATTCCTATAGAGAGGCCACTAGGGGGAGGTGACACCGTAACCCTCCATATATTCCTATAGAGAGGCCACTAGGCGGAGGTGACACCATAACCCTCCATATTTTCCTATAGAGAGGCCACTAGGGGGCAGTGACACCATAACCCTCCATATATTCCTATAGAGAGGCCACTAGGGGGAGGTGACACCATAACCCTCCATATATTCCTATAGAGAGGCCACTAGGGGGCAGTGACACCATAACACTCCATATATTCCTATAGAGAGGCCACTAGGGGGAGGTGACACCATAACCCTCCATATATTCCTATAGAGAGGCCACTAGGGGGCAGTGACACCATAACCCTCCATATATTCCTATAAAGAGGCAACTAGGGGGAGGTGACACCATAACCCTCCATATATTCCTATAGAGAGGCCACTAGGGGGCAGTGACACCATAACCCTCCATATATTCCTATAGAGAGGCCACTAGGGGGAGGTGACACCAGAACCCTCCATATATTCCTATAGAGAGGCCACTAGGGGGAGGTGACCCCATAACCCCCATATATTCCTATAGAGAGGCCACTAGGGGGAGGCGACACCATAACCCTCCATATATTCCTATAGAGAGGCCACTAGGGGGCAGTGACACCATAACCCTCCATATATTCCTATAGAGAGGCCACTAGGGGGAGGTGACACCATAACCCTCCATATATTCCTATAGAGAGGCCACTAGGGGGCAGTGACACCATAACCCTCCATATATTCCTATAGAGAGGCCACTAGGGGGAGGTGACACCATAACCCTCCATATATTCCTATAGAGAGGCCACTAGGGGGAGGTGACGCCATAACCCCCATATATTCCTATAGAGAGGCCACTAGGGGGAGGCGACACCATAACCCTCCATATATTCCTATAGAGAGACCACTAGGGGGAGGTGACGCCATAACCCCCATATATTCCTATAGAGAGGCCACTAGGGGGAGGCGACACCATAACCCTCCATATATTCCTATAGAGAGACCACTAGGGGGAGGTGACACCATAACCCTCCATATATTCCTATAGAGAGGCCACTAGGGGGCAGTGACACCATAACCCTCCATATATTCCTATAGAGAGGCCACAAGGGGGAGGTGACCCCATAACCCCCATATATTCCTATAGAGAGGCCACTAGGGGGAGGCGACACCATAACCCTCCATATATTCCTATAGAGAGGCCACTAGGGGGAGGTGACACCATAACCCTCCATATATTCCTATAGAGAGGCCACTAGGGGGCAGTGACACCATAACCCTCCATATATTCCTATAGAGAGGCCACTAGGGGGAGGTGACACCATAACCCTCCATATATTCCTATAGAGAGGCCACTAGGGGGCAGTGACACCATAACCCTCCATATATTCCTATAGAGAGGCCACTAGGGGGCGGTGACACCATAACCCTCCATATATTCCTATAGAGAGGCCACTAGGGGGAGGTGACACCGCAACCCTCCATATATTCCTATAGAGAGGCCACTAGGGGGCAGTGACACCATAACCCTCCATATATTCCTATAGAGAGGCCACTAGGGGGAGGTGACACCATAACCCTCCATATATTCCTATAGAGAGGCCACTAGGGGGCAGTGACACCATAACCCTCCATATATTCCTATAGAGAGGCCACTAGGGGGAGGTGACACCATAACCCTCCATATATTCCTATAGAGAGGCCACTAGGGGGAGGTGACACCATAACCCTCCATATATTCCTATAGAGAGGCCACTAGGGGGAGGTGACACCATAACCCTCCATATATTCCTATAGAGAGGCTACTAGGGGGAGGTGACACCATAACCCTCCATATATTCCTATAGAGAGGCCACTAGGCGGAGGTGACACCATAACCCTCCATATTTTCCTATAGAGAGGCCACTAGGGGGAGGTGACACCATAACCCTCCATATATTCCTATAGAGAGGCTACTAGGGGGAGGTGACACCATAACCCTCCATATATTCTTATAGAGAGGCCACTAGGGGGAGGTGACACCATAACCCTCCATATATTCCTATAGAGAGGCCACTAGGGGGAGGTGACACCATAACCCTCCATATATTCCTATAGAGAGGCCACTAGGGGGAGGTGACACCATAACCCTCCATATATTCCTATAGAGAGGCTACTAGGGGGAGGTGACACCATAACCCTCCATATTTTCCTATAGAGAGGCCACTAGGGGGAGGTGACACCATAACCCTCCATATATTCCTATAGAGAGGCCACTAGGGGGAGGTGACACCATAACCCTCCATATATTCCTATAGAGAGGCTACTAGGGGGAGGTGACACCATAACCCTCCATATATTCCTATAGAGAGGCCACTAGGCGGAGGTGACACCATAACCCTCCATATTTTCCTATAGAGAGGCCACTAGGGGGAGGTGACACCATAACCCTCCATATATTCCTATAGAGAGGCCACTAGGGGGAGGTGACACCATAACCCTCCATATATTCCTATAGAGAGGCCACTAGGGGGAGGTGACACCATAATCCTCCATATATTCCTATAGAGAGGCCACTAGGGGGAGGTGACACCATAACCCTCCATATATTCCTATAGAGAGGCCACTAGGGGGAGGTGACACCATAATCCTCCATATTTTCCTATAGAGAGGCCACTAGGGGGAGGTGACACCATAACCCTCCATATATTCCTATAGAGAGGCCACTAGGGGGAGGTGACACCATAACCCTCCATATATTCCTATAGAGAGGCCACTAGGGGGAGGTGACACCATAACCCTCCATATATTCCTATAGAGAGGCCACTAGGGGGAGGTGACCCCATAACCCCCATATATTCCTATAGAGAGGCCACTAGGGGGAGGCGACACCATAACCCTCCATATATTCCTATAGAGAGGCCACTAGGGGGAGGTGACCCCATAACCCCCATATATTCCTATAGAGAGGCCACTAGGGGGAGGCGACACCATAACCCTCCATATATACCTATAGAGAGGCCACTAGGGGGAGGTGACACCATAACCCTCCATATATTCCTATAGAGAGGCCACTAGGGGGAGGTGACCCCATAACCCCCATATATTCCTATAGAGAGGCCACTAGGGGGAGGCGACACCATAACCTTCCATATATACCTATAGAGAGGCCACTAGGGGGAGGTGACACCATAACCCTCCATATATTCCTATAGAGAGGCCACTAGGGGGCAGTGACACCATAACCCTCCATATATTCCTATAGAGAGGCCACTAGGGGGAGGTGACACCATAACCCTCCATATATTCCTATAGAGAGGCCACTAGGGGGCAGTGACACCATAACCCTCCATATATACCTATAGAGAGGCCACTAGGGGGAGGTGACACCATAACCCTCCATATATTCCTATAGAGAGGCCACTAGGGGGCAGTGACACCATAACCCTCCATATATACCTATAGAGAGGCCACTAGGGGGAGGTGACACCATAACCCTCCATATATTCCTATAGAGAGGCCACTAGGGGGCAGTGACACCATAACCCTCCATATATTCCTATAGAGAGGCCACTAGGGGGAGGTGACACCATAACCCTCCATATATTCCTATAGAGAGGCCACTAGGGGGAGGTGACACCATAACCCTCCATATATTCCTATAAAGAGGCCACTAGGGGGAGGTGACACCATAACCCTCCATATATTCCTATAGAGAGGCCACTAGGGGGAGGTGACACCATAACCCTCCATATATTCCTATAAAGAGGCCACTAGGGGGAGGTGACACCATAACCCTCCATATATTCCTATAAAGAGGCCACTAGGGGGCAGTGACACCATAACCCTCCATATATTCCTATAGAGAGGCCACTAGGGGGAGGTGACACCATAACCCTCCATATATTCCTATAGAGAGGCCACTAGGGGGCAGTGACACCATAACCCTCCATATATTCCTATAGAGAGGCCACTAGGGGGAGGTGACACCATAACCCTCCATATAATCCTATAGAGAGGCCACTAGGGGGAGGTGACACCATAACCCTCCATATATTCCTATAAAGAGGCCACTAGGGGGCAGTGACACCATAACCCTCCATATATTCCTATAGAGAGGCCACTAGGGGGAGGTGACACCATAACCCTCCATATAATCCTATAGAGAGGCCACTAGGGGGAGGTGACACCATAACCCTCCATATATTCCTATAAAGAGGACACTAGGGGGCAGTGACACCATAACCCTCCATATATTCCTATAGAGAGGCCACTAGGGGGCAGTGACACCATAACCCTTCATATATTCCTATAGAGAGGCCACTAGGGGGAGGTGACACCATAACCCTCCATATATTCCTATAGAGAGGCCACTAGGGGGCAGTGACACTATAACCCTCCATATATTCCTATAAAGAGACCACTAGGGGGAGGTGACACCATAACCCTCCATATATTCCTATAGAGAGGCCACTAGGGGGCAGTGACACCATAACCCTCCATATATTCCTATAGAGAGGCCACTAGGGGGAGGTGACACCATAACCCTCCATATATTCCTATAGAGAGGCCACTAGGGGGAGGTGACACCATAACCCTCCATATATTCCTATAGAGAGGCCACTAGGGGGAGGTGACACCATAACCCTCCATATATTCCTATAGAGAGGCCACTAGGGGGAGGTGACACCATAACCCTCCATATATTCCTATAGAGAGGCCACTAGGGGGAGGTGACACCATAACCCTCCATATATTCCTATAGAGAGGCCACTAGGGGGCAGTGACACCATAACCCTCCATATATTCCTATAGAGAGGCCACTAGGGGGCGGTGACACCATAACCCTCCATATATTCCTATAGAGAGGCCACTAGGGGGAGGTGACACCATAACCCTCCATATATTCCTATAGAGAGGCCACTAGGGGGAGGTGACACCATAACCCTCCATATATTCCTATAGAGAGGCTACTAGGGGGAGGTGACACCATAACCCTCCATATATTCCTATAGAGAGGCCACTAGGGGGAGGTGACACCATAACCCTCCATATATTCCTATAGAGAGGCCACTAGAGGGAGGTGACACCATAACCCTCCATATATTCCTATAGAGAGGCCACTAGGGGGAGGTGACACCATAACCCTCCATATATTCCTATAGAGAGGCCACTAGGGGGAGGTGACACCATAACCCTCCATATATTCCTATAGAGAGGCCACTAGGGGGCAGTGACACCATAACCCTCCATATATTCCTATAGAGAGGCCACTAGGGGGCGGTGACACCATAACCCTCCATATATTCCTATAGAGAGGCCACTAGGGGGAGGTGACACCATAACCCTCCATATATTCCTATAGAGAGGCCACTAGGGGGAGGTGACACCATAACCCTCCATATATTCCTATAGAGAGGCCACTAGGGGGAGGTGACACCATAACCCTCCATATATTCCTATAGAGAGGCTACTAGGGGGAGGTGACACCATAACCCTCCATATATTCCTATAGAGAGGCCACTAGGGGGCGGTGACACCATAACCCTCCATATATTCCTATAGAGAGGCCACTAGGGGGAGGTGACACCATAACCCTCCATATATTCCTATAGAGAGGCCACTAGGGAGAGGTGACACCATAACCCTCCATATATTCCTATAGAGAGGCCACTAGGGGGAGGTGACACCATAACCCCCCATATATTCCTATAGAGAGGCCACTAGGGGGCGGTGACACCATAACCCTCCATATATTCCTATAGAGAGGCCACTAGGGGGCAGTGACACCATAACCCTCCATATATTCCTATAGAGAGGCTACTAGGGGGAGGTGACCCCATAACCCTCCATATATTCCTATAGAGAGGCCACTAGGGGGAGGTGACACCATAACCCTCCATATATTCCTATAGAGAGGCCACTAGGGGGCAGTGACACCATAACCCTCCATATATTCCTATAGAGAGGCCACTAGGGGGCGGTGACACCATAACCCTCCATATATTCCTATAGAGAGGCCACTAGGGGGAGGTGACACCATAACCCTCCATATATTCCTATAGAGAGGCCACTAGGGGGAGGTGACACCATAACCCTCCATATATTCCTATAGAGAGGCTACTAGGGGGAGGTGACACCATAACCCTCCATATATTCCTATAGAGAGGCCACTAGGGGGCGGTGACACCATAACCCTCCATATATTCCTATAGAGAGGCCACTAGGGGGAGGTGACACCATAACCCTCCATATATTCCTATAGAGAGGCCACTAGGGAGAGGTGACACCATAACCCTCCATATATTCCTATAGAGAGGCCACTAGGGGGAGGTGACACCATAACCCCCCATATATTCCTATAGAGAGGCCACTAGGGGGAGGTGACACCATAACCCTCCATATATTCCTATAGAGAGGCCACTAGGGGGAGGTGACACCATAACCCTCCATATATTCCTATAGAGAGGCCACTAGGGGGCAGTGACACCATAACCCTCCATATATTCCTATAGAGAGGCCACTAGGGGGCAGTGACACCATAACCCTCCATATATTCCTATAGAGAGGCCACTAGGGGGAGGTGACACCATAACCCTCCATATATTCCTATAAACACGTTGAGGTAACATTTTCTGAATGCTGCAATTCTCGGGGATAACCACTAGAGGCCCCCATTGTACAATGCTGCTACTGTGATCTTTAGTCATTTTTTTATTTCTCATTCATTTGTTTTTTTATTTTTGTATCTAACCTTTCTTTCTCTTTTTTCCTTTCCCCTTTTTATTATTTTATTACACGCCTATTGATTTCTGACTCCCTATTTTTTCCCTTTCTTTTTCATCTTTCCTCTCGTCTTTCATTTTTTCATTACATTTAACTTTGCTTCTGACCTCTTTCTCTTATATATGTTCTTTTTTTCTTTCATCCCTTTTCCCCTTTTTAGTCTGTCTCTTTCTTTTTCTTTCCCTTTCTTTTTCTCCTTTTTTCATTACTTTAATACTATTGTATTTGGGTCTGATCACATCTTTTTCTTTTATTTCTTTCACTTACCTTTGTTTTTCTTGTCTTTCTTTCCTGCTTTTCCTTTAATTTTCAATCTTTCTTTCTTTTCATTTTTTTTACCCTTTTATTTGTTTGTGACCCTCTATTTTCCTTTCTTTCTTTATTGCTTTTCCTTTTTTTACACACATGCTCTTTTTTCATTCTCCTCTTCTTTTTTGCTTTTTCTTTCTTTTTTTCCTTTATCCTTTGATACTTGTTTCTCCCTCTTCTGTTTTTTCAATCTCTTATTACTCTCTCATTTTATTTCTGGCTTCTTTTTTCTTTCTTTCTTTTTTCTCTCTCTTGCTGTGTTTCTTTCTCTCCTTCTTTTCTCTTTCTCTCCCATCCCCTTGTATTATTTCTATCCTCTTTGTCTTTCTTTCTCTCCATGTATTTTCCCTTGTATTATCTCTATCCTCTTTGTCTCTCTTCCCTTCCTCCCATGATGTGATGTATATATGATGTGAGGGCTGTGTATACATTGGGGGGGATTTCGCCTTCCCCATATGGTACATTCCACACTTCTCTGCGACCAAACATAAGGGGGGGGGGGGGCGGCCGCTCCCCCGTCACACGCTCCTAATAAGGGAATGGGGGACATGAAAGTGCAGCACAGACTTTTCGTCTGTGACATCACTGCCCCCCTCCCCCCACACATCTAACTATATATATATATATATCAATGCCGAGCCAGCAATGAGCCCCTATACTGCCCCTCCCCCTATATCACCCTGCACTCCAATACTGCCCCTACCCCTATATCACCCTGCACCCTAATACTGCCCTACCCCTATATCACCCTGCACCCTAATACTGCCCTACCCCTATATCACCCGATACCCCAATACTGCCCCTACCCCTATATCACGCTGCACCCCAATACAGCCCCTATATAACCCTGTACCCCAATACTGCCCTACCCCTATATCACGCTGCACCCCAATACTGCCCTACCCCTATATCACGCTGCACCCCAATACTACAACTACTCCTATATCACCCTGCACCCCAATACTGCCCTACCCCTATATCACCCTGCACCCCAAAACTGCCCTACCCATATATCACCCTGCGCCCCAATACTACAACTACTCTTATATCACCATGCACCCCAATACTGCCCCTATATCACCATGCACCCCAATACTGCCCTACCCCTATATCACCATGCACCCCAATACTGCCCTACCCCTATATCACCCTGCACCCCAATACTGCCCTACCCCTGTATCACCCTGCACCCCAATACTGCACCTACCGCTATATCACCCTACACCCCAATACTGCACCTACCCCGATATCACCCTGCACCCCAATACTGCCCCTACCCCTATATCACCCTGCACCCCAATACTGCACCTACCCCGATATCACCCTGCACCCCAATACTATAACTACCCCTTTATCACACTACACCCCAATACTGCACCTACCCCTATATCACCCTACACCCCAATACTGCACCTACCCCTATATCACCCTGCACCCTAATACTGCCCCTACCCTTATATCACACTGCACCCCAATACTACAATTACCCCTATATCACCCCGATACTGCCCCTACCCCTATACCATACCTACCAACTTGGGAAAGAGGGACATTTGTTCAATTAGGCCACGCCCCCTCATTGAGGGATGGATGAAGCCACGCCCCCTCATTGAGGGATGGATGACATAACAATGTAACAATTACAATAGAAACACTTTAAATAAGCAAATGAATCATTTATTGCTGCAGATCTGCATGTTACACCTCAAAGAGGGACAGTTGGGAGGTCTGCTATATCACCCTGCACCCTCATGTATTCAGAAGGCCACATTGTGGGGTAACTGTCAGGCAGGGGGCGGGGCAGTGATTATGGGATGCCTGCGGCCTCTTATATAAATGAGCCATTGTTGCTGCAATGTCAGTGATGTCAGGAAAACAAAGCTAATTACTCTGTGAGGTGAGTGTGGGAGGAATGGAAAATCCCCGGAGAGCCTGGGAGAGCGGGTTACTCATTACACCCGGCATGGCCACCACCGACCATGTGTGATCAGCGACCATGTGTGACCAGCGACCATGTGTGACCAGCGAGCATGTGTGACCGCCGAGCATGTGTGACCATGACCATGTGTGACCCCCGACCATGTGTGACCAGCGAGCATGTGTGACCGCCGAGCATGTGTGACCATGACCATGTGTGACCCCCGACCATGTGTGACCAGCGACCATGTGTGACCACTGAGCATGTGTGACCCCCGACCATGTGTGACCCCCGACCATGTGTGACCGCCGAGCATGTGTGACCCCCGACCATGTGTGACCAGCGAGCATGTGTGACCAGCGAGCATGTGTGACCATGACCATGTGTGACCAGCGACCATGTGTGACCACTTGCATGTGTGACCAGCGACCATGTGTGACCACCTAGCATGTGTGACCAGCGAGCATGTGTGACCATGACCATGTGTGACCAGCGAGCATGTGTGACCACCGAGCATGTGTGACCACCAGTGCCAGTCTTAGGTTGTGGGTGGAGTTGCTGGTCGGGTTCCAGTCTTGGGTTGTGGGTGGAGTTGCTGGTCGGGGTTCCAGTCTTGGGTTGTGGGTGGAGTTACTGGTCAGGGTTCCAGTCTTGGGTTGAGGGTGGTGTTGCTGGTTGGGTTCCAGTCTTCGGTTGAGGGTGGGGTTTCTGGTCGGGGTTCCAGTCTTGGTTTGTGGGTCATGTTGCTGGTCGGGTTCCAGTCTTGGGTTGTGGGTCATGTTGCTGGTCGGGTTCCAGTCTTGGGTTGTGGGTGAAGATGATGGTCGGGGTTCCAGTCTTGGGTTGTGGGTGGAGTTGCTGGTCGGGGTTCCAGTCTTGGGTTGAGGGTGGAGTTGCTGGTCGGGGTTCCAGTCTTGGGTTGTGGGTGGAGTTACTGGTCAGGGTTCCAGTCTTGGGTTGAGGGTGGGATTGCTGGTCGGGCTCCAGTCTTGGGTTGTGGGTGGAGTTGCTGGTCGGGGTTCCAGTCTAGGGATATGGGTGGAGTTGCTGGTCGGGGTTCCAGTCTTGGGTTGTGGGTGGAGTTGCTGGTCGGGGTTCCAGTCTTGGGTTGTGAGTGGAGTTGCTGGTCGGGGTTCCAGTCTTGGGTTGTGGGTGGAGTTGCTGGTCGGGGTTCCAGTCTTGGGTTGTGGGTGGAGTTGCTGGTCAGAGTTCCAGTCCTGGGATGTGGGTGAGTTGCTGGTCGGGGCTCCAGTCTTGGATTGTGGGTGTAGTTGCTGGTCAGGTTCCAGTCTTGGGTTGTGCGTGGAGTTGCTGGTCCAGGTTCCTGTCTTGGGACGTGGGTGGAGTTGTTGGTCAGGTTCCAGTCTTGGGTTGTGGGTGGAGTTGCTGGTCGGGATTCCAGTCTTGGGTTGTGGGTGGAGTTGCTGGTCAGGGTTCCAGTCTTGGGTTGTGGGTGGAGTTGCTGGTCGAGGTTCCAGTCTTGGGTTGTGGGTGGAGTTGCTGGTCAGGGTTCCAGTCTTGGGTTGTGTATGGAGTTGTTGGTCAGGTTCCAGTCTTGGGTTGTGGGTGGAGTTGCTGGTCGGGGTTCCAGTCTTGGGTTGTGGGTGGAGTTGCTGGTCGGGATTCCAGTCTTGGGTTGTGGGTGGAGTTGCTGGTCGGGTTCCAGTCTTGGGTTGTGAGTGGAGTTGCTGGTCGGGGTTCCAGTCTTGGGTTGTGGGTGGAGTTGCTGGTCAGGTTCCAGTATTGGGTTGTGGGTGGAGTTGCTGGTCGGGATTCCAGTCTTGGGTTGTGGGTGGAGTTGCTGGTCAGGGTTCCAGTCTCGGGTTGTGGGTGGAGTTGCTGGTCCAGGTTCCTGTCTTGGGACGTGGGTGGAGTTGTTGGTCAGGTTCCAGTCTTGGGTTGTGGGTGGAGTTGCTGGTCGGGATTCCAGTCTTGGGTTGTGGGTGGAGTTGCTGGTCAGGGTTCCAGTCTTGGGTTGTGGGTGGAGTTGCTGGTCGAGGTTCCAGTCTTGGGTTGTGGGTGGAGTTGCTGGTCAGGGTTCCAGTCTTGGGTTGTGTATGGAGTTGTTGGTCAGGTTCCAGTCTTGGGTTGTGGGTGGAGTTGCTGGTCGGGGTTCCAGTCTTGGGTTGTGGGTGGAGTTGCTGGTCGGGATTCCAGTCTTGGGTTGTGGGTGGAGTTGCTGGTCGGGTTCCAGTCTTGGGTTGTGAGTGGAGTTGCTGGTCGGGGTTCCAGTCTTGGGTTGTGGGTGGAGTTGCTGGTCAGGTTCCAGTATTGGGTTGTGGGTGGAGTTGCTGGTCGGGATTCCAGTCTTGGGTTGTGGGTGGAGTTGCTGGTCAGGGTTCCAGTCTTGGGTTGTGGGTGGAGTTGCTGGTCGAGGTTCCAGTCTTGGGTTGTGGGTGGAGTTGCTGGTCAAGGTTCCAGTCTTGGGTTGTGGGTGGAGTTGCTGGTCGAGGTTCCAGTCTTGGGTTGTGGGTGGAGTTGCTGGTCGGGGTTCCAGTCTTGGGTTGTGGGTGGAGTTGCTGGTCCAGGTTCCTGTCTTGGGACGTGGGTGGAGTTGTTGGTCAGGTTCCAGTCTTGGGTTGTGGGTGGAGTTGCTGGTCGGGATTCCAGTCTTGGGTTGTGGGTGGAGTTGCTGGTCAGGGTTCCAGTCTTGGGTTGTGGGTGGAGTTGCTGGTCGAGGTTCCAGTCTTGGGTTGTGGGTGGAGTTGCTGGTCAGGGTTCCAGTCTTGGGACGTGGGTGGAGTTGCTGGTCAGGTTCCAGTCTTGGGTTGTGGGTGGAGTTGCTGGTCGGGGTTCCAGTCTTGGGTTGTGGGTGGAGTTGCTGGTCGTGTTCCAGTCTTGGGTTGTGGGTGGAGTTGCTGGTCAGGGTTCCAGTCTTGGGTTGTGGGTGGAGTTGCTGGTCGAGGTTCCAGTCTTGGGTTGTGGGTGGAGTTGCTGGTCAGGGTTCCAGTCTTAGGTTGTGTATGGAGTTGTTGGTCAGGTTCCAGTCTTGGGTTGTGGGTGGAGTTGCTGGTCGGGGTTCCAGTCTTGGGTTGTGGGTGGAGTTGCTGGTCGGGATTCCAGTCTTGGGTTGTGGGTGGAGTTGCTGGTCGGGTTCCAGTCTTGGGTTGTGAGTGGAGTTGCTGGTCGGGGTTCCAGTCTTGGGTTGTGGGTGGAGTTGCTGGTCAGGTTCCAGTATTGGGTTGTGGGTGGAGTTGCTGGTCGGGATTCCAGTCTTGGGTTGTGGGTGGAGTTGCTGGTCAGGGTTCCAGTCTCGGGTTGTGGGTGGAGTTGCTGGTCCAGGTTCCTGTCTTGGGACGTGGGTGGAGTTGTTGGTCAGGTTCCAGTCTTGGGTTGTGGGTGGAGTTGCTGGTCGGGATTCCAGTCTTGGGATGTGGGTGGAGTTGCTGGTCAGGGTTCCAGTCTTGGGTTGTGGGTGGAGTTGCTGGTCGAGGTTCCAGTCTTGGGTTGTGGGTGGAGTTGCTGGTCAGGGTTCCAGTCTTGGGTTGTGTATGGAGTTGTTGGTCAGGTTCCAGTCTTGGGTTGTGGGTGGAGTTGCTGGTCGGGGTTCCAGTCTTGGGTTGTGGGTGGAGTTGCTGGTCGGGATTCCAGTCTTGGGTTGTGGGTGGAGTTGCTGGTCGGGTTCCAGTCTTGGGTTGTGAGTGGAGTTGCTGGTCGGGGTTCCAGTCTTGGGTTGTGGGTGGAGTTGCTGGTCAGGTTCCAGTATTGGGTTGTGGGTGGAGTTGCTGGTCGGGATTCCAGTCTTGGGTTGTGGGTGGAGTTGCTGGTCAGGGTTCCAGTCTTGGGTTGTGGGTGGAGTTGCTGGTCGAGGTTCCAGTCTTGGGTTGTGGGTGGAGTTGCTGGTCAGGGTTCCAGTCTTGGGTTGTGGGTGGAGTTGCTGGTCGAGGTTCCAGTCTTGGGTTGTGGGTGGAGTTGCTGGTCGGGGTTCCAGTCTTGGGTTGTGGGTGGAGTTGCTGGTCCAGGTTCCTGTCTTGGGACGTGGGTGGAGTTGTTGGTCAGGTTCCAGTCTTGGGTTGTGGGTGGAGTTGCTGGTCGGGATTCCAGTCTTGGGTTGTGGGTGGAGTTGCTGGTCAGGGTTCCAGTCTTGGGTTGTGGGTGGAGTTGCTGGTCGAGGTTCCAGTCTTGGGTTGTGGGTGGAGTTGCTGGTCAGGGTTCCAGTCTTGGGACGTGGGTGGAGTTGCTGGTCAGGTTCCAGTCTTGGGTTGTGGGTGGAGTTGCTGGTCGGGGTTCCAGTCTTGGGTTGTGGGTGGAGTTGCTGGTCCAGGTTCCTGTCTTGGGACGTGGGTGGAGTTGTTGGTCGGGTTCCAGTCTTGGGTTGTGGGTGGAGTTGCTGGTCGGGGTTCCAGTCTTGGGTTGTGGGTGGAGTTGCTGGTCAGGGTTCCAGTCTTGGGTTGTGGATGGAGTTGCTGGTCGAGGTTCCAGTCTTGGTTTGTGGGTGGAGATGCTGGTCAGGGTTCCAGTCTTGGGTTGTGTATGGAGTTGTTGGTCAGGTTCCAGTCTTGGGTTGTGGGTGGAGTTGCTGGTCGGGGTTCCAGTCTTGGGTTGTGGGTGGAGTTGCTGGTCGGGATTCCAGTCTTGGGTTGTGGGTGGAGTTGCTGGTCGGGTTCCAGTCTTGGGTTGTGAGTGGAGTTGCTGGTCGGGGTTCCAGTCTTGGGTTGTGGGTGGAGTTGCTGGTCAGGTTCCAGTATTGGGTTGTGCGTGGAGTTGCTCGTCCAGGTTCCTGTCTTGGGACGTGGGTGGAGTTGTTGGTCGGGTTCCAGTCTTGGGTTGTGGGTGGAGTTGCTGGTCGGGGTTCCAGTCTTGGGTTGTGGGTGGAGTTGCTGGTCGGGGTTCCAGTCTTGATTTGTGGGTGGAGATGCTGGTCAGGGTTCCAGTCTTGGGTTGTGGGTGGAGTTGCTGGTCGGGGTTCCAGTCTTGGGTTGTGGGTGGAGTTGCTGGTCAGGGTTCCAGTCTTGGGTTGTGGGTGGAGTTGCTGGTCGGGTTCCAGTCTTGGGTTGTGGGTCATGTTGCTGGTAGGGTTCCAGTCTTGGGTTGTGGTGGAGTTGCTAGTCGGGTTCCAGTCTTGGGTTGTGGGTGGAGTTGCTGGTCGGGGTTCCAGTCTTGGGTTGTGGATGGAGTTGCTGGTCGGGTCCCAGTCTTGGGTTGTGGGTGGAGTTGCTGGTCGGGTTCCAGTCTTGGGTTGTGGGTCATGTTGCTGGTAGGGTTCCAGTCTTGGGTTGTGGTGGAGTTGCTGGTCTGGTTCCAGTCTTGGGTTGTGGGTGGAGTTGCTGGTCGGGGTTCCAGTCTTGGGTTGTGGATGGAGTTGCTGGTCGGGTCCCAGTCTTGGGTTGTGGGTGGAGTTGCTGGTCTGGGTTCCAGTCTTGGGTTGTGGGTGGAGTTGCTGGTCGGGTTACAGTTTTGGGTTGTGGGTGGAGTTGCTGGTCCAGGTTCCAGTCTTGGGACGTGGGTGGAGTTGTTGGTCGGGTTCCAGTCTTGGGTTGTGGGTGGAGTTGCTGGTCGGGGTTCCAGTCTTGGGTTGTGGGTGGAGTTGCTGGTCGGGGTTCCAGTCTTGGTTTGTGGGTGGAGATGCTGGTCAGGGTTCCAGTCTTGGGTTGTGGGTGGAGTTGCTGGTCAGGGTTCCAGTCTTGGGTTGTGGGTGGAGTTGCTGGTCGGGTTCCAGTCTTGGGTTGTGGGTCATGTTGCTGGTAGGGTTCCAGTCTTGGGTTGTGGTGGAGTTGCTAGTCGGGTTCCAGTCTTGGGTTGTGGGTGGAGTTGCTGGTCGGGGTTCCAGTCTTGGGTTGTGGATGGAGTTGCTGGTCGGGTCCCAGTCTTGGGTTGTGGGTGGAGTTGCTGGTCGGGGTTCCAGTCTTGGGTTGTGGGTGGAGTTGCTGGTCGGGTTACAGTTTTGGGTTGTGGGTGAAGTTGCTGGTCGGGGGTTCCAGTCTTGGGTTGTGGGTGGAGTTGCTGGTCGCGTTCCAGTCTTGGGTTGTGGGTGGAGTTGCTGGTAGGGTTCCAGTCTTGGGTTGTGGGTGGAGTTGGTGGTAGGGTTCCAGTCTTGGGTTGTGGGTAGAGTTGCTGGATCGGGGTTCCAGTCTTGGGTTGTGGGTCATGTTGCTGGTCGGGTTCCAGTCTGGGGTTGTGGGTGGAGTTGCTTGTCGGGTTCCTGGCTTGGGTTGTGGGTGGAGTTGCTGGTCAGGGTTCCAGTCTTGGGTTGTGGGTGGAGTTGCTGGTCGGGGTTCCAGTCTTGGGTTGTGGGTGGAGTAGCTGGTCGGGGTTCCAGTCTTGGGTTGTGGGTGGAGTTGCTGGTCGGGTTCCAGTCTTGGGTTGTGGGTCATGTTGCTGGTCGGGTTCCAGTCTTGGGTTGTGGGTCATGTTGCTGGTCTGGGTTTCAGTCTTGTGTTGTGGGTGGAGTTACTGGTCGGGGTTCCAGTCCTGAGTTGTGGGTGGAGTTACTGGTCGGGGTTCCAGTCTTGGGTTGTGGGTGGAGTTGCTGGTCAGGGTTCCAGTCTTGGGTTGTGAGTGGAGTTGCTGGTCGGGTTCCAGTCTTGGGTTGTGGGTGGAGTTGCTGGTCAGGTTCCAGTCTTGGGACGTGGGTGGAGTTTCTGGTCAGGTTACAGTCTTGGGTTGTTGGTGGAGTTGCTGGTCGGGGTTCCAGTCTTGGGTTGTGGGTGGAGTTGCTGGTCGGGTTCCAGTCTTGGGTTGTGGGTGGAGTTGCTGGTCGGGTTCCAGTCTTGGGTTGTGGGTGGAGATGCTGGTCAGGTTCCAGTCTTGGCATGTGGGTGCAGTTGATGGTCAGGGTTGCAGTCTTGGGTTGTGGGCGAAGATGATGGTCGGGGTTCCAGTCTTGGGTTGTGGGTGGAGTTGCTGGTCGGGGTTCCAGTCTTAGGTTGTGGGTGGAGTTGCTGGTCAGGGTTCCAGTCTTGGGTTGTGGGTGGAGTTGCTGGTCGAGGTTCCAGTCTTGGGTTGTGGGTGGAGTTGCTGGTCGGGGTTCCAGTCTTGGGTTGTGGGTGGAGTTGCTGGTCGGGTTCCAGTCTTGGGTTGTGGGTGGAGATGCTGGTCAGGTTCCAGTCTTGGCATGTGGGTGGAGTTGATGGTCAGGGTTGCAGTCTTGGGTTGTGGGCGAAGATGATGGTCGGGGTTCCAGTCTTGGGTTGTGGGTGGAGTTGCTGGTCGGGGTTCCAGTCTTAGGTTGTGGGTGGAGTTGCTGGTCAGGGTTCCAGTCTTGGGTTGTGGGTGGAGTTGCTGGTCGAGGTTCCAGTCTTGGGTTGTGGGTGGAGTTGCTGGTCGGGGTTCCAGTCTTGGGTTGTGGGTGGAGTTGCTGGTCCAGGTTCCTGTCTTGGGACGTGGGTGGAGTTGTTGGTCGGGTTCCAGTCTTGGGTTGTGGGTGGAGTTGCTGGTCGGGGTTCCAGTCTTGGGTTGTGGGTGGAGTTGCTGGTCAGGGTTTCAGTCTTGGGTTGTGGATGGAGATGCTGGTCGAGGTTCCAGTCTTGGTTTGTGGGTGGAGATGCTGGTCAGGGTTCCAGTCTTGGGTTGTGGGTGGAGTTGCTGGTCAGGGTTCCAGTCTTGGGTTGTGGGTGGAGTTGCTGGTCGGGTTCCAGTCTTGGGTTGTGGGTCATGTTGCTGGTAGGGTTCCAGTCTTGGGTTGTGGTGGAGTTGCTAGTCGGGTTCCAGTCTTGGGTTGTGGGTGGAGTTGCTGGTCGGGGTTCCAGTCTTGGGTTGTGGATGGAGTTGCTGGTCGGGTCCCAGTCTTGGGTTGTGGGTGGAGTTGCTGGTCGGGTTCCAGTCTTGGGTTGTGGGTCATGTTGCTGGTCGGGGTTCCAGTCTTGGGTTGTGGGTGGAGTTGCTGGTCGGGTTCCAGTCTTGGGTTGTGGGTGGAGTTGCTGGTCGGGTCCCAGTCTTGGGTTGTGGGTGGAGTTGCTGGTCGGGGATCCAGTCTTGGGTTTTGGGTGGAGTTGCTGGTCGGGTTCCAGTCTTGGGTTTTGGGTGGAGTTGCTGGTCGGGTTACAGTTTTGGGTTGTGGGTGAAGTTGCTGGTCGGGGGTTCCAGTCTTGGGTTGTGGGTGGAGTTGCTCGTCGCGTTCCAGTCTTGGGTTGTGGGTGGAGTTGCTGGTAGGGTTCCAGTCTTGGGTTGTGGGTGGAGTTGGTGGTAGGGTTCCAGTCTGGGGTTGTGGGTGGAGTTGCTGGATCGGGGTTCCAGTCTTGGGTTGTGGGTCATGTTGCTGGTCGGGTTCCAGTCTGGGGTTGTGGGTGGAGTTGCCGGTCGGGTTCCTGGCTTGGATTGTGGGTGGAGTTGCTGGTCGGGGTTCCAGTCTTGGGTTGTGGGTGGAGTAGCTGGACGGGGTTCCAGTCTTGGGTTGTGGGTGGAGTTGCTGGTCGGGTTCCAGTCTTGGGTTGTGGGTCATGTTGCTGGTCGGGTTCCAGTCTTGGGTTGTGGGTCATGTTGCTGGTCTGGGTTTCAGTCTTGTGTTGTGGGTGGAGTTACTGGTCGGGGTTCCAGTCCTGAGTTGTGGGTGGAGTTACTGGTCGGGGTTCCAGTCTTGGGTTGTGGGTGGAGTTGCTGGTCAGGGTTCCAGTCTTGGGTTGTGAGTGGAGTTGCTGGTCGGGTTCCAGTCTTGGGTTGTGGGTGGAGTTGCTGGTCAGGTTCCAGTCTTGGGACGTGGGTGGAGTTTCTGGTCAGGTTACAGTCTTGGGTTGTGGGTGGAGTTGCTGGTCGGGGTTCCAGTCTTGGGTTGTGGGTGGAGTTGCTGGTCGGGTTCCAGTCTTGGGTTGTGGGTGGAGTTGCTGGTCGGGTTCCAGTCTTGGGTTGTGGGTGGAGATGCTGGTCAGGTTCCAGTCTTGGCATGTGGGTGGAGTTGATGGTCAGGGTTGCAGTCTTGGGTTGTGGGCGAAGATGATGGTCGGGGTTCCAGTCTTGGGTTGTGGGTGGAGTTGCTGGTCGGGGTTCCAGTCTTAGGTTGTGGGTGGAGTTGCTGGTCAGGGTTCCAGTCTTGGGTTGTGGGTGGAGTTGCTGGTCGAGGTTCCAGTCTTGGGTTGTGGGTGGAGTTGCTGGTCGGGGTTCCAGTCTTGGGTTGTGGGTGGAGTTGCTGGTCCAGGTTCCTGTCTTGGGACGTGGGTGGAGTTGTTGGTCGGGTTCCAGTCTTGGGTTGTGGGTGGAGTTGCTGGTCGGGGTTCCAGTCTTGGGTTGTGGGTGGAGTTGCTGGTCAGGGTTCCAGTCTTGGGTTGTGGATGGAGTTGCTGGTCGAGGTTCCAGTCTTGGTTTGTGGGTGGAGATGCTGGTCAGGGTTCCAGTCTTGGGTTGTGGGTGGAGTTGCTGGTCGGGGTTCCAGTCTTGGGTTGTGGGTGGAGTTGCTGGTCGGGTTCCAGTCTTGGGTTGTGGGTCATGTTGCTGGTAGGGTTCCAGTCTTGGGTTGTGGTGGAGTTGCTAGTGGGGTTCCAGTCTTGGGTTTTGGGTGGAGTTGCTGGTCGGGGTTCCAGTCTTGGGTTGTGGATGGAGTTGCTGGTCGGGGTTCCAGTCTTGGTTTGTGGGTGGAGTTGCTGGTCGGGGTTTCAGTCTTGGGTTGTGGGTGGAGTTACTGGTCGGGGTTCCAGTCTTGGGTTGTGGGTGGAGTTGCTGGTCGGGTTCCAGTCTTGGGTTGTGGGTCATGTTGCTGGTCGGGGTTCCAGTCTTGGGTTGTGGGTGGAGTTGCTGGTCGGGTTCCAGTCTTGGGTTGTGGGTGGAGTTGCTGGTCGGGTCCCAGTCTTGGGTTGTGGGTGGAGTTGCTGGTCGGGGATCCAGTCTTGGGTTGTGGGTGGAGTTGCTGGTCGGGTTCCAGTCTTGGGTTGTGGGTGGAGTTGCTGGTCAAAGTTCCAGTCTTGAGTTGTGGGTGGAGTTGCTGATCGGGGTTCCAGTCTTGGGTTGTGGGTGGAGTTGCTGGTCAGGGTTCCAGTCTTGGGTTGTAAGTGGAGTTGCTGGTCGGGTTCCAGTCTTGGGTTGAGGGTGGAGTTGCTGGTCGGGTTCCAGTCTTGGGTTGTGGGTGGAGTTGCTGGTCAGGGTTCCAGTCTTGGGTTGTGAGTGGAGTTGCTGGTCGGGTTCCAGTCTTGGGTTGTGGGTGGAGTTGCTGGTCAGGGTTCCAGTCTTGGGTTGTGAGTGGAGTTGCTGGTCGGGTTCCAGTCTTGGGTTGTGGGTGGAGTTGCTGGTCGGGTTCCAGTCTTGGGTTGTGGGTGGAGTTGCTGGTCGGGTTCCAGTCTTAGGTTGTGGGTGGAGTTGCTGGTCGGGGTTCCAGTCTTGGGTTGTGGGTGGAGTTGCTGGTCGGGGTTCCAGTCTTGGGTTGTGGGTGGAGTTGCTGGTCAGGGTTCCAGTCTTGGGTTGTGAGTGGAGTTGCTGGTCGGGTTCCAGTCTTGGGTTGTGGGTGGAGTTTCTGGTCGGGTTCCAGTCTTGGGTTGTGGGTGGAGTTGCTGGTCGGGGTTCTAGTCTTGGGTTGTGGGTCATGTTGCGGGTCGGGTTCCAGTCTTGGGTTGTGGGTGGAGTTGCTGGTCGGGGTTCTAGTCTTGGGTTGTGGGTGGAGTTGCTGATCGGGTTCCAGTCTTGGGTTGTGGGTGGAGTTGCTGGTCGGGTTCCAGTCTTTGTGGTGGGTGGAGTTGCTGGTCGGGGTTCCAGTCTTGGGTTGTGGGTGGAGTTGCTGGTCGGGGTTCCAGTCTTGGGTTGTGGGTGGAGTAGCTGGTCGGGGTTCCAGTCTTGGGTTGTGGGTCATGTTGCTGGTCGAGTTCCAGTCTTGGGTTGGGGGTGGAGTTCCTGGGCGGGGTTCCAGTCTTGGGTTGGGGGTGGAGTTCCTGGTCGAGTTCCAGTCTTGGGTTGGGGGTGGAGTTCTTGGTCGGGTTCCAGTCTTGGGTTGTGGGTGGAGTTGCTGGTCGGGGTTCCAGTCTTGGGTTGTGGGTGGAGTTCCTGGGTGGGTTCCAGTCTTGGGTTGGGGGTGGAGTTCCTGGTCGAGTTCCAGTCTTGGTTTGGGGGTGGAGTTCCTGGTCGGGTTCCAGTCTTGGGTTGTGGGTGGAGTTGCTGGTCGGGGTTCCAGTCTTGGGTTGTGGGTGGAGTTGCTGGTCGGGTTCCAGTCTTGGGTTGTGGGTGGAGTTGCTGGTCGGGGTTTCAGTCTTGGGTTGTGGGTGGAGTTGCTGGTCGGGTTCCTGTCTTGGGTTGTGGATGGAGTTGCTGGTCGGGGTTCCAGTCTTGGGTTGTGGGTGGAGTTGCTGGTCGGGGTTCCAGTCTTGGGTTGTGGGTGGAGTTGCTGGTCGGGTTCCAGTCTTGGGTTGTGGGTGGAGTTGCTGGTCGGGGTTCCAGTCTTGGGTTGTGGGTGGAGTTGCTGGTCGGGGTTCCAGTCTTGGGTTGTGGGTGGAGTTGCTGGTCGGGGTTCCAGTCTTGGGTTGTGGGTGGAGTTGCTGGTCGGGGTTCCAGTCTTGGGTTGTGGGTGGAGTTGCTGGTCGGGGTTCCAGTCTTGGGTTGTAGGTGGAGTTGCTGGTCTTGGGATGTGGGAGGGGCTTCCGTCATCCAATCAGTTTGTAATGTGTGTGGGCAGGTCATTGTCGGTTTCCTTATCTCTGGATGATGGGAGGAGACGAAACCCCACCCACAGAGACCAGGGGGAGGGGCTTGTTTGTCATTGGCTGGCAGATGCTGATCAGCAGCAGACAATCCTCCTGCAATATTAATGATCAGATATCGGGTGTCGGCAGCAGGAGAGTGAGGAGCGATCGCGGGGGCGAGCGTGATCAGACATCCGATCGCTCCATAACCTTTCCGGAATCTTCCCCATATATCTCAGAGGATTTCCTCCTTCTCCGTAATACACAAAGCAATGTGATCGTAGCCTCCGCTTACAATCGGAAATACGAGATCCACCGTCCCATCCGATCGCGAACAGATCAAACCAAACGTCAGATCAATCAGAAATGTTTGACCATCTGATCATTTGCAACCAAATGTTATATAATCAATAAGAACTGTCCTCCTGTCCGATCGTTTCCATTCAAAATTGATCATCCAAATATTTGCAATCCAAAGAATTGAATGGTCGATTCCATACGATCGAACAGCTCCATCAGATCAAATCAAACGTCAGATCAATCAGAAATGTCCGACCAATCTAATCATTTGCATGTAAAATAATCGATCGGAACTGTCCTCCTATCCGATCGTTTCCATTCCAAAGTTAGAGAAATGAATGGAAATGATCAGACAAGAGGACAGTTCCGATCGACTCTCTAATTTCTGAATGGAAACGATCGGACATTTCTGATTGATTAACATATTCAGTCGAGAATGATCGGAGAGGAGGACAGTTCTGATTGATTATTTTAAAAGCAAATGATTAGATGGTCGGCATCCAAATATTTCCAATACAAATAATATAGAATCGAATGGTCCGTCTCATCCGATCATTCCTGACTGAATGTAAGTTCATCAATCAGAATTGTCCCATCCAGACGCAGTCAGCTCATTCCGAATGTAAAACTGATCTGAACTGTCCAGTCCTCCGATCATTTCCAATCTGATTGTAAAAGAATCGATTGAATAGTCAATTCCATCCAATCGTGTCAAACAGAACATGAAAGTTTGATCATTCCCATCTGAATGTAAAAGAATTGATCGGAATCGCCCAAACCGTCCGATCAGTTCAAACAGAACATAGAAGGTTCGATCATTCCCACCTGAATGATGAATAATCGATCGGAATCTCTAAAACTGTCAGATCAGTTCAAACAGAACAGAAAACATAGGATTTTCAAGCCCATGCGATCATTTTAAACAGCGTGTAAAAGAATCGATCGGAATCGACCAAATGATCGATCAAAATCATTGGCTGTATCACATCCACACTATTAAGTGATCATACATTGAACGTCGATTTTTTTTCGATCGATTTCAACTTTTTAAAAAGGATTGAAAGATTGTAATGAAAACTGTAATGAGCGAAAAATCAATAACGATTCTCTTGAATGTCAGACACACACAGTGCAATATGAAATTGTTCAACTGATCTCATCAGCTTATAAAGCCAGTTCAATCCAATGAGCAATTAGATCGAAAACTGATTGAACTATTGTCTATGAATCTGATTGTGTGTGTGGTCTGTATAACACTGAGGATGATTGTGCGATCACATTGTATTGTGTGTGTGGCCTGTACAGGTTTCCCCCGGGACCACCAACTCATTGTAACAGGAAGTGTGTGTGTAGCGGCTGTGGACAATGCAGAGGTCAGGAGGTCAGAGCAACAATGTAACACCCAGCCCACAGACAGACGGGTGACAATAAAGACAGACGGGTGACAATGGAGACAGTGGGGTGACACCGGAGGCAGGGGGGTGATGCTGGAGACAGTTGGGTGGCAGTGGAGACAGTTGGGTGGCAGTGGAGACAGTTGGGTGGCAGTGGAGGCAGTTGGGTGGCAGTGGAGGCAGTTGGGTTGCAGTGGAGGCAGTTGGGTGGCAATGGAGACAGTTGGGTGACAGTGGAGACAGTTGGGTGGCAGTGGAGGCAGTTGGGTGACAGTGGAGACAGTTGGGTGGCAGTGGAGGCAGTTGGGTGGCAGTGGAGGCAGTTGGGTGGCAGTGGAGACAGTTGGGTGGCAGTGGAGGCAGTTGGGTGGCAGTGGAGACAGTTGGGTGGCAGTGGAGGCAGTTGGGTGGCAGTGGAGACAGTTGGGTGGCAGTGGAGGCAGTTGGGTGGCAGTGGAGGCAGTTGGGTGGCAGTGGAGGCAGTTGGGTGGCAGTGGAGGCAGTTGGGAGGCAGTGGAGACAGTTGGGTGGCAGTGGAGGCAGTTGGGTGGCAGTGGAGACAGTTGGGTGGCAGTGGAGGCAGTTGGGTGGCAGTGGAGACAGTTGGGTGGCAGTGGAGGCAGTTGGGTGGCAGTGGAGGCAGTTGGGTGGCAGTGGAGACAGTTGGGTGACAGTGGAGACAGTTGGGTGGCAGTGGAGGCAGTTGGGTGGCAGTGGAGACAGTTGGGTGGCAGTGGAGACAGTTGGGTGGCAGTGGAGGCAGTTGGGTGGCAGTGGAGGCAGTTGGGTGGCAGTGGAGACAGTTGGGTGGCAGTGGAGGCAGTTGGGTGGCAGTGGAGACAGTTGGGTGGCAGTGGAGGCAGTTGGGTGGCAGTGGAGACAGTTGGGTGGCAGTGGAGGCAGTTGAGTGGCAGTGGAGGCAGTTGGGTGACAGTGGAGACAGTTGGGTGACAGTGGAGGCAGTTGAGTGGCAGTGGAGACAGTTGGGTGACAGTGGAGACAGTTGGGTGGCAGTGGAGGCAGTTGGGTGGCAGTGGAGGCAGTTGGGTGGCAGTGGAGACAGTTGGGTGACAGTGCAGACAGTTGGGTGGCAGTGGAGACAGTTGGGTGGCAGTGGAGACAGATGGGTGGCAGTGGAGGCAGTTGGGTGGCAGTGGAGACAGTTGGGTGGCAGTGGAGGCAGTTGGGTGGCAGTGGAGACAGTTGGGTGACAGTGGAGACAGTTGAGTGGCAGTGGAGGCAGTTGGGTGGCAGTGGAGGCAGTTGGGTGGCAGTGGAGGCAGTTGGGTGGCAATGGAGACAGTTGGGTGACAGTGGAGACAGTTGGGTGGCAGTGGAGACAGTTGGGTGTCAGTGGAGGCAGTTGGGTGGCAGTGGAGACAGTTGGGTGGCAGTGGAGGCAGTTGGGTGGCAGTGGAGGCAGTTGGGTGGCAGTGGAGACAGTTGGGTGGCAGTGGAGGCAGTTGGGTGGCAGTGGAGACAGTTGGGTGGCAGTGGAGGCAGTTGGGTGGCAGTGGAGGCAGTTGGGTGGCAGTGGAGACAGTTGGGTGGCAGTGGAGGCAGTTGGGTGGCAGTGGAGACAGTTGGGTGGCAGTGGAGACAGTTGGGTGGCAGTGGAGGCAGTTGGGTGGCAGTGGAGACAGACGGGTGGCAGTGGAGACAGTTGGGTGGCAGTGGAGACAGTTGGGTGGCAGTGGAGACAGACGGGTGGCAGTGGAGACAGTTGGGTGGCAGTGGAGGCAGTTGAGTGGCAGTGGAGGCAGTTGGGTGGCAGTGGAGACAGTTGGGTGGCAGTGGAGACAGTTGGGTGGCAGTGGAGGCAGTTGGGCGGCAGTGGAGGCAGTTGGGTGGCAGTGGAGGCAGTTGGGTGACAGTGGAGACAGTTGGGTGACAGTGGAGACAGTTGGGTGGCAGTGGAGGCAGTTGGGTGGCAGCGGAGACAGTTGGGTGGCAGTGGAGACAGTTGGGTGGCAGTGGAGGCAGTTGGGTGGCAGTGGAGACAGTTGGGTGGCAGTGGAGACAGTTGGGTGGCAGTGGAGACAGACGGGTGGCAGTGGAGACAGTTGGGTGGCAGTGGAGGCAGTTGAGTGGCAGTGGAGGCAGTTGGGTGGCAGTGGAGACAGTTGGGTGGCAGTGGAGACAGTTGGGTGGCAGTGGAGGCAGTTGGGCGGCAGTGGAGACAGTTGGGTGGCAGTGGAGGCAGTTGGGTGGCAGTGGAGACAGTTGGGTGACAGTGGAGACAGTTGGGTGGCAGTGGAGGCAGTTGGGTGGCAGTGGAGGCAGTTGGGTGACAGTGGAGACAGTTGGGTGGCAGTGGAGACAGTTGGGTGGCAGAGGAGGCAGTTGGGTGGCAGCGGAGACAGTTGGGTGGCAGTGGAGACAGTTGGGTGGCAGTGGAGGCAGTTGGGTGGCAGTGGAGACAGCTGGGTGGCAGTGGAGACACTTGGGTGGCAGTGGAGACACTTGGGTGGCAGTGGAGACAGTTGGGTGGCAGTGGAGGCAGTTGAGTGGCAGTGGAGGCAGTTGGGTGGCAGTGGAGACAGTTGGGTGACAGTGGAGACAGTTGGGTGGCAGTGGAGACAGTTGGGTGGCAGTGGAGGCAGTTGAGTGGCAGTGGAGGCAGTTGGGTGGCAGTGGAGACAGTTGGGTGGCAGTGGAGGCAGTTGGGTGGCAGTGGAGACAGTTGGGTGGCAGTGGATGCAGTTGGGTGGCAGTGGAGACAGTTGGGTGGTAGTGGAGGCAGTTGGGTGGCAGTGGAGACAGTTGGGTGGTAGTGGAGGCAGTTGGGTGGCAGTGGAGACAGTTGGGTGGCAGTGGAGACAGTTGGGTGGCAGTGGATGCAGTTGAGTGGCAGTGGAGACAGTTGGGTGGTAGTGGAGGCAGTTGGGTGGCAGTGGAGACAGTTGGGTGGCAGTGGAGACAGTTGGGTGGCAGTGGATGCAGTTGAGTGGCAGTGGAGACAGTTGGGTGGTAGTGGAGGCAGTTGGGTGGCAGTGGAGGCAGTTGGGTGGCAGTGGAGGCAGTTGGGTGGCAGTGGAGGCAGTTGGGTGGCAGTGGAGACAGTTGGGTGACAGTGGAGACAGTTGGGTGGCAGTGGAGGCAGTTGGGTGGCAGTGGAGACAGTTGGGTGGCAGTGGAGACAGATGGGTGGCAGTGGAGGCAGTTGGGTGGCAATGAAGACAGTTGGGTGGCAGTGGAGGCAGTTGGGTGGCATTGGAGGCAGTTGGGTGGCAGTGGAGGCAGTTGGGTGGCAGTGGAGGCAGTTGGGTGGCAGTGGAGGCAGTTGGGTGGCAGTGGAGACAGTTGGGTGACAGTGGAGACAGTTGGGTGGCAGTGGAGGCAGTTGGGTGGCAGTGGAGACAGTTGGGTGGCAGTGGAGGCAGTTGGGTGGCAGTGGAGGCAGTTGGGTGGCAATGGAGGCAGTTGGGTGACAGTGGAGACAGTTGGGTGGCAGTGGAGACAGTTGGGTGGCAGTGGAGGCAGTTGGGTGGCAGTGGAGACAGTTGGGTGGCAGTGGAGGCAGTTGGGTGGCAGTGGAGGCAGTTGGGTGGCAGTGGAGACAGTTGGGTGGCAGTGGAGGCAGTTGGGTGGCAGTGGAGACAGTTGGGTGGCAGTGGAGACAGTTGGGTGGCAGTGGAGACAGTTGGGTGGCAGTGGAGACAGTTGGGCGGCAGTGGAGACAGTTGGGCGGCAGTGGAGGCAGTTGAGTGGCAGTGGAGGCAGTTGGGTGGCAGTGGAGACAGTTGGGTGACAGTGGAGACAGTTGGGTGGCAGTGGAGGCAGTTGGGTGGCAGTGGAGACAGTTGGGTGGCAGTGGAGACAGTTGGGTGACAGTGGAGACAGTTGGGTGGCAGTGGAGGCAGTTGGGTGGCAGTGGAGGCAGTTGGGTGGCAGTGGAGGCAGTTGGGTGGCAGTGGAGACAGTTGGGTGGCAGTGGAGACAGTTGGGTGGCAGTGGAGGCAGTTGGGTGGCAGTGGAGACAGTTGGGTGACAGTGGAGACAGTTGGGTGGCAGTGGAGACAGTTGGGCGGCAGTGGAGACAGTTGGGCGGCAGTGGAGACTGTTGGGTGGCAGTGGAGGCAGGTGGGTGACACTGGAGGCAATTGGGTGACAATGGAGACAGTTGGGTGACACTGGAGAGAGTTGGGTGACACTGGAGGCAGTTGGGTGGCAGTGGAGACAGTTGGGTGACACTGGAGGCAGGCGGGTGACACCATAGGGAAGCGGGTGACACTAGCAGAGACAGGTGACACTGGAGGCAGTTGGGTGGCACTGGAGGCAGTTGGGTGACACCGGAGGCATTTAGATGACACTGGAGAAAGGTGGGTGACACCGGAGGCAGTTGGGTGACATTGGAGACAGTTGGGTGACACTGGAGAAAGGTGGGTGACACCGGAGGCAGTTGGGTGACATTGGAGACAGTTGGGTGACACTGGAGAAAGGTGGGTGACACCGGAGGCAGTTGGGTGGCACTGGAGGCAGGCGGGTGACACCATAGGGAAGCGGGTGACACTAGCAGAGACAGGTGACACTGGAGAAAGATGGGTGACACCGGAGGCAGTTGGGTGGCACTAGAGGCAGGCGGGTGACATTGGAGAAAGATGGGTGACACTGGAGGCGGGCGGGTGACACCATAGGGAAGCGGGTGACACTAGCAGAGACAGGTGACACTGGAGAAAGATGGGTGACACCGGAGGCAGTTGGGTGGCACTAGAGGCAGGCGGGTGACATGGGTGTCAGTGCACCTCTCGGGCACCTTGAGCAGGGAAAGCTATGTCAGTGACAGGAGTAGAGGCGGGAGCAGGGGCCGGGTGCCTTTGGGGGAGGAGGAGAAGTTATAGGAGAAGTTGGAGGAGGAGGAGGAGGGGGGAGGAGGAGAAGAGGGAGAAGAAAGGAAAATCATTCCAGCCTGGAGACTTCACAGGGAGAGACGCCAACTTCCCCCCCTGGCAGCCATGAGAGCACAGAGCGAGCCCAACGCCCTGGACCTGGACGCCTACAACCTGTCCCTGGTCACTGCCAAGGAGGACATCCTGAACCAGCGCGTCTCCACCGACTGGTGAGCCTCTGCTGTTCGGGGATGCCCCCTGGGGTGGGGGGCACCAAGCCAGGGGATGGGGAGGATGGGCAGCATGCTGGAGGGGAGGGGGGTGGCTTTGTCCTGAAATTGGGGGGGGGGGAACGGGGTGAGGGGAGGTGGGCGCTGCTGGGCTATGGGATGGGTGCAGAAACTTCTGCAGGAGTGCGCTGCATAACGATGAGGCTGGAGGAGGAGGATGATAAACTCACCCTAGGGTCCACCTGGGTGATGTAAGGGTCTGTTGCTATGGTCCACCTCTGTAAGGGTCTGCTGCTATGGTCCACTTGTGAGGGTCTGTTGCTATGGTCCACCTCTGTAAGGGTCTGTTGCTATGCTCAACATGCATGATCGCCTGTTGCTATGGTCCACTTGTGTGAGGGTCTGTTGCTATGGTCCACATGTGTGAGGGTCTGTTGCTATGGCCCACTTGTGTGAGGGTCTGTTGCTATGGTCCAATTGTGTGATGGTCTGTTGCTATGGTCCAATTGTGTGATGGTCTGTTGCTATGGCCCACATGCATGAGCGCCCGTTGCTATGGTCCACATGCATGAGCGCCTGTTGCTATGGTCCACTTGTGTGAGGGTCTGTTGCTATGCTCCACATGCATGAGCGCCTGTTGCTATGGTCCACATGCATGAGCGCCTGTTGCTATGGTCCACTTGTGTGAGGGTCTGTTGCTATGGTCCACATGCATGAGCGCCTGTTGCTATGGTCCACTTGTGTGAGGGTATGTTGCTATGGTCCACTTGTGTGAGCGCCTGTTGCTATGGTCCACATGCATGACCGCCTGTTGCTATGGTCCACTTGTGTGAGCGCCTGTTGCTATGGTCCACATGCATGAGCGCCTGTTACTATGGTCCACATGCATGAGCGCCTGTTGCTATGGTCCACATGCATGAGCGCCTGTTGCTATGGTCCACTTGTGTGAGGGTCTGTTGCTATGGTCCACATGCATGAGCGCCTGTTGCTATGGTCCACATGCATGAGCGCCTGTTGCTATGGTCCACTTGTGTGAGGGTCTGTTGTTATGGTCCACTTGTGTGAGGGTCTGTTGTTATGGTCCACTTGTGTGAGGGTCTGTTGTTATGGTCCACTTGTGTGAGGGTCTGTTGTTATGGTCCACTTGTGTGAGGGTCTGTTGCTATGGTCCACCTGTGTGAGGGTCTGTTGCTATGGTCCACCTGTGTGAGGGTCTGTTGCTATGGTCCACCTATGTGATGGTCTGTTGCTAGGGTCCATTTGTGTTGGGTTCTTCTGCGATAGTCCACCTGTTAAAGGCGGAGCTTTGTTGCTTTGGTCCACCTGTATGGACCACGATGAGGCTAGTAAAGCACCATAAGGGGCAATCACTATGGTCCACCTGTGTGAGGGGTCTCTCCTATGGTCCACCTGTGTGAGGTGTCTCTCCTATGGTCCACCTGTGCCTGGTGTCTCTCCTATGGTCCACCTGTGTGAGGGGTCACTCCTATGGTCCAGCTGTGTGAGGTGTCTCTCCTATGGTCCACCTGTGTGAGGGGTCTCTCCTATGGTCCACCTGTGTGAGGGGTCACTCCTATGGTCCACCTGTGTAAGGGGTCACTCTTATGGTCCACCTGTGTGAGGGGTCTCTCTTATGGTCCACCTGTGTGAGGTGTCTCTCCTATGGTCCACCTGTGTGAGGGGTCACTCCTATGGTCCACCTGTGTGAGGGGTCTCTCCTATGGTCCACCTGTGCCTGGTGTCTCTCCTATGGTCCACCTGTGTGAGGGGTCTCTCCTATGGTCCATCTGTGTGAGGGGTCTCTCCTATGGTCCACCTGTGCCTGGTGTCTCTCCTATGGTCCACCTGTGTGAGGGGTCACTCCTATGGTCCACCTGTGTGAGGGGTCACTCTTATGGTCCACCTGTGTGAGGGGTCTCTCTTATGGTCCACCTGTGTGAGAGGTCACTCCTATGGTCCACCTGTGTGAGGGGTCTCTCCTATGGTCCAGCTGTGTGAGGGGTCTCTCCTATGGTCCACCTGTGTGAGGTGTCTCTCCTATGGTCCACCTGTGTGAGGGGTCACTCTTATGGTCCACCTGTGTGAGGGGTCTCTCCTATGGTCCACCTGTGTGAGGGGTCACTCCTATGGTCCACCTGTGTGAGGGGTCACTCTTATGGTCCACCTGTGTGAGGGGTCACTCCTATGGTCCACCTGTGTGAGAGGTCACTCCTATGGTCCACCTGTGTGAGGGGTCTCTCCTATGGTCCAGCTGTGTGAGGTGTCTCTCCTATGGTCCACCTGTGTGAGGGGTCTCTCCTATGGTCCACCTGTGCCTGGTGTCTCTCCTATGGTCCACCTGTGTGAGGGGTCACTCCTATGGTCCACCTGTGTGAGGGGTCACTCTTATGGTCCACCTGTGTGAGGGGTCTCTCTTATGGTCCACCTGTGTGAGAGGTCACTCCTATGGTCCACCTGTGTGAGGGGTCTCTCCTATGGTCCAGCTGTGTGAGGGGTCTCTCCTATGGTCCACCTGTGTGAGGTGTCTCTCCTATGGTCCACCTGTGTGAGGGGTCACTCTTATGGTCCACCTGTGTGAGGGGTCTCTCCTATGGTCCACCTGTGTGAGGGGTCACTCCTATGGTCCACCTGTGTGAGGGGTCACTCTTATGGTCCACCTGTGTGAGGGGTCTCTCTTATGGTCCACCTGTGTGAGAGGTCACTCCTATGGTCCACCTGTGTGAGGGGTCTCTCCTATGGTCCAGCTGTGTGAGGTGTCTCTCCTATGGTCCACCTGTGTGAGGGGTCTCTCCTATGGTCCACCTGTGTGAGGGGTCTCTCCTATGGTCCACCTGTGTGAGGGGTCACTCCTATGGTCCACCTGTGTGAGGGGTCTCTCCTATGGTCCAGCTGTGTGAGGTGTCTCTCCTATGGTCCACCTGTGTGAGGGGTCTCTCCTATGGTCCACCTGTGTGAGGTGTCTCTCTTATGGTCCACCTGTGCCTGGTGCTATGGCAGAGGCTACAGAGAACGAGGGGCCACCACAGTGTTGATGACACCAGGACACAAAAGGACCACGGACGAGCTCAGTGACCCTGAGGTTGGAGAGAAAGATCCTCTTTGGTCCTTGCCGATGGTCCTCTTTTTGTATGGGATGCACAGGTGCTTCCTCCAGCGCAGCGGTTGTCACACTGCCAGAACACTATATGACATCACAATGACATCACAATGACACCGCACACCAGCAACCTCTGGTGACTTCCTCAGGCGCACGTTGGCACCTTGGTGCGGCCTCCACTTCCCTGAGAAATCCTCCGCATTCCACCGCCCGGAGGTGTGTAGTGTGTATTTACACTGCGCACTGACTGTGTCGCACACACACCTGGGTGTCGGATAAACACCCCACCTGCTGACACCACCACCACCGGCCCCACCACTCAGCACCATCCATTGTGTGTGTGGGGGGGGGGGGGCTCCAGTCATCAGTGACAGTTGTCAGTTGGCACTTGTGTGTGTGCGTGTGTGTGTGTATGTGTGTGCGTGTGTGTGTGTATGTGTGTGTGTGTGTGTGTGTGTGTGTGTGTGCATGTGTGTGTGCGGGGTGCCGCTTTAATCCGCTCCTGGCATCACACTGATAGTCTGCCTTTCATTAGGAAGTTATTCAGCAATATTTTTGATAAGATGCCCGAAAAAAAACAAAGAGGTGCCAGATGATCGACGCCTGAAGTGGTGCGCCAATCCCCCCCCCCCCCCCCCCCGGCAGAAGCTGTGGTGTCATGACACGAGCATGATGCGTTACCGGCATAGTGACATATTCCAGCTGTGACATGTGTGGGAGGACATGTGCGACATGTGATGACCTAAAAAGGCAATGAGACCCTGTTACCATTGGGATGGCTGGGCCTGACGCGAGCTATAGCCGGGGCCTATGTATGTATAGGGAGAAATGTCCCGGCTTCCATGCAGTGTCACATTACTGTGTCTTACTTGTGTGATGTCATGTGACCACAGTGATGTTATGTAATGTAGCGTGACATCACGTTAGTTAGATGTATCAAGCTAATTCCGATGTATACCATCCCCCTGGAAACATTGTACAACACTGGGTATAGTCCCCCAGTAACATTGTATCACTATGACATCACAGTACTAAGAAGAATCAAGCTCGTTATTGGGTATAACCCTCAGTAACGTTGTATCACTATGACATCACAGTACTAAGAAGAATCAAGCTTGTTATTGGGTAGAACCCCTCAGTAACATTGTATCACTATGACATCACAATACTAAGAAGTATCAAGCTTGTTATTGGGTAGAACCCCCCAGTAACGTTGTATCACTATGACATCACAGTACTAAGAAGTATCAAGCTCGTTATTGGGTAGAGCCCCCAGTAACATTGTATCACTATGACATCACAGAACTAAGAAGTATCAAGCTCGTTATTGGGTAGAACCCCCCAGTAACATTGTATCACTATGACATCACAGTACTAAGAAGAATCAAGCTCGTTATTGGGTAGAACCCCCAGTAACATTGTATCACTATGACATCACAGAACTAAGAAGTATCAAGCTCGTTATTGGGTAGAACCCCCCAGTAACATTGTATCACTATGACATCACAGTACTAAGAAGAATCAAGCTCGTTATTGGGTAGAACCCCCAGTAACATTGTATCACTATGACATCACAGTACTGAGAAGTATCAAGCTCGTTATTGAGTATAACCCCCCAGTAACGTTGTATCACTATGACATCACAGTACTAAGAAGTATCAAGCTCGTTATTGGGTATAACCCCCCAGTAACATTGTATCACTATGACATCACAGTACTAAGAAGTATCAAGCTCGGTATTGGGTATAACCCCCCAGTAACATTGTATCACTATGACATCACAGTACTAAGAAGTATCAAGCTCGGTATTGGGTATAACCCCCCAGTAACATTGTATCACTATGACATCACAGTACTAAGAAGTATCAGGCTCGTTATTGGGTATAACCCCCCAGTAACATTGTATCACTATGACATCACAGTACTAAGAAGTATCAGGCTCGTTATTGGGTATAACCCCCCAGTAACATTGTATCACTATGACATCACAGTACTAAGAAGTATCAAGCTCGTTATTGGGTATAATCTCCCTTAGAGGAACTATCAAGCAGTTCTTCTAAGTAGTGTGATGTCATGCCAGTAGAGTGATGCAATATTTACTAGGGGGGTGTAATATCCCAGACCAGATAATCGATTATGCGTTTGACCTATCTCTTTATTACTGTGATGTCATGTTACCAGAGTGATACAGTGTTGCCAGGGGGGATGTTATACACTGGAATGTGATGTCATAGTGATACAACGTTGCTGGGGGGAGATTATATCCCATAATGAGCTTGATACTTCTTAGTACTGTGATGTCATATTACCAGAGTAATACAATGTTGCTGGGAGTATGGTATACACCGGAATTCGCTTGATACATCTTAGTAACGTGATGTCACACTACCACAGTGATACAATGTTGCTGGGGGGGTTATACCACAGAATGAGCCTGAAACTTCTTTGCTCTGTGATGTCATAGTGATACAATGTTACTGGGGGGTTATACCGCAGAATGCGCTTGATACTTCTTAGCTCTGTGATGTCACAGTGATACAATGTTACTGGGGGGTTATACCACAGAATGAGCCTGAAACGTCTTAGTTCTGTGATGTCATAGTGATACAATGTTACTGGGGGGTTATACCACAGAATGAGCCTGAAACGTCTTAGTTCTGTGATGTCATAGTGATACAATGTTGCTAGAATTAAGTTGTGACCCTGACCTGATGATGTAATGCGTGATATTTCTAAGCGTGATGTCACGCTGATGTGATGTCGCGCTACCAGAGGAATATATAGTTGCTAGAGCCGTGGTATGTGCCCGGGATAATATTGTGTAGTGAGCTACGTATGTCTTCTTTGTACTGTGATGTCATAGACCTGAAGCTTTGCGCCGAGTTTGATTCTCCTTAGTAAAATGATGTCATACAGTAGAGTGATGTCATCTTCCAGTTCTTGGGCTGTTTCTGTTACTTTCTCCATGTGTCTTAGTGATGTCATATTCTTACGAATACGCAGATTGGGGTTGTGTTACTGGTCTTGTGTGATGTCATGTGATGTCATGTTGGCTTAGTGATGTGCTGCAGACTGAGGTGGTGGGCAGGGCTGGCACCAGGTCTGGGAGGACCCCAGGTTTTTCAGGGGCCCGCTCAGGCCCGTGCAGAGTTGCCCATGGGGCCCCAGGGTCAGAGGACCATCAAGGGCAATAGAGAAGGAGGAGGACCAGTGGCACCAGAGAACATGACAAGGACCAGAGGAGGACCAGCGGCACCAGAGAACATGACAAGGACCATAGGAGGACCAGCGGCACCAGAGAACATGACAAGGACCATAGGAGGACCAGCGGCACCAGAGAACATGACAAGGACCATAGGAGGACCAGCGGCACCAGAGAACACGACAAGGACCAGAGGAGGACCAGCGGCACCAGAGAACATGGCAAGGACCGGAGGAGGACCAACAGCCCCAGAGAACATGGCAAGGATCAGAGGAGGACCAGTGGCACCTGAGAACATGACAAGGACCAGAGGAGGACCAGCAGCACCAGAGGACATGACAAGGACCAGAGGAGGACCAGCAGCACCAGAGGACATGACAAGGACCAGAGGAGGACCAGCAGGACCAGAGAACATGACAAGGACCAGAGGAGGACCAGTGGCACCTGAGAACATGACAAGGACCAGAGGAGGACCAGCAGCACCAGAGGACATGACAAGGACCAGAGGAGGACCAGCGGCACCGGAGAACATGGGAAGGACTAGAGGAGGACCAGTGGCACCAGAGAACATGGCAAGGACCAAACGATGACCAGCGGCACCAGAGAACTTGGCAAGGACCAGAGGAGGACCAGTGGCACCAGAGAACTTGGCAAGGACCAGAGGAGGACCAGCGGCACCAGAGAACATGGCAAGGACCAGAGGAAGACCAGTGGCACCAGAGAACATGGCAAGGACCAGAGGAGGACCAGTGGCACCACAGAACATGGCAAGGACCAGAGGAGGACCAGTGGCACCAGAGAACTTGGCAAGGACCAGAGGAGGACCAGTGGCACCAGAGAACATGGCAAGGACCAGAGGAGGACCAGTGGCACCAGAGAACATGACAAGGACCAGAGGAGGACCAGCGGCACCAGAGAACATGACAAGGACCAGAGGATGACCAGCAGCACCAGAGAACATGACAAGGACCAGAGGAGGACCAGCAGCATCAGAAAACATGACAAGGACCAGAGGAGGACTAGCGGCACCAGAGAACATGACAAGGACCAGAGGAGGACTAGCGGCACCAGAGAACATGACAAGGACCAGAGGAGGATCAGCAGCACCAGAGAACATGACAAGGACCAGAGGAGGAGTAGCGGCACCAGAGAACATGACAAGGACCAGAGGAGGACCAGCAGCACCAGAGAACATGACAAGGACCAGAGGATGACCAGAGAACATGACAAGGACCAGAGGAGTACTAGCGGCACCAGACAACATGGCAAGGACCAGAGGAGGACTAGCGGGCACCAGAGAACATGACAAGGACCAAAGGAGGACTAGCGGCACCAGAGAACATGACAAGGACCAGAGGAGGACCAGCAGCACCAGAGAACATGGAAAGGACCAGAGGAGGACTAGCGGGCACCAGAGAACATGACAAGGACCAAAGGAGGACTAGCGGCACCAGAGAACATGACAAGGACCAGAGGAGGACTAGCGGCACCAGAGAACATGACAAGGACCAGAGGAGGATCAGCAGCACCAGAGAACATGACAAGGACCAGAGGAGGACTAGCGGCACCAGAGAACATGACAAGGACCAGAGGAGGATCAGCAGCACCAGAGAACATGACAAGGACCAGAGGAGGACTAGCGGCACCAGAGAACATGACAAGGACCAGAGGAGGACCAGCAGCACCAGAGAACATGACAAGGACCAGAGGAGTACTAGCGGCACCAGACAACATGGCAAGGACCAGAGGAGGACTAGCGGGCACCAGAGAACATGGAAAGGACCAGAGGAGGACTAGCGGGCACCAGAGAACATGATAAGGACCAAAGGAGGACTAGCGGCACCAGAGAACATGACAAGGACCAGAGGAGGACCAGCGGCACCAGAGAACATGACAAGGACCAGAGGAGGACCAGCAGCACCAGAGAACATGACAAGGACCAGAGGAGGACCAGCAGCACCAGAGAACATGACAAGGACCAGAGGATGACCAGCACAACCAGAGAACAGGGCAAGAATCAGAGGAGGACCATCGGCACCAGTAAACATGGCAAGGACCAGAGGAGGATCAACGGCACCAGAGAACAGAGCAAGGACCAGAGGAGGACCAGTGGCACCAGAGATCATGGCAAGGACCAGAGGAGGACCAGTGGCACCAGAGATCATGGCAAGGACCAGAGGAGGACCAGTGGCACCAGAGAACATGGCAAGGACCAGTGGCACCAGAGATCATGGCAAGGACTAGAGGAGGACCAGTGGCACCAGAGATCATGGCAAGGACTAGAGGAGGACCAGTGGCACCAGAGATCATGGCAAGGACCAGAGGAGGACCAGTGGCACCAGAGATCATGGCAAGGACTAGAGGAGGACCAGTGGCACCAGAGATCATGGCAAGGACTAGAGGAGGACCAGTGGCACCAGAGATCATGGCAAGGACCAGAGGAGGACCAGTGGCACCAGAGATCATGGCAAGGACCAGAGGAGGACCAGCAGCACCAGAGAACAGGGCAAGGATCAGAGGAGGACCAGCGGCACCAGAGGGGCAATGACCAGAGGAGGACCAGTAGAGGACCCCTTTGAGCAAAGGGACCCAGTGGCACTTTCTTGCCGAAGGGCCCACATAGACCAGGTGCCGACCCTGGTGGTGGTGCACAGGGACTCCAGTTTGGTGTGGCACCTTATTACTGCTGCCCAATCCTGGCTTCTGATTGGTTGACGGAGACCCCGGTGGGAGATATCTACACGCCTGACACCAGGACCCTCCACAGGAGCCGTGACCCTGATTTGTCCTTCACCCTTCCCAGCGCCTTGTGTGCGCTCACCATTTCCTTGTGGCGCGACCTCACCCTCATCTCTATTATTTCCGATGAAGTAAAAATAACTCAGATGAAGGAGAAGGAAGAATCATCAGAAAATCTGCCGCCACCAGCTCCGCGCGCGGGACAAAGTCCTTCGGCCAATGGGAGGGACCCGGGACAGGAATGCATCAGGAGACGCGGCCGTGCCCTGCAAAGAGCCTGAGCACCCGGAGAGCTCCTTTAATCTCCCTCCAGTATCAAATACTAAACCATCCCTATATCAAATATTATATAAATATGTTCCTGTGTCCAGCTTTAATCCTACACCCAGCCATGTTCCTGTGTCCAGCTTTATTCCTACACCCAGCCATGTTCCTGTGTCCAGCTTTATTCCTACACCCAGCCATGTTCCTGTGTCCAGCTTTATTCCTACACCCAGCCATGCTCCTGTGTCCAGCTTTATTCCTACACCCAGCCATGTTCCTGTGTCCAGCTTTAATCCTATACCCAGCCATGTTCCTGTGTCCAGCTTTATTCCTACACCCAGCCATGTTCCTGTGTCCAGCTTTAATCCTACACCCAGCCATGTTCCTGTGTCCAGCTTTAATCCTACACCCAGCCATGTTCCTGTGTCCAGCTTTAATCCTATATCCAGCCATGTTCCTGTGTCCAGCTTTAATCCTACACCCAGCCATGTTCCTGTGTCCAGCTTTAATCCTACACCCAGCCATGTTCCTGTGTCCAGCTTTAATCCTACACCCAGCCATGCTCCTGTGTCCAGCTTTAATCCTACATCCAGCCATGGTCCTGTGTCCAGCTTTAATCCTACACCCAGCCATGTTCCTGTGTCCAGCTTTAATCCTACACCCAGCCATGCTCCTGTGTCCAGCTTTATTCCTACACCCAGCCATGTTCCTGTGTCCAGCTTTAATCCTACACCCAGCCATGTTCCTGTGTCCAGCTTTAATCCTACACCCAGCCATGTTCCTGTGTCCAGCTTTAATCCTACACCCAGCCATGTTCCTGTGTCCAGCTTTAATCCTACACCCAGCCATGTTCCTGTGTCCAGCTTTAATCCTACACCCAGCCATGTTCCTGTGTCCAGCTTTAATCCTACACCCAGCAATGTTCCTGTGTCCAGCTTTAATCCTACACCCAGCCATGCTCCTGTGTCCAGCTTTATTCCTACACCCAGCCATGTTCCTGTGTCCAGCTTTAATCCTACACCCAGCCATGTTCCTGTGTCCAGCTTTAATCCTACACCCAGCCACGTCCCTGTGTCCAGCTTTAATCCTACACCCAGCCATGTTCCTGTGTCCAGCTTTAATCCTACACCCAGCCATGTCCCTGTGTCCAGCTTTATTCCTACACCCAGCCATGTTCCTGTGTCCAGCTTTAATCCTATATCCAGCCATGTTCCTGTGTCCAGCTTTAATCCTACACCCAGCCATGTTCCTGTGTCCAGCTTTAATCCTACACCCAGCCATGTTCCTGTGTCCAGCTTTAATCCTACACCCAGCCATGTTCCTGTGTCCAGCTTTAATCCTACACCCAGCCATGGTCCTGTGTCCAGCTTTAATCCTACACCAAGCCATGTTCCTGTGTCCAGCTTTAATCCTACATCCAGCCATGGTCCTGTGTCCAGCTTTATTCCTACACCAAGCCATGTTCCCGTGTCCAGCTTTAATCCCACACCAAGCCATGTTCCTGTGTCCAGCTTTAATCCTACACCCAGCCATGCTCCTGTGTCCAGCTTTAATCCTACACCCAGCCATGGTCCTGTGTCCAGCTTTAATCCTACACCCAGCCATGTTCCTGTGTCCAGCTTTAATCCTACACCTAGCCATGGTCCTGTGTCCAGCTTTAATCCTACATCCAGCCATGGTCCTGTGTCCAGCTTTAATCCTACACCCAGCCATGGTCCTGTGTCCAGCTTTAATCCTACACCCAGCCATGTTCCTGTGTCCAGCTTTAATCCTACACCCAGCCATGTTCCTGTGTCCAGCTTTAATCCTACACCCAGCCATGTTCCTGTGTCCAGCTTTAATCCTACACCCAGCAATGTTCCTGTGTCCAGCTTTAATCCTACACCCAGCCATGCTCCTGTGTCCAGCTTTATTCCTACACCCAGCCATGTTCCTGTGTCCAGCTTTAATCCTACACCCAGCCATGTTCCTGTGTCCAGCTTTAATCCTACACCCAGCCACGTCCCTGTGTCCAGCTTTAATCCTACACCCAGCCATGTTCCTGTGTCCAGCTTTAATCCTATATCCAGCCATGTGCCTGTGTCCAGCTTTAATCCTACACCCAGCCATGGTCCTGTGTCCAGCTTTAATCCTACACCCAGCCATGGTCCTGTGTCCAGCTTTAATCCTACACCCAGCCATGTTCCTGTGTCCAGCTTTAATCCTACACCCAGCCATGTCCCTGTGTCCAGCTTTATTCCTACACCCAGCCATGTTCCTGTGTCCAGCTTTAATCCTACACCCAGCAATGTTCCTGTGTCCAGCTTTAATCCTACACCCAGCCATGCTCCTGTGTCCAGCTTTATTCCTACACCCAGCCATGTTCCTGTGTCCAGCTTTAATCCTACACCCAGCCATGTTCCTGTGTCCAGCTTTAATCCTACACCCAGCCATGGCCCTGTGTCCAGCTTTAATCCTACACCCAGCCATGTTCCTGTGTCCAGCTATAATCCTACACCCAGCCATGTTCCTGTGTCCAGCTTTAATCCTACACCCAGCCATGTTCCTGTGTCCAGCTTTAATCCTACACCCAGCCATGGCCCTGTGTCCAGCTTTAATCCTACACCCAGCCATGTTCCTGTGTCCAGCTTTAATCCTACACCCAGCCATGTTCCTGTGTCCAGCTTTAATCCTACACTCAGCCATGTGCCTGTGTCCAGCTTTAATCCTATACCCAGCCATGTGCCTGTGTCCAGCTTTAATCCTACACCCAGCCATGTTCCTGTGTCCAGCTTTAATCCTACATCCAGCCATGTGCCTGTGTCCAGCTATAATCCTACACCCAGCCATGTTCCTGTGTCCAGCTTTAATCCTACACCCAGCCATGTTCCTGTGTCCAGCTTTAATCCTACACCCAGCCATGTTCCTGTGTCCAGCTTTAATCCTACACCCAGCCATGTTCCTGTGTCCAGCTTTAATCCTACATCCAGCCATGTTCCTGTGTCCAGCTTTAATCCTACACCCAGCCATGTTCCTGTGTCCAGCTTTAATCCTACACCCAGCCATGGCCCTGTGTCCAGCTTTAATCCTACACCCAGCCATGTTCCTGTGTCCAGCTTTAATCCTACACTCAGCCATGTGCCTGTGTCCAGCTTTAATCCTACACCCAGCCATGTGCCTGTGTCCAGCTTTAATCCTACACCCAGCCATGTTCCTGTGTCCAGCTTTAATCCTACACCCAGCCATGTTCCTGTGTCCAGCTTTAATCCTACACCCAGCCATGTTCCTGTGTCCAGCTTTAATCCTACACCCAGCCATGTTCCCGTGTCCAGCTTTAATCCTATATCCAGCCATGTTCCTGTGTCCAGCTTTAATCCTACACCCAGCCATGTTCCTGTGTCCAGCTTTAATCCTATATCCAGCCATGTTCCTGTGTCCAGCTTTAATCCTACACCCAGCCATGCTCCTGTGTCCAGCTTTAATCCTACACCCAGCCATGTTCCTGTGTCCAGCTTTATTCCTACATCCAGCCATGTTCCTGTGTCCAGCTTTAATCCTACACCCAGCCATGCTCCTGTGTCCAGCTTTAATCCTACACCCAGCCATGTTCCTGTGTCCAGCTTTAATCCTACACCCAGCCATGTTCCTGTGTCCAGCTTTAATCCTACACCCAGCCATGCTCCTGTGTCCAGCTTTAATCCTACACCCAGCCATGCTCCTGTGTCCAGCTTTAATCCTACACTCAGCCATGTTCCTGTGTCCAGCTTTAATCCTACACCCAGCCATGTTCCTGTGTCCAGCTTTAATCCTATATCCAGCCATGTTCCTGTGTCCAGCTTTAATCCTACACCCAGCTATGTCCCTGTGTCCAGCTTTAATCCTACACCCAGCCATGCTCCTGTGTCCAGCTTTAATCCTACACCCAGCCATGCTCCTGTGTCCAGCTTTAATCCTACACCCAGCCATGTTCCCGTGTCCAGCCTTAATCCTACACCCAGCCATGCTCCTGTGTCCAGCTTTAATCCTACACCCAGCCATGTTCCTGTGTCCAGCTTTATTCCTACACCCAGCAATGTTCCTGTGTCCAGCTTTAATCCTACACCCAGCCATGGTCCTGTGTCCAGCTTTAATCCTATACCCAGCCATGGTCCTGTGTCCAGCTTTAATCCTATACCCAGCCATGGTCCTGTGTCCAGCTTTAATCCTACACCCAGCCATGGTCCTGTGTCCAGCTTTAATCCTATACCCAGCCATGGTCCTGTGTCCAGCTTTAATCCTATATCCAGCCATGTGCCTGTGTCCAGCTTTAATCCTATATCCAGCCATGTGCCTGTGTCCAGCTTTAATCCTACATCCAGCCATGTTCCTGTGTAGACCTGATATAGGGAATACATCTCCTGGCAGCAGATATTGGGGGGGGGGGGGGGGTGAGGGAGCGCTGGAAAGCGTCCAGGCTCCAGGCTTAATACTTGTAATGTGTGAGACCATGAAGTATTGCTAAGTGACACAACGTCTAAACAGGATTAGCGCAGACGGATCACCTGAGCCAGATGGCGCCCGGCCACCGACGCCGGAACCAGGAAGATTCTAGAGGTCGGGTAAGTGACTCAATGACAGAGGGACTTCTGGGGGACTTCTGTTCCTGCATCCAGCCTACGTACAACATCCAGCCATGTTCCAGTGTCCAGCCCTATCCTACACCCAGCTGTGTCCAGCCCTATCCTACATCCAGCTGTGTCCAGCCCTATCCTACACCCAGCTGTGTCCAGCCCTATCCTACATCCAGCTGTGTCCAGCCCTATCCTACATCCAGCTGTGTCCAGCCCTATCCTACACCCAGCTGTGTCCAGCCCTATCCTACACCCAGCTGTGTCCAGCCCTATCCTACATCCAGCTGTGTCCAGCCCTATCCTACATCCAGCTGTGTCCAGCCCTATCCTACACCCAGCTGTGTCCAGCCCTATCCTACATCCAGCTGTGTCCAGCCCTATCCTACACCCAGCTGTGTCCAGCCCTATCCTACACCCATCTGTGTCCAGCCCTATCCTACATCCAGCTGTGTCCAGCCCTATCCTACATCCAGGTGTGTCCAGCCCTATCCTACATCCAGCTGTGTCCAGCCCTATCCTACATCCAGCTGTGTCCAGCCCTATCCTACATCCAGCTGTGTCCAACCCTATCCTACATCCAGCTGTGTCCAGCCCTATCCTACATCCAGCTGTGTCCAACCCTATCCTACATCCAGCTGTGTCCAGCCCTATCCTACACCCAGCTGTGTCCAGCCCTATCCTACACCAGCTGTGTCCAGCCCTATCCTACATCCAGCTGTGTCCAGCCCTATCCTACATCCAGGTGTGTCCAGCCCTATCCTACATCCAGCTGTGTCCAGCCCTATCCTACATCCAGCTGTGTCCAGCCCTATCCTACATCCAGCTGTGTCCAACCCTATCCTACATCCAGCTGTGTCCAGCCCTATCCTACATCCAGCTGTGTCCAGCCCTATCCTACGCCCAGCTGTGTCCAGCCCTATCCTACATCCAGCTGTGTCCAGCCCTATCCTACATCCAGGTGTGTCCAGCCCTATCCTACATCCAGCTGTGTCCAGCCCTATCCTACATCCAGCTGTGTCCAGCCCTATCCTACATCCAGCTGTGTCCAGCCCTATCCTACATCCAGCTGTGTCCAGCCCTATCCTACATCCAGCTGTGTCCAGCCCTATCCTACATCCAGCTGTGTCCAGCCCTATCCTACACCAGCTGTGTCCATCCCTATCCTACATCCAGCTGTGTCCAGCCCTATCCTACATCCAGCTGTGTCCAGCCCTATCCTACATCCAGCTGTGTCCAGCCCTATCCTACATCCAGCTGTGTCCAGCCCTATCCTACACCAGCTGTGTCCAGCCCTATCCTACATCCAGCTGTGTCCAACCCTATCCTACATCCAACTGTGTCCAGCCCTATCCTACACCCAGCTGTGTCCAGCCCTATCCTACACCAGCTGTGTCCAGCCCTATCCTACACCCAGCTGTGTCCAGCCCTATCCTACATCCAGCTGTGTCCAGCCCTATCCTACACCCAGCTGTGTCCAGCCCTATCCTACATCCAGCTGTGTCCAGCCCTATCCTACATCCAGCTGTGTCCAACCCTATCCTACATCCAGCTGTGTCCAGCCCTATCCTACACCCAGCTGTGTCCAGCCCTATCCTACACCAGCTGTGTCCAGCCCTATCCTACACCCAGCTGTGTCCAGCCCTATCCTACATCCAGCTGTGTCCAGCCCTATCCTACACCCAGCTGTGTCCAGCCCTATCCTACATCCAGCTGTGTCCAGCCCTATCCTACATCCAGCTGTGTCCAGCCCTATCCTACACCCAGCTGTGTCCAGCCCTATCCTACACCCAGCTGTGTCCAACCCTATCCTACATCCAGCTGTGTCCAGCCCTATCCTACATCCAGCTGTATCCAGCCCTATCCTACACCCAGCTGTGTCCAGCCCTATCCTACATCCAGCTGTGTCCAGCCCTATCCTACATCCAGCTGTGTCCAGCCCTATCCTACATCCAGCTGTGTCCAGCCCTATCCTACACCCAGCTGTGTCCAGCCCTATCCTACATCCAGCTGTGTCCAGCCATATCCTACATCCAGCTGTGTCCAGCCCTATCCTACACCCAGATGTGTCCAGCCATATCCTACATCCAGCTGTGTCCAGCCCTATCCTACACCCAGATGTGTCCAGCCCTATCCTACATCCAGCTGTGTCCAGCCCTATCCTACATCCAGCTGTGTCCAGCCCTATCCTACATCCAGCTGTGTCCAGCCCTATCCTACATCCAGCTGTGTCCAGCCCTATCCTACATCCAGCTGTGTCCAGCCCTATCCTACACCCAGCTGTGTCCAGCCCTATCCTACATCCAGCTGTGTCCAGCCCTATCCTACATCCAGCTGTGTCCAGCCCTATCCTACATCCAGCTGTGTCCAGCCCTATCCTACATCCAGCTGTGTCCAGCCCTATCCTACATCCAGCTGTGTCCAGCCCTATCCTACATCCAGCTGTGTCCAGCCCTATCCTACACCCAGCTGTGTCCAGCCCTATCCTACATCCAGCTGTGTCCAGCCCTATCCTACATCCAGCTGTGTCCAGCCCTATCCTACACCCAGCTGTGTCCAGCCCTATCCTACACCCAGCTGTGCCCAGCCCTATCCTACACCCAGCTGTGTCCAGCCCTATCCTACATCCAGCTGTGTCCAGCCCTATCCTACACCCAGCTGTGTCCAGCCCTATCCTACATCCAGCTGTGTCCAGCCCTATCCTACATCCAGCTGTGTCCAGCCCTATCCTACACCCAGCTGTGTCCAGCCCTATCCTACATCCAGCTGTGTCCAGCCCTATCCTACACCCAGCTGTGTCCAGCCCTATCCTACACCCACCTGTGTCCAGCCCTATCCTACACCCACCTGTGTCCAGCCCTATCCTACATCCAGGTGTGTCCAGCCCTATCCTACATCCAGCTGTGTCCAGCCCTGTCCTACATCCAGCTGTGTCCAGCCCTATCCTACATCCAGCTGTGTCCAGCCCTATCCTACATCCAGCTGTGTCCAGCCCTATCCTACACCAGCTGTGTCCAGCCCTATCCTACACCCAGCTGTGTCCAGCCCTATCCTACATCCAGCTGTGTCCAGCCCTATCCTACATCCAGCTGTGTCCAGCCCTATCCTACACCCAGCTGTGTCCAGCCCTATCCTACATCCAGCTGTGTCCAGCCCTATCCTACACCCAGCTGTGTCCAACCCTATCCTACATCCAGCTGTGTCCAACCCTATCCTACATCCAGCTGTGTCCAGCCCTATCCTACATCCAGCTGTGTCCAGCCCTATCCTACACCCAGCTGTGTCCAGCCCTATCCTACATCTAGCTGTGTCCAGCCCTATCCTACACCCAGCTGTGTCCAGCCCTATCCTACACCCAGCTGTGTCCAGCCCTATCCTACATCCAGCTGTGTCCAACCCTATCCTACATCCAGCTGTGTCCAGCCCTATCCTACATCCAGCTGTGTCCAGCCCTATCCTACACCCAGCTGTGTCCAGCCCTATCCTACATCCAGCTGTGTCCAGCCCTATCCTACACCCAGCTGTGTCCAGCCCTATCCTACATCCAGCTGTGTCCAACCCTATCCTACATCCAGCTGTGTCCAGCCCTATCCTACACCCAGCTGTGTCCAGCCCTATCCTACACCCAGCTGTGTCCAACCCTATCCTACATCCAGCTGTGTCCAGCCCTATCCTACACCCAGCTGTGTCCAGCCCTATCCTACATCCAGCTGTGTCCAGCCCTATCCTACACCCAGCTGTGTCCAGCCCTATCCTACATCCAGCTGTGTCCAGCCCTATCCTACATCCAGCTGTGTCCAGCCCTATCCTACATCCAGCTGTGTCCAGCCCTATCCTACACCCAGCTGTGTCCAGCCCTATCCTACATCCAGCTGTGTCCAGCCCTATCCTACATCCAGCTGTGTCCAGCCCTATCCTACACCCAGCTGTGTCCAGCCCTATCCTACACCCAGCTGTGCCCAGCCCTATCCTACACCCAGCTGTGTCCAGCCCTATCCTACATCCAGCTGTGTCCAGCCCTATCCTACACCGAGCTGTGTCCAGCCCTATCCTACATCCAGCTGTGTCCAGCCCTATCCTACATCCAGCTGTGTCCAGCCCTATCCTACACCCAGCTGTGTCCAGCCCTATCCTACATCCAGCTGTGTCCAGCCCTATCCTACACCCAGCTGTGTCCAGCCCTATCCTACACCCACCTGTGTCCAGCCCTATCCTACATCCAGCTGTGTCCAGCCCTATCCTACATCCAGGTGTGTCCAGCCCTATCCTACATCCAGCTGTGTCCAGCCCTGTCCTACATCCAGCTGTGTCCAGCCCTATCCTACATCCAGCTGTGTCCAGCCCTATCCTACATCCAGCTGTGTCCAGCCCTATCCTACACCAGCTGTGTCCAGCCCTATCCTACACCCAGCTGTGTCCAGCCCTATCCTACATCCAGCTGTGTCCAGCCCTATCCTACATCCAGCTGTGTCCATCCCTATCCTACATCCAGCTGTGTCCAGCCCTATCCTACACCCAGCTGTGTCCAGCCCTATCCTACACCCAGCTGTGTCCAACCCTATCCTACATCCAGCTGTGTCCAGCCCTATCCTACACCCAGCTGTGTCCAGCCCTATCCTACATCCAGCTGTGTCCAGCCCTATCCTACACCCAGCTGTGTCCAGCCCTATCCTACATCCAGCTGTGTCCAGCCCTATCCTACATCCAGCTGTGTCCAGCCCTATCCTACACCCAGCTGTGTCCAGCCCTATCCTACACCCAGCTGTGTCCAGCCCTATCCTACATCCAGCTGTGTCCAGCCCTATCCTACATCCAGCTGTGTCCAGCCCTATCCTACATCCAGCTGTGTCCAGCCCTATCCTACACCCAGCTGTGTCCAGCCCTATCCTACACCCAGGTGTGCCCAGCCCTATCCTACATCCAGCTGTGTCCAGCCCTATCCTACATCCAGCTGTGTCCAGCCCTATCCTACATCCAGCTGTGTCCAGCCCTATCCTACACCCAGCTGTGTCCAGCCCTATCCTACACCCAGCTGTGTCCAGCCCTATCCTACATCCAGCTGTGTCCAGCCCTATCCTACATCCAGCTGTGTCCAGCCCTATCCTACATCCAGCTGTGTCCAGCCATATCCTACATCCAGCTGTGTCCAGCCCTATCCTACATCCAGCTGTGTCCAGCCCTATCCTACACCCAGCTGTGTCCAGCCCTATCCTACACCCAGCTGTGCCCAGCCCTATCCTACACCCAGCTGTGTCCAGCCCTATCCTACATCCAGCTGTGTCCAGCCCTATCCTACATCCAGCTGTGTCCAACCCTATCCTACATCCAGCTGTGTCCAGCCCTATCCTACATCCAGCTGTGTCCAGCCCTATCCTACATCCAGCTGTGTCCAGCCCTATCCTACATCCAGCTGTGTCCAGCCCTATCCTACACCCAGCTGTGTCCAGCCCTATCCTACATCCAGCTGTGTCCAGCCCTATCCTACATCCAGCTGTGTCCAGCCCTATCCTACATCCAGCTGTGTCCAACCCTATCCTACATCCAGCTGTGTCCAGCCCTATCCTACATCCAGCTGTGTCCAGTCCTATCCTACATCCAGCTGTGTCCAGCCTTATCCTACACCCAGCTGTATCCAGCCCTATCCTACATCCAGCTGTGTCCAGCCCTATCCTACACCCAGCTGTGTCCAGCCCTATCCTACATCCAGCTGTGTCCAGCCCTATCCTACACCCAGTTGTGTCCAGCCCTATCCTACATCCAGCTGTGTCCAGCCTTATCCTACACCCAGCTGTATCCAGCCCTATCCTACATCCAGCTGTGTCCAGCCCTATCCTACACCCAGCTGTGTCCAGCCCTATCCTACACCCAGCTGTGTCCAGCCCTATCCTACATCCAGCTGTGTCCAGCCCTATCCTACACCAGCTGTGTCCAGCCCTATCCTACACCCAGCTGTGTCCAGCCCTATCCTACATCCAGCTGTGTCCAGCCCTATCCTACACCCAGCTGTGTCCAGCCCTATCCTACATCCAGCTGTGTCCAGCCCTATCCTACACCCAGCTGTGTCCAGCCCTATCCTACACCCAGCTGTGTCCAACCCTATCCTACATCCAGCTGTGTCCAGCCCTATCCTACATCCAGCTGTATCCAGCCCTATCCTACATCCAGCTGTGTCCAGCCCTATCCTACATCCAGCTGTGTCCAGCCCTATCCTACATCCAGCTGTGTCCAGCCCTATCCTACATCCAGCTGTGTCCAGCCCTATCCTACACCCAGCTGTGTCCAGCCCTATCCTACACCCAGCTGTGTCCAGCCCTATCCTACATCCAGCTGTGTCCAGCCATATCCTACATCCAGCTGTGTCCAGCCCTATCCTACACCCAGATGTGTCCAGCCCTATCCTACATCCAGCTGTGTCCAGCCATATCCTACATCCAGCTGTGTCCAGCCCTATCCTACACCCAGATGTGTCCAGCCCTATCCTACATCCAGCTGTGTCCAGCCCTATCCTACATCCAGCTGTGTCCAGCCCTATCCTACATCCAGCTGTGTCCAGCCCTATCCTACATCCAGCTGTGTCCAGCCCTATCCTACACCCAGCTGTGTCCAGCCCTATCCTACATCCAGCTGTGTCCAGCCCTATCCTACATCCAGCTGTGTCCAGCCCTATCCTACATCCAGCTGTGTCCAGCCCTATCCTACATCCAGCTGTGTCCAGCCCTATCCTACACCCAGCTGTGTCCAGCCCTATCCTACATCCAGCTGTGTCCAGCCCTATCCTACATCCAGCTGTGTCCAGCCCTATCCTACATCCAGCTGTGTCCAGCCCTATCCTACACCCAGCTGTGTCCAGCCCTATCCTACATCCAGCTGTGTCCAGCCCTATCCTACATCCAGCTGTGTCCAGCCCTATCCTACACCCAGCTGTGTCCAGCCCTATCCTACACCCAGCTGTGCCCAGCCCTATCCTACACCCAGCTGTGTCCAGCCCTATCCTACGCCCAGCTGTGTCCAGCCCTATCCTACATCCAGCTGTGTCCAGCCCTATCCTACACCCAGCTGTGTCCAGCCCTATCCTACATCCAGCTGTGTCCAGCCATATCCTACATCCAGCTGTGTCCAGCCCTATCCTACATCCAGCTGTGTCCAGCCCTATCCTACACCCAGCTGTGTCCAGCCCTATCCTACACCCAGCTGTGCCCAGCCCTATCCTACACTCAGCTGTGTCCAGCCCTATCCTACATCCAGCTGTGTCCAGCCCTATCCTACATCCAGCTGTGTCCAACCCTATCCTACATCCAGCTGTGTCCAGCCCTATCCTACATCCAGCTGTGTCCAGCCCTATCCTACATCCAGCTGTGTCCAGCCCTATCCTACATCCAGCTGTGTCCAGCCCTATCCTACACCCAGCTGTGTCCAGCCCTATCCTACACCCAGCTGTGCCCAGCCCTATTCTACACCCAGCTGTGTCCAGCCCTATCCTACATCCAGCTGTGTCCAGCCCTATCCTACACCCAGCTGTGTCCAGCCCTATCCTACATCCAGCTGTGTCCAGCCCTATCCTACACCCAGCTGTTTCCAGCCCTATCCTACATCCAGGTGTGTCCAGCCCTATCCTACACCCAGCTGTGTCCAGCCCTATCCTACACCCAGCTGTGTCCAGCCCTATCCTACACCCAGCTGTGTCCAGCCCTATCCTACATCCAGGTGTGCCCAGCCCTATCCTACGCCCAGCTGTGTCCAGCCCTATCCTACATCCAGCTGTGTCCAGCCCTATCCTACACCCAGCTGTGTCCAGCCCTATCCTACATCCAGCTGTGTCCAGCCCTATCCTACATCCAGCTGTGTCCAGCCCTATCCTACACCCAGCTGTGTCCAGCCCTATCCTACACCCAGCTGTGTCCAGCCCTATCCTACACCCAGCTGTGTCCAACCCTATCCTACATCCAGCTGTGTCCAGCCCTATCCTACACCCAGCTGTGTCCAGCCCTATCCTACATCCAGCTGTGTCCAGCCCTATCCTACACCCAGCTGTGTCCAGCCCTATCCTACATCCAGCTGTGTCCAGCCATATCCTACATCCAGCTGTGTCCAGCCCTATCCTACATCCAGCTGTGTCCAGCCCTATCCTACACCCAGCTGTGTCCAGCCCTATCCTACATCCAGCTGTGTCCAGCCCTATCCTACATCCAGCTGTGTCCAACCCTATCCTACATCCAGCTGTGTCCAGCCCTATCCTACATCCAGCTGTGTCCAGCCCTATCCTACATCCAGCTGTGTCCAGCCCTATCCTACATCCAGCTGTGTCCAGCCCTATCCTACACCCAGCTGTGTCCAGCCCTATCCTACACCCAGCTGTGCCCAGCCCTATCCTACATCCAGCTGTGTCCAGCCCTATCCTACATCCAGCTGTGTCCAGCCCTATCCTACATCCAGCTGTGTCCAGCCCTATCCTACATCCAGCTGTGTCCAGCCCTATCCTACATCCAGCTGTGTCCAGCCCTATCCTACACCCAGCTGTGTCCAGCCCTATCCTACACCCAGCTGTGCCCAGCCCTATCCTACATCCAGCTGTGTCCAGCCCTATCCTACATCCAGCTGTGTCCAGCCCTATCCTACACCCAGCTGTGTCCAGCCCTATCCTACATCCAGCTGTGTCCAGCCCTATCCTACATCCAGCTGTGTCCAACCCTATCCTACATCCAGCTGTGTCCAGCCCTATCCTACATCCAGCTGTGTCCAGTCCTATCCTACATCCAGCTGTGTCCAGCCTTATCCTACACCCAGCTGTATCAAGCCCTATCCTACATCCAGCTGTGTCCAGCCCTATCCTACACCCAGCTGTGTCCAGCCCTATCCTACATCCAGCTGTGTCCAGCCCTATCCTACACCCAGCTGTGTCCAGCCCTATCCTACATCCAGCTGTGTCCAGCCTTATCTTACACCCAGCTGTATCCAGCCCTATCCTACATCCAGCTGTGTCCAGCCCTATCCTACACCCAGCTGTGTCCAGCCCTATCCTACATCCAGCTGTGTCCAGCCCTATCCTACACCCAGCTGTGTCCAGCCCTATCCTACACCCAGCTGTGTCCAGCCCTATCCTACATCCAGCTGTGTCCAGCCCTATCCTACATCCAGCTGTGTCCAGCCCTATCCTACATCCAGCTGTGTCCAGCCCTATCCTACATCCAGCTGTGTCCAGCCCTATCCTACACCCAGCTGTGTCCAGCCCTATCCTACACCCAGCTGTGTCCAGCCCTATCCTACATCCAGCTGTGTCCAGCCCTATCCTACATCCAGCTGTGTCCAGCCCTATCCTACACCCAGCTGTGTCCAGCCCTATCCTACACCCAGCTGTGTCCAGCCCTATCCTACACCCAGCTGTGTCCAGCCCTATCCTACACCCAGCTGTGTCCAGCCCTATCCTACATCCAGCTGTGTCCAGCCCTATCCTACATCCAGGTGTGTCCAGCCCTATCCTACATCCAGCTGTGTCCAGCCCTATCCTACATCCAGCTGTGTCCAGCCCTATCCTACATCCAGCTGTGTCCAGCCCTATCCTACATCCAGCTGTGTCCAGCCCTATCCTACATCCAGCTGTGTCCAGCCCTATCCTACACCAGCTGTGTCCAGCCCTATCCTACACCCAGCTGTGTCCAGCCCTATCCTACATCCAGCTGTGTCCAGCCCTATCCTACATCCAGCTGTGTCCAGCCCTATCCTACACCCAGCTGTGTCCAGCCCTATCCTACATCCAGCTGTGTCCAGCCCTATCCTACACCCAGCTGTGTCCAGCCCTATCCTACACCCAGCTGTGTCCAGCCCTATCCTACATCCTGCTGTGTCCAACCCTATCCTACCTCCAGAAATGTCCCTGTATCCCGCTTTTGTCCTGTATACATCCGTGTTCTATACAGTAGCACAAAAGTTGTGTCACTCATAGCAATGCCCAGGAGCCTCCACCAGTCATTGTGGACCAAGGTTCTCCATGAAACCAACTGGGCTCATGGTCGTGTCACTCATAGCAATGCCCAGGGGGCCCCTGACAGATACTGTTGGGCCCCTTCTATAATATCCTGACCGTGTCTGCCACAGTTCCCCCGGGACGTGACGGGGTCACTTCCTCTGGACAATGGGGCCACATGATCCCAGCACACGGGGCAATTCCCTGGGGCCCCGCCAGATGCTCGCAGCTTCCCTCTCTCATCCCGTCCTGGAGCAGCAGCAGGGCCGGCCGCAGCTCCTCGGGATGGGCGACAGGGGCCATTTCCAGGGGCATCCCTGGCACGCGCCCTCCTCTGGATCAGACTCAGGCAGCGCTTCCCTCATACTGGCCCCTGAGGGCCCCGGGGGTCCGGGCATCTGTCCAGGCCAGCGTGGCCTCCATCCCAGGGAGCTAAGGGAGGCCTCTGAATTAAGAGCAACACTAAAGCAGGTCCTGCCCCCGACCTCCTGCTCCGGTGCAATACAGCGGGTCCCCAGGCGGGCGGCGTTCATTTACATAAGAAGTAAATGACAGTGTTAGGTCCTTATTCATGAAGGGATAGCGTCAGGTAGCGCCTTGTAAATGACAGGTAGCGTCAGGTGAACGCCGGACATGGCAGCAATTACACATTTATCAAGCAGATTCTGTTGAGCGACTGGGATAGCGCCATGTAGCGTCTGATTCATCATTATCCCAGGCTCAGCGAACAGCGCCGGCGTTCAGCCTTGCACAGTGCCACGTCTTACCTCTCGCTACCTGTCGCTCTCCCATACATTTCCATGGACGATCTTTTATTTCTATTTAAACAGGGTTTTTATTTTTTATTTTTATTTAAATCTCAAATAATGTTGTGACCTCTCCTGGCCTAGAAAAAGCCATTTTTGAAAATATTTTTCATGTTTTATATATTTCTGCAGAATTGACATCACAGCTCTGCCATTAAAGTGTCATGTTACAATGTTATTACAATGTAATTCCATATGTTTTCGCTTTGTTACTGGTGGATACGAAGCATTTTTGAGCGCCGGAGGTGTGTGAGGCTGTTTTTTTGATGAATATGCTGTGAGTTGGTCGCACTGACCAGTCACTACCATTCGCACCCATACAGCGCTGTACTGGTCATATAGCGACTCCCCACAACGTATTGCTGTGACTGAGTCGCTATGAACTTGCGACCCACGGCCGAGCACAGCGGCTACTAGCGGGCGCTCTGAAATGCCGCTACAGACGCTCATCTGTCGCTACCTGGCGTTAGGGATGAATCAGCCTGCCTGCCCTGAGCCCCATGACAGCAGCTTTCAATCTGGTCCCCGCGCTAACAGGAACGCAAAGCGCTGGCTGCTGTGATGGACAGCAAAGGCCGCGTCCGGCGCAGACCTCTCCAGCTCCAATTAGAGTGTCAGCTCCGAAGGTTAATTAGGAAGAAAGAAGAGGGGGGGGCAGCCGGTGCGGCTTCTACTCTATTGTGCGTCCGCCATTGTTCAAGGCGACAGGCGACACCGCGGAGGGGGATCGGATTGCACGCTTACACCACACATACCAGACCAGGGGGAGGGGACGCCGCCGAACAATGCGCCACCGACGTCGCTAATAAAACGCTAATAAAACAAATCACCCAACAAAAACACAAAAATAATTAAAATGCCAAACACTCCCCCATCGCGCATTCCTCCCACAATCCTCCTCTGCCCCGCCAAACGCCACGCCGCTGCCTTATATAGTCACAGGTCTGCTTATACCCACCCCGTCCTCAAATGCTACTAAATTGTTATTCTGCTTATTAATAATATTATTAATAATAATGACAACAACATTGATGATAATTATAATGACAATAATAATAATAACAATGATGATGACGATAATAATAATGTAAGCAATAGTAATAATAATAATAATGATAACAATAATGATAATATTAATAATTGTAATAACAACAATAACAATAATAGCAGTAATAACAATAAAAATAGCAAAAACAATAAATATATTATTATTCTTATTAATAATAATAGTGATGATAATAATACTAATAATAATAATAACAATGATGATGATGATAATAATGTAAGCAATATTATTATTATTATTATTAATAATAATAATAATAATATCAATAATGATAATATTAATAATTGTAATAACAACAATAACAATGATAGTAATAATAACAATAAAAATAGCAAAAATAATAATTATATTCTTATTCTTAATAATAATAATGATGATAATAATACTAATAATAAAAATAACAATGATGATGATCATCATAATGTAAGCAATAGTAATAATAATAATAATGATAACAATAATGATAATATTAATAGTTGTAATAACACCAATAACAATAATAGTAATAATAACAATAAAAATAGCAAAAACAATAATTATATTATTCTTCTTAATAATAATAATAATAATAATAATGATAATAATACTAATAATAAAAATAACAATGATGATGATCATCATAGTAATGATACTAATAATAATAATAATAATAATAATAATAACAATAATAATAATTGTAATAACAACAATAAAAATAATGGTAATAATAATAACAAAAAGACAAAAACAATAATTATAATATTAATAATAATAATACGATTAATAAAATAACAATGATGATGATAAGAATGATAAAAATAATGATAATAATATTATTATTATTATTATTAATAATAATAATAATAATAATAGCAATGATGTTAATAATAATGTTGGCAATATTAATAATAATGATAATAACAATAATGAAATTAATAATAATTGTAATAACAATAACAATTATAGTAATAATAATAATAATAATAATAAAAATAGCAAAAACAATTATATTCATAATAACAAAAATAATAATAATAATATGCAGCCATAGTCATGAGCTGTAAGCAGGAGATCCACCAACATGCTTTCGGCAGCTGTACGAGCCTGTAAGTGCAGGTCTGATCAATCAGTTTCCAGTAGACATCAATAGTGAGCATCTATATGATGACGGGCAATTGCAGCTCATCTGATTAGAGAGTCAGCTCTTGTGCACAGTAGTGATGCTAAACACAATGTCAGATGAATGTCTCAGTTTGTTATAGCCTCATTAGAGTGTCAGCTCTTGTGCACAGACGGGAGATAAAGGAGCAGCTGTAAGACACCATAATATAGAGGGAAGAAGTTTATTGTGTGATTAGAGTGTCAGCTCTTGTGTACAGATGCGAGTCCAGGCCCCGTTACCCTCCAGTTGAGGCGGGTGGGCTTGGCCTGGCTAGAGTGTCAGCTCTTGTGTATAATGGGTGTGTGTGTGCCATGTAGAGTGTCAGCTCTTGTGTATAATGGGTGTGTGTGTGTGCCATGTAGAGTGTCAGCTCTTGTGTATAATGGGTGTGTGTGTGCCATGTAGAGTGTCAGCTCTTGTGTATAATGGGTGTGTGTGTGTGCCATGTAGAGTGTCAGCTCTTGTGTCAAGATTGTAGAAAGGGGATGTGTAGCGGAATTATCCCCATGCTGTTAGTGGCTCGGGTGTCCAGGGCTGGCTCAGTTCTGGCTCAGGTATCTGGTGCTGGCTCAGTGCTGGCTTGGGTGTACAGGGCTGGATAAGTGCTGGCTCGGGTGTCCAGGGCTGGATCAGTGCTGGCTCCGGTGTCCAGGGCTGGATCAGTGCTGGCTCCGGTGTCCAGGGCTGGATCAGTGCTGGCTCGGGTGTCCAGTGCTGGCTCAGTGCTAGCTTGGGTGTTCAGTGCTGGCTCAATGCTGGCTCGGGTGTCCAGGGCTGGCTCAATGCTGGCTTGGGTGTCCAAGTCTGGATCAGTGCTGGCTCGGGTGTCCAGTGCTGGCTCAGTGCTAGCTTGGGTGTTCGGTGCTGGCTCAATGCTGGCTCGGGTGTCCAGGGCTGGCTCAATGCTGGCTTGGGTGTCCAGGGCTGGATCAGTGCTGGCTCGGGTGTCCAGTGCTGGCTCAGTGCTAGCTTGGCTGTCCGGTGCTGGCTCAATGCTGGCTCGGGTGTCCAGGGCTGGATCAGTGCTGGCTTGGGTGTCCAGGGCTGGATCAGTGCTGGCTCGGGTGTCCAGTGCTGGCTCAGTGCTAGCTTGGCTGTCCGGTGCTGGCTCAATGCTGGCTCGGATATCCAGGGCTGGATCAGTGCTGGCTCAGTGCTGGCTCGGGTGTCCAGGGCTGGATCAGTGCTGGCTCGGGTGTCCAGTGCTGGCTCAGTGCTGGCTCGGGTGTCCAGTGCTGGCTCAGTGCTGGCTCGGGTGTCCAGTGCTGGCTCAGTGCTGGCTCGGGTGTCCAGGGCTGGCTCAGTGCTGGCTCGGGTATCCAGGGCTGGCTCAGTGCTGGCTCGGGTATCCAGGGCTGGCTCAGGGACAATGGGACATTCCTGGGATATTTACATCCTCTGGTATGTGAAGTGAAATAGAATGAGTGAGAAATATCCCGAGTGTTAACCCCCCGTGTGCCGGCCCTGCGCAGGGATCAGCAGCATCATGGAGAACCGATCCCTCCTGAGCCAGAGAGGTGCTCTGCATGTGGGGCACACGTGTGGGTCTGGGGCCTCCACATTCCCTCATTCTACCCCGGCCAGGCCCCAAATGTGTCACCCCCCTCCCCGGGACCCGCAGACCCTTCCCCGCACATACAATAACACGCACCCGCCAGCTACAAACTGCTAACTGCCACCACTTATTGCTGCTCAGGAAAGAACCTGGTTATAGGAGAGTTGTGTCTGGTTATAGGAGAGTTGTGTCTGGTTATAAGAGAGTTGTGTCTGGTTATAGGAGAGTTGTGTCTGGTTATAGGAGAATTGTGTCTGGTTATAAGAGAATTGTGTCTGGTTATAGGAGAGTTGTGTCTGCTTCTAGGAGAGTTGTGTCTGGTTATAGGAGCGTTGTGTCTGCTTATAGGAGAGTTGTGTCTGGTTATAGGAGAGTCGTGTCTGGTTATTGGAGAGTTGTGTCTGGTTATAGGAGAATTGTGTCTGGTTATAAGAGAATTGTGTCTGGTTATAAGAGAATTGTGTCTGGTTATAGGAGAGTTGTGTCTGGTTATAGGAGAGTTGTGTCTGGTTATAGGAGAGTTGTGTCTGGTTATAGGAGAGTTGTGTCTGGTTATAGGAGAGTTGTGTCTGGTTATAGGAGAGTTGTGTCTGGTTATAGGAGAGTTGTGTCTGGTTATAGGAGAGTTGTGTCTGGTTATAAGAGAGTTGTGTCTGGTTATAGGAGAGTCGTGTCTGGTTATAGGAGAGTTGTGTCTGGTTATAGGAGAGTTGTGTCTGGTTATAGGAGAGTCGTGTCTGGTTATAGGAGAGTTGTGTCTGGTTATAGGAGAGTCGTGTCTGGTTATAGGAGAGTTGTGTCTGGTTATAGGAGAATTGTGTCTGGTTATAGGAGAATTGTGTCTGGTTATAAGAGAATTGTGTCTGGTTATAAGAGAATTGTGTCTGGTTATAGGAGAGTTGTGTCTGGTTATAGGAGAGTTGTGTCTGGTTATAGGAGAATTGTGTCTGGTTATAAGAGAATTGTGTCTGGTTATAAGAGAATTGTGTCTGGTTATAGGAGAGTTGTGTCTGGTTATAGGAGAGTTGTGTCTGGTTATAGGAGAGTTGTGTCTGGTTATAGGAGAGTTGTGTCTGGTTATAGGAGAGTTGTGTCTGGTTATAGGAGAGTTGTGTCTGGTTATAGGAGAGTTGTGTCTGGTTATAGGAGAGTTGTGTCTGGTTATAAGAGAGTTGTGTCTGGTTATAGGAGAGTCGTGTCTGGTTATAGGAGAGTTGTGTCTGGTTATAGGAGAGTTGTGTCTGGTTATAGGAGAGTTGTGTCTGGTTATAAGAGAGTTGTGTCTGGTTATAGGAGAGTCGTGTCTGGTTATAGGAGAGTTGTGTCTGGTTATAGGAGAGTTGTGTCTGGTTATAGGAGAGTCGTGTCTGGTTATAGGAGAGTTGTGTCTGGTTATAGGAGAGTTGTGTCTGGTTATAGGAGAGTTGTGTCTGGTTATAGGAGAATTGTGTCTGGTTATAGGAGAATTGTGTCTGGTTATAAGAGAATTGTGTCTGGTTATAAGAGAATTGTGTCTAGTTATAGGAGAGTTGTGTCTGGTTATAGGAGAGTTGTGTCTGGTTATAGGAGCGTTGTGTCTGCTTATAGGAGAGTTGTGTCTGGTTATAGGAGAGTCGTGTCTGGTTATAGGAGAGTTGTGTCTGGTTATAGGAGAGTCGTGTCTGGTTATCAGAGAGTCGTGTCTGGTTATCAGAAAGTTGTGTCTGGTTATTGGAGAGTCGTGTCTGGTTATAGGAGAGTCGTGTCTGGTTATAGGAGAGTTGTGTCTGGTTATAGGAGAGTCGTGTCTGGTTATAGGAGAGTTGTGTCTGCTTATCGGGGAGTTGTGTCTGGTTATAGGAGAGTTGTGTCTGGTTATAGGAGAGTTGTGTCTGGTTATAGGAGCGTTGTGTCTGCTTATAGGAGAGTTGTGTCTGGTTATAGGAGAGTTGTGTCTGGTTATAGGAGAGTTGTGTCTGGTTATAGGAGAGTTGTGTCTGGTTATAGGAGAGTCGTGTCTGGTTATAGGAGAGTTGTGTCTGGTTATAGGAGAGTTGTGTCTGGTTATAGGAGAGTTGTGTCTGGTTATAGAAGAGTTGTGTCTGGTTATAGGAGAATTGTGTCTGGTTATAGGAGAATTGTGTCTGGTTATAGGAGAATTGTGTCTGGTTATAAGAGAATTGTGTCTGGTTATAAGAGAATTGTGTCTGGTTATAGGAGAGTTGTGTCTGGTTATAGGAGAGTTGTGTCTGGTTATAGGAGCGTTGTGTCTGGTTATAGGAGAGTTGTGTCTGGTTATAAGAGAATTGTGTCTGGTTATAAGAGAATTGTGTCTGGTTATAGGAGAGTTGTGTCTGGTTATAGGAGAGTTGTGTCTGGTTATAGGAGAGTTGTGTCTGGTTATAAGAGAGTTGTGTCTGGTTATAGGAGAGTCGTGTCTGGTTATAGGAGAGTTGTGTCTGGTTATAGGAGAGTTGTGTCTGGTTATAGGAGAGTCGTGTCTGGTTATAGGAGAGTTGTGTCTGGTTATAGGAGAGTTGTGTCTGGTTATAGGAGAGTTGTGTCTGGTTATAGGAGAATTGTGTCTGGTTATAGGAGAATTGTGTCTGGTTATAAGAGAATTGTGTCTGGTTATAAGAGAATTGTGTCTGGTTATAGGAGAGTTGTGTCTGGTTATAGGAGAGTTGTGTCTGGTTATAGGAGCGTTGTGTCTGCTTATAGGAGAGTTGTGTCTGGTTATAGGAGAGTCGTGTCTGGTTATAGGAGAGTTGTGTCTGGTTATAGGAGAGTCGTGTCTGGTTATCAGAGAGTCGTGTCTGGTTATCAGAGAGTTGTGTCTGGTTATTGGAGAGTCGTGTCTGGTTATAGAAGAGTCGTGTCTGGTTATAGGAGAGTTGTGTCTGGTTATAGGAGAGTCGTGTCTGGTTATAGGAGAGTTGTGTCTGCTTATCGGGGAGTTGTGTCTGGTTATAGGAGAGTTGTGTCTGGTTATAGGAGAGTTGTGTCTGGTTATAGGAGAATTGTGTCTGGTTATAAGAGAATTTTGTCTGGTTATAGGAGCGTTGTGTCTGCTTATAGGAGAGTTGTGTCTGGTTATAGGAGAGTCGTGTCTGGTTATAGGAGAGTTGTGTCTGGTTATAGGAGAGTTGTGTCTGGTTATAGGAGAGTCGTGTCTGGTTATAGGAGAGTTGTGTCTGGTTATAGGAGAGTTGTGTCTGGTTATAGGAGAGTTGTGTCTGGTTATAGGAGCGTTGTGTCTGGTTATAAGAGAATTGTGTCTGGTTATAAGAGAATTGTGTCTGGTTATAGGAGAGTTGTGTCTGGTTATAGGAGCGTTGTGTCTGGTTATAGAAGAGTTGTGTCTGGTTATAGGAGAGTTGTGTCTGGTTATAGGAGAGTTGTGTCTGGTTATAGGAGAGTTGTGTCTGGTTATCGGGGAGTTGTGTCTGGTTATAGGAGAGTTGTGTCTGGTTATAAGAGAGTTGTGTCTGGTTATAGGAGAGTTGTGTCTGGTTATAGGAGAGTTGTGTCTGGTTATAGGAGAGTTGTGTCTGGTTATTGGAGAGTTGTGTCTGGTTATAGGAGAGTCGTGTCTGGTTATAGGAGAGTTGTGTCTGGTTATAAGAGAGTTGTGTCTGGTTATAGGAGAGTTGTGTCTGGTTATAGGAGAGTTGTGTCTGGTTATAGGAGAGTTGTGTCTGGTTATAGGAGAGTTGTGTCTGCTTATCGGAGAGTTGTGTCTGGTTATAGGAGAGTTGTGTCTGGTTATAGGAGAGTTGTGTCTGGTTATAAGAGAGTTGTGTCTGGTTATAGGAGAGTTGTGTCTGGTTATCGGAGAGTTGTGTCTGCTTATCGGAGAGTTGTGTCTGCTTATCAGAGAGTTGTGTCTGGTTATAGGAGAGACGTGTCTGGTTATAGGAGAGTCGTGTCTGGTTATAGGAGAGTCGTGTCTGGTTATAGGAGAGTTGTGTCTGGTTATAGGAGAGTTGTGTCTGGTTATAGGAGAGTCGTGTCTGGTTATAGGATAGTTGTGTCTGGTTATAGGAGCGTTGTGTCTGGTTATAGGAGAGTCGTGTCTGGTTATAGGAGAGTCGTGTCTGGTTATAAGAGAGTTGTGTCTGGTTATAGGAGAGTTGTGTCTGGTTATCGGAGAGTTGTGTCTGGTTATCGGAGAGTTGTGTCTGCTTATCGGAGAGTTGTGTCTGGTTATAGGAGAGACGTGTCTGGTTATAGGAGAGTCGTGTCTGGTTATAGGAGAGTCGTGTCTGGTTATAGGAGAGTTGTGTCTGGTTATAGGAGAGTTGTGTCTGGTTATAGGAGAGTTGTGTCTGGTTATAGGAGAGTTGTGTCTGGTTATAGGAGCGTTGTGTCTGGTTATAGGAGAGTCGTGTCTGGTTATAGGAGAGTCGTGTCTGGTTATAGGAGAGTTGTGTCTGGTTATAGGAGAGTTGTGTCTGGTTATAGGAGAGTTGTGTCTGGTTATAAGAGAGTTGTGTCTGGTTATCGGAGAGTTGTGTCTGGTTATCGGAGAGTTGTGTCTGCTTATCGGAGAGTTGTGTCTGGTTATAGGTGAGTCGTGTCTGGTTATAAGAGAGTTGTGTCTGGTTATAAGAGAGTTGTGTCTGGTTATAAGAGAGTTGTGTCTGGTTATAGGAGAGTTGTGTCTGGTTATAGGGGAGTTGTGTCTGGTTATCGGAGAGTTGTGTCTGGTTATCGGAGAGTTGTGTCTGGTTATCGGAGAGTTGTGTCTGCTTATCGGAGAGTTGTGTCTGCTTATCAGAGAGTTGTGTCTGGTTATAGGAGAGTTGTGTCTGGTTATAAGAGAGTTGTGTCTGGTTATAGGAGAGTTGTGTCTGGTTATCGGAGAGTTGTGTCTGGTTATCGGAGAGTTGTGTCTGCTTATCAGAGAGTTGTGTCTGGTTATAGGAGAGTTGTGTCTGGTTATAGGAGAGTTGTGTCTGGTTATAAGAGAGTTGTGTCTGGTTATAAGAGAGTTGTGTCTGGTTATAGGAGAGTTGTGTCTGGTTATCGGAGAGTTGTGTCTGCTTATCGGAGAGTTGTGTCTGCTTATCGGAGAGTTGTGTCTGGTTATAGGAGAGACGTGTCTGGTTATAGGAGAGTCGTGTCTGGTTATAGGAGAGTCGTGTCTGGTTATAGGAGAGTTGTGTCTGGTTATAGGAGAGTTGTGTCTGGTTATAGGAGAGTCGTGTCTGGTTATAGGAGAGTTGTGTCTGGTTATAGGAGCGTTGTGTCTGGTTATAGGAGAGTCGTGTCTGGTTATAGGAGAGTCGTGTCTGGTTATAAGAGAGTTGTGTCTGGTTATAGGAGAGTTGTGTCTGGTTATCGGAGAGTTGTGTCTGGTTATCGGAGAGTTGTGTCTGCTTATCGGAGAGTTGTGTCTGGTTATAGGAGAGACGTGTCTGGTTATAGGAGAGTCGTGTCTGGTTATAGGAGAGTCGTGTCTGGTTATAGGAGAGTTGTGTCTGGTTATAGGAGAGTTGTGTCTGGTTATAGGAGAGTCGTGTCTGGTTATAGGAGAGTTGTGTCTGGTTATAGGAGAGTTGTGTCCGGTTATAGGAGAGTTGTGTCTGGTTATAAGAGAGTTGTGTCTGGTTATAAGAGAGTTGTGTCTGGTTATAGGAGAGTTGTGTCTGGTTATCGGAGAGTTGTGTCTGCTTATCGGAGAGTTGTGTCTGCTTATCGGAGAGTTGTGTCTGCTTATAGGAGAGACGTGTCTGGTTATAGGAGAGTCGTGTCTGGTTATAGGAGAGTCGTGTCTGGTTATAGGAGAGTTGTGTCTGGTTATAGGAGAGTTGTGTCTGGTTATAGGAGAGTCGTGTCTGGTTATAGGAGAGTTGTGTCTGGTTATAGGAGCGTTGTGTCTGGTTATAGGAGAGTCGTGTCTGGTTATAGGAGAGTCGTGTCTGGTTATAAGAGAGTTGTGTCTGGCTATAGGAGAGTTGTGTCTGGTTATCGGAGAGTTGTGTCTGGTTATCGGAGAGTTGTGTCTGCTTATCGGAGAGTTGTGTCTGGTTATAGGAGAGACGTGTCTGGTTATAGGAGAGTCGTGTCTGGTTATAGGAGAGTCGTGTCTGGTTATAGGAGAGTTGTGTCTGGTTATAGGAGAGTTGTGTCTGGTTATAGGAGAGTCGTGTCTGGTTATAGGAGAGTTGTGTCTGGTTATAGGAGCGTTGTGTCTGGTTATAGGAGAGTCGTGTCTGGTTATAGGAGAGTCGTGTCTGGTTATAGGAGAGTTGTGTCTGGTTATAGGAGAGTTGTGTCTGGTTATAGGAGAGTTCTGTCTGGTTATAGGAGAGTTGTGTCTGGTTATAGGAGGGTTGTGTCTGGTTATAAATGAGTTGTGTCTGGTTATCGGAGAGTTGTGTCTGGTTATCGGAGAGTTGTGTCTGCTTATCGGAGAGTTGTGTCTGCTTATCGGAGAGACGTGTCTGGTTATAGGAGAGTCGTGTCTGGTTATAGGAGAGTCATGTCTGGTTATAGGAGAGTCGTGTCTGGTTATAGGAGAGTTGTGTCTGGTTATAGGAGCGTTGTGTCTGGTTATAGGAGAGTCGTGTCTGGTTATAGGAGAGTCGTGTCTGGTTATAAGAGAGTTGTGTCTGGTTATAGGAGAGTTGTGTCTGGTTATCGGAGAGTTGTGTCTGGTTATCGGAGAGTTGTGTCTGCTTATCGGAGAGTTGTGTCTGGTTATAGGAGACACGTGTCTGGTTATAGGAGAGTCATGTCTGGTTATAGGAGAGTCGTGTCTGGTTATAGGAGAGTTGTGTCTGGTTATAGGAGAGTTGTGTCTGGTTATAGGAGAGTCGTGTCTGGTTATAGGAGAGTTGTGTCTGGTTATAGGAGAGTTGTGTCTGGTTATAGGAGAGTCGTGTCTGGTTATAGGAGAGTCGTGTCTGGTTATAGGAGAGTTGTGTCTGGTTATAGGAGAGTTGTGTCTGGTTATAGGAGAGTTCTGTCTGGTTATAGGAGAGTTGTGTCTGGTTATAAGAGAGTTGTGTCTGGTTATAAGAGAGTTGTGTCTGGTTATCGGAGAGTTGTGTCTGGTTATCGGAGAGTTGTGTCTGCTTATCGGAGAGTTGTGTCTGCTTATCGGAGAGACGTGTCTGGTTATAGGAGAGTCGTGTCTGGTTATAGGAGAGTCGTGTCTGGTTATAGGAGAGTCGTGTCTGGTTATAGGAGAGTCATGTTTGGTTATAGGACAGTCGTGTCTGGTTATAGGAGAGTTGTGTCTGGTTATAGAAGAGTTGTGACTGGTTATAAGAGAGTTGTGTCTGGTTATAGGAGAGTTGTGTCTGCTTATCGGGGAGTTGTGTCTGGTTATAGAAGAGTCGTGTCTGGTTATAGGACAGTCATGTCTGGTTATAGGAGAGTTGTGTCTGGTTATAGGAGAGTTGTGTCTGGTTATAGGAGCGTTGTGTCTGGTTATAGGAGAGTCGTGTCTGGTTATAGGAGAGTCGTGTCTGGTTATAAGAGAGTTGTGTCTGGTTATAGGAGAGTTGTGTCTGGTTATCGGAGAGTTGTGTCTGGTTATCGGAGAGTTGTGTCTGCTTATCGGAGAGTTGTGTCTGGTTATAGGAGAGACGTGTCTGGTTATAGGAGAGTCGTGTCTGGTTATAGGAGAGTCGTGTCTGGTTATAGGAGAGTTGTGTCTGGTTATAGGAGAGTCGTGTCTGGTTATAGGAGAGTCGTGTCTGGTTATAGGAGAGTTGTGTCTGGTTATAGGAGCGTTGTGTCTGGTTATAGGAGAGTCGTGTCTGGTTATAGGAGAGTCGTGTCTGGTTATAGGAGAGTTGTGTCTGGTTATAGGAGAGTTCTGTCTGGTTATAGGAGAGTTGTGTCTGGTTATAGGAGAGTTGTGTCTGGTTATAAGAGAGTTGTGTCTGGTTATCGGAGAGTTGTGTCTGGTTATCGGAGAGTTGTGTCTGCTTATCGGAGAGTTGTGTCTGCTTATCGGAGAGACGTGTCTGGTTATAGGAGAGTCGTGTCTGGTTATAGGAGAGTCGTGTCTGGTTATAGGAGAGTCGTGTCTGGTTATAGGAGAGTCGTGTCTGGTTATAGGAGAGTCATGTCTGGTTATAGGACAGTCGTGTCTGGTTATAGGAGAGTTGTGTCTGGTTATAGAAGAGTTGTGTCTGGTTATAAGAGAGTTGTGTCTGGTTATAGGAGAGTTGTGTCTGCTTATCGGGGAGTTGTGTCTGGTTATAGAAGAGTCGTGTCTGGTTATAGGACAGTCGTGTCTGGTTATAGGAGAGTTGTGTCTGGTTATAGGAGAGTTGTGTCTGGTTATAGGAGAGTCGTGTCTGGTTATAGAAGAGTCGTGTCTGGTTATCGGAGAGTTGTGTCTGGTTATAGGAGAGTTGTGTCTGGTTATAGGAGAGTCGTGTCTGGTTATAGGAGAGTCGTGTCTGGTTATAGAAGAGTCGTGTCTGGTTATAGGAGAGTCGTGTCTGGTTATAGAAGAGTCGTGTCTGGTTATCGGAGAGTTGTGTCTGGTTATAGGAGAGTTGTGTCTGGTTATAAGAGAATTGTGTCTGGTTATAAGAGAATTGTGTCTGGTTATAGGAGAGTCGTGTCTGGTTATAGGAGAGTCGTGTCTGGTTATAGGAGAGTTGTGTCTGGTTATAGGAGAGTTGTGTCTGGTTATAAGAGAGTTGTGTCTGGTTATAGGAGAGTTGTGTCTGGTTATAAGAGAGTTGTGTCTGGTTATAGGAAAGTTGTGTCTGGTTATAAGAGAGTTGTGTCTGGTTATAAGAGAGTTGTGTCTGGTTATCGGAGAATTGTTTCTGGTTATCGGAGAGTTGTGTCTGGTTATATGAGAGTTGTGTCTAGTTATAAGAGAGTTGTGTTTGGTTATAGGAGAGTTGTGTCTGGTTATAGGAGAGTTGTGTCTGGTAATCGGAGAGTTGTGTCTGGTTATAGGAGAGTTGTGTCTGGTTATAGGAGAGTTGTGTCTGGTTATAGGAAAGTTGTGTCTGGTTATAGGAGAGTCGTGTCTGGTTATAGGAGAGTTGTGTCTGGTTATAGGAGAGTTGTGTCTGGTTATAAGAGAGTTGTGTCTGGTTATAAGAGAGTTGTGCCTGGTTATCGGAGACTTGTGTCTGGTTATCGGAGAGTTGTGTCTGGTTATAAGAGAGTTGTGTCTGGTTATAGGAGAGTTGTGTCTGGTTATAGGAGAGTTGTGTCTGGTTATAGGAGAGTTGTGTCTGGTAATCGGAGAGTTGTGTCTGATTATAGGAGAGTTGTGTCTGGTTATAGGAGAGTTGTGTCTGGTTATAGGAGAGTTGTGTCTGGTTATAAGAAAGTTGTGTCTGGTTATAGGAGAGTTGTGTCTGGTTATAGGAGAGTTGTGTCTGGTTATAGGAGAGTCGTGTCCGGTTATAGGAGAGTCGTGTTTGGTTATAGGAGAGTTGTGTCTGGTTATAGGAGAGTTGTCTGTGTTATATGGGGGAGTTTCTCCCCATTTCCTGAGATGAGACCATGCGAGTAATACGTTACTAACAAACTCTCACGACTCCTCGACCGAGCAGAGTGATGAAGAGTCACGGTGTCCAAGGTGCAACCACCCCCCCCCCCCTACCCCGTATGTCACAGTGACAAGCTCCGCCAACAATAAAAACATAAAAGATGCTTCTCTGTCATTCTATGGTGGAGAGCTTCTCTGTTATTCTATGGTGGAGAGCTTCTCTGTTGTTTTATGGTGGAGAGCTTCTCTGTCATTCTATGGTGGAGAGTTTCTCTGTCATTCTATGTTGGAGAGATTCTCTGACGTTCTATGGTGGAGAGCTTCTCTGTCATTATATGGTGGAGAGCTTCGCTATCATTCTATGGTGGAGAGCCTCTCTATCATTCTATGGTGGAGTGCTTCTCTATCATTCTATGGTGGAAAGCTTCTCTATCATTCTATGGTGGAGAGCTTCTCTATCATCCTATGGTGGAGAGCTTCTCTGTCATTATATGGTTGAGAGCTTCTCTATCATCCTATGGTGGAGAGTTTCTCTATCATTCTATGGTGGAGAGCTTCTCTATCATTCTATGGTGGAGAGCTTCTCTTTCATTCTATGGTGGAGAGCTTCTCTGTCATTCTATGGTTGAGAGCTTCTCTATCATTCTATAGTGGAAAGCTTCTCTATCATTCTATGGTGGAGAGCTTCTCTATCATCCTATGGTGGAGAGCTTCTCTGTCATTATATGGTTGAGAGCGTCTCTATCATCCTATGGTGGAGAGCTTCTCTATCATTCTATGGTGGAGAGCTTCTCTATCATTCTATGGTGGAGAGCTTCTCTTTCATTCTATGGTGGAGAGCTTCTCTGTCATTCTATGGTGGAGAGCTTCTCTGTCATTCTATGGTGGAGAGCTTTTCTGACATTCTATGGTGGAGAGCTTCTCTGTCATTCTAAGGTGGAGAGCTTCTCTATTAATCTATAGTGGAGAGCTTCTCTGACATTCTATGGTGGAGAGCTTCTCTATCATTCTATAGTGGAGAGCTTCTCTATCATTCTATGGTGGAGAGCTTCTCTGTCATTCTATGGTGGAGAGCTTCTCTGTCATTCTATGGTGGAGAGCTTCTCTATCATTCTATGGTGGAGAGCTTCTCTATCATTCTATGGTGGAGAGCTTCTCTATCATTCTATAGTGGAGAGCTTCTCTATTAATCTATAGTGGAGAGCTTCTCTGATATTCTATGGTGGAGAGCTTCTCTATTATTCTATGGTGGAGAGCTTCTCTATTATTCTATAGTGGAGAGCTTCTTTATCATTCTATGGGGGAGAGCTTCTCTATTATTCTATAGTGGAGAGCTTCTCTATTATTCTATAGTGGAGAGCTACTCTATCATTCTATGGTGGAGAGCTTCTCTATCATTCTATGGTGGAGAGCTTCTTCTTCCTGTGTATTAGTGGGCGTGGTGTTACTTTGTAGGCGGAGTCAGGTGTTGCTCTCCATCTGCTGTAAAACACTTTGTAACTCTCTGATGTTTCTCTCCTTAGGGCTGTTTTTACATATGAGAGAAGATGGAGTTTGAAGCTCCTGGATTCTGGAGGTGAGCAACACCCCCCCCCCATCCCAGAGACAAGCAGCCAATAGGGAGCCTGAGCTCCATCCCAGAGAACAGGAGCCAATAGGGAGCCGGAGCTCCATCCCAGAGACCAGCAGCCAATAGGGAGCCGGAGCTCCATCCCAGAGACCAGCAGCCAATAGGGAGCCGGAGCTTCATCCCGGAGACCAGCAACCAATAGGGAACCTGAGCTTCATCCCAGAGAGCAAGAGCCAATAGGGAAACTGAGCTCCATCCCAGAGAGCAGGAGCCAATAGGGAACCTGAGCTCCATCCCAGAGAACAGGAGCCAATAGGGAACCTGAGCTCCATCCCAGAGAGCAGGAGCCAATAGGGAAACTGAGCTCCATCCCAGAGAACAGGAGCCAATAGGGAACCAGAGCTCCATCCCAGAGAACAGGAGCCAATAGGGAACCTGAGCTCCATCCCAGAGAACAGGAGCCAATAGGGAACCTGAGCTCCATCCCAGAGAACAGGAGCCAATAGGGAACCTGAGCTCCATCCCAGAGAGCAGGAGCCAATAGGGAGCCAGTGCTTCATCCCAGATATCAGGAGCCAATAGGCAACCTGAGCTCCATCCCAGAGAGCAGGAGCCAATAGGGAGCCAGTGCTTCATCCCAGATATCAGGAGCCAATAGGCAACCTGAGCTCCATCCCAGAGAGCAGGAGCCAAATGGGAACCTGAGCTCCATCCCAGAGAGCAGGAGCCAATAGGGAACCTGAGCTCCATCCCAGAGAACAGGATCCAATAGGGAACCTGAGCTCCATCCCAGAGAGCAGGAGCCAATAGGAAACCTGAGCTCCATCCCAGAGAGCAGGAGCCAATAGGAAACCTGAGCTCCATCCCAGAGAGCAGGAGCCAATAGGGAACCTGAGCTCCATCCCAGAGAGCAGGAGCCAATTGGGAGCAAGAGCTTCATCCCCGAGATCAGGAGCCAATAGGCAACCTGAGCTCCATCCCAGAGAGCAGGAGCCAATAGGGAACCTGAGCTTCATCCCAGAGAGCAGGAGTCAATAGGGAACCTGAGCTACATCCCAGAGAGCAGGAGCCAATAGGGAACCTGAGCTTCATCCCAGAGAACAGGAGCCAATAGGCAACGTGAGCTTCATCCCAGAGAACAGGAGCCAATAGGCAACCTGAGCTCCATCCCAGAGAGCAGGAGCCAATAGGGAACCTGAGCTTCCTCACAGAGAACAGGAGCCAATAGGGAACCTGAGCTCCACCCCAGAGAGTAGGAGCCAATAGGGAACCTGAGCTCTATCCCAGAGAACAGGAGCCAATAGGGAACCTGAGCTCCATCCCAGAGAACAGGAGCCAATAGGGAACCTGAACTCCATCCCAGAGAGCAGGAGCCAATAGGGAACCTGAGCTCCATCCCAGAGAACAGGAGCCAATAGGGAACCTGAACTCCATCCCAGAGAGTAGGAGCCAATAGGGAACCTGAGCTCTATCCCAGAGAACAGGAGCCAATAGGGAACCTGAGCTCCATCCCAGAGAACAGGAGCCAATAGGGAACCTGAGCTCCATCCCAGAGAGCAGGAGCAAATAGGCAACCTGAGCTCCATCCCAGAGAGCAGGAGCCAAATGGGAACCTGAAGTCCATCCCAAAGAGCAGGAGCCAATAGGCAACCTGAGCTCCATCCCAGAGAGCAGGAGCCAATAGGGAACCTGAGCTCCATCCCAGAGAGCAGGAGCCAATAGGGAACCTGAGCTCCATCCCAGAGAGCAGGAGCCAATAGGCAACCTGAGCTTCATCCCAGAGAGCAGGAGCCAATAGGGAACCTGAGCTCCATCCCAGAGAGCAGGAGCCAATAGGGAACCTGAGCTCCATCCCAGAGAACAGGAGCCAATAGGGAACCTGAGCTCCATCCCAGAGAGCAGGAGCCGATAGGGAACCTGAGCTTTATCCCAGAGAGCAAGAGCCAATAGGGAACCCGAGCTCCATCCCAGAGAACAGGAGCCAACAGGGAACCTGAGCTCCATCCAAGAGAGCAGGAGCCAATAGGGAGCCAGAGCTTTATCCCAGAGAGCAGGAGCCAATAGGGAACCTGAGCTTCATCCCAGAGAGCAGGAGCCAATAGGGAACCTGAGCTCCATCCCAGAGAGCAGAAGCCAATAGGGAACCTGAGCTTCATCCCAGAGAGCAGGAGCCAATAGGGAACCTGAACTCCATCCCAGAGAGCAGGAGCCAATAGGGAACCTGAGCTCAATCCCAGAGAGCAGGAGCCAATAGGGAACCTGAGCTCCATCCCAGAGAGCAGGAGCCAATAGGGAACCTGAGCTCCATACAAGAGAGCAGGAGCCAATAGGGAGCCAGAGCTTTATCCCAGAGAGCAGGAGCCAATAGGGAACCCGAGCTCCATCCCAGAGAGTAGGAGCCAATAGGGAACCTGAGCTCCATCCCAGAGAACAGGAGCCAATAGGGAACCTGAGCTTCATCCCAGAGAGCAGGAGACAATAGGGAACCTGAGCTTCATCCCAGAGAGCAGGAGCCAATAGGGAACCTGAACTCCATCCCAGAAAGCAGGAACCAATAGGGAGCCAGAGCTTCATCCCAAAGAGCAGGAGCCAATAGTGAACCTGAGCTCCATCCCAGAAAGCAGGAACCAATAGGGAGCCAGAGCTTCATCCCAGAGAGCAGGAGCCAATAGGGAACCTGAGCTCCATTCCAGAGAGCAGGAGCCAATAGGGAGCCAGAGCTTCATCCCAGAGAGCAGGAGCCAATAGGGAACTTGAACTTCATCCCAGAGAGCAGGAACCAATAGGGAACCTGAACTCCATCCCAGAGAGCAGGAGCCAATAGGGACACTGCGCTCCATCCCAGAGAGCAGGAGCCAATACGGAACCTGAGCTCCATTCGAAAGAGCAGGAGCCAATAGGGAGCCTGAGCTTCATCCCAGAGAGCAGGAGCCAATAGGCAAGCTGAGCTTTATCCCAGAGAGCAGGAGCCAATAGGGAACCTGAGCTCCATCCCAGAGAGCAGGAGCCAATATGGAACCTGAGCTCCATCCCAGAGAGCAGGAGCCAATAGGGAACCTGAGCTCCATCCCAGAGAGCAGGAGCCAATAGGCAACCTGAGCTCCATCCCAGAGAGCAGGAGCCAATAGGCAACGTGAGCTTTATCCCAGATAACAGGAGCCAATAGGGAACCTGAGCTTTATCCCAGATAACAGGAGCCAATAGGGAACCTGAGCTCCATCCCAGAGAGCAGGAGCCAATAGGGAGCCAGAGCTTCATCCCAGAGATCAGGAGCCAATAGGCAACCTGAGCTCCATCCAAGAGAGCAGGAGCCACTAGGGAACCTGAGCTCCATGCCAGAGAGCAGGAGCCAATAGGGAACATGAGCTCCATTCCAAGAGAGCAGGACCCAATAGGGAACCTGAGCTCCATCCCAGAGAGCAGGAGCCAATAGGCAACATGAGCTCCATTCCAAGAGAGCAGGACCCAATAGGGAACCTGAGCTCCATCCCAGAGAGCAGGAGCCAATAGGGAACCTGAGCTCCATCCCAGAAAGCAGGAACCAATAGGGAGCCAGAGCTTCATCCCAGAGAGCAGGAGCCAATAGGGAACCTGAGCTCCATTCCAGAGAGCAGGAGCCAATAGGGAGCCAGAGCTTCATCCCAGAGAGCAGGAGCCAATAGGGAACTTGAACTTCATCCCAGAGAGCAGGAACCAATAGGGAACCTGAACTCCATCCCAGAGAGCAGGAGCCAATAGGGACACTGCGCTCCATCCCAGAGAGCAGGAGCCAATACGGAACCTGAGCTCCATTCCAGAGAGCAGGAGCCAATAGGGAGCCTGAGCTTCATCCCAGAGAGCAGGAGCCAATAGGCAAGCTGAGCTTTATCCCAGAGAGCAGGAGCCAATAGGGAACCTGAGCTCCATCCCAGAGAGCAGGAGCCAATAGGGAACCTGAGCTCCATCCCAGAGAGCAGGAGCCAATAGGGAACCTGAGCTCCATCCCAGAGAGCAGGAGCCAATAGGGAACCTGAGCTCCATCCCAGAAAGCAGGAACCAATAGGGAGCCAGAGCTTCATCCCAAAGAGCAGGAGCCAATAGGGAACCTGAGCTCCATCCCAGAGAGCAGGAGCCAATAGGCAACCTGAGCTCCATCCCAGAGAGCAGGAGCCAATAGGCAACGTGAGCTTTATCCCAGATAACAGGAGCCAATAGGGAACCTGAGCTTTATCCCAGATAACAGGAGCCAATAGGGAACCTGAGCTCCATCCCAGAGAGCAGGAGCCAATAGGGAGCCAGAGCTTCATCCCAGAAATCAGGAGCCAATAGGCAACCTGAGCTCCATCCAAGAGAGCAGGAGCCACTAGGGAACCTGAGCTCCATCCCAGAGAGCAGGACCCAATAGGGAACCTGAGCTCCATCCCAGAGAGCAGGACCCAATAGGGAACCTGAGCTCCATCCCAGAGAGCAGGAGCCAATAGGGAACCTGAGCCCCATCCCAGAGAGCAGGAGCCAATAGGGAACCTGAGCTCCATCCCAGAGAACAGGAGTCAATCGGGAACCTGAGCTCCATCCCAGAAAGCAGGAACCAATAGGGAACCTGAGCTCCATCCCAGAGAGCAGGAGCCAATAGGGAACCTGAGCTCCATCCCAGAGAGCAGGAGTCAATAGGGAACCTGAGCCCCATCCCAGAGAGCAGGAGCCAATAGGGAACCTGAGCTCCATCCCAGAGAGCAGGAGCCAATAGGGAACCTGAGCTTCATCCCAGAGAGCAGGAGCTAATAGGGAACCTGAGCTCCATCCCAGAGAGCAGGAGTCAATAGGGAACCTGAGCCCCATCCCAGAGAGCAGGAGCCAATAGGGAACCTGAGCTTCATCCCAGAGAGCAGGAGCCAATAGAGAACCTGAGCTTCATCCCAGAGAGCAGGAGCTAATAGGGAACCTGAGCTCCATCCCAGAGAGCAGGAGTCAATAGGGAACCTGAGCCCCATCCCAGAGAGCAGGAGTCAATAGGGAACCTGAGCTCCATCCCAGAGAGCAGGAGCCAATAGGGAACCTGAGCTTCATCCCAGAGAGCAGGAGCCAATAGGAAACCTGAGCTCCATCCCAGAGAGCAGGAGCCAATAGGGAACCTGAGCTCCATCCCAGAAAGCAGGAACCAATAGGGAACCTGAGCTCCATCCCAGAGAACAGGAGCCAATAGGGAACCTGAGCTCCATCCCAGAGAACAGGAGTCAATCGGGAACCTGAGCTCCATCCCAGAAAGCAGGAACCAATAGGGAACCTGAGCTCCATCCCAGAGAGCAGGAGCCAATAGGGAACCTGAGCTCCATCCCAGAGAGCAGGAGTCAATAGGGAACCTGAGCCCCATCCCAGAGAGCAGGAGCCAATAGGGAACCTGAGCTCCATCCCAGAGAGCAGGAGCCAATAGGGAACCTGAGCTTCATCCCAGAGAGCAGGAGCTAATAGGGAACCTGAGCTCCATCCCAGAGAGCAGGAGTCAATAGGGAACCTGAGCCCCATCCCAGAGAGCAGGAGCCAATAGGGAACCTGAGCTTCATCCCAGAGAGCAGGAGCCAATAGGGAACCTGAGCTTCATCCCAGAGAGCAGGAGCTAATAGGGAACCTGAGCTCCATCCCAGAGAGCAGGAGTCAATAGGGAACCTGAGCTTCATCCCAGAGAGCAGGAGCCAATAGAGAACCTGAGCTCCATCCCAGAGAGCAGGAGCCAATAGGGAACCTGAGCTTCATCCCAGAGAGCAGGAGCCAATAGGAAACCTGAGCTCCATCCCAGAGAGCAGGAGCCAATAGGGAACCCGAGCTCCATCCCAGAGAGCAGGAGACAATAGGGAACCTGAGCTTCATCCCAGAGAGCAGGAGCCAATAGGGAACCTGAACTCCATCCCAGAAAGCAGGAACCAATAGGGAGCCAGAGCTTCATCCCAAAGAGCAGGAGCCAATAGTGAACCTGAGCTCCATCCCAGAAAGCAGGAACCAATAGGGAGCCAGAGCTTCATCCCAGAGAGCAGGAGCCAATAGGGAACCTGAGCTCCATTCCAGAGAGAAGGAGCCAATAGGGAGCCAGAGCTTCATCCCAGAGAGCAGGAGCCAATAGGGAACTTGAACTTCATCCCAGAGAGCAGGAACCAATAGGGAACCTGAACTCCATCCCAGAGAGCAGGAGCCAATAGGGACACTGCGCTCCATCCCAGAGAGCAGGAGCCAATACGGAACCTGAGCTCCATTCCAAAGAGCAGGAGCCAATAGGGAGCCTGAGCTTCATCCCAGAGAGCAGGAGCCAATAGGCAAGCTGAGCTTTATCCCAGAGAGCAGGAGCCAATAGGGAACCTGAGCTCCATCCCAGAGAGCAGGAGCCAATATGGAACCTGAGCTCCATCCCAGAGAGCAGGAGCCAATAGGGAACCTGAGCTCCATCCCAGAGAGCAGGAGCCAATAGGCAACCTGAGCTCCATCCCAGAGAGCAGGAGCCAATAGGCAACGTGAGCTTTATCCCAGATAACAGGAGCCAATAGGGAACCTGAGCTTTATCCCAGATAACAGGAGCCAATAGGGAACCTGAGCTCCATCCCAGAGAGCAGGAGCCAATAGGGAGCCAGAGCTTCATCCCAGAGATCAGGAGCCAATAGGCAACCTGAGCTCCATCCAAGAGAGCAGGAGCCACTAGGGAACCTGAGCTCCATCCCAGAGAGCAGGAGCCAATAGGGAACATGAGCTCCATTCCAAGAGAGCAGGACCCAATAGGGAACCTGAGCTCCATCCCAGAGAGCAGGAGCCAATAGGCAACATGAGCTCCATTCCAAGAGAGCAGGACCCAATAGGGAACCTGAGCTCCATCCCAGAGAGCAGGAGCCAATAGGGAACCTGAGCTCCATACCAGAAAGCAGGAACCAATAGGGAGCCAGAGCTTCATCCCAGAGAGCAGGAGCCAATAGGGAACCTGAGCTCCATTCCAGAGAGCAGGAGCCAATAGGGAGCCAGAGCTTCATCCCAGAGAGCAGGAGCCAATAGGGAACTTGAACTTCATCCCAGAGAGCAGGAACCAATAGGGAACCTGAACTCCATCCCAGAGAGCAGGAGCCAATAGGGACACTGCGCTCCATCCCAGAGAGCAGGAGCCAATACGGAACCTGAGCTCCATTCCAGAGAGCAGGAGCCAATAGGGAGCCTGAGCTTCATCCCAGAGAGCAGGAGCCAATAGGCAAGCTGAGCTTTATCCCAGAGAGCAGGAGCCAATAGGGAACCTGAGCTCCATCCCAGAGAGCAGGAGCCAATAGGGAACCTGAGCTCCATCCCAGAGAGCAGGAGCCAATAGGGAACCTGAGCTCCATCCCAGAGAGCAGGAGCCAATAGGGAACCTGAGCTCCATCCCAGAGAGCAGGAGCCAATATGGAACCTGAGCTCCATCCCAGAGAGCAGGAGCCAATAGGGAACCTGAGCTCCATCCCAGAGAGCAGGAGCCAATAGGCAACCTGAGCTCCATCCCAGAGAGCAGGAGCCAATAGGCAACGTGAGCTTTATCCCAGATAACAGGAGCCAATAGGGAACCTGAGCTTTATCCCAGATAACAGGAGCCAATAGGGAACCTGAGCTCCATCCCAGAGAGCAGGAGCCAATAGGGAGCCAGAGCTTCATCCCAGAAATCAGGAGCCAATAGGCAACCTGAGCTCCATCCAAGAGAGCAGGAGCCACTAGGGAACCTGAGCTCCATCCCAGAGAGCAGGACCCAATAGGGAACCTGAGCTCCATCCCAGAGAGCAGGAGCCAATAGGGAACCTGAGCCCCATCCCAGAGAGCAGGAGCCAATAGGGAACCTGAGCTCCATCCCAGAGAACAGGAGTCAATCGGGAACCTGAGCTCCATCCCAGAAAGCAGGAACCAATAGGGAACCTGAGCTCCATCCCAGAGAGCAGGAGCCAATAGGGAACCTGAGCTCCATCCCAGAGAGCAGGAGTCAATAGGGAACCTGAGCCCCATCCCAGAGAGCAGGAGCCAATAGGGAACCTGAGCTCCATCCCAGAGAGCAGGAGCCAATAGGGAACCTGAGCTTCATCCCAGAGAGCAGGAGCTAATAGGGAACCTGAGCTCCATCCCAGAGAGCAGGAGTCAATAGGGAACCTGAGCCCCATCCCAGAGAGCAGGAGCCAATAGGGAACCTGAGCTTCATCCCAGAGAGCAGGAGCCAATAGAGAACCTGAGCTTCATCCCAGAGAGCAGGAGCTAATAGGGAACCTGAGCTCCATCCCAGAGAGCAGGAGTCAATAGGGAACCTGAGCCCCATCCCAGAGAGCAGGAGTCAATAGGGAACCTGAGCTCCATCCCAGAGAGCAGGAGCCAATAGGGAACCTGAGCTTCATCCCAGAGAGCAGGAGCCAATAGGAAACCTGAGCTCCATCCCAGAGAGCAGGAGCCAATAGGGAACCTGAGCTCCATCCCAGAAAGCAGGAACCAATAGGGAACCTGAGCTCCATCCCAGAGAACAGGAGCCAATAGGGAACCTGAGCTCCATCCCAGAGAACAGGAGTCAATCGGGAACCTGAGCTCCATCCCAGAAAGCAGGAACCAATAGGGAACCTGAGCTCCATCCCAGAGAGCAGGAGCCAAAAGGGAACCTGAGCTCCATCCCAGAGAACAGGAGTCAATAGGGAACCTGAGCCCCATCCCAGAGAGCAGGAGCCAATAGGGAACCTGAGCTCCATCCCAGAGAGCAGGAGCCAATAGGGAACCTGAGCTTCATCCCAGAGAGCAGGAGCTAATAGGGAACCTGAGCTCCATCCCAGAGAGCAGGAGTCAATAGGGATCCTGAGCCCCATCCCAGAGAGCAGGAGCCAATAGGGAACCTGAGCTCCATCCCAGAGAGCAGGAGCCAATAGGGAACCTGAGCTTCATCCCAGAGAGCAGGAGCTAATAGGGAACCTGAGCTCCATCCCAGAGAGCAGGAGTCAATAGAGAACCTGAGCTTCATCCCAGAGAGCAGGAGCCAATAGAGAACCTGAGCTCCATCCCAGAGAGCAGGAGCCAATAGGGAACCTGAGCTTCATCCCAGAGAGCAGGAGCCAATAGGAAACCTGAGCTCCATCCCAGAGAGCAGGAGCCAATAGGGAACCTGAGCTCCATCCCAGAAAGCAGGAACCAATAGGGAACCTGAGCTCCATCCCAGAGAACAGGAGCCAATAGGGAACCTGAGCTCCATCCCAGAGAGCAGGAGCCAATAGGGAACCTGAGCTCCGTCCCAGAGAACAGGAGCCAATAGGGAAACTGAGCTCCATCCCAGAGAACAGGAGCCAATAGGGAAACTGAGCTCCATCCCAGAGAACAGGAGCCAATAGGGAACCTGAGCTCCGTCCCAGAGAGCAGGAGCCAATAGGGAACCTGAGCTCCGTCCCAGAGAACAGGAGCCAATAGGGAACCTGAGCTCCGTCCCAGAGAACAGGAGCCAATAGGGAACCTGAGCTCCGTCCCAGAGAACAGGAGCCAATAGGGAACCTGAGCTTCATCCCAGAGAGCAGGAGCCAATAGGCAAGCTGAGCTTTATCCCAGAGAGCAGGAGCCAATAGGGAACCTGAGCTTCATCCCAGAGAGCAGGAGCCAATAGGCAAGCTGAGCTTTATCCCAGAGAGCAGGAGCCAATAGGGAACCTGAGCTTCATCCCAGAGAGCAGGAGCCAATAGGCAAGCTGAGCTTTATCCCAGAGAGCAGGAGCCAATAGGGAACCTGAACTCCATCCCAGAGAGCAGGAGCCAATAGGGAACCTGAGCTCCATCCCAGAGAGCAGGAGCCAATAGGGAACCTGAGCTCCATCCCAGAGAGCAGGAGTCAATAGGGAACCTGAGCCCCATCCCAGAGAGCAGGAGCCAATAGGGAACCTGAGCTCCATCCCAGAGAGCAGGAGCCAATAGGGAACCTGAGCTTCATCCCAGAGAGCAGGAGCCAATAGGGAACCTGAGCTTCATCCCAGAGAGCAGGAGCCAATAGGGAACCTGAGCTTCATCCCAGAGAGCAGGAGCCAATAGGGAACCTGAGCTCCATCCCAGAGAGCAGGAGTCAATAGGGAACCTGAGCTCCATCCCAGAGAGCAGGAGCCAATAGGGAACCTGAGCTTCATCCCAGAGAGCAGGAGCCAATAGGAAACCTGAGCTCCATCCCAGAGAGCAGGAGCCAATAGGGAACCTGAGCTCCATCCCAGAAAGCAGGAACCAATAGGGAACCTGAGCTCCATCCCAGAGAGCAGGAGCCAATCGGCAACCTGAGCTCCATCCCAGAGAGCAGGAGCCAATAGGGAACCTGAGCTCCATCCCAGAGAGCAGGAGCCAATAGGGAACCTGAGCTCCGTCCCAGAGAACAGGAGCCAATAGGGAAACTGAGCTCCATCCCAGAGAACAGGAGCCAATAGGGAACCTGAGCTCCGTCCCAGAGAGCAGGAGCCAATAGGGAACCTGAGCTCCGTCCCAGAGAACAGGAGCCAATAGGGAACCTGAGCTCCGTCCCAGAGAACAGGAGCCAATAGGGAACCTGAGCTCCGTCCCAGAGAACAGGAGCCAATAGGGAACCTGAGCTTCATCCCAGAGAACAGGAGCCAATAGGGAACCTGAGCTTCATCCCAGAGAGCAGGAGCCAATAGGGAACCTGAGCTTCATCCCAGAGAACAGGAGCCAATAGGGAACCTGAGCTTCATCCCAGAGAGCAGGAGCCAATAGGGAACCTGAGCTTCATCCCAGAGAGCAGGAGCCAATAGGGAACCTGAGCTCCGTCCCAGAGAACAGGAGCCAATAGGGAACCTGAGCTCCGTCCCAGAGAACAGGAGCCAATAGGGAACCTGAGCTCCGTCCCAGAGAACAGGAGCCAATAGGGAACCTGAGCTCCGTCCCAGAGAACAGGAGCCAATAGGGAACCTGAGCTCCGTCCCAGAGAACAGGAGCCAATAGGGAACCTGAGCTTCATCCCAGAGAGCAGGAGCCAATAGGCAAGCTGAGCTTTATCCCAGAGAGCAGGAGCCAATAGGGAACCTGAGCTTCATCCCAGAGAGCAGGAGCCAATAGGCAAGTTGAGCTTTATCCCAGAGAGCAGGAGCCAATAGGGAACCTGAGCTTCATCCCAGAGAGCAGGAGCCAATAGGCAAGCTGAGCTTTATCCCAGAGAGCAGGAGCCAATAGGGAACCTGAGCTTCATCCCAGAGAGCAGGAGCTAATAGGGAACCTGAACTCCATCCCAGAGAGCAGGAGCCAATAGGGAACCTGAACTCCATCCCAGAGAGCAGGAGCCAATAGGGACCCCACGTTCCTTCCCGTAGAAGAGGGATTCCCCATAGGGTAGAACATGCTGGAATGCGGAAAAGGAGCATTCTGAGGGTCAGGGAGCGCCGATGTAACCGGTGATGTCACTGCGGCACATTGTTTGCATTGTCCGGCGGTTTCCTCGTCTATAATTAGCGACATTTCCTATAAACAGTGCGGAGGAGCCATCCATCAGCATGGGAAGCCGGAGATAGCAATCAGCCATGAAGAGGCGCTGTCCCCGGGGCCCCGTCTGTGTGCCCGGGGCCCCGTCTGTGTGCCCGGGGCCCCGTCTGTGTGCCCGGGGCCCCGTCTGTGTGCCGGGGGCCCCGTCTATCCGTAATACATGCAGGAGGGCACTGAGTATGGGACAGGGGACCATCACATGGTGCAGCATGAGAGAAGTCCTGAGGGTTGCGGATAGCTCCTAAAGACTTATTATTATTTATTATTAGAGTTATTACAGAACAGAGGCTCCAGATAAGCCCCCAATTCACCCCACAAATAGCGCCGCACTCCAAAGTATGTAAAATATATAAAAGCAGGTCATTATATTGAAATGAATGCGCAGCTGGGACATACAACACACAAAACAAAATGACAAAACATCTAAACAAAAAGGAGGAATTGCTCAAAATGCCTCTAATAAGTATATAAATGTATCGACACAGAGAAGAGATAAACTGGGGCCGTACACTTTATATATATAATAATTCATAAGGTGCAACACAGTGATTATATATATTGAAGCCATAAAACAAATGTTTATATATTTTATATAGGTTTATATACTACAAAATATATGCAAATCAGGCAAAGAAAGTGTCGGATGCTCAAATAATCACTATTCAATGTGTATACAGTGCATACAAACTAACCGGCCGATTCATCACTAACGCCAGGTAGCGACAGATGAGCGTCCGTAGCGGCATTTTCAGAGCGCCCGCTAGTAGTCGCTGTGCTCGGCCGTGGGTCGCTAGATTATAGCGACGGGCAGGCTGATTCATCACTAACGCCAGGTAGCGACAGATGAGCGTCTGTAGCGGCATTTTCAGAGCGCCCGCTAGTAGTCGCTGTGCTCGCCCGTGGGTCGCTAGTTTATAGCGACGGGCAGGCTGATTCATCACTAACGTCAGGTAGCGACAGATGAGCGTCTGTAGCGGCATTTTCAGAGCGCCCGCTAGTAGTCGCTGTGCTCGGCCGTGGGTCGCTAGTTTATAGCGACGGGCAGGCTGATTCATCACTAACGTCAGGTAGCGACAGATGAGCGTCTGTAGCGGCATTTTCAGAGCGCCTGCTAGTAGTCGCTGTGCTCGGCCGTGGGTCGCTAGATTATAGCGACGGGCAGGCTGATTCATCACTAACGCCAGGTAGCGACAGATGAGCGTCTGTAGCGGCATTTCAGAGCGCCCGCTAATAGTCGCTGTGCTCGGCCGTGGGTCGCTAGTTTATAGCGACTCAGTCGCTGTGCAGCGATGATGAATACATTGTGATGAGTCTCTATTTGACCAGTACAGTGCTGTATGGGAGCGCATGTTAGCGAATGGTCAGTGCGACCGACTCACAACATATTCATTAAAAAAACAGCCTCACACATCTCCGGCGCTGAAAAATGCTTCTCTGAAGCCCAGAGCGCAGGAGGCTGTGTGATTAAAGTCTGTTTTTCAGCATCTATCCACCAGTAACAAAGCGAAAACATATGGAATTACATTGTAACCACATTGTAACATGACACTATAATGGCAGAGCTGTGATGTCATTTCTGAGGAAATATATAAAACATGAAAAATAGTGAAAAAACTGCTTATTCAATGTCAGGAGACGTCACAGAATTATTTAGAGATTAAAAAAAAAAAAAAAAAAAAAAAAACCTGTTTAAAGAGAAATAAAAGAACGTCCATGGAAATGTATGGGAGAGCGACAGGTAGCGAGAGGTTATACGCGGCGCTGTACGCTGAGGCTGGGATAATAATGAATCAGGCGCTACATGGCGCTATCCCAGTCGCTCAACAGATTCTGCTTGATAAATGTGTAATTGCTGCCGTGTCCGGCGTTCACCTGTCGCTACCTGTCGCTACCTGTCATTAACCAGCCGCTACCTGGCGCTATCCCTTCGTGAATAAGGGCCAAAGTGTCACTCACCCTGGCCACGCAACGCGTCGGTGGTAGGCTGCTGTAGGAGGACCCTGGCTTAGCTTAATTGCTGATGTTATTACTTTTTATTCATCTACCTTTTAATAATTTAATAAGTTGGTCAATGTACTTTATTAATGCACTAATGACACTTTGGCCCTTATTCATGAAGGGATAGCGCCAGGTAGCGGCTGGTTAATGACAGGTAGCGCCAGGTAGCGACTGGTGAACGCCGAACACGGCAGCAATTACACATTTATCAAGCAGAATCTGTTTAGTGACTGGGATAGCGCCATGTAGCGTCCGATTCATCATTATCCCAGCCTCAGTGAACAGCGCCGGCGTTCAGCCTTGCACAGCGCCAGGTATGACCTCTCGCTGCCTGTCGCTCTCCCATACATTTCAATGGACGAACCCTTTCTTCTCTTTAAACTGGGTTTTTGTTTTCACAATCAAAATTCTGTGACGTCTCCTGACATTGAATAAGCTGTTTTTTCACTATTTTTCATGTTTTATATATTTCCTCAGAAATGACATCACAGCTCTGCCATTAAAGTGTCATGTGACAATGTTGCTACAATGTAATTCCATATGTTTTCGCTTTGTTACTGGTGGATAGATGCTGAAAAACAGACTTTAATCACACAGCCTCCTGCGCTCTGGGCTTCAGAGAAGCATTTTTCAGCGCCAGAGATTTGTGAGGCTGTTTTTTTGCTGAATATGGTGTGAGTCGGTCGCTATGAGCAGTCGCTAACATGCGCTCCCATACAGCGCTGTACTGGTCATATAGCGACTCCTCACAATGTATTCAACATTACTGAACAGCGACTGAGACGCTATAAACTAGCGACCCACGGCCGAGCACAGCGACTACTAGCGGGCGCTCTGAAAATGCCGCTACAGACGCTCATCTGTCGCTACCTGGCGTTAGTGATGAATCAGCCTGCCCGTCGCTATAATCTAGCGACCCACGGCCGAGCACAGCGACTACTAGCGGGCGCTCTGAAATGCCGCTACAGACGCTCATCTGTCGCTACCTGGCGTTAGTGATGAATCGGCCGGTTAGTTTGTATGCACTGTATACACATTGAATAGCGATTATTTGAGCATCTGACACTTTCTTTGCCTGATTTGCATATATTTTGTAGTATATAAACCTATATAAAATATATAAACATTTGTTTTATGGCTTCAATATATATAATCACTGCGCTGCACCTTATGGATTATTATATATATAAAGTGTACGGCCCCAGTTTATCTCTTCTCTCTGTCGATACATTTATATACTTATTAGAGGCATTGTTAGCAATTCCTCCTTTTTGTTTATATGTTTTGTCATTTTGTTTTGTGTGTTGTATGTCCCAGCTGCGCATTCATTTCAATATAATGACCTGCTTTTATTTATTTATATATTTTATCTATATTTATTTATCGATATATTTTTCACATACTTTGCAGTGCGGCGCTATTTGTGGGGTGAATCGGGGGCTTATCTAGAGCCTCTGTTCTGTATGAGCTCAGCCATTTATTTATCCCCCCCCCCAGGCAGAACATTCGCTATTCATTTGTGGCTGTGCTTCTCCATATCCTCTTTTCACTAGCTCCTAAAGTCAGCCACGGGGCGGGCCCCTGCACCAGGCATACCCGGGGGGCCCCTGCACCAGGCGTACCCGGGGGGCCCCTGCACCAGGCGTACCCGGGGGGCCCCACCACATTCCCTCTACCCAGGATGCAGGACACAGGGCCGCGCACTAACCAGGACCGTCAGCCCGGGGCAGATTGGCCATTGGGAGAGACTTCCTTTCATTCTTCTATTGTTTTTTTTTCTGAGGGTTGGTGAGTGACTGTTGGCATGCTGAAGGGAGTTCCGACAAAAAGGAGCAACATGAGAGAAGTACCAGAGGAAATAATGAGTTATAATATAATATAACTCTGCTGCCCTATAACAATATTTTTCTGGGATAAAGTGGAACTCTGCCATCTGAAAATTACTGAAGTAAAGGAAAACTCTGCTTCTCTCCAATTATGAGTTTCTGAGATAAAGAACTGTTCTGCCCTCTAAATATATTTCTGGGATAAAGGGGAGCTCTGCTGGCACCTGAAAATTACTGGAGTAAAGGAGAAATCTGCTGCCTTCTGATTATGAGTTTCTGGGATAAAGAAGAACTCCGCTGTGGCATGTGATAGGGAGTTCCAGCAGGAAGGAGCAACGTGAGAGAAGCACCAGAGGAAATAATGAGTTATAATATAATATATATAATAAAGTTATGTAGACTCGGATGGGGGAGAGCTCCTCTGGAATTAAATGTCTAAAGGTGTTGGATAGTTGGTGAATTACTGGTGGCATGCGATAGGGAGTTCCGACAGGAAGGGACAACACGAGAGAAGTACCAAAGAAAATAATATATATATATATATATATATATATATATATATATATATATATTATATATTATATTATAAGTTATGTAGGCTCGGATGGGGGAGAGCTGGAATTAAATGTCTGTAGGTGTTGGATAGTTGGCGAGTTACCGGTGGCATGTGATAGGGAGTTCCGACAGGAAGGGACAACACGAGAGAAGTACCAAAGGAAATAATGATATATATATATTATATATATATATATATTATATTATAAATGTAGGCTCAGAGCTCCTCTGGAATTAAATGTCTGAAGGTATCGGATAGTTGGCGAGTTACCGGTGGCACGTGATAGGGAGTTCCGACAGGAAGGGACAACACGAGAGAAGTACCAAAGGAAATAATGATATATATATATTATATATATATATATATTATATTATAAATGTAGGCTCAGAGCTCCTCTGGAATTAAATGTCTGAAGGTATCGGATAGTTGGCGAGTTACCGGTGGCACGTGATAGGGAGTTCCGACAGGAAGGGACAACACGAGAGAAGTACCAAAGGAAATAATGATATATATATATTATATATATATATATATTATATTATAAATGTAGGCTCAGAGCTCCTCTGGAATTAAATGTCTGAAGGTATCGGATAGTTGGCGAGTTACCGGTGGCACGTGATAGGGAGTTCCGACAGGAAGGGACAACACGAGAGAAGTACCAAAGGAAATAATGAGTTATAATATAATATAATATAATATAATATAATATATATATATATATATATATATATATATATAGTTATGTAGGATCGGACGAGAGGAGAGCTCCTCTGGAATTAAATGTTTGAAGGTGTTGGATAGTTGGTGAGTTACTGGTGGCATGTGATAGGGAGTTCCGATAGGAAGAAGCGACACGGGAGAAGTTCCAGAGGAAATAATGAGTTGTAATATAATATATACATATAATAAAGTTATGTAGGCTCAGACGGGGGAGAGCCTAAATGTCTGAAGGTGTTGGATAGTTAGAGAGTTACCAGTGGCACGTGATAGGGAGTTCCGACAGGAAGGGGCAACAAGTGAGAAGCGCGGGGTAGATTCAATACAGAGACTTAATGGGGCGTATATCTCAATCAGCCCCCCCCCCCCCGGGTTGTTCCAATGGGTTTGGACACTTGAAGGGTTGGTGAGTGTCTGGCGGCATTTGGAATGGAGTCCCAGAGAACGGAGGGAAGCACAGAGGAAGGAATGGTCACTGTGATGGGATTAGTGGAGGTCTCTGAACAGACCCAGATAGGGGAAGCTCCGGATGTGAGTGGGAATAAAGATGGGGACTATTATCCGGGATCCGCTGGGACGGGGGAGGGGACGGCGTAGCTCCTGGGAAAAATCGGGGAAAGTTCCGGAGTGCGGGACAGCTGAGACCCGTCATCCACGTCTCCGCGGCGCATTCCCATCACCAGGCTGATGACCGGCCGCTCAGCCTCCCCTGCAGTGCTGCATCACATCCTGTCCCCCATCCTCCCCTGTGTCACCTGACCTGCTACTAAAGGGGAACCCCGCTGTCATGTTACACTCAGCGCTCCCCTGCATAGGGATTAGGGAGCACATCTATGGGAACTCTCCTGCCACCCCAAAAGGAGTTACTGGGATAAAGGGGAACCCTGCTACTGAAAATGAATGACTGGGGCAAAGGGGAACTCTACTGCCACCCAATAATTACTGCAGTAAACTCTACTGCCCTCTAAATATATGTTTCTGGGATAAAGGGGAACTCTACTGCCACCCAATAATTACTGCAGTAAACTCTACTGCCCTCTAAATATATGTTTCTGGGATAAAGGGGAACTCTACTGCCACCCAATAATTACTGCAGTAAACTCTACTGCCCTCTAAATATATGTTTCTGGGATAAAGGGGAACTCTGCTGCCATCTGGAAATTACTGGAGTAAAGGAGAAATCTGCTGTCTTCTGATTCTGAGTTTCTGGCATAAAGAAGAACTCTGCTGCCCTCTAAAAAGTTGTTTCTGGGATAAAGGGGGGACCTGCTACTGAGAATGAATTACTAGGGAAAAAGGGAACTCTACTGCCCTATAAAAATGTTTTACTGGGATACTGCCACCCGAAAATGAGTTTATGGGATAAAGGGGAACCCTGCTTATGAAGATGAATGACTGGGGCAAAGGGGAACTCTACTGCCACCCAATAATTACTGCAGTAAACTCCACTGCCCGCCTAAATATGTTTCTGGGATAAAGGGGAACCCTGCTGCCATCTGGAAATTACTGGAGTAAAGGAAAACTCTGCCATCCCTGTGATTATGAGTTTCTAGGATAAAGGGGAACTCTGCTGCCATCTAAAACGTTGTTTCTGATATAAAGGGGGACCCTGCTACTGAGAATGAATTACTGGGGCAAAGGGGAACTCTACCGCCACCTGAACATTACTGGAGTAAAAGGGAACTCTGCTGCTCCCTAAAATATGTTTCTGGGGCAAAGGGGAACTCTGCTGCCTTCTAAAAACTTGTTTCTGGGATTAAAGGGGAACCCCGCTGCCATCTGGAAATTACTGGAGTAAAGGAGACATCTGCTGCCCTCGGATGATGAGGTTCCGGGATAAAGAAGAACTCCGCTGCCATCTAAAAAGATGTTTCTGGGATAAAGGGGGGAACTGCTACTGAGAATGGATTACTGGGGCAAAGGGGAACTCTACTGTCATCCAAAAATTACTGGAGTAAAAGGGAACTCTACTGCCCTCTAAATATATGTTTCTGGGGCAAATGGGACCCTGCTGCCACCTGAAAATTACAGGAGTAAAGGAAAACTCTGCCGCTCGCTGATTATGAGTTTCTGGGATAAAGAAGAACTCTGCTGACATCTAAAAAGTAGTTTCTGGGATAAAGGGGAACCCTGCTACTTAGAATGAGGGGAACTTTACTTCCACCTGAAAATTACTGGAGTAAAAGGGAACTCTGCTGCCCTCTAAATATATATTTCTGGGATAAAGAAGAACTCTGCTGCCACCTGAAAATTACTGGAGTAAAGGAAAACCCTGCTGCCCTGATTATCAGTTTCTGGGATAAAGAAGAACTCTGCCCTCTAAAAAGTTGTTTCTGGGATAGAGGGGAACCCTGCTACTGAAAAAGAATGACTGGGGATAAAAGGGAACTCCGCAAATGAATGAGTGATATGAAACAGTTCTGCCTGGTGCAGCTCATCTAACTTTATGTTACTGCATCTGGCCAATGGGCCCGCCAGGCTAAAAGGAGAACCCCGCTGCCAATTTAATTTAATTAAGGGGAACTCTGAAAATATTTGTTAGGGATGGCCGTCTGAGAAGTCTGTTTCCGCCAGAAAATGAGTTTCCAGGATAAAGGGGAACTCTGCTGCCATGTGAATATGAATTGCAATATTCTGGAGGATCATCGCTGGTTCCCGATTTCCCAGGAAAAGAAATTCCCGGAAAGTCCCCGGAATTCTGACCCGTGCGCCGCATTCCTCCCTGCTGCTGGCTGTGTGGTCTAGTGCTGCCCCCTGCTGGACACCGCCATATAGCGCTGGTGCCTCATTCATGTGTATAGGATGTAGGCATTAGAGCTCACACTCTAATGCCTACAGCACGGGTTAAAGGGGGGCTCTGCTGCCATCTGAATATGAATTGATGGGGTAAAGGGGGGCTCTGCTGCCATCTGAAGATGAATTGATGGGGTAAAGGGGGGCTCTGCTGTCATCTGAAGATGAATTGATGGGGTAAAGGGGGGCTCTGCTGTCATCTGAAGATGAATTGATGGGGTAAAGGGGGGCTCTGCTGTCATCTGAAGATGAATTGATGGGGTAAAGGGGGGCTCTGCTGTCATCTGAAGATGAATTGATGGGGTAAAGGGGGGCTCTGCTGCCATCTGAAGATGAATTGATGGGGTAAAGGGGGGCTCTGCTGTCATCTGAAGATGAATTGATGGGGTAAAGGGGGGCTCTGCTGTCATCTGAATATGAATTGATGGGGTAAAGGGGGGCTCTGCTGTCATCTGAATATGAATTGATGGGGTAAAGGGGGGCTCTGCTGCCATCTGAATATGAATTGATGGGGTAAAGGGGGGCTCTGCTGCCATCTGAATATGAATTGATGGGGTAAAGGGGGGCTCTGCTGCCATCTGAAGATGAATTGATGGGGTAAAGGGGGGCTCTGCTGCCATCTGAAAATGAATTGATGGGGTAAAGGGGGGCTCTGCTGCCATCTGAAAATGAATTGATGGGGTAAAGGGGGGCTCTGCTGCCATCTGAAGATGAATTGATGGGGTAAAGGGGGGCTCTGCTGCCATCTGAAAATGAATTGATGGGGTAAAGGGGGGCTCTGCTGCCATCTGAAAATGAATTGATGGGGTAAAGGGAAACTCTTAGATGCCAGCACACACACACACTTGGTTGTTCTGGTTACTTGCATTTTCCCTTGCGCTGCGCCATGTTTTAGGTCAGCAAGCCACGCCCACTGCTTTGCCAGTCATGAAGTGGGAGTGCCTGCATTGCAAGGGGCGTGGCTTGCTGGCCTTTACTTTAATATCCCAGTCCTCTAACCCCTCCCCTGTGTTGTCTCTCCTGACAGTCGGAGGCCTGGAGGAACTGACCAAGAAATTCAACAAGAATCTGATCCTTTACGGACTGTGCCAAGCGGCCGACCCCGGAAGCCCCGTCCCCCGCTTCATCCTCGTGCACTGGGTAAGGCCGCGATGTCCGTGGGTGCCCGAGTAACCCGGAGCCCCACTTTAACATCCAGCGAACTTTAGGGCCCTAAAACACCAGAAGAACATCCCAAATAATTCCTGAAGAAACACTATGACCTCCTAATAGAGGCCCACTGATCTCTACAGCCCTCTGCTCAGCAGGCCCCTAAAACACCAGGAGAACATCCCAAATAATCGCTGTGCAATAACTGTGACCTCCTAAGAGAGGTTCAGTCATTTTTAAGGCCCTCCGCTCAGCAGGTCCCTGGAAAACCATGAGAACATGCCAAATAATTCCTGTAGGGCCAGTTTGACCTCCTAATAGCCCCCTCCCCCGATGTCTAAGTACCTCAGACCACCAGACACCAACATCCCAATTAATTGCTGTGCAAACACAATGGCCTCCTAATTGAGGTCCACTGCTCTAAGAAGACCTCAGCCAAACAGGCCCTAGAAACACTAGTAGAAAATCCTAAATAATTCCTGTAGAGACGGTTCGACCTCCTCCTTCCGGCTTCAGATACACCAGAAGAACATGCCCAATAATTGCTGTGCAACACACAATGGTCTCCTAATTGAGGTCCTCTGCTCTAGTAGAACCTCAGTCCAGCAGGCCCAGGAAGCACTAGGAGAATATACTCAATAATTGCTGTGCAAGACACAATGGCCTCCTAATTGAGGTCCTCTGCTCTAGTAGAACCTCAATCCAGCAGGCCTCGGAAACACTAGAAGAATATCCCCAACAATTGCTGTGCAAACACAATGGCCTCCTAATAGAGGTCCACTGCTCTAGTAGAACCTCAGTCCAGCAGGCCCCGGAAACACTAGGAGAACATCTCCAATAATTGCTGTGCAAACACAATGGCCTCCTAATTGAGGTCTACTGCTCTAGGAAGACCTCAGCCCAACAGGCCCTAGAAACACTAGTAGAACATCCCAAATAATTCCTGTAGGGCCAATTTGACCACCTAACAGGGGTCCCCTGCTCTAGTAGAACCTCAGCCCAGCAGGCTCCAGAAACGCTAGAACAACCCCAATAATTGCTGTGCAAACCCAATAATGACCTTCTAATATAGATCTACTGACCTCTAAGGACCTCAGGTGTTTACCCAGTGCTTCCTATTAAGCTTCCTCTTCCTCTTATCACAGGTTGGTGAGAATGTGGACGCAACACGGAGAGAGATCTGCATGCAGCACCTACCTGCCATCCGTAGGTTTTTCAAGGTAAATGAGGCTCAGTCGATGTGAACCTGTGAGCTCTCCTTTGTATGGAGGACACGTGTTAGAACATTTAGCCACCAGTGGAGCAGGGGGGGGGGGGGGGGGTGTCAGGTCTCCAGAGACTGAAGAAGGCGCCAGATGCACTGTTTAATCCCCTTGACCCCTCAATGGTTCTCCATCAGTGCTTGGTCATCACCCCTCTGAGAGGGTCCATCTCTAGATGAGTAGCACTGATGACGATCTGACCCACCACATAGGGTGAGATCTTTCGAGCTTCCAACCTTCTATAATATCAAAAACCTTGATTGGTTAGTGTGGTCAACCAATGCTGATGGCCAATAGTGTCTAGGCCACCTTTATCAGGAGACATCTAAATAACCCACCAGCTTCTAGTTACTAGTTTAGACCTCCAGAGCTCCCAGCCAACCAGAAGCAGAGAAGCCAAAACTGGAGCATGTGGCAGGGTAGAATGGACCCTATGTATGTTATCAGCTGTATCAGTCATTGGTGAGACCTCCAGAGAGCTCCACCAACTGTTTCGAACCAGGAGAACCACAAGCGCAGGTGTAGAATCAACCATGGTGGTGATGACCATCTAAATAAAAGACAGAAGAGTTGAGGTCGAAATGACCCACCAGCCACTTATAGACCTTCAAAGTGCCTGAGTGAAAAGCGTCACAGGGAGAATTTAGTTACATATGGTCAACGTAAAGGCAGCTTTGGCACCACGTATGGTATCTGGTGCGTTAGGTCATTAGTGAAACCCCCAGAGAGCTCCACCCACTGTTTGAACCAGGAGAACCATGAGCATAGGTGTAGGACCAACCATGTTGGTAATGACCAGAAGACTGGCTGTGTGTGCTTAATGTAATGGTGGCTTCAGAGAGGCCAGCAATGTGGTTTCGGCCCGTGATCTTGGTGTGGGAGTCTGCGCTTGTGGGGCAATTACAAAGAGAGCTAACTGGCTGAGGAACTTGGCACTTCATCTTGTGGGTCAGAGCTCTTCCCACCCACTGCTTGATTCCGAAGAACCATGGGAACAGGAAATGTAGGGCTGACCAAGGGAATGGTGGTGACCAGCTTTACATCATCTATATATAGCTTGTTGGTTTATGGGAGGGTAGATGTAGTCCAAATGACCCACCAGCCCCTCAAGTGTTCGAGTACAGAGCATGGTTGTGTATGCTCCTGCAAAAGTGGCGTGGAAGACCTTAAGGACCCAGCTGTATCTTCAGAGGGGTGGTGGTGAGATCTCTAGAGTGACCATATCTGATTGTATTGGAAGTGGTGGAAAGTCAAGCCAAGGCAGAGGTGAGGGCCAGAAGGGTCAAGGACCTCCTGCTTCTAAGGATACGGAAAGTCCAACTCTCTCACAAGCTTTATCAGTGTCGCGACTGCTCAGACTTTTTCAGAACCAGCAGAGTGTATGGCAAATTAGTGGTAAGGATGACCTCTAGCTCAACAAGGGATCTTGGCCAACCAAGATCATAAGGTCACTCTACCAGCATATGTTGCTGCTGGTAGAGAGACCTTATGATCTCTTAGCTCCTCCAACCTCTTCAGTGGTGAGACCTCCTCAGAACCAGCGGAGTATATGGCAAGTTAGTGGTAATGATGACCTCAAGTTCAGACAGGGATCCTGACCAGACAAGGGTGATGGTGAGTAAAAGAGAATCCAATTATGATATGCTGATGTTGATAGGGTGACCTTATGACCTCCTGGCTCCTCCCAGAACAAAGCTCCCGGCTCCTCCCAGAACAAAGCTGTAAGGAATGTTTTCAGACCATACAAGGAATGATTCATGGTCTAAAAAGAGGGCCTCCCTCCTACATGATACCAGGTTCCTGATCCCTCATCTCTGTAGCAATATCAAAAACCTTGATAGTAGAGTTTTGTCAACCAAATGCAGCAATGATGGCCAATAGCTTCTAGGGCACATTTAACAGGAGACATCTAAATGACTTTGATCACTAGTTTAGACTAAGCTCCCAGATGCCCAGAACCAGAAGAGCTCCTGGCTTAGGGTAGGGTGACCTTATGACCTCCAACCTCGTTATTGGTGAGGCCTCCAGAACATAGCTGTAAGGAATTTTTTCAGATCATATAAAGAATAGGTCATGATACGTTGTCTAAAAACAGGGCCTCCTTCCTACATGATGCCGGGTTCCTGATCCCGAGAGGGACCGTAATCTCTGTAGCAATATCAAAAACTTTGATCGTAAAGGTCAACCAAATGCACCAGTGATGGCCAATAGCTTCTAGGGCACCTTTAACAGGACACATCTAAATGACTTTGGTCACTAGGTTAGACCTCCTGAGCTCCCAGCTGCCCAGAACCAGAGGAGCTCCAGGCTTAGACCCAAAGTTCCTGATCCAGAGAGTGTCCCCCTTCTCTGACCTTGATCTGCTAAAGTACGATCAAGCAAATGCAGCAGAGCTTCTAGGGCACCGCTATCAGGAGACATCCGAATGATCCAGCAGCTTCTTTGGTCATGAGGCTGATCTACCACCCAGAACCAGGGGAGCTCTTGGCTCAGATGCCAGGTTCCTGACCTCTTGAGCTCCCAGCTGCCCTGAACCGGAGGAGCTCCAGGCTTAGACCCCAAGTTCCTGATTCAGAGAGTGCCCCCTTCTCTGAACTTGATCTGCTAGAGTATGGTCAGCCAAATACAGCAGAGTTTCTAGGGCACCTTTATCAGGAGACATCCAAATGGTCCAACAGCTCCTTTAGTCACTAGGCTAATCCGCCACCCAGAACCAGGGGAGCTCTTGGCTCAGATACCAGGTTCCTGATCCAGAGTGTGACCCTAATCCCTGCGTTGTCTCTAGGAAGCAAGCGTCATGATGAGAGCCCAGCGGCTGGAGGACATCACACCAGAGGCGGTGGCCCAGGCCCTGAGCAAAGTACCGATGCCGACCAGATCCTTCCACAAGCCTCGCTTTCCCGGATCCCACGAGGTGGTGGTAAGTACCTCATAAGACCTTATTACAGGAGATTGACTACCAGAACTGCTACCACAAAATAGGGTGCTCTGATGGGTGCAGCACAGCCAGGGCTCCGTGATTGGTGCAGAGCTCTCATCCAAACTTCTTTCTCTCTCCCAGGGCACAAACTACACCAAGACCAACCCGGCCATCGAGATGAAGTTCAGCAAGCGGGAGTCGTTCTGGCAGAGAAACGAGGTGAGCCATTCCCAACAGTGGGGGAGGAGGAGCTACTGGAGGTCATGTGACTCCAACGCTATCCTCACCCTTTCCCGCTTGTTATACCGCCACTTATCATAACATATTTAAGTGGGGAGGAGGAGCCACTAGAAGTCATGTGACACCAGTACTATCCCTTTCCCACCTAGTAATTCTTACACTTCTAATACCCTGTTCAATTACTGGGGGAGGAGGAGCCACTGAAAGTCATGTGACTCTAGAACCATCTGAACCCTTTCCCACCTGTTCCCATACTGCCACTGTAACCTATTCCATCTGCAGAGGGAGGAGGAGCTACTGAAAGTCACCTGACTACAGTGCTATCCTCACCCTTTCCCACCTATAATATTGCCACCTCTCATACCCTGTTTAATCAGTAGAAGGAGGGGGAGCCTTGGAAGTCATGTGACTCCAAAGCCATCCAAACCCTTTCCCGCCTGTTATACTGCCACTTCTCATACTCTGGTCAGTCACTGGGGGGGGGAGGAGCCACTGGACATCATGTGACTCTGATAACATCCAAACCCTTCCCCATCTGTTATAATGCCACTTACTGTAACCTGTTCTATTGGCAGAGGGAGGAGGAGCCACCGGAAGTCACATAAACCTGTGTGGCTCTTACCCTTTACCCGCCTGTTATACTGCCACTTACTGTATCCCATTCCATCCACAGAGGAAGGAGGAGCTACTGAAAGTCATCTGACTACAGTGCTCTCCTCACCCTTTCCCACCTGTTATACTGCCACTTCTCATACCCTGTTTAATCAGTGGGAGGAGGAGGAGCCTTGGAAGTCACGTGACTGTAAAGCCATCCAAAACCTTTCCCACCTGTTATACTGCCACTTCTCATACCCTGTTCAATTACTGGGGGAGGAGGAGCCACTGAAAGTCATGTGATTCTAAAGCCATCCAAACTCTTTCCCACCTGTTATACTGCCACTTTCTGTAAATCGTTCCATCCACACAGGGAAAAAGATCCACTGGAGATCATGTGACCCTCACTCTTTCCCATCTGTTATACTACCACTTACTGTAAATTGTTCCATCTGCAGAGGGAGGAGCTACTGAAAGTCACCTGACTACAGTGCTATCCTCACCCTTTCCCGCCTGTTATATTGCCACTTCTCATACCCTGTCCAATCAGCAGGGGGAGCCTTGGAAGTCATGTGACTCTGAAGCCATCCGAACCCTTTCCCATCTGTTATAATGCCACTTACTGTAACCTGTTCTATTAGCAGAGGGAGGAGGTGCCACTGGAAGTCTCATGAACGCCGTGTGGCTCTTACCCTTTCCTGCCTGTTATACTGCCACTTACGGTTTCCCATCCCATTAGCAGAGGGAGGAGGAGCCACTGGAAGTCACATGAACGCTGTGTGGCTCTTACCCTTTCCCGCCTGTTATACTGCCACTTACTGTTTCCCATTCCATCCGCAGAGGGAGGAGGAGCGGCGGAAGGAGATGGAGCGCCTTCGGCTGCAGGAGGAGCGTATCGCCGCCGAGCGGGAGCGCGTGGAGAGAGAGAGGCTGGAGGAGGAGGAGAGAGAGCGTCGCATCCAGGAGAAGGAGAGGATGGTGGAGGAGCAGAGGTGAGGCTGAGTAATGCTGGGACCTAACTCTGACATCGCAGTGACTAGATTGCTGCAGAACCGCGACCGCTGCCTGGCCAGCCCAGTAACGCCATGCTGCAGGGTGCTAACTGCGGGGGAGTGGGAGGGGCCTGCTACTCATGGCTGCACCCAATAAGGGGCTTTTCTTTTGTCTTCTATCTTTAGGAAGGAACAGGCCAGGATGGAGGCCGAGCAGAGGAGGACGGAGAAGGCACGATGGGTAAGTGACGAAACGTGTTATTTAGAGCGCTTACATGGCATATACAGATTGTTCAGGCTATGAGGCCTAACTGGCTGAGGAACTTGGCACTACATCTTGGGGGTCAGGTCATTGTGGTCTCTGGTTTGGATTGTTCAGACTACGAGGCCTAACTGGCCCGAGGAACATGGCACAACATCTTGGGGGTCAGGTCATTGTGGTCTCTGGTTTGGATTGTTCAGACTACGAGGCCTAACTGGATGAGGAACTTGGCACTACATCTTGGGGTTCAGGTCACTGTGGTCTCTGGTTTGGATTGTTCAGACTAGGATCTAACTGGCTGAGGAACTTGGCACTCCATTTTGAGGGTCAGGTCATTGTGGTCTCTGGTTTGGATTGTTCAGACTACGTGGCCTAACTGGCCCAAGGAACTTAGCACTTCATCTTGGGGGTCAGGTCATTGTGGTCTCTAGTTTTGACTGTTCAAACTACGATGCCTAACTGTCCAGAGGAACTTGGTTATTGTTAAATGACTCCACTTACCCAGGCTTACCAGTCATTATTATCTTGGGTTTGGTTCTTTTTCAGGCGCAGCAGCAGAAGGAGTTCGAGGAGGAGATGAGAGGACGGATTCGGCGCAGTCAGTCCATTGAGATGGCTGCGGTGAGTATGTGCCCCTTAACTTCCTGGTAAAGGTATCAATGATGACCCTACTGGTTGCCTGAAGCATATATAACCATGGTTATGGGGTATTGCTACATGTCTAAAGCTGAGGTGGCTCAGCGTGGAAAACTAACCTGTGCATTGTGATGAAACGTTGAGGTGGGACCAACGTTTTTGGGCCAAGACGTCCATAGTGGTGGGGAAGATGTCATTCACCTGAGTCATTGTTAGTAGTGTCCTATTGATCTTTTTTTTCCTCCCACAGGAGGCGGCCGCACTCGTATCCAACCGGTCGCTGCACCCTCGGGACTTCTTCCGTCAGCAGGAACGCTCTGTGTCCTGCTCGTTCTCCCCACCTTCCACTCCCAGTTCTCCGCTGAGGTCCCCGTCCAGTAAGTAGAAAGGTTTTACTTCTTTTCATTTTTATATTAGATACAACCATGTTTGATATCCCAAAAGCATCAGTGTGAGCTATAGGTGAAACTTTGGCCATTGTTAGGTCAGCCAGGTTGAGCAAGCTTAGGGAAGCAACTCGTAGGCGACTGCCGATGTAGCGTTGCTCAAGTTCACATAGAACAGTCACTGGAGCCATTGGGCATTTCAAAACGATTAGGATGATCCCTGAGAAGGTTTTCCAAGGCAGGATCTAAGCCTGGGACACTATTGATGGTGGCTAAGTGGCTCACACTCTTGCTTTGGTCCTAGTCTTGAATGTTCCTTGAAACTTGATCTACACACTATTGGTTGACTAATTTTTTTCATTTCTCAATAGGTTTTTCCAACAGAACAACATTCCGTTACCAGCGCAGCATGACCGAAACGATTGTCACCCCGTCTTCCCGAAGTCCAACTCCAACTTTTTTCCCCGGCTTCCAAAAGAGGGACTCTTTCAGCGGCCCTTCTTCGAACACCCCTCCGCAATGTTCTCCAGGTTTCATCTTCTCCAAGGCCTCCTTACCGACCAAATCTCCCAAAGTGGAATCCTTGCCATCCTTCATACCACCGCCCATTTCTGCCCCGCGGGCCTCTCAGTCTCACGCCAAGGAGAACGTGTCCCCTCAGAGGAACCTGTCGCCAACAATGAACGACGCGCCTTACAGGGCCGAATATGTAACACTCGCTCCTGAGGAGTCTCCGAGCCACAATGTGGACAGCAAAGCCAAAGCAAGACCACAAGTCCTTTGTATACCACCCTCGGCAAACGTAGACACGCCGGATGCTTCCGCCGATCCGTGTGATGTTTACAGAGCAGAATGTGTGTCTGTCGAGAGCCTCTCTTCTCAAGATCACAACAAATATTTCCCGGAGCAGCGGAGCAGCCCGAAGTCGCCTGGAAGCTTCTCGACAAGCGAAGAACCGGCAGCAATTAAGGCCACGGTTTCCGTTTCCACTCCTGTGACAGAGATGTCATTCGCCAGCATAACGCCTGTTACAGACGTCAGCACTTCCCCGGGTCCCCTCAGTACCGGACCCAAATCTCCGCTATCTGCTACAACGATACCGTCAACCTCTGCTCCTCAAGAAGTTGCACCTGCTCCAATATCAGCAACCCAAGCTTCACGTTCCCCTGACCAAACAGCGTTTCCATCCCCAGCCATTTCAGCTCCGACCAAAGTAGACTTTGTTCCGATCACCAATGGTGACTTGTTTACTCCCGCTACTTCAGCCACTGCTGAGGGTCTTAGTCCTTCCCTGGTAACCTCAGAAGCCAAACCATCCTCATTGAAATCGTTTCTACAGTATGTTGCTCCTCCTCCGTACGTTCCTTTTAGCGCAAGATCGACTGATTCTATAACCGTAAAGGCACCGCTATTTGCAAAGTCACGTCTACCTTCCTTGAGTGGGGTTTTGCCGATCTCAACCACTAAATCTCCGACTGTCGAGGACTTATCTGCACCCTCTAACAGCCACCTCAAACCTAGTATGAAGTCGTCCGAATTCAACGATGACTGCTTAGCCCGTTCCCCTGCTGAAGTTGCCAACTCAAAGGAGGAGCAACCAGTAGAGATTCCATCACTTTCATCTTCAGCTGTCAGCAGCCAACTTGAATCAATTTATTATAAAACAGAGGTTCTACCCAATGATAACTTGCCTGCACCTTGTCTGGGAACCAATGAGGACCAAACAGAAACTCAGACCCTAATGAATCCCATCTCTTCTTCCAAAAACGTAACTCAAGAGACTTCACATTTACTCAGCTATACTCTATCTGAGGCTCCACCATCAAAGTCCGTAAACACCCTCAGCTCTCCAGAAACTCAAGATCGTTCCTTAGCAATTCAAAATCTTTCTGTATCTGTTAACCTTCCAAGAGACAGCCCCTCTAAGTCTCACCCTGACCTCAGTGAGGACCAAACCCTCTTTCCAGCTAGGAGTCTGAAGGATGGGGACAATGAAGATCGAATGGATGTTCCACCAGCAGAGCCTCTTAGATTTGAATCACTGTGCACAGACCTGCTTCCTACATTTCAAACAACTAACAGTCAAACGGGTGGCCTACCAAGTGAAACCGTCATTGTATACAGTCCGGTAGATTCTCAAAACGAACCCAGCGTTAATCAAACTGACGCTGAACCAATTGTTCCTGTGCCTGAGGTCCTACAATCTGAGCCATTGACTCTGTCTGACTGTCCTGCCAATGAAAGGCTGTCAGAAGGTGAACAATGTCAAGACCAATCCAAAGTCCTGCTTAGTCCCACTTCTCAAGATAGTGATGATCAAACTCAGGTTTCACCACCTGATCCTTCACCCGTGTGCCTTATTCTACCAAATCAAACTGAACCCAGGTCTCAAACTGATATTCCTCTAAATATACACATACCTGTGCCTACTGCACTTTCCACTTATGATTTATCAGAACCTAAGCCAGATTCCGACACCATTCAAAGTGAGCTTCTGTCAGCTGAGGCTGGTGTAAATGATTCTCAGACCATTGGGAGCTTATCGGAATCTCGGGATGAGCTAAGTAATGGTCTAACAATGGGTCGAGTGACTATATCTTCAATCCATCCGACCATAAACTCATCTGAATCGCAAGCAGAGGTCTGTGATAATCAACTGCAGTTTGAACCTTTGTCTCTGCAAAGGTCCATACCGTTTTTGGAACCCTTACCTGTGATTGAGAGCTCACCGGGAACTCTAATTGTGCTTCAAGACGGTCAAAGCGAGGTTCCTCAAGCTGAGTGTTTACCCCAATTTTCCTCGCCTACTGCCAGCTCTTCCTTGCCCCAAGATGATCAAAATGAGCCCGGGGTTTTCCAGTCTTTGCCATTACCTACCAGCCTTCCTGTGGTTGCCTCCTCTGAATCCATTGATCGTTATCCCAAGGTTGCATTAGAGCAGGATCTACCTGTATCTGTCTCTTCTCCTGCCGGCAGTTCTCCTGCAAATACAACTGAATCCTCTCCACTTTCTTTCAAATTTTCAGCTGAGCCTAGCGGCCTTCCAGCTAAGTTTCCCCCGCCTGTCGCTTTACACGAATCCTCAACGAAAAATAATATAAGTGAACCCTCACCATCTCATACTATTAGCCCATATGAAATTTCTAGTAGTCACCTATCTCAGGTTGCACCAACTGAGAACATAACCGAATCCCCCCCACTTCCCGTCATGAGCCCACCAGTATTTCCAGCAGGAGCCAGTGAGGTTCCATCTGAGGTTCCACCAGCTGAGATTATAATTGAATCCTCTGCACTGCTGACCATCAGCCCACCTGAAATTTCAGTTGGATCCAGTGAGGTTCCATCTGAGGTTCCACTAGCTGAGAGTGTAACCGAATCTTCTACACTGCCAAACATCAGCCCACCTGAAATTCCATCAGAAACTCTTGAGGTTCCAACAAAGGATCCAACAGATGGGATTATTACTGAATCCTCTGCACTCACAAATATTAGCCCACCTGAAATTCCAGCAGAAACCAGTGAGCTTCCATCTGAGGTTCCCCCCGTTGAGACTATAACTAAATCCTTTGCACTTCCAACCCTCAGCCCACCTGAAATTCCAGCAGAACTCATTGAGGTTCCATCTGAGGTTCCATCAGCTGAGAGTATAACTGAATCCTCTGCACTTCCAACCATCATCTCACCTGAAATTCCAGCAGAACTCATTGAGGTTCCATCTGAGGTTCCATCAGCTGAGAGTATAACTGAATCCTCTGCAATTCCAACCATCATTCCACCTGAAATTCCAGTAGAACCCATAGAGCTTCCATCTGAGGTCTCAACAGCTGAGTGTATACAGGAACCCTCTGCACTTCCAACAATCATCCTACCTGAAATTCCAGCAGAACTCATTGACCTTCCATCTGAGGTTCCACAAGCTGAGAGTATAACTGATTCTTCTGTGCTTCCAACCATCAGCCCACCTGAAATTCCAGTAGAACCTATAAAGCTTCCATCTGAGGTTCCACCAGCTGGGAGTACACCTGAATCCTCTGCACTTCCAACCATCAGCCCACCTGAAATTCCAGCAGAACTCATTGACCTTCCATCTGAGGTTCCACAAGCTGAGAGTATAACTGATTCTTCTGTGCTTCCAACCATCAGCCCACCTGAAATTCCAGTAGAACCTATAAAGCTTCCATCTGAGGTTCCACCAGCTGGGAGTACACCTGAATCCTCTGCACTTCCAACCATCAGCCCACCTGAAATTCCAGTAGAACCTATTAAGCTTCCATCTGAGGTTCCACCAGCTGAGAGTACACCGGAATCCTCTTCACTTCCAACCATCAACCCACCTGAAATTCCAGTAGAACCCATTGAGCTTTCATCTGATGTTCCACCAGCTGAGAGTATACCTGAATCCTCTGCACTTCCAACCACCAGTCCATCCAAAATTCCAGCAGAAACAAGTGAGTTTCCATCTGAGGTTCCACCACCTGAGAGTACACCGGAATCTGATGCACTTCCAACTATCATCCCACCTGAAATTCCAGTAGAACCCACTGAGCTTCCATCTGAGGTTCCACCACCTGAGAGTATAACTGAATCCTCTGCACTGCCGACCATCATCCCACCTGAAATTCCAGCAGAACCCATTGAGCTTCCATCTGAGGTTCCAGCAATTGAAAGGATAACTGAATCCTCTGCACTTTTATCCCTCAGCCCACCCCAAATTTCTTCTGAACCTATTGAGCTACCATTTGAAGTTCCTCCAGCTGAGAGTGTCACTGAATCCTCTGTGCTTCCACCCATCAGCCCACCTGAAATTCCAGCAGAACCCATTGAGCTCCCATCTGAGGTTCCACCAGCTGAGAGTACACCGGAATCCTCTGCACTTCCAACCATCATCCCACCTGAAATTCCAGCAGAACCCATTGAGCTTCCATCTGAGATTCAGATTCCACCACCTGAGAGTATAACTGAATCCTCTGCACTTCCAACCATCATCCCACCTGAAATTCCAGCAGAAACAAGTGAGTTTCCATCCGAGGTTCCACCACCTGAGAGTTCACCTAAATCCTCTGCACTTCCAACCATCAACCCATCTGAAATTCCAGCAGAAACAAGTGTGTTACCATCGAAGGTTCTGCCAGTTGGAAGTATACCTGAATCCTCTGCACTGCCAACCATCAGCCCACCTGAAATTCAAGCTGAACCCGTTGAGCTTCCATCGGAGGAAATAACTGGACCGTCTGCACCACCAAACATCTGCCCATCTGAAATTCCAGCAGAACCCAGTGAGTTTCCATTAGAGGATATAACTGAATCTTCTGCTCTTCCAACCATCAACCCACCTAAAATTCCAACTGAACCCATTGAGCTTCCATCTGAGGTTCCACCAACTGAGAGTATACCTGAATCCTCTGCACTGCCGACCATCAGCCCACCTGAAATTCCAGAAGCCCACCTGAAATTCATTGAGCTTCCTTATGAGTTTCCACCAACTGAGAGTATATCTGAATTGTCTGCACTGCCGACCATCAGCCCACCTGAAATTCCAGAAGAACCCAATGAGCTTCCTTATGAGGTTCCACCAACTGAGAGTATAACTGAATCCTCTGCACTGCCAACCATTAGCCCACCTGAAATTCCAGCTGAACTTAGTGAGCTTCCACCAAGTATAAGTGAATCCTCTGCACTTCCTATTGTCAGCCCACGAGATATACCAGGAGAACCTTGTGAGTTACCTTCAGAGGCTATAACGGAATATTCTCCAGTTTCTACCATCAGTCATGCTGAGCCTAGTAGCTCTCAACTTGAGGTTCCACCAGCTGGGAGCTTGACAGAATCCAGTCAACTCCCTGATGTCAGCTTAGCAGAAATTCAACTCGATTTCCCTGATCACCCAAACGAGGTGCCACCAGTTGAGAATATTCTAGAATCTATTCCACCTTCTGATGTCAGCTTAGCCGAAATCCAACTTGAATTTGAGGACCATCCATCCAAGATGCCACTGACTGATACCAAGGCAGAGTCTGCTGAGCCTATTGGTCCCCCAGTTCTGATTGCAGACGCATCTGACACCAGACCTCGGAGCGATGTCCAGCAACTAGAACTTCCGCCAACTGAGATTTCGTCTTTATCGAATGATCATTCAGCGGAATACCGATCAGACATTCCCTTACCCGAAACCTCACCTGAACCTTTGGCCCTTCCAGCTGACCTTAAAGAGGTCTCAGCAGTTGGCTCCTTCAGTTCTGATATTGTAAACTCTGAAGAACCGTCGCTAGTTTCTCCTTCCTGTCCCTCCGAATTGGTAGCCGATCCAAACGGGAACCTTATTGTGGTGGAAACCTTCCCAGACGGTTATCAACATTCTGCTATCTTACCAGAATTGTTGCCTCCATCCTCGGGTGAGACTTCAGCTGGAAACTTGTCTTCAGATCTGGTTCCAAATCCTAACTTAACCCTGTCTGAGGATCCTCATCCCGGCAGCCCACCTGTGAACCAACCTTTACATGCTGAGGACACCTCAGAGTCTATAGCGTCGGGGAAAGTTATTGTTCACGACCTCCGGACCAACAGTCCCCCGAACACAGAGGAGAATGGCATCTCACACTCCGTGCCCGACACATCGGCCTACGAGGACTCAGTGCCGGTCCCGAACCCTCTGCAGACCAAGGACAATGATGTCCACAACAACAACAGCTCCGGCCTCTCAGAAGTCCTTCTTTGACCACTGAGCAGATCCATGCACTAATCTCACAGGTGAGTGCACTCTACAAAGATAAAAGTCCAACAAATCTCTGGACATCTTTTTTAGGTTTAGATAGAGAGAGGCAAGGTTGTAACTGTTCTGGAGCCCCCTTTTCAGGCTTTCACCCCTTGAAGATCTTTAGCCTTGCTTCCGTGGTGTCTCAACAACATAGAAACATAGAAGGGTGACGGCAGTATGAGACCATATGGTCTATCTAGTCTCCCCCTATGTGTGAACCAAGATGAGGTCACTCTGCCTAACTGACACTGAGGTCCCCCGATAAAGTCACACACAACACATGGAATGTACAGGTGGTCCTTAGTGTTGGGTTCCAGATATGGGTCAAGGTCAACCCAAATTTTGCCAGTTTGGTTAGGACAAAACAGAATATTGGAACCGTTTGGGGCAACGGTGTGGGCATGCTCCCTGTTAGAGGGAAGTGGGGGATGCGACCGCCAGCGCGCTCAGAGCCGCTGGCCTTAGACACTGGCTTAGACGGCGTGACGTCAGCGGCTCCGAGCCCCCTGATTGGACAAGCGGACACGCATGCGCTGTAGGACCAGGAAGAGGTGAGTTGCGCTCGGCGATTTAGGGGGTTTCACACAGTGGGGCATCCCCGATTGGAGTGCCCCGTGGGCAAGGACCAAAACCCAGGATAGTCAAAATCCTGGGTTTTGGTCCACTTTAACACCAGTAATGTGTGCACATCTGAATGTAAAACTAGCGGTCCCCTTTAAAAGAAATTTTATAGTGAAAAAGTAACACATCTGATTTTTAAAGTGGACATAAAACCTTATAGACACTAGGTCCGGTTAGACAACCACCCCTGAGGCATCCACGTTTAGGATGACCTGCATCTTTCTAGGCCTCTGCGGGGCCCGGCCCACCGTAACCCAATGGCTAGCGTGGGCACACACAGCCGAGGGTTGCAGGGAATGCCACGTGACGATCGCTAGTGCGGCTAGGATTCCATTCAGCCTCTCCAGCCTCACATTAAAAGGAGAAGCTGATTGGTGGAGGGCCGTGTCTGAGCCGTGGGCTCTTTGGAAAGGTAAGAAAAGGGGCGAATAGCCGAGTTTCATGCCCAAATCAGAATGCCTCAATGCAGCTGGACCAACAGCTGGGATAGTGAAAAGTTTTGAGCTGCCTTCAAGCAGACCAAAACCCTGTCCACCTGGCCTTAGAATCTAAAAGACTCCAGGGCCGGGTGAAAGCCCTCCGCCTTGATATGCCCCTTGATATCTTAACTCATTCCTTGCTGTCACGCCGCATGCCTGACCCTCCAGTGGCACCCCTAGCACCCCTACATCCACCTCATGTCATCAGCTAGCCCCGCATTGGAGATATATTTGTGTTTTTAGTCATAAGCTTCATAGACAGTTATTCATTATTTATTGTGCTGCTGATGTGAAACAAAGAACCTGATTTTAGAGTCACCCAAAATCTTTATTGTATCTGTTTTTCTTTTTAGGTATCATTCGACTTTCTTCACTAGGGCTGGACTGACCCGAAAATATCCCCTACTACAGCACGTTACAGTACTCTCCTGGATGTGGCTCGCTTTTGGGTCCCACCATTGACATATAGATGGATGGACGTGAGGAAACATGGTTAGAAGAAACACCGTATGTTGGCACCATTTGGTCACCGTCTATAAGACATGGACGGTTCTTCTTTCTGATTTAAAAGATGGCCGTGTCCACCACCGAGATGATCTAGTCCAAGCTATTTTACCAATGGTGATACATTAGAGGATACTTCACATAGCCTAACTGAACTTGCTAACAATGAATGAGAAGACATCTTTGTTCTATGAGATGGAAAATCTTTACTCCTGGATGTACAAGGGGGTTGTGACTTCCACTTGTTCTTTTCTATCTTCTTTGGACCCATCTAGCTCATTTTTGGGTCTGATCATTGACGTAACGATGGATCTGAGGAAACTTCAGGTACACTATATCAAGAAGAAAACATAGACGGCACTTCTTTCTGATTTAAGGAGATGGCCGTTTTAAATTATGTCTTTTTCTGGCCCTGTCCACCACTGAGATGATCTAGCACAAGCTATCATACCAACGGTTATACATTAGGGGATACTTCACATAGCCTAACAGAACTTGCTAACAAATGGATGGGAAGACGGAAGAACTCCTGGATTTACAAGGGGGTTGTGACTTCTACTTATTCTTCTTTGGCCCCACTTTTGGGTCTGATTATTGATGTAACGATGGATGTGAGGAAATTTTAGGGACCCTATATCAAGAAGAAAACATAGACGGCTCTACTTTCTGATTTATGAGATGGCTGTTTTGTATGATGTCTTTTTTTGGCCATGTCCACCACCGAGATTTTCTAATCCGAGATATCTAACCAACTGTTATATGTTAGAGGATATGTCACATAACCATAACAGAACTTCCTAATCATAGACAAGAAGATCTTTGTTCCATCAGACAGAACAACTTTACTCCTGGATTTACAAAGGGAATGTATCTTCTGCTTGTTATTCTCCATCTTCAGTTGCACCATCTTGGTAGATGATTTACTCAGTTAGGAATCCGATGCTATTGTGGTTCATCTAAGCCATCAATACGAGTTAGTTTGCTTATTAGGATCACAAGTTAACAAGATTAGGTTGAATGCTACTATTTTTAGGGATGCCTCAAGGGATTCTGACCTCTACTTGATCTTCTCTATCTTTAGTAGAACCATCTTGGTAGATGATCAGGGGCTGTCCAGGTTCAGTTAGAAATCCAATGTTATGCTTGCTAGGATCAGTCACTTTTTGGGGGGGATGTCTTGAAGGATTCTGATTTCTGCGTGTTCCTCTCTATCATCAGTAGCATTATCTTGGTAGATGACCAGGGCCTGTCCTAGTTCAGTTCGGAATCAATTGCTATTGTAGTTCTTATAAGCCAACTTGTTAGGATCACAAGTCAATAAGATCAGGTTGAGTGCTATTGTCGTTTTTTTGGGGGGGTCTCGGGGGATTCTGACTTCTACTTGTTCTTCTCTCTCTTCAGTAGTGCCATCTTGGTAGATGATGGTTGGCTGTCCCAGTCTAAACCTGTTAGGAGTCCAATGCTGTTGTGGCTCTTCTAAGCCATCTATACAAGTTAGTCTGCTTGTTGGGATCTCAAGTTAACAAGATGAGGTTGAGTCCTGCTGTCAGCTGTTTGGGGGGATGTCTTGGGGATTGTGACTTCTATTTACACTTCTCTCTCCTCGGTAGCACCATTTTGGTAGATGATTGTTGGCTGTCCCAGTCTAGACCTGTTAGGAGTCCAATGCTAATATGGTCCTTGTAAGCTATCAATATGAGTTAGTCTGCTTGTTAGGATCGCAAATGATCAAGATTAGGTCGGGTGCTACTGTAAGTTTGTGACTTCTACTTGTCCTATGGCCACACAACCCTGAATTTGCCCAATCTCTTCTGATCTCAGAAACTAAGCAGGGTCTGGCCTGGTCATTACTTAGATTGGAGACAGCCTGGCAATTCCAGGTGCCTATGTTAAACAGGCTGAACTGGATAGACTAAAGTCTTTACTCAGCCTTACATTCTATGTTCTTCTATCTTCAGTAGCATCATCTTAGTAGAAGATCAGGGGATGCCCTAGTTCAATTTGGAATCCAATGCTATTGTGGTTCTTCCAAGCCATCTATACGACTTAGTCCACTGGTTCACACGGCAGGTTCACGAGGATCAGGTTTACAAGTTAACAAGATTAGGTTGGGGGTTGCTGTCATTTTTTATAGGGATGTCTTGAGGGTTTCTAACTTCTGCTTGTTCTTCACTGTCCTTATTACCCAATCATAGTAGGCTGTCCAGGTCTACCCCATTAGGAATCCAGTGCTAACGTTTATCTTTCATCTAAACGAGGTTGACTATTCTCCAAACGATTTGACTAGAGGGGTAATTTGTAAAGCATAGAGAAGCCAGAGAAAGCCAGAGCTAGAGATAAACATGGCAATAGCTTTGTATTGGATTTTGTCTAAAAAAATAAAGTGTTGCCCAAGTTGAATGTGGTGGAGCGGAGAAACTGTGGCTCTGTTGGTAGGCTCAGTGGTTGACAGCAGGTGCAGGATGGTGCACAGTGTCCTCTGAGGTCATGGCTACTGTTGGTTTAAGGCCAAATAGGTACAACTGTCCAGGGGCCACTGGGATCTGTAGCAGGATTTAGTGGAATGTCCATGTTCATCTTCATGCATTGGGCAATACGCTACTACAGTCAGGTTCATGGGTTAGATTTGGTGTCACAGTCTTATGACAGATTGGGTGACAAAATTAACTGTAATGAAAGGCATACGTTTGGGCCCTAGGGTCAGGATTATGGTTTAGATTAGATGATAGAATTAGGTTTAGGCTTAGGTTGGGTCAGAAGAAGGTAAGGTTGGGTCGGAGGATCCATATTATGGGTTAGATTAGGTGTCACAGTCAGTTTTAGGAGTTAGATTGGGTGACAGAATAAGGTATGAGTAAGATTGGGTCATAGGTTCAGGTTTAGGGCTTAGGTTGGGCCCTAGGGTTGGGTTTATGGGTTAACTTATGCATCACAGTCAGTTTTAGATGTTAGATTGGGTGCTGGAATTAGGTTGGGTCATACAATAACGTATTATGGAAATTGGGTTATAGGATGGGTTTTAGGGCATAGGTGGGGTGCTAGATGGTATAGACAGGTTTATGAATTACATTAGGTGTTACAAATAGTTTTATAAGTACAATTGGGTGATAGAATTAGGTTGGGTCATACAATTAGTTATTTAAATTGGGTCATGGGGTGGGTTTTAGGGTACTAGGTTGGGCGCTAGGGTCAGATTTTTGGGTTGATTGGGTTAGATTAGGGCTCCTTTCACACTAGGGCGAGTTCCGCTATGCCTCCCCTGTGCACTGGCAACTGACAGGCGCTTTAGCAGGTGCTTGCAGAGCTTTTGCAGGGTGTGTGGAATCGCCCCATAATTGCCCCACCAAAAAAGTGCCCATAGATTTCTATAGGTAGCATCTCACTGGCGATTGTGGGGCGATTGGAGGGTGATTGAAACCACAATCGCCTTGCGCCAGTGTGAAAGTAGCCTTAGGTTTAGAGCTTGGGTTGGGTCAGAGGATAAGGTTAGGGGTCAGGGTCAGGATTATGGGCTTGGCTAGGTGTCAAAGTCAGTGTCAAAGTGTTACAGAATGACAGCACTGGTGTCACACGAGCAACATAAGAAAACTCTGTGTACATGTGATACAAAGATGAGAGTGTGAAGCAAGTGTCAGTAAGTGATTTTTCTAGAAGGTGACAGGAGGGTATCTAGCTACTGGAACGAGGAAGCTGGTAGAGTGAAACAAGGTTGTATTTTGAGGAGGACATAGTCAGGAAGTAACTGATATGGCAATAGCTTTGTATTGGATTTTGTTTGGAAAAAGAAAGTGTTGCCCAAGTTGGATGTGGTGGAGTGAAGAAACTGTGGCTCTGTTGGTAGGCTCTGTGGTCGACAGCAGGCGTGGCAGGATGGTGGAGAGTGTCCTCTGAGGTTATGGCTACTTTAGGTTTAAGGCATGTGGCCTGTAGATTTAAAGCTACTGGAAAGAGTAAGTTGGTAGATGGCTACAAGGTTGTATTTTGAGGAGGACATTGGCAGGAGGTGACTAATATGAACCAGCGGTCATTTGATTTTGTGTCGAGTTTGGAGATGTGCAGCATCGTTCTAGTCTTTATAAAATTCTAGATTTCCTCTCGACTTCATTTCTCTTCATTCATTCATCACTGGGACTGGGTTCTAAGTTACCCAGAATTCACAATTCATCTATCACTTATACAATGGACATCTTAATTACATATCAACTAAGGGGCTTTGTCAGTTCCCGTTCATCATTCAGAAACTCCCAACAAGTCTCACTCATCAGTAGAAGGTCACCTTGATTTCTCTTCATGTATCAACCATTGGAGGTCACATCTACCAGCCTGTGCTTCAGTTTATCTTCATCACTTGTCCGATATGGACAATCTAATCTTTCTGGTTAGAATCTCCTCGCTCCCTATAACATATTATCCACCTTGCTTTGTTAGTTCTCATTCATCAGTGGGAGAACAATCATGGCTTCTCCTCAGTACATATCCATGTTAGAGCTACCATAATTGGGGGTCACATATGGCTTATCAGCATTGTTAACATTCTTTCCCTCATTCATCCATCACTAGGTGTCACATTTTGCTCAGAAGCAGAACTTCCTCGCTCCTCATTACCTATGATGTGTGGCTTTGTTAGTTCTCATTCCATCAGTGGGAGAACAATGGTGGCTCCTCCTCAGTACATATCCATGTAAGTTCTACCATCATTGGAGGTAACACAGCTTATCAGTATTGTTAACATTCTTTCCCTCATTCATCCATCACTGGGCGTCACATTTTGCTCAGAAGCAGGACTTCCTCGCTCCTCATTACCCATGATGTGTGCATTTGTTAGTTCTCATTCATCAGAAGAACATTAACAATTCTTCTGACATATCGGTACATCCATCACTGGAGGACATCTTCATTCCTCATCATCTAACATACATTCTCTATCTTTATTTATCAACAGTAAAATGTTGTCTTCTTTTTCCTTCATCCATTGTTGGGAGTCAGAGTTTGCTTAGACATAGAACTTTTTTTAATTCCTCGTAAGACAGTATCTTCATTGCTTGGATAGCAGCCATTCCACAGAGAACTCGTCTTGTCCATCATCATCATGTGCTCCTTCCTGACTTCATTAACTGAAGGCCATCTTCATTTTCCTTCATCAATCATTGGGATTCAGACTTTGCTTATGGAACAGGACCTCCTCATTCCTCATAACGCATTATCTGCTCGGCTCCATTAGCTCTCATTGATCATTGGAGGTATTCCAACAATTCTTGTCCATCAGCAGGTCATCTGCATTCTCCTTTATGATTTATCAATGGGAAAGGTTTGCTCAACTGAAGGCCATCTTCTTTTTCCTTCATCCATCATCTGGAAGTCAGACTTTGCTGAGACATAGGACTTTCCTCTGCATTGCTTTATTAGCTCTCATTCAGCAGGAGGAGAATGTGTAGGGATCTTGTCCATCAGCAGATAGTCATCTCCATCCTTTGTCGGCAGTCATATTTTGCTTAGAAGCAGGACTTTCTAATAACTGCATCGCTTTGTCACCTCACATTCACGAGTGGAATAGCGTTAATGGTTCCAGCTAAAGAACATCTAAATTGCCTTCATTCATTATGATGAGCCAGATTTTGCTTATGACCAGCACCAGCATCTGACTAACATTGTTGTTCATGATTCCACAGAAGGAGGATATCATATATACATTAGTAGACGTAGATGTATCAAGAACAATCAGGGCATCCTCATTCTCTTTAATGGACTCTAATGGTTCCAGTAGAAGACGACCTATGTTTCATTCATCCATTATGAAGAGTCCGATTTTGCTTATAACCAGCACTTGTTCATCATTGCATATCATCTGACTAGCATTGTCAGCCATCCTTCCTCAGTAGGAGAACATCATAGTAGTAGAAGACCCTCACCTGTCATCAGGAATCATAGATTTACTATGAACAAACAGGACATCCTCATTTCTCATAAAACCTAATCAGTAGAAGACTTTTGTGATGCTGGGAACATCTAGGCCTTCTTCTTTGGCTTACCACCAAGTGCGGCAATGGAATATAGGAGAACATTGTATAGTCATTAGAAGACCATTGTCTTTCATCAGGAGTCAAATTTATTATGAAAAACTTCTCATAAAACCCCATCTTATCGGCTTCGTCAGTAGAAAACTTTCATGGGATGTAATAATTGTTCTTCAGTAGGAGGACATCGTTTAGTCATTGGAAGATTCTCGTCTGTCATCAGGAGTCATAGATGCATCATGAACAAACAGGGCACCCTCATTTCTCTTTAATGGACTCTAATGGTTTCAGTAGTAGACCATCTACGTTTCATTCATCCATCATGACTAGTCCGATTTTGCTTATGACATGGACTCTTTCCTTGTTGCATATCATCTGACTTCCTTATTAGAAGAACATTGTATGGTCAGTAGAAGACCCTCAGCCGTCTCAAAAAACAATCAGTAAAAGACTTTTATGATAATGAGGCCATCTAGTGCTTTGTTGGCTCACCAGCAATCACTACAATGGAATATATTGATTATTTCCCATTAGGAGAACATCGTATAGTCATTGGAAGACTCTCGTCTGTCATCAGGAGTCATAGGTTTATTACCATCATCAGCAGAAGACTTTTATGATGCTGGGGACATCTAGGCCTTTTCTGGTGCCTCAGCAACCACTCCAATGAAATATATTTGTTGTTCCCTAGTAAGGGACATCGCATAGTCATTAGAAGACCCCCATCTGTCATCAGGAGTCATAAATTTATTATGAAGAAGCAGAACATCCTCGTTTCTCGTATGACCCCATATCTCCGGCTTCGTCAGTATTAGGATGCAGACATACAGGCCTTTTTTGATGCACCAGCAATCACTTCAATGGAATATATTCATCATTCCTCAGTAGGAGAACATCGTGGAGTCATCATGAGACCCTCATCTTTCATCAGGAATCATAGATTTATTATGAACAATGTCTCGTAAATTCCCATCTTTCCGGCTCCATCGGTAGAAGACTTTTAGGATGATGGGCATATTTAGGGGCACCAGCAATCACTCTAAAGGAAAATATTCTTTATTCCTCAGTAGGAGAACATAGCAAAGTCATCAGGAGACCCTCATCTTTCATCCATCAGGAATCATAGATTTATTATGAACAAGTAGAACATCCTCATTTCTCATAAAACCTTGGAGACTTTTACGACGATGGGGACATCCAGGCCTTCTGTTCACGAGTGATCACTCCAATGGAATATATTGATTATTCCTCAGTAGGAGAACATTGTGTAGGACATCCTCTCTCTCTCGTAATACCCTATCAGTAGAAGAGTTTTATGATGCTGGGGACATCTAGGCCTTCCTTGGTGCCTCAGCAAACACTCCAATGGAATATATTTGTGATTCCTTAGTAGGGGAGACATCGTATAATCATTGGAAGACCCTCACTCATCAGGAGTCATAGATTTATTATGAACAAGCAGAACATCCTCGTTTATCATATGACTCTGGCTTCGTCAGTAGAACACTTTTAGGACTATAGGGACATTCAGGCCTTCTTCTTCTGTTCACCAGCGATCACTCTAATGGAATATATTCTTCTCAGGAACTTTACTCACGAGTGTCTTAATATTATTTTTTATGAAGTATTTTTAGGCAACTGAAGGAAATATTATCACCTGTCTATACAGAGTTTGATTCGTAATTGACATGAAGGAGTGTTTCTCGTCCACGCTGCAACCTATTTGTGTTGTGTCCTTCGTCACCTCAGGGCAAGGTTGTCACCATCGCCCCCTAGTTCCGGTGTGGCTGGTTCACACCGAGGACGCCCTCTTGTGGATATGCTGGATTCCACCGACTGTTGCACATATATATGTATATTTAACCTATCACTATAAATGTATAATATAATAATAGAGATTAATAAACGCACAAAAACGTACAGAGGGTTGTTATTGCTGCACTTGGCCTGAGGGTCGTTTCCTTGTAGTTGTGAACTTGTAGTTTTGGTCTGCTTGAGGATGTGAACGTTAGAAGAACACCTGAGGTCTGAACATCTACGCCACATGTGCTCAACTCTACTCCTTAACCCAGGATTTTGACTGTCCTGGGTTTTGGTCCTTTCCCCCAGGGAACCCCAATCAGGGATGCCCCGCTGTGTGAAACCCCCCAGAGATCGCCCAAAGAAACGCACCTCTTCCCGGTCCTACGACGTATGCGTGGCCTCTTGTCCAATCTGTGGGCTTGGAGCCGCTGAGCTATGCACGTCTAACCCAACATCTTAGCTCAGCGGCTCCGAGCCCGTTGATTGGACGAGCGGTCGCACATGCACCGTAGAACCGCGGTGAGGTGAGTTTCCTTGGGAGATCTGAGGGGTTTCACACAGCGTGGCACCCCCAATTGGGGTTCCGCCGGGGGAGAGGACCAAAACCCAGGATAATCAAAATCCTGGATTTCAGGCCACTTTAACTTGTTTCCTGGTGTGCGAGCAGCGTCCGCATCCCCGCTATCCCTTTAGCAGAACGAGTTCCCGGCACCAGGCATTTGTAGGGTAGCAAGGGGTGCGTCCACCAGCGCGCCCGGAGCCGCTGGCCTTAGGCGAAGGTTTAGATGAAGTGACGTCAGCGGCTCCGAGCTCACTGATTGGACGAGCGACTGCGCATGCACCGTAGGACCGGGAACAAAGGTGAGTTTCTGGGTGACATGGGGGGGTTCACACAGCGGGGTATCCCAATTCTGGATGCCCCAGGGGGAGGGAATTCACCAGCCCTGGAATTGAGGGGCTTGGGTTTTGAGCCACTTTAAAGAGGACCAAAATGTCACCGTGGAGTCTATGATGCAGGCATACTCGCTGCCCCCCGGGGCATTCAGATTCAGAATGCCCTGCTGTGTCAAACCCTGAAAACTCACCTTCTTTCCTGGTCCAATGGCACATTCGCAAGCAGTGGCTGCATCCCCGCTATCCCTCTAGCAGGACACGTGCCTGCACCAGGCATTTGCGAACGGCCGGCGTGGGTGCGCTCCCTGTTAAAGGGCAGCGGGGGATGCGTCTGCCAGTGTGTTCGGATCCGCTCACATTAGACGAGCACCTCCAAGCGTGCTGATTGGACGAGAGGGCTGCGCAAGCGCCATAGGACTGGGAAAGGAGTCAGGTCCAAAATTGGGATGCCCCGCTGTGCCACACCCCACAGGTCACCCCATACACTTACCTCAATCCCGGGCCGCATCTCGCACTTCTCTCTAGCAGGGCGCGTGCCCGCGCCGGTCATTTGTGAATGGCTCCCTATTAGAGGTAAGCGCGAGATGCGGCCGGCAGCGTGCTGGGAGCCACTGAGCTAAGACGTCGCTACGACGTGCATAGCTCAGCGGCTCCAATCGCGCTGATTGGACGAGCAGACGCACATGCTCCGTAGGAGCGCAGTGAGGTGAGTCGATCCGGGCGATCTGGGGGGTTTCGCACAGCGGGGAAGTGGACCTAAACCCAGAAAAGTCAAAATCCTTGGTTTTGGTCCACTTTATAGAGGAAAAAACAGGAATTTGTTCCATTCCCCGGGGCACCCTGATTTGGGATACCCCGCTGTGTAACACTCCCCCAGAATGCCCGGTACAACTCACCTCTTCCTTGTACCTACAGAGCATGTGCGGGCGTTCAGCCAACGACAACCGTTTGCTGGGTTTTCCTCTTTCTCTCATTGGGTTTAATGGGGAGCTTGTACTGGCGCTTCCCCGGCGTTTTGTGTGCTCCCGTCCCAGCCTATCAGTACGGCCGTGGCGGGAGCGCGAGCACGGCGCCAGGAATTCAGGGGATGCGCCAGCACAAGCTCCCCATTAAACCCAATGAGAGCTGCCCGCTTAAACCAGACCAACAGCCTGGCAGAGTTGGAAAAGAAAGGCGGCGGACATTTTGGGGCTTCCTCTCCCAAATGACATAACTGAAATGCACAGTAACAGGAAGCCCAGTACGACTTCCTGTTTGCAGGTGGCCTGCTAGCCCATAAGTGGCCATCTTGTTTTTAAAAATTTACCCCAGCAGGCATTGACCTAAATTGCCCCGGGGAGGGATGCATATGAGGACTGTTTGTTGTGTTGGTCTGATTTAATTCATTTTTGACTGTTGGTCCGCTTTAATGACGCACTCATGTCAGGCTACTCTCACGCACCAGGGCCCGCGCATGCGCCAGTGAAGCAGGAAAAGGTGAGTTTTACGGGTGCCCTGGGGGGTTTCACACAGCTGGGGGCCTCTCAAATCAAGATGCCCCAGGGAAAAGCCAGCGGAAAGCCCTGGAATCTTTTGGATTCCAGGCTCGCCGCTGGTGGTGGTGGGGGGGGGGGGGGTTGTTCCTCTTCAAAGTGAACCAAAAGCCAGGATTTTGGCTATCCTGGGTTCTGGTCCTTTCCCCCCGGGGTACCCCGATCAGGGATGCCCCGCTGCATACAAACAACGCAGGTTGCCGAAGTTAACTCACCTCTTCCCGGTCCTACGGCGCATGCGCGGCCACTCGTCCAATCAGCACGCTCGGAGACACTGGCGTCACTGCGTCTGAGCCAACATCTAAGGCCAATGGCTCCAAGTGCTGACGGCCGCATCCCTCAGCATGCCCCATTCACAAATGCCTGGCGCGGGCACGTGCCCTGCTAGAGGGATAGCGAGGATGCGGCTTGCGCATGCGCTGTTGGACCGGGAAACAAGGTAAGTGTATGGGATGACCTGAGGGGTTTCACACAGCGGGGCATCCTGAATTTGGATGGCCCTGGAATCTTTTAAATTCCCAGACCGATTGTGGAGGGTTTTGGTCCACTTTAAAGTGGACCAACACCCAGGGGTGATCGGCCCGGAAATCTATAAGATTCTCGGATGTCCCGCGGGGTGAAACCCCCCAGAAACCCCAAAAAGATCTTACCTGATCCGCCGCCGCTTCCGCCGCCGCCGCCTCCCGCGCGCCCCTACAGACGTGCGCGCGCCCGCGCCGGCCCTCTGTGAATGGCACGTGCGCCGAGAGTGATGCGCGGGATGCGGCGGCGGCGGAAGCGGCTTGGACGTTCCTGTCCCCCGCCTGGACGTTGGCGGGGATTGGCTGCGGCGTTCACGTGGGAGCGTTGAGAGGTGAGTTTTTTGGGGTTTCTGGGGGGTTTCACAGAGCGGGGCACCCTCGATCGGGGTGCCCCGCCGAAGTGGACCAAAATCCAGGATAGTCAAAATCCTGGGTGTTGGTCCACTTTAAAGTGGAACAAAGGCCAGGATTTTGGTCCTTACCCCCGTTCGGGGATGCCCAGCCATGTGAAACCCCCCCAGGTCCCCCAAACGAACTCAATTCTTCCCGGTCCTATGGCGCATGTGTGGCCGCTTGTCCAATCAGCGCGCTCAGATTTGCTCCCGTCCCTTCACCAAAGGTGAGCGAATCAGAGCGCGCTCGCAACCACGTCCTGCTAAAGGGATAGCGGGGATGCGGCTACGACTCCCGCCGTTGGACCAGCGACCATTCACACAGTGGGGTATCCTGATTTTTGGATGCCTCGGGGGTAGGGAATCAAGCTCTGTCACCAGGGACCAACTCCTCCACCCCAGTCACCCGTCCGGACAATGGGCCCCAGATTTTACCTCAGGAAATGGCCGCCTCAGGTGTTTCCCAGCAACAGCAGGCTCCACCCCTCCAATCACCCGTCCGGACAATGAGCCCCGGATTTTACCTCAGGAAATGGCCGCCTCAGGCCCACCAATCACCCGTCCGGACGATGGGCCCCGTATTTTACCTCAGGAAATGGCCGCCTCAGGTGTTTCCCGGCAACAGCAGGCTCCACCCCTCCAATCACCCGTCCGGACAATGAGCCCCGAATTTTACCTCAGGAAATGGCGCCTCAGGTGTTTCCCAGCAACAGCAGGCTCCACCCCTCCAATCACCTGTCCAGGCCATGGCCCCGGAATTTACTTCAGGAAATGGCCGCCTCGGGTGTTTCCCAGCAACAGCAGGCTCCACCCCTCCAATCACCCGTCCAGGCCATGGCCCCGGATTTTACCTCAGGAAATGGCCGCCTCAGGGGTTTCCCAGCAACAGCAGACTCCACCCCTCCAATCACCCGTCTGGAAGATGAGCCCCGGATTTTACCTCAGGAAATGGCCGCCTCAGGCCCACCAATCACCCTTCCGGACAATGAGCCCTGGATTTTACCTCAGGAAATGGCCACCTCAGGTGTTTCCCAGCAACAGCAGGCTCCACCCCTCCAATCACCCGTCCGGACGATGGGCCCCCGGATTTTACCTAAGGAAATGGCCGCCTCAGGTGTTTCCCAGCAACAGCAGGCTCCACCCCTCCAATCACCCGTCCGGACGATGGGCCCCCGGATTTTACCTCAGGAAATGGCCGCCTCAGGTGTTTCCCAGCAATAGCAGGCTCCACCCCTCCAATCACCTGTCCAGGCCATGGCCCCGGATTTTACCTCAGGAAATAGCCGCCTCAGGTGTTTCCCAGCAACAGCAGACTCCACCCCTCCAATCACCCGTCCAGGCCATAGGCCCCGGATTTTACCTCAGGAAATGGCTGCCTCAGGGGTTTCCCAGCAACAGCAGGCTCCACCCCTCCAATCACTCGTCCAGGCCATAGGCCCCGGATTTTACCTCAGGAAATGGCTGCCTCAGGGGTTTCCCAGCAACAGCAGGCTCCACCCCTCCAATCACCCATCCGGACGATGGGCCCCAGATTTTACCTCAGGAAATTGCCGCCTCAGGTGTTTCCCGGCAACAGCAGGCTCCCTCTGCCCCTCCAACCAGGAAGTTCATCTCGCCGGGCACATGGCGGTTTTTATACCCCTCGCCCATGGCGACACCTAGTGGGCGTCCTGTATATTACACAATCATGGCCTGGGTTGGCACTTGGCTTTTGATTATAGAACCAGAGTCCTTCCAATTGGGGTCGCCACCTTTCCTGGGAAAAAAATATGTGGGCGTGGTCCTGGAGGCATGGGCGTCGTCTTGCAGGAGGCATGATCTTGTACGGGCATGGTCTTGTAGGGACACAGTCTTGTAGGGGCGTGGTCTTGTAGGGTCGGGGTCTTGTAGGGACGTGGTCTTGTGGGGTCGGGATCTTGTGGGGACATGGTCTTGTAGGGACGGGGTCGAGATCTTGTGGGGACGTGGTCTTGTAGGGGCGCAGTCTTGTGGGGATGGGGTCTTGTAGGGGCATGGTCTTGTAGGGATGGGGTCTTGTAGGGCGGGGTCTTGTAGGGGCGTGGTCTTGTAGGGACGTGGTCTTGTAGGGAAGTGGTCTTGTAGGGACAGGGTCTTGTAGGGACGTGGTCTTGTAGGGGCGCAGTCTTGTGGGGACGGGGTCTTGTAGGGGCATGGTCTTGTGGGTATGGGGTCTTGTAGGGATGGGGTCTTGTAGAACCGGCGTCTTGTAGGGACGAGGTCTTGTAGGGGCATGGTCTTGTGGGGACGGAGTCTTATAGGGACAGTGTCTTGTGGGGACGGGGTCTTGTAGGGGCGCGGTCTTGTGGGGACGGGGTCTTGTAGGGGTGCGGTTTTGTGGGGACGGGGTCTTGTAGGGGCGCGGTCTTGTGGGGACGGGGTCTTGTAGGGGCGCGGTCTTGTGGGTATGGGGTCTTGTGGGGACGGGGTCTTGTAGGGGCGCGGTCTTGTGGGGACGGGGTCTTGTAGGGGCGTGGTCTTGTGGGGACGGAGTCTTATAGGGACAGTGTCTTGTGGGGACGGGGTCTTGTAGGGGCGCGGTCTTGTGGGGACGGGGTCTTGTAGGGGTGCGGTTTTGTGGGGACGGGGTCTTGTAGGGGCGCGGTCTTGTGGGGAAGGGGTCTTGTAGAACTGGGGTCTTGAAGGGGCGGGGTCTTGTAGGGGCGTGGTCTTGTAGGGACATGGTATTGTAGGGGTGTGGTCTTGTAGGGACGGCTTCATCAGGAGATATTGCAGAAAGAATTCCTCTACCTGGGAGAAAGCCAGCACACATCATATAGTCCATGGAAAGGTCGAAAGCATACCTCCCAAGTGTCCCTGATTTGGAGGGACTGTCCCTCTTTTGAGTCCATATCCCCCTGTCCCTCGTTGTCCTCATTTGTCCCTCTTTGAGGTGTAACATGCAGATCTGCAGCAATAAATGATTCATTTGCCTATTCAAAGTGTTTCTATTGTTGTAACTGTTACAATATATCGCCTATCCATCAATCAATGAGGGGGGCGTGGCTTCACCCATCCCTCAATGAGGGGGCGTGGCTTCATCCATCTCTCAATGAGGGGCGTGACTTCATCCATCTCTCAACGAGGGGGCGTGGCTTCATCCATATCTCAATGAGGGGGTGTGGCTTCATCCATCTCTCAATGAGGGGGCGTGGCTTCATCCATCCCTCAGTGAAGGGGCGTGGCTTCAGCCATCCCTCAATGAGGAGGCGTGGCTTCATCCATCTCTCAATGAGAGAGTGTGGCTTCATCTATCTCTCAATGAGGGGGCGTGGCTTCATCCATCCCTCAGTGAAGGGGCGTGGCTTCAGCCATCCCTCAATGAGGGGGCGTGGCTTCATCCATCTCTCAATGAGGGGAATGGCCTAATTTAACAACCGTCCCCCTTTCCAACCCTGAAAAATACCATTTTGTGAATACTCACCTTGTAAAATGGGTATTATAAGTATGTCACACACCCCGCTTCAAGATATTCATAACCTGTGGGTAATACTGACCTGTAGAGGGCGAACTGCAGAGATGATAGGAAAAAAGAAGCCCCTCCCGGTCCACAAATACCTGGGACCTCCCACTCATTACCCAGTATCAAGAAAGCAGTAAGGAAAGGGACCAGGAAGAGCCAAATATAAGTCATAACAACGCAAAGTTCACAATATGAAGGATCCAGAATACAAAAAGGGCGGGGTGAAGCGGGGTGTGTGACATATTTATAATACCCATTTTACAAGGTGAGTATTCACAAAATGGTATTATTCTAAGTATGTCTCACACCCCGCTTCAAGATATTCATAACCTGTGGGACATCAAATAGCAGTGTCCATAAAGGGCGGGGATCCAAAACAAGGCAACAAGGCACAACTTAAACCACTGCAGCCTGCAGAACTTTGCGGCCAAAAATAGCATCCGCTGAGGCCCTAACATCAACCTTGTAAAACTTTGAAAAAGTGTGAACAGAAGACCAAGTAGCGGCCTTACAAACTTGCTCAACAGAGGCCTGGTGCTGGAAAGACCAGGAAGCCCCAACCGCACGAGTAGAATGAGCAGGAACACGAAAAGGGGGATTCCTCCCCTTAGCAGAATAGGCCCCAACAATGGCCTGACGAATCCATTTACTGATGGAAGACTTGGCGGGAGCCAAACCTTTCTTGGGCCCGGAGGGAACCACAAAGAAGGCATCAGTCTTGCGAAAAGAAGAAGTTACTACCAAATAGTACTTCACAGCACGAACCACATCCGAGGAATGCAGGGCCCTCTCCTAATCGCTGTTGGGATTAGGACACAGAGAGGGCAGAACAATATCCTGATTTAGGTGAAAAGCAGAAACCACCCTAGGAAGGAAATCCGGCTTGAAACGGAAAACCACCTTGTCCTGATGTCTTTCAAAATACGGAGCTTGAATAGACAGGGCCGCCAACTCAGAGACGCGCCGAACTGAAGTGATGGCTACCAAAAAAGGCCACCTTCTGTGTAAGGGAAGACAAAGCAATATCATGCAAGGGCTCAAAGGGAGCCCTGAAGAGCGGAAAGAACCAAATTCAAATCCCAAACCGGAATTATAGGCTTCCAAGGAGGCCGCACATGCGTAACCCCTTGGAAAAAAAGTCTTAACCAACGGATGAAGAGCAAAAAAATCTTTGGAAAAACACCGCCAGGGCAGAAACCTGCCCCCTCAACGTACTGAGATGGAGCCCCAGATCCAAGCCGTGTTGGAGGAACTCCAGAACTCTAGAAATAGAGAATTCCCTACAAGGGAAGGCCCTAGTTTTACACCAATCAATATACGATCTCCAAGTCCTATAGTAGACGGAAGAAGAAGACCTCTTCCTTGCGCTAATAAGAGTCTGAATAACAGCATCCGAAAGGCCTTCCTCCTTCAAGATGGAGGTTTCAGCAGCCACGCCGTCAAAGCCAGCGTTGGTAAACTGGGGTAACGTAGTTGACCCTGTGTGAGCAGATCCGGCAGCAGGGGTAGAACGAACTGATCTTCTACTAACCTTACCACGTCTGCGAACCAAACCCGTCTTGGCCACCTTGGAGCCACCAGAATTGCTGAAGCTCCCTACAGGACCAGCTTGCGCACCACACTGGCTACCATTGGAAATGGAGGGAACAGGTACAGAAACCCCAGATCCCTCCAGTTCAGGGACATGGCATCCACTGCTAGAGCCAGTGGATCCTTCGAAAGAGACACAAATACCGGAAGATTGTGATTGTGACGGGAGACAAAGAGGTCCACCACCGGTGACCCCCACCTGAGACAAATCGAGTGAAAAAGCCCTGAGACAGAGAGACCATTCCCCCTTGCGGACAGACAACCTGCTCAGAGAGTCCGCCTCCGTGTTCTCCACTCCCCGAATGTAAACTGCCGAGATGCACGAGACATGGCTCTCCGCCCAGTCCAGAATCAGAGATACTTCCTTGAGGGCACTCCTGCTGCGGGTCCCTCCCTGGTGATTGATGTAGGCAACCGCCGACTGATTGTCCGACCGGACCTGAACCGGCAGTCCCTGTAGGTGATGGGTCAAACGTACAAGAACCATCCTGATGGCTCTCAATTCCAGAACATTGATGGGCTCGTGGGCGTCCAGAGGTCCCCACAAGCCCTGAAACTGAAGATCCTTCCAGAAGCCTCCCCATCCTGATAGGCTGGCATCCGTGGTGACCATCTCCCACAGAGGCATCAGAAAGGATCTGCCCTTCAACAGATTCACAGAATTCAGCCACCACCGTAGTGACTGGCGAATCCGAGGAGTCATCAGAAAGGATTGATCCAACGACAGAGGAGACCTGTCCCAGGCCGTCAATAGATGGAGCTGTAACGTCCTTGTGTGAAACTGAGCAAAAGGGACTGCTTCGAAGGAGGCTACCATCAGCCCCACCAGTCTCATTCCTAGCCGGATGGTCGGACAAGGAGTGGATATGAACAACTGAATCAACTCCTGAATCAAAAGAACCTTGAACTGAGGAAGGAACACCCTGGCCTGAGTCGTATCCAAAGACATTCCCAGAAAAGACACGATCCTGGACGGGGAAAGGGAGGACTTGGGGTAGTTGATCACCCAACCGAACCTCTCCAGAGTGGATATCACCGTCCTTGTGTCCAATTCTGCTTGGCTGAAAGACGATGCCATGATGAGAGGATCGCCCAGATATGGCACTATGCGAATTCCATGTGCTCTGAGGAGAGCCATGACCCCTGCAAGCACCTTTGTGAACACCCTTGGAGCTGAAGTGAGACCAAAAGCGAGAACCACAAACTGAAAATGACGATCCTCCACCACAAACCTGAGAAATCTCTGGTGCGCGGGAAAAATCGGAACATGGAGGTACGCGTCCTTGATGTCTCTGGACGTCATAAAGTCGCCCTGATGAAGAGAGCAGATAGCTGAACGCAGTGTTTCCATGCGGAATTTTCGCAATCTGACAAATCTGTTGAGAATCTTCAGATCCAGTATGGGCCGAATAGAACCATCCTTTTTGGGAACCGTGAACAGATTTGAATAAAAGCCTCGACCCCGGTCTGAAGGAGGCACTGGACAAATGACCGCTATATCCAGAAGGCTTGATACCGCCGCCCGGAGCCCCCTGCGCGGCCAGTGCGTCCGGGGGCACCAGAGACCTGAAGAAACGCGGGGGGGGGGGAACTCCAGCTTGTGGCCGGAAGACACCACTTCCTGGATCCATTTGTCCGAAACCTCTCGAATCCAGATCTGAGAGAACTGTCGCAGCCGTCCCCCCACCCACACGGGTGAGGGCGTCCCCTCATTGCTGAGCAGGTTTGGCCGCGGGTTTAGGCTTAGAGCACCAAATGTATCCTGAACGGGCACGTCCTCTGCCCCTGTTCCAGGAATCTCCTCTTGTGGATGGGAAGGCAAATCCTCTTCCCGCTCTGGAACCCCGAAAGGAAGGAGTGAAGGAAGCCGCTCCCCGAAAACGTCGTCGCCTCTTTCGTTGCCCACTGGCGCAACCAAATAGAATGTCTAATAGTCACCAGCAGAACAGAAGTTCTGCTACACATCATCAAAGAATCATCCAAAGCGGCTAGTACGAAAGACAAAAACATCTAACATCGTTTAAGTCCAAGAAATTCTCCACTGACCGGATCCAAACCGGAGGAGGTTAACAGATCCCTGACCACCGACCTGGTAGCCACCACCAGCAGCGCTGAGGCACAAACAGACCACATGGCTGACCCAACGCTAGCAAAACCGTGGCAAGCCATCTGGTCAATACGCTTATCCTCACCATCTTGAAGTGTGGAACAATCAGGGTTATTCAAAACAGCTGAGTTGGACAGTCCCAGAATTGGTGCGTCCACTACGGGAGGGGACGCCCAACGCTTAACTGTATCCAAAGGGAAGGATACCTTTTATCCCAACTCTGAGGAATGCCTGGGAGCCTAGCAGGCCTCTCCCATTCCTCCCATTTTATCAAAATGCTTTTGATTAGGAAATTCCAAGCGCGGCTTGGATTCCTCGACAAACTCCCCTTGTTGTTGAGGAGCCTCCTCAGGAGGGGAGATAGCCAGAACCTCAAACATCTGAGCCAGGACGTTAGGAGTATCCATGGAACTCCCTGACCCCTTCTCAGAATCAGCACCAACAAATTGCTGATCATCTGAAGTATCAGATTCCTCAAACAACTCTCCTTCCTCTTGAGGAGAGTAATCTGACCAATCCAGATAATCTACTTCATCATATTCAAATGCCGGAGTGACCGGTGACAAATTTTTCAAGATTGGCCAATCTGGTACACACATCAGACTGCGACTCCCCACTCATGACAACGTCACACACGGGGCGCGGGTCAAGACGGGAGGGGGGGAGGGGATGAAGACGGCGGTGCTGACCCAGATGCCTGGGGTCCGGACTGCCGTGTAATAGTCTGCTGCGCACAAGGAATACATAGAAATACATCATCCCCTGTTAGGGATACCCCACAACCCATACACTTCCGGGATTGCCCCGAGGGGAGCCCGATATCCGGGGATGCCTCCATAAGGTGAACTTTTGGGTAGTCGCAATGACCGAGGGAATTACGCTTATAAGCAACCCGGGATGCCCTTTTAAAGTCCCAAGTGGGAGGATTTGTATAAGTATATTGAAAACCCAGGGACCCTAGGACCGGGAGAGACCCCCTAAACCCCTATGTAGGTCTACCTGGAAGACATAATAAAGACACTAAATAAGCATATGAAAAATCAATAGAATAGTAGAGTTATGAAGGGGGCCCAGAGGGCCACTCACTGTGACTTCCAGGAGGTTAATGGCGTCCTCACGCCACGAGCGAGGCAGCAGCAGCAGCAGGAGGAAAGAGAGGAGAAGAGGGGGGTGTGGCCAGAGCGGAGCGCGATGTCCCTGCTCCGCCCCCCCTTCACACCCCAGCCAAATGATTGAAAAGAAGCCCAGGCTCCGCAGCAGACCCTGCCGAACGGGGGCGGGCCGTGGCGTCCCGCCGAAAGCCCGGCCCCGCCCCCCGCTACAGCGCGTGAGGGGAGAAGCTCCCCTCCGCCATACACAGCTGACAACAAAAAGGCCAGCGCCAGCGTCCAGTAAATATAAAATAAAGCCAGCGACAGGCCCCGCCCCCCGCTGCCAGTGACTGAGGAGAGAAGCTCCCCTCAGCCTGTCATGAGGTAAAAAAGGCAGAAAAACTGCTGAATGATCTCTAGCGGCTGCACAATTTAACGTGACAAACACAAGTTATACACACGGTTATAATAAAGAAGAAAGAAAAGCCTGTACACAGAGGAAAGGACCCCAGGTCCCCCCCCCCCCCCGCCCCCCGCTGCCAGTGACTGAGGAGAGAAGCTCCCCTCAGCCTGTCATGAGGTAAAAAAGGCAGAAAAACTGCTGAATGATCTCTAGCGGCTGCACAATTTAACATGACAAACACAAGTTATACACACGGTTATAATAAAGAGGAAAGAAAAGCCTGTACACAGAGGACAGGACCCCAGGTCCCCTCCCTCTAAGGAGGAGGGTATCCGGAGAGGGGTTTTTAACACCAGCTAGGGTGAAATGGCCGAGGGACAGGGCATCCCAAACCGGGGTCACCAACCCGGATAGCCGCCTACCCTCTTGTATAGGGTCTCGCGGTGAAGCTTTGCTCCTAAGCACCTAAGGTGCTTTTCTACCTTCACCCGGAACGCAGCCTAAGGCTGGGAGGCATGTGTATGTGGGAAATATAAAGGAATCTGGGCGGAAATAGATAAAAAACGGGCCGGGAGTTATCCCGGCTACCTGAAATCCCCCTGTGCAAGGAGGAGACATCATCTTCTGACTTGCTCGCCGACTGCAGAGATGAAGACTGGGTAATGAGTGGGAGGTCCCAGGTATTTATGGACCGGGAGGGGCTTCTTTTTTCCAATCATCTCTGCAGATCGCCCTCTGCAGGTCAGTATACCCACAGGTTATGGATATCTTGAAGCGGGGTGTGTGACATACTTAGAATAGTTGGTAGGTACGATATAAAGACCAGGGACCGATGAAGGGTAGCGGGTGCGTAACTGGACCAATTGAAACCGGTCCCTACACCACATGAAATAGTTGTATATAGGAATTGGGGCCTAGCAGCAGCCGTGCTTACTGACCCACCTGATACAGAGGTGATCTGGGGGGGGGGGGGCCCGGGGGAAAGGAACAAAACCAATTTACACCTCCTTATGTGTAATATGGAAGTGGGAGGAGCCAATTTAGACCTTGTGTGTAATCTGGAAGTGGGAGGGGCCAATTTAGACCTCCTTATGTGTAACCTGGAAGTGGGAGGAGCCACTTTAGACCTCCTTGTGTTTAATCTGGAAGTTTGAGGAGCCAATTTAGACCTCCTTATGTGTAATATGGAAGTGGGAGGAGCCACTTTAGACCTCCTTTTGTGTAATCTGGAAGTGGGAGGAGCCAAGTTAGACCTCCTTATGTGTAATCTGGAAGTGGGAGCAGCCAATTTAGACCTTCTTATGTGTAATATGGAAGTGGGAGGAGCCAATTTAGACCTTATGTGTAATATGGAAATGGGAGGAGCCAATTTAGACCACCATTTGTGTAATCTGGAAGTAGGAGGAGCCAATTTAGACCTTCTTATGTGTAATCTGGAAGTGGGAGGAGCCAATTTAAACCTAATGTGTAATCTGGAAGTGGGAGGAGCCAATTTAGACCTTCTTCTGTGTCATGTCGGTCGCCAGCAACGCCGGGTAAGTATTGCAGCCTGACTCGTTCTGCGGCAGCCAATGACAACACAATAAATGTTAGGAGGCGGGGCTTGGCAATAAAGATTTATTATTATTATAATACTCTGTTAGTAATTATTTGGTAAGGCAGCTTATAATCATTATAAAGCTTTCACTCCGTCGCTGAAGACCGGCGGGGGCGGGGAGGGGGCAGGGCCCAAACGCGGGACAGAGGTTGTAGGTGAGGAGGTCTCTTCCCCTGTGGTATAATCATCAGTGAAGGAGGAGCTAATTTAGACCAATTAAGTGTCATCCAGCAGTGGGCGGAGCAAATTCACAGCTGTGTCACTGGCAGTGACACACGGGAAGTGGGAGGAGCAAATTTAGACCTCCTTATGTGTCACTGGCAGTGGGAGGAGCCAATTTAGAGCCCCTTATGTGTAATCTGAAAGTGGGAGGAGCCTATTTAGAACTCCTGTGTAATCTGGAAGTGGGAGGAACAAATGTAGATCTCCTTATGTGTCACCGGCAGTGGGAGGAGCTAATTCACACCTTCTGTGTCACCGGCAGTGGGAGGAGCTAATTCACACCCGTGTCACCGGCAGTGGGAGGAGCTAATTCACACCTTGTGTCACCGGCAGTGGGAGGAGCTAATTCACACCTTGTGTCACCGGCAGTGGGAGGAGCTAATTCACACATGTGTCACCGGCAGTGGGAGGAGCTAATTCACACCTGTGTCACCGGCAGTGGGAGGAGCTAATTCACACCTTCTGTGTCACCTAGAAGTGGGAGGAGCAAAGTTAGACCTCCTTTTGTGTAATCTGGAAGTGGGAGGAGCCTATTTAGACCTCCTTTAGTGTAATCTGGAAGTGGGAGGAGCCTATTTAGACCTCCTTTTGTGTAATCTGGAAGTGGGAGGGGCCTATTTAGACCTTCTTTTGTGTAATCTGGAAGTGGGAGGAGCAAAATTAGACCTTCTTCTGTGTCACCAGGAAATGGGAGGAGTTCTGCATCATCTGTCAGTGGGAGGAGCCAACTTAGACCTCTTCTGCATCATGTTGAAGTGGGAAGAGCATCACCCTCGAGTGGGAGGGGCATGAAACAAGTCTCTGTTTACTCCTGCGTCGCCCTGAAAAGGAGTGAGGGGAGGGGCATTGCACTCAAAATGTATATGCAAATCAGCTTTAAGAGGGCGGGACTCCGCATACATGGATTACATACGTCCCGCCTCCATCTTGAGCCGATTTCCTGTGGGTAACCCTGAGGTGGGAGGAGCTTGTAGTGTTACGGGATAGTCCGCGATCCCTGTGGCGCTGCCCTAGATGGGCGTGTCAGTTTTGGTCCCTCCCCCTCCATAGTTTGGCACTTGAGTCTCTGTATGGGGGCGGGGTCACACCTGGCTCTGCAGCCAGTTGCGGGGGTCCAGTTTGTTTCTGAGGCTCTTACGGGCGCGCCCCCGCTCCAGGTCGGGCGTGCTGCTGCCGCTGCTGCAGCTGCTGCTATGCCCCGCCCCCGAGGACCCGGGATGCTGCTGCTGCTGTTGCTCGGCCATCTTCAGGCCCCGGTTCTTCAGGGAGGTGAGTTTGGCGTCCAGGGAGAGGGTGCGGGGGCGGAGCCTTGAGCCCTGGGGGGCGGGAGGACTGTCCGAATCCGAGGAGGAGGGGCGGGAGGCGGGGCCAGGGCTGTCATTACTGAAGAAGGACGTCCAGGGGGGCGGAGCCAGGCCCCGCCTCTGCTCAAACTCCTTCATCCGCTCAGAGAGCAGGTCCGGGATGGGGCCCAGGCCCTCAATAGCTGCAAGACATAAGGGCAGAGGGGGCGTGTCATGAGGACCTCCCAAAACTAGGGCGGAGCTATACACCACAATACACACATATACTATACACACACACCACACTACACACAAATATTATACACACACCACACTACACATCCCAACACCAGGGCGGCGCTATTCTCTAACATTATCAAATGCATTTCATCTGTCGCCTGAATTCACTGATCAACAGGCACACACCACACTACAGTACACACAAATACTATACACACACACACCACACTACATATACTATATATACACACATACACTACATACACATACTATATACACACACCACACTACATACACATACTATATACACACACTCACCAAACTACATACTGTGGTAAAGTGTATGGGAAAGTCCTGAATGGGGTGTATTTTTCCCCTGCTAGGCTGTATCAGGCACGGTCCATGCCGGGTTTTCAGGACCCAGGTCACATTCCCCAATCCTTTTCAGGTTTGTTCCCTGATCTCAGGCCTCGCACAGGTGATAAGGGTGATTGCAGGGGAAGCCTGAATAAAAAAGGGGGCTGCTGAGGCTGTCAGTTTGCTGTTGAACAGCCTGGAGTAAGGAGCCCAGGCTGTACTGCTCAATGTGAATAACAGAACTGTATGCAGCCGAAGGAATTTGGCTTCTGCGACCCCAAAACTTGGACTTGTGTGGATGAGCAGTGTGGGCGTGTCTGCCCTGTAAAGCGGAACCTGATACCCCGGTCTTGCAGCTTGCTGGAGTATCAAACCCTGGACTTACATTAAGTTGGTGAAGTAACCACTTGATCTATTGCATTGTTGCTGCAACCTCTGAAGTAAGAGATATTTTTGCTTTTGAACATTTTATTTTCTCAATAAAACTGCCTTCGCTGTTGAAGAACTGTTGTCCGTGTCACTGCCGGTCGCCCCAAATCGCTCACAATTGGTGGAGGATGCAGGCATAGTGACTGTTGCTAGGGGCAACGGAGTGACAAAACACGGCATTTAACAGTGGATGTCGTGGGTGAAAGCGGCAACTAAGATGTCCCACCAGACGCCAATGGAGGAGATACTAAAGCAGCTAATCCAGGCTAACCTCCAGCATTCACGGGCCCTGGAACAGCAGCAGCAGGCCATGGCAAACCAGCAGGAGACAAACCGCCTGTTGATGGAGACAGACTGCTGCGCTCAGAGAGACTGTCATAGCCAAAATCTCACATCCGAAGAGAAGCCCGGCTGAGACAGGTGGTGCGAGGAAAGCCGTTCAGCGGGTCCTACAAAAGATGACTCTGGACGATGATGTAGAGGCTTACCTCACCGTATTCCTGTGCGTGGCTGAGACTGAGAGAGAGCAGCTGCCAGTTGCTGAGTGGGCTGACGTGATTGCACTGTTCCTGACGGGTGAGCCGCAAAAAGTGTATTTTGATCTCAGGGAGCAAGATGTACGGGACTATGCCAAACTCAAAATGGAGATCCTTGCTCACCTGGGTGTCATGCCAGTGGTTCGGACAAGGAGAGTACACAACTGGACTTCTGCCATTGATAAGCCTGCCCGGTCGCAGATGTACGACCTAATCCATCTGGTCCAAAAATGGTTGGAGCCATAGCGTTCCACCCCTGTGCAAATAATCGAGAAAGTCATGGTGGACCATTTCTTCTGGACCCTGCCGCCAAAACTACAAAGATGGGTGGGACAAGGTGACCCGCAGACTGCTGAGCAACTAGTCAACTTGGTGGAGACATTCATCACTACTAAGGACTACCTTCGGGATGCCCCTACAACACCAGCACTCTCCAAGACCATCAAACCAGTGACAGCGATGGGTAAGAGCTGGAGGTGTGTGGAAGGGTGTAAGAGGGGGCGGGTCTCTAGACTGTGAGCGAGGGCAAAAGACTGACCCTGACCCCCAGTGGTCCCCAGTGTTGAAGATGCCATGAGTGGGGACACATGGCCGCTGATTGCCTCCTCACCCCTGAGCCCATGGAGTGTGACACTGCCCGCAGAAGGTCTCTGCAGAGCCGGTTTGTGCCGCCATTCAGCGGTCAGAGACTGAGACATAGATTGTGATGATAAGAATGAGTGGTTGCCCAGTGAGGGCGCTGTTGGACTCAGGTAGCCTGGTAACCTTGGTCCGGGCCAACCTTGTGCATGGAGGTTACATACCAAATAACATGCCTCAAAGTATGCGCAGAACAGATTGCTCCGGTCCTAACTGACATCTTTAGAAGTTCACTAGAGGGTGGAATAGTCCCCGACTGTCTGAAGAGCTCACTTATTATTCATGTCCCAAAATCGTCATCAGCTTCGGTCCTGAATGACTTCAGACCCATTGCTCTGACCCCTGTGGTCATGAAGATATTTGAACGATTGGTCATGTAATTCCTCAAGGTTCTCTTTGGGATCCATTACAGTTTGCATACAAAGCAAACAGATCAGCAGAGGATGTGGTCAATCTGGCGATCAAGTTCACATTAGATCACGTTGATCGACCCAAGTCATATGCCAGACTGTTATTTGTGGACTTCTCATCAGCATTCAACACCATTGACCCCCAAATACTCCATGAGAAGTTGCTCTCTTTGGGCATCCCACTAAACGTATCGGATTGGATTTTTAGCTTTCTGACTGGTAGGTCCCAGAGAGTCAAACTGGGTCCCTTTGTTTCCACATCCAGGATCACAAACATGGGTGCACCACAGGGATGTGTTCTGTCTCCTCTTCACACTTTACACCAATGACGTCATCTCCTCAGATCTATCGGTCAAGATCATTAAATACGCTGATGACACCACCTGAGTAGGCCTCATCAGTGACAACGATGAGTCTAACTATAGAGCACAAGTAGAAACCCTTGAATCATGGAGCAAAGCAAACAACCTGATCCTGACTACCCAGAAAACAGTGGAACATATAATTGACTTTAGGCGATCCCACCAATCACACCATCCTATTTTTATCAGTGAGGAGGCTGTCAAAATTGTAGCCACTGAAAATTTCTTGGTACTTCTTGGATCACGCAGGACTTGAAGTGGGGCAAGCAAGCTACCGTCATCTTAAAGAAGGCCCAACAGAGCCTATACTTCCTAAGACAGCTGACAAGATACGGTATGTCTAAAAAGATCTTAAAAACCTTCTACAACGCTGCCGTAGGATCAATCGTGACCACTTCATTTACAGTCTGGTATGGCGGGGCCACAGCCAAAGACAAGCACAGGCTGAGAAGGATAACCAGGACTGCAGAGAGGATAATTGGATCTCCCTTACCTTCTCTAGAGGAGCAATTCATGAGCAGAATCTCCTCTAGGGCTAAGAAAATATCTGGAGACTCGACGCACCCAGGACATTCCTTCTTCAGGCTCCTACCCTCTGGCCGCAGATTCATGGCTCATTCAACCAAGACCTCCAGACACAAAAACTGTTTTTTTTCCTCTGGCCGTTATGGCTCTGAATAAATCCAGTGTAAGAGGCACTTAACTCTCTCCTGCTCTGCATTGCTGATAATTCTGTTAGTCTTTAAAAATTAAACCTGTAGCGTACAGTAATCCTCTGTTACTTCTATGGTGTATTTAATGTTTATAGCTCTCATGGTGTATCTCCTTGCCAAAAAGCATTCCTTGTATGTACCCTGTACTTACTTGGCGGTCAATAAAGTATTGACGTATTGAAGTATAAAAAAGTTAGAGTGCTGTGCATCCACAGGGATACCGTGGCTTACCCTGTAGCCGTGGGAAAGTTTGAGCCCCCCCCCGGGACATTGACCCATGAAGTCGGCGTGGTAAAAAGCCTTATGTATGATGCTATAATCGTTCGCGATTTTCCCTTGTTCTGGGACTTGTGGGAAAGGCGTAACGCTTCGGCCGTCAGCGAAGTAGCCCTCCCTGTTGTTGAGTCCGTTGAACATGTGGCCCAGAGCAGATTATACCATAGACCGGCCACAGGGTGAGGGCCTTTAATCCTGGGGACCGGGTCCTGGTATTAGTACCCACGGGTGAAAGGAAATTTCTGGCAGGCTTCCACACACCATCACTTCCTTCCCCTTCCTGATACCTTTTGGGTCTCCCCTGGTCTGTCCTTGTAGTCGGGTTCCGTTTTTGTTCGTCATGTGTCTTGTGTGGGTGGTGTCTCGTGTTCTTTCCTTATGAAGACAATGGAGGAGGGGCGAGTGGCGCAAGGGAGATTGCATCGGAGGAAACGCGGCCAACCTGCCCGTTGGGGATTGCGACGTGGACGTCCGGAGGAGCGACATGGCAGCTTCGGGAGGTTTCCAAGGCTAGGAGGCGGTCACAGAGGTTGGCACGCTGGGTGGGTTAGGAGGGGGTTGGCTGGCCGCATATTTCTCGCCTCGCGCCTACCTCCCAGCTCGGGGCAATTAGATAGCTGAAAGCACCCCTTTTTTTTGTCGTATGATGTAATATATGCTCCTGTAATCATCTGATACTCTGAGTTACGTTTTGCATCTTGATCCGGCTGTAATAAAGCTGTATGTGTTTGTCTTCTTGTATCTTGTTGTCTTTGAAAAACAATAAAAATTGAGTATGCTTAAAAAAAAATTCTGGCGGGGTCCCTATGAGGTCGTAGAGAAGGTGAGTGAGGTGAACTACAAGGTTCATCAACCTGGTAGAAGAAAGCCCTTCCAGATTTACCATATAAGTCTGATCAAGCCGCGGAAGGGTCGCGAAGCCTTGGTAGTTACCCCGGTGCAGACCGTTCCCCCAGACAATATAGGTGAGACCTGGTCAGGCCACCAAATGCAGAGAAATAGACATAAGTTTAAAGTGGAACATAGGCCGGGGAATGCAGATGCTGTGTCCCGAGTCTATTGTATGGTCAGTGAGGATTGTCAGACCTCGAGTCTGAAGAAGAGGGGGGGGGGGGAATATGTGGTAAAGTGTATGGGAAAGTCCTGAATGGGGTGTATTGTTCCCCTGCTATGCTGTATCAGGCACGGTCCATGCCGGGTTTTCAGGACCCAGGTCACATTCCCCAATCCTTTTCAGGTTTGTTCCCTGATCTCAGGTCTCGCACAGGTGATCAGGCTGATTGCAGTGTTGCTGTTGAACAGCCTGGAGTAAGGAGCCCAGGCTGTACTGCTCAATGTGAATAACAGAACTGTATGCAGCCGAAGGACTTGGCTTCTGCGCCCCCAAAACTTGGACTTGTGTGGATGAGCAGTGTGGGCGTGTCTGCCCTGTAAAGCGGAACCTGACACCCCGGACTTGCAGCTTGCCAGAGTATCAAACCCTGGACTTACATTAAGCTGCTGAAGTAACCACTCGAACTATTGCTGCAACCGCTGAAGTAAGAGATATCTTTGCTTTTGAACATTTTATTTCATTTTATTAAGAACTGTTGTCCGTGTCACTGCCGTTCACCCCAAATCACTCACAATACACATACTATATACACACACCACACTACATACATATACTATACACACACACCACACTACATACACATACTATATACACACACCACACTACATACATATACTATACACATACACCACACTACATACACATACTATATACACACACCACACTACATACACATACTATACACACACACACACACACACACACACACACACACACACCACACTACATACACATACTATATACACACACCACACTACATACACATACTATATACACATACCACACTACATACACATACTATATACACACACCACACTACATACACATACTATATACACACACCACACTACATACACATACTATATACACACACCACACTACATACACATACTATATACACACACCACACTACATACACATACTATATACACACACCACACTACATACACATACTATACACACACCACACTACATACACATACTATATACACACACCACACTACATACACATACTATACACACACACACACACCACACTACATACACATACTATATACACACACCACACTACATACACATACTATATACACACACCACACTACATACACATACTATACACACATACTATACACACACCACACTACATACACATACTATACACACATACTATACACACACACCACACTACACACACATACACTATACACACACATACACTATACACACACATACACTATACACACACATACACACAAATACTACACACAGCACACACACTGTTGTAGTATTAAGGCTGCGTCCACACCTGTCTTGTCGTGTTTTGCGCCAGGAATTCCGTTCGCATTTTCTGTTTGCGCTTGAACTCGCGCTTGCGTCTGCGTTTGTAAGATCGTCCTCACGTGTGGCTCCTAAGCCCCGCCTCCCTGTGTATTAGATCCCATTAGAATCTATGGGGTAGTGTGTCGCTATTCCCACTCTGGTCACTAGATGGCAGCATAAGACCACACATGGAAGAGAGGATTTTATTCGGTCTGTTGGAATCTCGGGGTAGAGTTCCCCTTTAGGACGAGTCAGGAGGGACATAAGATACATTCAGGCAACAGAAGGAAGCTGCTGTGATTGGCTGGGAGCTTTCTGGAGGAAATGTGGGCGGCGACATTGTATAGAGCAGAGGCGTCATAAGGTGGCTGAAGCGTCACTTCCCATGTGAGCACCCGGCAGCCAATCACGGTGCTGGATTCCTGGCGGAGGGGTTAGGCTAAGGTAAGTTATATGGGCGCCCTGGGGGGTTATGTGCAGGGGGGTCCAGCATTCTGGATGCCCCCCAGACTGTCATATTAGCGGCGGTGCAGTGGCCACCAACAGGAGGTGTTGGTCCGCTTAAAGCCTTTCTTTTCATGTCGCTGCACTAATGAAACAAGCCGGTGCTTTCACTTATCCTCCTTGCTGTTAGGTGTCTGTCTGCTGGGACACCAACCTGTCATCTCCCCCACGCTGCGCTTCCCTACTGTACAACACACTGTGTGCTGCAACACTGCACACCACAACTACTACTATTGTGACAATTAAAGCTGACCCTAATACTACCATTACAACACTACACACACAACATACACCACATAACCACATAAACACTATACACACACCATACCACCACACATACCCAATACACACACCACAGAAAATACCATTTTGTGAATACTCACCTTGTAAAATGGGTATTATGAGTATGTCACACACCCCGCTTCAAGAATCCATAACATGTGGGTAATATCGTCCTGAAGAGGGCGTTCCTGCAGAGATGATAGCAAAAGAAAGCCCCTCCCTGATCCATAAATACCTGGGACCTCCCACTCATCACCCAGTATACAGAAGCAGTAAGGTAAGGGACCAGGAAGAGGCAAATATAAACAACAACCACGCAAAGTTCGCAATAAAGAGGATCCTGAATACAAAAGGGGGGGTTGAAGCGGGGTGTGTGACATACTCATAATACCCATTTTACAAGGTGAGTATTCACAAAATGGTATTATTCTTAGTATGTCACACACCCCGCTTCAAGAATCCATAACATGTGGGACATCCAACAGCAGTGTCCATAACAAGGGCGGGGATCCAAAACTAGGCAACAATGCACAACCTTAAACCACAACAGCTTGCAAAACTTTGCGGCCAAAAACAGCATCCGCTGATGCCCGAACATCAACCTTGTAAAACTTGGAAAAAGTGTGAACAGAAGACCAGGTAGCGGCCTTACAAACTTGCTCAACAGAAGCCTGGTGCTGAAAAGCCCAGGACGCACCAACTGCACGAGTAGAATGAGCAGTAACACGAAAAGGGGGACTCCTCCCCTTGGCAGAATAGGCCCCAATGATGGCCTGACGAATCCATTTACTAATGGAAGATTTGGCAGGAGCCAAACCTTTCCTAGGCCCGCAGGGCACCACAAAGAAAGCATCAGTCTTACGAAAGGAAGACGTAACCTCCAGATAATGTTCCACAACACGAACTACATCCAAGGAATGCAATGCCCTTTCCTTGTCGTCGCTGGGATTTGGGCATAGAGAGGGCAAAACAATGTCCTGATTCAGATGAAACTCCGAGACCACTTTAGGAAGAAAATCCTGCTTGAAACGAAAGACAACCTTGTCCTGATGTTTCTCGAAGTACGGAGCTGTAATGGATAAAGCTGCCAACTCAGAAACACGCCTAACCGAAGTGATAGCCACCAAAAAGGCCACCTTTTGGGTAAGAGAAGACAAAGCTATCTCCTTCAAGGGCTCAAACGGAGGGCCCTGGAGAGCAGAAAGAACCAGGTTCAAATCCCAGACTGGAACAAAAGGCTTCCTAGGAGGCCGAACATGTGTAACACCTTGGAAAAAGGTCTTGACTAAGGGATGAAGTGCAAAAGACCTTTGGAAGAACACCGCCAGGGCAGAAACCTGCCCTTTCAATGTACTAAGCTGGAGCCCCAGATCTAGACCATGTTGGAGAAACTCTAAAATTCTAGGAATGGAGAACTCTCGACAAGAGAAAGACCTACTTTCACACCAATCAATATAGGCCCTCCAAGTCCTGTAGTAAATAGAAGAGGAAGAGCGCTTCCTGGCACAGATAAGAGTCTGAATCACTGCGTCAGAAAGACCTTCCTCCTTCAAGATGGCGGTTTCAGCAGCCATGCCGTCAAAGCCAGCGATGGTAAATTGGGATAGCGCAGCCGACCCTGGGTGAGCAGGTCCGGCAGCAGAGGCAGGGCGAAGTGATCCTCTGCCAGTCTTACAAGATCTGCAAACCAAACTCGCCTTGGCCACCTTGGGGCCACCAGAATTGCTGACGCACCATCCAAGGCCAGTTTGCGCAGCACTCTGGCTAGCATTGGGAACGGAGGAAACAGGTAAAGGAGCCCCAGATCCCTCCAGTTTAGAGACATGGCATCCACTGTCAGAGCCAGAGGATCCCGCGAGAGAGACACAAAGACTGGAAGCTTGTGATTGTGACGAGAAGCAAAGAGGTCCACCGCTGGGACCCCCCACCTGAGACATATCGAACGAAACATCTTGGGACTGAGAGACCACTCCCCCTGACGAGAGGAGGCCCTGCTCAGCAAGTCCGCCTCCGTGTTCTCCACTCCCGGAATGTAGACTGCTGAGATACACGGGACGTGGGTCTCTGCCCAGTCCAGAATCAAAGACACTTCCCTGAGGGCACTCCTGCTGCGAGTCCCTCCTTGGTGATTGATGTAAGCAACCGCCGTTCTGTTGTCCGACCGGACCTGAACTGGCAGGCCTCTCAACTGATGAGTCAAGCGAAACAGAACCAACCTGATGGCTCTCAACTCCAGAACATTGATGGGCTCGTGAGCCTCCCGCGGGCCCCACAAACCCTGAAACTGGAGGTCCTTCCAAACACCCCCCAACCTGACAGACTGGCATCCGTGGTGACTGTTTCCCAACACGGAGCCAGAAAAGATCTGCCCTTCAACAGATTGACCGACCCCAGCCACCATTGCAGGGATCGACGAACTCGGGGAGTCATCAGGAAGGACTGATCCAGCGATAGAGGAGACTTGTCCCAAACCTTCAACAGATGAAGCTGAAGCGTCCTTGTGTGAAACTGCACAAAGGGAACTGCCTCGAATGAGGCCACCATTAACCCCACCAGCCTCATCCCTAACCGGATGGTCGGATGAGGGGTAGACAAGAGAATCCGAACTAACTCCTGAATCAAAAGAATCTTGGCCTGGGGTAGAAACACCCTGGCCTGTGAAGTGTCCAGAGACATTCCCAGAAAGGTCAGAATTCTGGACGGAGAAAGAGAAGACTTGGGGTGGTTGATCACCCAACCGAACCTTTCCAGAGTGGACACCACCGCTCTGGTGTCCAACTCCGCTTGGTTGAAGGAAGGGGCCATGATCAGTAGATCGTCCAAATAGGGCACGATGCGGATACCCTGGCCTCTGAGCAGAGCCATCACCCCCGCTAGCACCTTGGTGAACACCCGAGGAGCTGAGGTGAGACCGAAAGGAAGTGCCACAAACTGAAAGTGCCGATCCTCCACCACGAACCTGAGAAACCTCTGGTGTGCTGGAAAAACCGGAACGTGTAGATAAGCATCCTTGATGTCTATGGACGTCAGAAAGTCTCCCTGACGAAGAGAGTGAATGGCCGAACGCAGCGTTTCCATGCGGAATTTCCTCGGCCGGATGAACCTGTTGAGAAACTTCAGATCCAAGATGGGTCGGACCAACCCGTCCTTCTTGGGTACCGTGAACAGATTGGAATAAAAGCCCCTGCCCCGATCTGAAGGGGGCACTGGGCAAATGACAGCCATGTCCAGAAGATTCTCCACTGCCACCAGGAGCCCCTGCGCCGCTAGAGGCTCCGACGGCATCCGAGACCTGACAAATCTGGAAGGGGGGCGGAGCTCGAACTCCAGCTTGTAGCCGGAAGACACCACTTCCCGGATCCATCTGTCCGAGACCTCTTGATCCCAGATCTGAGAGAAGTGCTGCAGCCGTCCCCCCACCCGCATGGGTGAGGGCGCCCCCTCATTGCTGAGCCGGCTTGGCAGCCGGTTTGGGCTTAGAGCCCCAACTGTATCCAGAACGGGCACGTCCTCTGCCCCTGTTTCCGGAATCTCCTCTGGAAGAGGGAAATGCAGAACCCCTACCAGATCTGGCCCCCCGAAAGGAGGGGGTAAAGGCAGGCGCCCCCCGAAAAGGGCGGCGTTGTTTCTTACGTTGAGGTAACCTACCACCCTTGGTGACAGAGTCCAATGTCTCTCCAAAGAGCCGTAGACCAACAAAGGGTAAAGCCGTCAGTGATTTTTTGGACATAAAATCGTCCGCCCACTGGCGCAGCCACACCGACCGCCGAATAGCCACAAGCAGAGCCGACGTCCTACCACACATCATCAAAGTGTCATCCAAGGCAGTCAACACAAAGGATAGAAACAACTCACACCGTTTAAGGAGGGAGTCGTTACTACCAGGACGAAGCCCGGAAGAAGTCAACAGGTCCCTGACCACAGACCTGGTAGCCAACACCATTAGCTCCGAAGCGCACACAGGCCGGATGGCCGACCCAATGCTAGTAAAGCCATGAGAAGCCATCTGATCAATACGTTTATCCTCTCCATCTTTGAGAGTGGAACAATCAGGTCTGTTTAAAACCGAGGAGTTAGACAACCCCAAAACCGGTGCATCCACCTCGGGGGGAGATGCCCAGCGCTTGACCGCCTCAGAAGGAAAGGGATATTTCCTATCCCACCCCTGAGGGATGCCAGGGAGCCGAGCCGGCCTATCCCATTCCTTGTCAATGATTCTATCAAAATGGCGTTGCGTAGGAAACTCCAGGCGCGGCCTGGATTCCTCAAACAATTCACCTTTCTGCTGTGACGCCTCCTCGGGAGGGGAAATATTCAGAACTTCCAGCATGAGAGACAGAGCGTGAGGAGAGTCCAAGGATCTCCCTAAATCAAAGCTCGGCATCAGCGCCAGCAGACTGCTCATCATCCGAAAATTCTGAACCCTCATCAACTTCCCCCTCCTTTAGCTGAGGATAATCAGACCAATCCAGATTGTCTCTGTCATCAAGATCATCCACCGGCGGAGCCGGCGACAAATGCTTTCTCTTAGACGGAGCCTTACGGGCGACCGAGCTAGAGAGCATTTTCTCAAGGCTAGCCAATCTGGCACACATCTCGGATTGCAGATCCCTGCCAATGACCACGTCACACGGGGCACGAGTCAAGGCGGGAGGGGGAGTTGAGGTGGCCGGCTGTGCTGACCCCGCCGCTTGGGGTTCGGACTGCCGCGTAATAGTCTGCTGTGCACATGGTATACACAGTAACACATCATCCCCAGTAATGGAAATCCCACACAACATACACTTTTTGGGATGCCCCGAAGGGGTCCCAGTCCCAGTATCCGGGGATGCCTCCATAAGGTGAATTTTGAGTGGTCGCTATGACCCAGGGAATTACGCCAGTTAGACAACCCGGGATGCCCCTTTAATGTCCCGAGTGGGAGGATTTGTGATGCTAAAATGGACCCAGGGACCCAGGATCAGGAGAGACCTTCCAATACTACAGAAGATCCTCCTGGATAACCTTCACCTAAAAGACAGAGAGAGACCCATAAGTCCCTACAATAAGACTTAACAGATAAAGAAAAGAAAAAATAAATGAGGCCCACAGGGCCACTCACAAACGCTGCGGTGAACGATCCGCCTCAGAACAATGGCGATCTCTGAGGTGAAGTGAAGAGAAGAAGAACTGCCTTGTCAGGGGCGTGGTCTGCGCAGCCCGCGCAAAGCTGATCTGTGCCCCTTAAGCTGCCTAGTAACAGGGAGCTGCCTAGTAACAGGGAGCTCAGCTCCGCAGCGGCGCCAGTACAGAGGAGGGCGGAGCCGCGGCGACGCGCCGAAAGCCCGGCTCCGCCCCCCCTACCAGTGTGAATGAAGCGTGAGGGAAGAAGTCCCTCACGCACCAGCCCAGAGACCGGCGCCGCCGACAACCGCGGCGCCGGCTGCCATGACAGCGGGAGCTCCCGCTATCACTAGCGGAGCACCCGCCCCGCTCGCTGCGGCGAGAAATGAATGAGAGAACGGGGGCTGGCCGCGGCAGAGCGCCGAGTGCCAGCCCCGCCCCCCCAAAGCGTGTGAGGTAAAAATTACCTCACAGACTGAAAAACCCCGGCACCCGGCTGCAATGACAGCCGCGGTGCTGCAACATAGTAACAACAGTGCAACCAATTCATTGAGGGATTACTTCCAGACGCTCCACATCAACAAGAGAAGTGATAAAGAGAAAGAGAATAAAGCTAACCCCTATGAGAGGAACCCCCAGCCCCCATAGTTGGTAAAGGGAAGGGCCCCCCCCCCAGGGGAAAAGTCAAGGGACGGGGCATCCCAAACCGGGATCACCTACCCGGTATGACCGCCTACCCTCTCTTTTAGGGTCTCACGGTGGAGCTCTGCTCCTCAGCACCAGAGGTGCCAATGTACCCTCGCTCGGGCCAGCAGCCAAGACTGTGGAGGCATGTAATCTGAGGTAAATTTTGGGACAAACAGGGGTCCGAGCGGAAATAGACAAAATAAGAGGCCGGGAGTTACCCCGGCTACCTGAAATCCCCCTGAGCAAGGAGGAGCCATCATCTTCTGACTTGCTCGCCGTCTGCAGAGATGGAAAACTGGGTGATGAGTGGGAGGTCCCAGGTATTTATGGATCAGGGAGGGGCTTTCTTTTGCTATCATCTCTGCAGGAACGCCCTCTTCAGGACGATATTACCCACATGTTATGGATTCTTGAAGCGGGGTGTGTGACATACTAAGAATACACTACATATACACACGTATCACCACACAAACACTGTACAGACACATACTGCCACATATACACACACCTTACCAACACTATACACACAACATACCACAACACACCACCACATATACACACACACCATACCAACACTGTAAACAAACACATACACACACTACATTCAGTATACACACACACAGACACACCACTAGCCAAACACTATACAAACACACACCACACCACCATACATACACTATACAAACACACGCCACACCACCATACATACATTATACACACACACCACACCTAAATTATACACACAAACCACCATACATATACACACACACCACACATACACTATACACATACACCACACCTAAATGATACACACACACCATCATATATACACTAAACACACACACCACCACACATACGCTATACACACACACACCACACCTAAATTATACACACACACCACCATACATACACTATACACACATGCCACACCACCATACATACACTATACACACACACACCACCATACATACACTATACACACACACCACCATACATACACTATACACACACACACCACCATACATACACTATACACACATGCCACACCACCATACATACATTATACACACACACACCACTATACATACACTATACACACACACCACCATACATACACTATACACACACACCACCATACATACTATATACACACATATCACACCACTAAACATACACTATACACACACATCACACCACTAAACATACACTATACACACACACCACCATACATACACTATACACACACACCACCGTACATACTATATACACACATGCCACACCACTATACATACACTATACACACACACCACCATACATACACTATACACACATATCACACCACTATACATACACTATACACACACATCACACCACCATACATACACTACACACACACACCACCATACATACACTATACACACGCACACTACATACACTACATACACTGTACACACACACACACACACGCAGAGGTTACACACCTGTCGCTGTAATAGGTGCAGAGCAGTGAGCGGATCTCCTCGGACACCGCATTGTCGTGCAGCAGAAGCCCCTCAGCACTAGGGGCAAGAGCTGGTGGGAGGGGCCACATGCGGCGGGGGCGGGGGAAGAGACAGACATGGAGGGGCGGAGCCATGCATGGAGACACCAGAGAGAGAGAGAGAAGAGAGACAAGAGAGTGTTATCCTACATGGGAGAGACAGAGGGTTAGTGCGACACCGCCACCATGGAATGAGCATGGTCTGGAAATGTGGGAGGAGTCACTATCTATGCCCCTCCCCTCTAGTGACGTCACATGGGGAGGAGTCTACCGAGGCGGGGGAGTGGCTGCCACTTGTATAGGGGGTATTAGATATGGGTGTGAGGCCTCCACCAGGCGACTTACCCATCTCATGGTAGAGGGAGCCGTGCTTCACCAGGGCGGCCGCTGTCCGCTTGGGGGGCGGGGTTTCTATCTTCATGAGGTCATCACAGCACTGTTTCCATTGGCCTGAAAAGATACGACAGCGGCCTGAGAAAGGCGGGACATGCTTCACCAAGCCCCGCCTTCCCTTGTCATGGTGGGTGTGGCCAGGATGGAGACCATGCGTGGTGGACATACTCATATCACAGAAGTGCTGCCAGAAGGCCTCCATCCATCGGCGCAGCTCCTCGCGGCTCTCGGCCCTGGCGCTGTGCGTCACCTCCTCGTTGCCGTAGCGATTGGTGATGGAGAGGCTGTGCGCCTGGTTCTGGTCCGAGCAGCGGATCCTGGTCTCCTGCGCGACAGAGAGACGAAGAGGGACCATCATCATTTCCGGGACTATTCATTTTACCCCTCCCGCGGCAGAAGCGCGCGTGCGCGACGAGCCCTCACCTTATTGACGGAGACGGTGAGCTGCGGTTCGGGCGCCGGCTTCTTGTCCCATGGCTCCCGGTAACACAGCAAGCGGCAGCCGCGCAGGACGCAATACATGCGCGACCAGGTCTTCTGCCCCCGGGCCTGTGAGGACCAATGAGAGCGACTATAACTGTGGGGCGCGTGAAACCTGCGCATAATACTACAGACCTGGACTTTCACAACACCACCTACCCCCCGACTACCATAGAGGTTAGAGGCACCGCCTACTACCCCCCGACTACCATAGAGTTTAGCGGCACCGCCTACTACCCCCCGACTACCATAGAGGTTAGAGGCACCGCCTACTACCCCCTGACTACCATAGAGGTTAGCGGCACCACCTACTACCCCCCGACTACCATAGAGGTTAGAGGCACCGCCTACTACCCCCTGACTACCATAGAGGTTAGCGGCACCGCCTACTACCCCCCGACTACCATAGAGGTTAGAGGCACCGCCTACTACCCCCTGACTACCATAGAGGTTAGCGGCACCACCTACTACCCCCCGACTACCATAGAGGTTAGAGGCACCGCCTACTACCCCCCGACTACCATAGAGGTTAGAGGCACCGCCTACTACCCCCCGACTACCATAGAGGTTAGCGGCACCACCTACTACCCCCAGACTACCATAGAGGTTAGCGGCACCGCCTACTACCCCCCGACTACCATAGAGGTTAGAGGCACCGCCTACTACCCCCCGACTACCATAGAGGTTAGCGGCACCACCTACTACCCCCCGACTACCATAGAGGTTAGCGGCACCGCCTACTACCCCCCGACTACCATAGAGGTTAGCGGCACCACCTACTACCCCCCGACTACCATAGAGGTTAGCGGCACCGCCTACTACCCCCCGACTACCATAGAGGTTAACGGCACCACCTACTACCCCCCGACTACCATAGAGGTTAGCGGCACCACCTACTACCCCCCGACTACCATAGATGTTAGCGGCACCGCCTACTACCCCCCGACTACCATAGAGGTTACAGGCACCGCCTACTACCCCCCGACTACCATAGAGGTTAGCGGCACCACCTACTACCCCCCGACTACCATAGAGGTTAGCGTCACCACCTACTACCCCCCGACTACCATAGAGGTTAGCGGCACCACCTACTACCCCCCAACTACCATAGAGGTTAAAGGCACCGCCTACAACCCCCCGACTACCATAGATGTTAGCGGCACCACCTACTACCCCCCGACTACCATAGAGGTTAGCGGCACCGCCTACTACCCCCCTGACTACCATAGAGGTTAACGGCACCGCCTACTACCCCCCGACTACCATAGAGGTTAGCGGCACCACCTACTACCCCCCGACTACCATAGATGTTAGCGGCACCGCCTACTACCCCCCCGACTACCATAGAGGTTAGCGGCACCACCTACTACCCCCCGACTACCATACAGGTTAGCGTCACCACCTACTACCCCCCGACTACCATAGAGGTTAGCGTCATCACCTACTACCCCCCGACTACCATAGAGGTTAGCGGCACCACCTACTACCCCCCAACTACCATAGAGGTTAAAGGCACCGCCTACTACCCCCCGACTACCATAGATGTTAGCGGCACCACCTACTACCCCCCGACTACCATAGAGGTTAGCGGCACCGCCTACTACCCCCCGACTACCATAGAGGTTAACGGCACCGCCTACTACCCCCCGACTACCATAGAGGTTAGCGGCACCACCTACTACCCCCCGACTACCATAGATGTTAGCGGCACCGCCTACTACCCCCCGACTACCATAGAGGTTAGCGGCACCACCTACTACCCCCGACTACCATACAGGTTAGCGGCACCGCCTACTACCCCCCGACTACCATAGAGGTTAGCGGCACCACCTACTACCCCCCGACTACCATAGAGGTTAGCGGCACCACCTACTACCCCCCGACTACCATAGAGGTTAGCGGCACCACCTACAACCCCTGACTACCATAGAGGTTAGCGGCACCGCCTACTACCCCCCTGACTACCATAGAGGTTAACGGCACCGCCTACTACCCCCCGACTACCATAGAGGTTAGCGGCACCACCTACTACCCCCCGACTACCATAGTTGTTAGCGGCACCGCCTACTACCCCCCGACTACCATAGAGGTTAGCGGCACCGCCTACTACCCCCCGACTACCATAGAGGTTACAGGCACCGCCTACTACCCCCCGACTACCATAGAGGTTAGCGGCACCGCCTACTACCCCCCGACTACAATAGATGTTAGCGGCACCGCCTACTACCCCTCGACTACCATAGAGGTTAGCGGCACCGCCTACTACCCCCCGACTACCATAGTGGTTAGCGGCACCGCCTACTACCCCCCGACTACCATAGAGGTTAGCGGCACCGCCTACTACCCCCCGACTACCATAGAGGTTAGCGGCACCGCCTACTACCCCCCGACTACCATAGAGGTTAGCGGCACCGCCTACTACCCCCCGACTACAATAGAGGTTACAGGCACCGCCTACTACCCCCCGACTACCATAGAGGTTACAGGCACCGCCTACTACCCCCCGACTACCATAGAGGTTAGCGGCACCGCCTACTACCCCCCGACTACAATAGATGTTAGCGGCACCGCCTACTACCCCTCGACTACCATAGAGGTTAGCGGCACCGCCTACTACCCCCCGACTACCATAGTGGTTAGCGGCACCGCCTACTACCCCCCGACTACCATAGAGGTTAGCGGCACCGCCTACTACCCCCCGACTACCATAGAGGTTAGAGGCACCGCCTACTACCCCCCGACTACCATAGAGGTTAGCGGCACCACCTACTACCCCCCGACTACCATAGAGGTTAGCGGCACCGCCTACTACCCCCCGACTACCATAGAGGTTAGCGGCACCACCTACTACCCCCCGACTACCATAGAGGTTAGCGGCACCGCCTACTACCCCCCGACTACCATAGAGGTTAACGGCACCACCTACTACCCCCCGACTACCATAGAGGTTAGCGGCACCACCTACTACCCCCCGACTACCATAGATGTTAGCGGCACCGCCTACTACCCCCCGACTACCATAGAGGTTACAGGCACCGCCTACTACCCCCCGACTACCATAGAGGTTAGCGGCACCACCTACTACCCCCCGACTACCATAGAGGTTAGCGTCACCACCTACTACCCCCCGACTACCATAGAGGTTAGCGGCACCACCTACTACCCCCCAACTACCATAGAGGTTAAAGGCACCGCCTACAACCCCCCGACTACCATAGATGTTAGCGGCACCACCTACTACCCCCCGACTACCATAGAGGTTAGCGGCACCGCCTACTACCCCCCTGACTACCATAGAGGTTAACGGCACCGCCTACTACCCCCCGACTACCATAGAGGTTAGCGGCACCACCTACTACCCCCCGACTACCATAGATGTTAGCGGCACCGCCTACTACCCCCCCGACTACCATAGAGGTTAGCGGCACCACCTACTACCCCCCGACTACCATACAGGTTAGCGTCACCACCTACTACCCCCCGACTACCATAGAGGTTAGCGTCATCACCTACTACCCCCCGACTACCATAGAGGTTAGCGGCACCACCTACTACCCCCCAACTACCATAGAGGTTAAAGGCACCGCCTACTACCCCCCGACTACCATAGATGTTAGCGGCACCACCTACTACCCCCCGACTACCATAGAGGTTAGCGGCACCGCCTACTACCCCCCGACTACCATAGAGGTTAACGGCACCGCCTACTACCCCCCGACTACCATAGAGGTTAGCGGCACCACCTACTACCCCCCGACTACCATAGATGTTAGCGGCACCGCCTACTACCCCCCGACTACCATAGAGGTTAGCGGCACCACCTACTACCCCCGACTACCATACAGGTTAGCGGCACCGCCTACTACCCCCCGACTACCATAGAGGTTAGCGGCACCACCTACTACCCCCCGACTACCATAGAGGTTAGCGGCACCACCTACTACCCCCCGACTACCATAGAGGTTAGCGGCACCACCTACAACCCCTGACTACCATAGAGGTTAGCGGCACCGCCTACTACCCCCCTGACTACCATAGAGGTTAACGGCACCGCCTACTACCCCCCGACTACCATAGAGGTTAGCGGCACCACCTACTACCCCCCGACTACCATAGTTGTTAGCGGCACCGCCTACTACCCCCCGACTACCATAGAGGTTAGCGGCACCGCCTACTACCCCCCGACTACCATAGAGGTTACAGGCACCGCCTACTACCCCCCGACTACCATAGAGGTTAGCGGCACCGCCTACTACCCCCCGACTACAATAGATGTTAGCGGCACCGCCTACTACCCCTCGACTACCATAGAGGTTAGCGGCACCGCCTACTACCCCCCGACTACCATAGTGGTTAGCGGCACCGCCTACTACCCCCCGACTACCATAGAGGTTAGCGGCACCGCCTACTACCCCCCGACTACCATAGAGGTTAGCGGCACCGCCTACTACCCCCCGACTACCATAGAGGTTAGCGGCACCGCCTACTACCCCCCGACTACAATAGAGGTTACAGGCACCGCCTACTACCCCCCGACTACCATAGAGGTTACAGGCACCGCCTACTACCCCCCGACTACCATAGAGGTTAGCGGCACCGCCTACTACCCCCCGACTACCATAGATGTTAGCGGCACCGCCTACTACCCCTCGACTACCATAGAGGTTAGCGGCACCGCCTACTACCCCCCGACTACCATAGTGGTTAGCGGCACCGCCTACTACCCCCCGACTACCATAGAGGTTAGCGGCACCGCCTACTACCCCCCGACTACCATAGAGGTTAGCGGCACCGCCTACTACCCCCCGACTACCATAGAGGTTAGTGGCACCGCCTACTACCCCCCGACTACCATAGAGGTTAGCGGCACCGCCTACTACCCCCCGACTACCATAGAGGTTAGCGGCACCGCATACTACCCCCCGACTACCATAGATATTAGGGGCACCACCTACTACCCCCCGACTACCATAGAGGTTAGAGGCACCGCCTACTACCCCCCGACTACCATAGATATTAGCAGCACCGCCTACTACCCCCCGACTACCATAGATATTAGCGGCACCGCCTACTACCCCCCGACTACCATAGAGGTTAGCGGCACCGCCTACTACCCCCCGACTACCATAGATATTAGCGGCACCGCCTACTACCCCCCGACTACCATAGATGTTAGCGGCACCGCCTACTACCCCCCGACTACCATAGATGTTAGCGGCACCGCCTACTACCCCCCGACTACCATAGATGTTAGCGGCACCGCCTACTACCCCCCGACTACCATAGATGTTAGCGGCACCGCCTACTACCCCCCGACTACCATAGATGTTAGCGGCACCACCTACTACCCCCCGACTACCTTAGAGGTTAGCGGCACCGCCTACTACCCCCCGACTACCATAGAGGTTAGAGGCACCGCCTACTACCCCCCGACTACCATAGATGTTAGCGGCACCACCTACTACCCCCCCCGACTACCTTAGAGGTTAGTGGAACCGCCTACTACCCTCCGAGTACCTTAGATGTTAGCGGCACCGCCTACTACCCCCCGACTACCATAGATGTTAGCGGCACCGCCTACTACCCCCCTGACTACCTTAGAGGTTAGTGGAACCGCCTACTACCCTCCGAGTACCTTAGATGTTAGCGGCACCGCCTACTACCCCCCGACTACCATAGACGCTAGTGGCACCGCCTACTACCCCCCGACTACCATAGACGCTAGCGGCACCGCCTACTACCCCCCGACTACCATAGAGGTTAGCGGCACCGCCTACTACCCCCCGACTACCATAGAGGTTAGCGGCACCGCCTACTACCCCCCGACTACCATAGAGGTTAGCGGCACCGCCTACTACCCCCCGACTACCATAGAGGTTAGCGGCACCGCCTACTACCCCCCGACTACCATAGAGGTTAGAGGCACCGCCTACTACCCCCCAACTACCATAGAGGTTAGCGGCACCGCATACTACCCCCCGACTACCATAGATATTAGGGGCACCACCTACTACCCCTGACTACCATAGAGGTTAGAGGCACCGCCTACTACCCCCCGACTACCATAGAGGTTAGCGGCACCACCTACTACCCCCTGACTAGGTCTTCTGCCCCCGGGCCTGTGAGTGAGTGAGCACGACTATAACTGCGGGGCGTGTGAAACTTGCTCACAATACTACACCTGGGAATTCATAAAACCACCTACCTCCCGATTAGCTTAGAGGTCGCTAAAGAGGACCTAAACGCGAAGGCGCGGCTTACCTGGATCTTCAGGTACCCGGACATCATGTCCTGATTCATGCAGTCCGGCTGAGCGGTGAGGCGGCAGCAAACGCTCCCGTAGAGCGGCAACCAGCACGAGCTCTCGTCTGTGGGGAAAAAAAGACTCTGTTAGGGCTCAGATTCGGGATGCCCCACTGTGTGAAACCCCACAGGTCGCCCGGTAAACTCCCCCGATGCAATGGCGCATGTGTGAGCAGCGACCCCAGCCTGCTGCACCTTTACGGGCGCGCTCCCTTTTAGAGGACAGCGGGGATGCGGTCGTCGGCGAGCTCGGCTAGTCTTAGTCCCCTGTCCGTGACTTTCAGATTTGGGATGACCCACTGGTCACCCATTAAACTGTCCCGCTCCCTCCCATCCAACGGGCATGCTCCCTGTTAGAGGCAGGAGGGATGGAGTCAGTAGGGCTCGAACAGACCTATATGTAGATCCACAATACAGGGCCCTCGAAGAGAAGGGTTGTAGCCCCTTGGCAACTGTTTCTGACTAGTCTGGGCTACGGAAAGTGAGGGAGCAGCCGTGAATCTATCGGCTCAGCCAATTAAAATAATCCGTAAGCAGCAGATCCTGGCAAGTTACAGCTACTTTCCGTTTCATACCAGAGCTGTCCATGGTGAGGTCGTGAGTCCGGAAGCCATCCTGGACGTCTGCCAGGATCAGGTTGGTGTGGGCCAACAGCTGAAACTTTGGACCCCTGAAAGAAAACACACGAGACGTGTGGGGGTGACATTTCTATAAATACACATTGCGATAACATCGCCGGCACAAAACTGCAAATACCCCAAAAATGACCAATGGGTTTAGGGTCAAAGGATTGTGGGGGCGCGTCTGGGATAGAAATGAGTTGGATTTAGGATTTTTTTTTACATATATGGCCATAAGAGTTGTACTGCAGAATTTTACTCACCCATGTAGTGAGACCCATTTTATGAACATTTTTTAGACATTTTTGGGGGCTCGTCCGGGATAGAAATGAGTTGGATTTTGAATGCTTGCACGTGCATAAGAACTGTATCCCAGAATTTAACCCACCTATGTAGTGAGACAATAGTCCTCATTTTGTGAATTTTTGCAGGGTGACATTTTTGGAGGCTCGTCCGGGATATACATTAGTTGGATTTGGGATTTCTTGCATATTTGGCCATTGAATGCTTGCGCACGCATAAGAATTGTATCCCAGAGTTTAACACAGCTGTGCAGTGAGACAATGCTATAGCACCACCATCCAAAATCTGAAAATACCCCAAATATGCATCCATGGGTTTAGGATAAAACGATTGTGGGGGCTCGTCCAGGATAGAAATTCATGTTTATGTAAGAATCTAGAAAAACGATCACTCACGGGACACTCGGAACAGGTAACTGTATGGGGCTTCCTCCTCCGTTGGTGCTGGCTCCATCCATGGCCGCACGAATCCTCCTTCCCGACGACCTGCCCAACGAGCTGCTCAGTTTGGTTGACAACCTTCTGGGGGTCCCTGAGAGAGAGAAGTCCTCATCCACCGCACAGCTATACAGCTGAAGGCTCAGCTCGAAGCCGGGCTCTACGTCTGAGCTGTGGGCACAAGATGGAAGATAGAATTGAATGTTGGGTAGCTGCAAGCTGTAATGGAAGCTAGAGAGGTAACACTAAGGAAAGAGGACGCCTGGAACAGTGAGCTCTGGACAGACAAAGTAAAGAGCGAAGCTTCTAGAACAATGGGCTCTGCAAAAATAAGAGCAGGATCAGCACTGCTGAATCAATCTGTTCCGGACAAACACTGTTAAAAAACTATAAAGAAGAAAATAAACAATGTAAACAACATATAAGGGCAGCAAAGCTGGAGACAGAAAGACTGGTCGCGAAAGAGAGTAAAACTAACCCCAAATTATTCTTTAGCTACATAAACCGTAAAAGGTACAAACCTGAGGGTGTGGGCCCCCTGAAAAGCAAGGATGGGACCCCTATAGAGGGAAATGAGGAGAAAGCTAATTTGCTTAACAACTTCTTTGCTTCTATATTCACAAAAGAATTTGACATGCCGAGTGAAATGCAGGGGAATAACCGAAACCCTCCATTAAATGTCACTGGTCTAACCAAGGAAGAAGTCCGGCACCGTCTCAAGCAGATAAAAATCGATAAATCACCGGGACCAGATGACATACATCCTCGTGTTTTAAGGGAGTTATGTACAGTAATAGACAAGCCGTTATTTCTAATATTTGTGGATTCCATAACTACAGGGTCTGTTCCAAGGGACTGGCGCTTGGCAAATGTGGTGCCAATATTCAAAAAGGGATCTAGGGGGGAACCTGGGAACTACAGACCGGAAAGCTTAACATCTGTGGTGGGCAAGCTGTTTGAAGGTTTCTTAAGGGATACTATCCTGGAGCACCTTGGGGAAAATTACCTTATTACTCCATATCAGCATGGATTTATGAGGAATCGCTCCTGCCAGACAAACCTAATCAGCTTTTATGAGGAGGTAAGTTCAAGATTGGATCAGGGGGAGTCATTGGATATCATATATCTTGACTTTTCTAAAGCATTTGATACTGTGCCACATAAAAGGCTGGTACAAAAGATGAGAATGCTTGGACTAGGGGAAAACGTGTGCAGATGGGTGGGAAATTGGCTTAATGATCGGAAGCAGAGGGTAGTTATCAATGGTACACACTCAGATTGGGTCACTGTTACTAGTGGAGTGGAGTCAGTCCTGGGACCAATTCTCTTCAATATATATATATAAATGACATTGGGTATGGATTAAACAGTAAAGTCTCAATCTTTGCAGATGATACTAAGCTGAGTAAAGTAATTAAAACAAAAGAGGACAGGAGGCAGCTACAAACATATTTAAATTAAATTGGAAGCATGGGCAGTTAAATGGCAAATGGAGTTTAACACAGATAAATGTAAGGTTATGCACATGGGAAGGAGAAATCTGTGTCATGATTACACACTAAATAAACAAACACTTGGTAAAACAACAATGGAAAAGGACCTCGGGGTTTTAGCTGACAATAAGCTCAACTGTAGTAATCAATGCCAGGCAGCTGCTGCCAAGGCAAATAGGATCATGGGGTGCATCAGGAGGGGCATAGGTGCTCATGACCAGAGCATCATGTGACCCCTCTATATGGGGTGCATCAGGAGGGGCATAGGTGCTCATGACCAGAGCATCATTTTACCCCTGTACAAGTCACTGGTCAGACCCCATATGGAATACTGTGTACAGTTCTGGGCACCTGTGCATAAGAAGGACATATCAGAACTGGAGCGCGTTCAAAGAAGGGCAACAAAGTTAATAAAAGGAGTGCGGGGGCTAGAGTACCCGGAAAGATTGTCAAAGTTAGGTTTATTTAGTCTAGAAAAAAGGCGCTTGAGGGGTGATCTAATAATTATGTATAAATATATTCGGGGTCAATACAAAGATCTGTCCCACAATCTATTTATACCCCGGAGTGTAACCATAACCCGGGGGCGTCCACTAAGGTTAGAGGAAAGGTGCTTTCTCCACCGACATAGGAGGGGATTCTTCTCTGTAAGAGCAGTGAGACTATGGAACTCGCTGCCAGAGGAGGTAGTAATGATGGATACAGTAAAAACGTTCAAAAGTGGCCTTGATGCCTTCCTGGCATGTAATAACATTTCCGGCTATGGCTACTAGACCACTGGAAGGAGATAAACAGGCTGAACTGGATGGACTAAAGTCTTTATTCAGCCTTACATACTATGTTACTATGTTACTGGGGCTTGAAGAGCTACTTACAAGACAATGGGGTTCTCGAAGCAGATATCCGTGGCCGTCCGATCCACGAAGACCATTTCCGTGTCGCACACTTCCCCCCGGATCTGCAGGGCACAGAAGACGGCGCATCGGTGGAGCTCTGCAACACAGAGGCAGAGAAAGGGTTGTAAGAAACCAGGAACAAGGTGTGTAGGTCAAAGAGCTACATGAGGAACCCAAAATTGCTGACTCTGTAGCTGTCTGAGCACTAACTGCTTCACCCGTGGATCTGTGCAAAGAGATCTGCCAAACATGGCCTGGTGGTGGCACATGAGGAGAGAGATGGGGAACACTTCCCCAGGGTGAAGACTTTCAGGTTCAAGTGCTTTGGGTTCACATGAACAGGGAGCAGGCTTAAGGAACCTCTAGGATTTTAGGTCTCGGGGTGCTGGTTCAGGTTGATGTTAACTAGGACCAAGCTTGGGTCACATAAAAGGGTTTTTAGGTCTTGAGATGCAGGTTTGGGTTGATATGAACAAGGAGCAAGCATGGGCACCTGTAAGGATTTTTAGGTCTCGGGGTGTTGGTTCAGCTTGATATGAACTAGGATCATGTTTGGGGCACCTAAAGGGTTTTTAGGTCTTGGGGTGCTGGTTTGGGTTGATATGAACAGGGAACAAGCATGGGGCATCTGTAGGGGTTTTTTTAGGTCTTGGGGGGAGCAAGCATGGGGCATCTGTAGGGTTTTTTTAGGTCTTGGGGTGCAGGTTTGGGTTGGCATGAACTAAGACCAAGCTTGGGGAACCTAAAGGGTTTTTAGGTCTTGAGGTGCAGGTTTGGGTTGATATGAACTAGGACCATGCTTGGGGAACCTAAAGGGTTTTTAGGTCTTGAGGTGCAGGTTTGGGTTGATATGAACAGGGAGCAAGCATGGGGTATCTGTAAGGTTTTTTAGGTCTCGGTGTGTTGGTTCAGCTTGATATGAACTAGGAACAAGCTTAGGGCACCTAAAAGGGTTTTTAGGTCTCGGGGTGCAGGTTCAGGTTGATTTGAACTTGGAGCAAGCTTGGGGCAACTGTAAAGTTTTTTATGTTTCGAAGTGCAGATTTGGGTTGATATGAACGGAGAGCAAGCCTGGGGCACATGTGGTGCTTTTTAGGTCTTTGGGTGCAGGTCTGAGTTGATATGAACTGGGGGCAAGCTTGGGGCACCTGTAGGGTTTTTTAGGTGTCGGGGTGCAGATTTCGGTTGCAAGCTTGGGACACCTGTAAATGTCGGGGTGCAGGTTTGGGTTGCAAGCTTGGGACACCTGTAGGGTTTTTGAGGTCTCGGGGAGCAGGTTTGGTTTTCAAGCTTTGGACACCTGTAGGTCTCGGGGTGCAGTTTTGGGTTGCAAGCTTGGGACACCTGTAGGGTTTTTTAGGTGTCGGGGTGCAGGTTTGGGTTGATATGAACTAGGAGCAAGCTTGGGACACCTGTAGGCTTTTTTAGGTGCCGGGGTGCAGGTTTGGGTTGATATGAACTAGGAGCAAGCTTGGAACACCTGTAGGGTTTTTTAGGTGCCGGGGTGCAGGTTTGGGTTGATATGAACTAGGAGCAAGCTTGGGACACCTGTAGGTCTCGGGGTGCAGGTTTGGGTTGCAAGCTTGGGGACACCTGTAGGGTTTTTTATGTGTCAGGTTGCAGGTTTGGGTTGATATGAACTAGGAGCAAGCTTAAGACACCTGTAGGGTTTTTAGGTGTCGGGGTGCAGGTTTGGGTTGATATGAACTAGGAGCAAGCTTGGGACACCTGTAGGGTTTTTTAGGTGTCGGGGTGCAGGTTTGGGTTGATATGAACTAGGTTTGGGTTGCAAGCCTGGGACACCTGTAGGGTTTTTTAGGTGTCGGGGTGCAGGTTTGGGTTGATATGAACTAGGTTTGGGTTGCAAGCCTGGGACACCTGTAGGGTTTTTTAGGTCTCGGGGTGCTGGTTCAGGTTGATATGAACTGTAGGCAAGCTTGGGGCACCTGTAGGGTTTTTTTTAGGTATTGGGGTGCAGGTCTGAGTTGATAAGAACTGAGGCAAGCTTGGGGAATCTGTAGGGTTTTTTAGGTTTTTTGGATGCAGGTTTGTCTAAATATAAACTAGGAGCAAGCTTGGGGCACCTGTAGGGTTTTTGAGGTCTCAGGGTGCAGGTTTGAGTTGATATAAACTGGGGGCAAGCTTGGGACACCTGTAAGGTTTTTGAGGTCTTGGGATGCAGGTTTGGGTTGCAAGCTTGGGGAACCTGTAGGGTTTTTGAGGTCTGAGGGTGCAGGTTTGGGTTGATATGAACTAGGAGCAAGCTTGGGACACCTGTAGGCTTTTTTAGGTGCCGGGGTGCAGGTTTCAGTTGATATGAACTAGGAGCAAGCTTGGAACACCTGTAGGGTTTTTTAGGTGCCGGGGTGCAGGTTTGGGTTGATATGAACTAGGAGCAAGCTTGGGACACCTGTAGGTCTCGGGGTGCAGGTTTGGGTTGCAAGCTTGGGGACACCTGTAGGGTTTTTTATGTGTCAGGTTGCAGGTTTGGGTTGATATGAACTAGGAGCAAGCTTAAGACACCTGTAGGGTTTTTTAGGTGTCGGGGTGCAGGTTTGGGTTGATATGAACTAGGAGCAAGCTTGGGACACCTGTAGGGTTTTTTAGGCGTCGGGGTGCAGGTTTGGGTTGATATGAACTAGGTTTGGGTTGCAAGCCTGGGACACCTGTAGGGTTTTTTGGTTTTTTAGGTCTCGGGGTGCTGGTTCAGGTTGATATGAACTGTAGGCAAGCTTGGGGCACCTGTAGGGTATTTTTTAGGTATTGGGGTGCAGGTCTGAGTTGATATGAACTGAGGCAAGCTTGGGGAATCTGTAGGGTTTTTTAGGTTTTTTGGATGCAGGTTTGTCTAAATATAAACTAGGACCAAGCTTGGGGCACCTGTAGGGTTTTTGAGGTCTCAGGGTGCAGGTTTGAGTTGATATAAACTGGGGGCAAGCTTGGGACACCTGTAAGGTTTTTGAGGTCTTGGGATGCAGGTTTGGGTTGCAAGCTTGGGGAACCTGTAGGGTTTTTGAGGTCTGAGGGTGCAGGTTTGGGTTGATATGAACTAGGAGCAAGATTGGGACACCTGTAGGTGTCAGGGTGCAGGTTTGGGTTGTAAGCTTGGGATACCTGTAGGGTTTTTGAGGTTTCAGGGTGCAGGTTTGAGTTGATATAAACTGGGGGCAAGCTTGGGGCACCTGTAGGGTTTTTTCCAGACTCACAAGGACAGTCTCACCTCCTTTGTTCTTGAAATACTCGCTGTCCTTCCACATGAGGGGAATGCGCAGATCTAGAGAGAGAGAGAAAAATGAGGGGGTCATAAATCAGTGGCAGACATCTTGGTCACCTATTGCAGGTCTGGGTCGGGCAGGGTCTAACTAACCTCACCCATGCTATCAAGTCATCAGTAAGCCCTATTGCCATATTGAATGATGGATGGACACCCTGGGCCACAGGCACCCAGTAAGTGGCAGATAAGGGGGTTCGAACCCTCCCTAAGTAAACACACACACAGGACTGTGGGACCTCTTGACCCTGGAGCATTGTCTAGCCATCCTCCTGCAATGTTTCCCCTCAGTTTCAACATCATACAAGAGGACAATGCATTCTTTATGTATTTCTATTGTTTGGTGGGGGGTGCTGCTGTGTTTTTTGAGAGCAGGGTTGTTTTTAGTTTTGTTTTGCAACATATTTGTCTGAGGCGAGGCGCTCATTAATGCGTGACATCTGGGCCGCAGATTCCATGTATGCGAGCGGCTTCTGCTCAACCAGTGGTTTCTGAAAAGCACTGTATGCTGGGTATTCACAGCTTCCAACCGTTTGCTATGGGGCAGTAGAGAACTGGACATAGGTCTCCAAAACTAGATGCCAGACTAGAGAAATAGACTAGGGTTACCAGGGCAGGATGAGGGTCTCCAGAACTGGACATGGGTCAATAGAGCTGGACATGGAACTACAGAACTGGACATGAGTCTACAGAACTAGACATAGGTCTACAGAACTGGACACGAGTCTCCAAAACTAGATGCAAGACTAGAGAAATAGACTAGGGTTTCCAGGCCAGGGCGCGGGTCTCCAGAACAGAGACGGAGAACTAGGCTTAGGTCTACAAAACTGGACATGACTCTCCAGAACAGGTCTACAGAACTGGACATGGGTCTACAAAACTGGACACATTTCGTAGGTCTACAGAACTGGGCAAGACATGGAACTACATAATTGGACATGAGTCTACAGAACTAGGCATAGGTCTACAGAACTGGACATGAGTCTCCAAAACTAGATGCAAGACTAGAGAAATAGACTAGGCTCTACAAAACTGGACACAGTCTTTAGGTCTACAGAGCTGGACCAGGGTCAATAGAATTGGTCATGGAATTACTGAGCTGGACAAGGGTTTAAATAACTAGATGTGGCTTTACATAACTGGACACATGCTTACAGACGCAGGCCTGGACACAGGCCTACAGAACCAGACAAGGGTCTACACAGATAGACAAGAGTATACAGTACTGGACATGGCACAACAGAACTGGACATGAGTCTACAGAACTGGACAATGGGTCTACAGAACTGGACAATGGGTCTACAGAACTGGACAATGGGTCTACAGAACTGGACAAGGGTCTACAGAACTGGGCAAGGGTCTACAGAAACCGGACATACTGTAGGTCTCCAAAGCTGGACAAGGGTCAATAGAACTGGCTATAGAATTACAGAGCTGGACATAGGTTTACATAGACATGGCTTTACATAACTAGTCATGGCTTTACATAACTGGACACATGTCTACAGACACAGGTCTACAGAACCAGACAAGAGTCTACACAGACAGACAAGAGTATACAGCACTAGACATGGCACAACAGAACTGGACAATGGTCTACAGAACTGGAAAAAGGGTCCACAGACCTGGACAAGAGTCTACAGAAACTGGACATACTGTAGGTCTACAGAACCGGACAAAGGTCTACAGGGTTGGACATGGCACTACATAAATGGATACAGGTCTACAAAACTGGACAAGGGTTTACAGAACTGGGCATGGCTCTACATAACTGGATATGAATCTGCATAACTGGACACAGGCCTAAAGAACTGGACAAGCGTCTACAGAATTGGGCATAGGTCTATAGAACTGGACATGGCACTAAAAAACTTGACATAGGTCTACAGAAGTGGACATAGGTCTATAGAACTGGACATGGCACTACAGAACTGGCCATAGGTTCACAGAAGTGGACATGGCACAACATACCTGGAAATAGGTCTTCAGAACAAGACAAGAGTCTACAGAATTGGACATGAAACTACAAAACTGGACAAGGGTCTACAGAACTAGACAAAGGCACTACAGAACTGGACGTGGACCTACAGAACTGGACATCGGTCTACAGAACTGGACATCGGTCTACAGAACTGGACATCGGTCTACAGAACTGGACATTGGTCTACAGAACTGGACATCGGTCTACAGAAATGGACATGGACCTACAGAACTGGACATAGGCACTACAGAACTAGACATAGGCACTACATAATTGCATATGGGTCTGCAGAACTGGACATAGGCACTACAGGACTGGACATAGGCACTACAGAACTGGACATAGGCACTACAGGACTGTACATAGGTCTACGGAACTGGACATAGGTCTACAGAACTGGACATAGGCACTACAGAACTGGACATAGGCACTACAGAACTGGACATAGGCACTACAGAACTGGACATAGGCACTACAGAACTGGACATGAGTCTACAGAACTGGACATGAGTCTACAGAACTGGACATAGGTCTACAGAACTGGACATAGGTCTACAGAACTGGACATAGGTCTACAGAACTAGACATAGGTCTACAGAACTGGACGTGGACCTAAAGAACTGGACATAGGTCTTTAGAAGTTGACATAGGTCTTTAGAAGTGGACATAGGTCTACAGAACTGGACATAGGTCTACAGAACTGGACATAGGTCTTTAGAAGTGGACATAGGTCTTTAGAAGTGGACATAGGTCTTTAGAAGTGGACATAGGTCTAGGCACTACAGAACTAGACATAGGCACTACAGAATTGGATACGGGTCTGCAGAACTGGACATAGGCACTACAGAACTAGACGTAGGCACTACAGAATTGGATACGGGTCTGCAGAACTGGACATAGGCACTACAGAACTAGACATAGGCACTACAGAATTGGATACGGGTCTGCAGAACTGGACATAACACTACAGAATTGGATATGGGTCTGCAGAACTGGACATAGGCAATACAGGACTGGACATAGGCAATACAGGACTGGACATAGGCACTACAGGACTGGACATATGTCTACAGAACTGGACATAGGTCTACAGAACTGGATATAGGTCTACAGAACTGGATATAGGTCTACAGAAGTGGACATGAGTCTACAGAACTGGAAATAGGTCTACATAAGTGGACATGGCACAACAGAAATGGACATAGGTTTACAGAACTGGACATGGCTCTACAGAACTGGGCATAGGTCTACAGGAGTTTACACAACTCTGTAACTGGGCACAGCTCTCTGGAACCCAACAGAGGTCAAAACTCTGTTGCTGGTCACACCATCTCCATCTTCCTGTCTTTGGTGACCATTTGGTGAGGAAACAGCATATGAGACTGGAGTCACAAACAGCAAACGAGTAATTAAAGTACCCTTAACGCGTTACCACTCTCATTAGTGGTTGTTAGATTGACGTCTCAGACATGAAGTAAACCTAAATCTCTTCTATCGGGTCACATAGAGCACATTAGTTCTTCTCCGCCATCTTCTCTTCTCTGCCCTATACAAAACTTTCATGGGGTTGGGCTTGAAGTTTAAACCCCTCTATTCATGATGCACAATGTAATTATACTAACCTGAGATGGAGAGTTTCCCCTTGCAAGGTAGACGGTCATCCACCGACCCGCCATCGGATGGCCTGAAAGACACCAGAGAGCTTAATGTGGTGAGACATGAGAATACTGTGAACAAGCTATTTAGAAAATTACGTCCCCCAATGGGTAAGAACGTCACCCCGATCAGGTAGATATCTGGGAACATTTGGAGAAGGGGTTAAATCCTGAGGCATTCAATTGGAGTAGATGGATTCCCAAACATCCCAATTAATGGACCTTCATTAGAAGGAGCAGCTACAGACACATTGTGGGGCCCTTGCGTACAAATTCCAGTAAGGGTAGCAGTCTAGTCGGGAACTGTAAGCTCCTTTTCTCAATGCCAGGAAAACCTGGTAGGGGGTTAACAAAGTGTTTAATAAAGTTATCCCTAGTCTCCCAACTCGTTGCTCTGGTCCTCTGCTGGTGTAGGCCCCTGCCCATTCTAAAATTTAAGCTCCTCCTCCTTTTTTCAAGCCAATGTTACTGTCGTTCTAAGTCATAATCTTCTATCATGTTCAACCAGGATTTCTGATTGTGGAGAACCAGGGGCGAGACTGGAAAAAAAGACTACTACCCAGAACCCAAGACTCAATCCAAAGGTCCAGAATCTGAGAGCAACCCAAGGCTAGGGTACTGAGAGGTCATGTCCCGATGGATCGAGGGTCTGGTTAGGCAAGCAATTAGCTCCCTGTTCCATAAGCAAGTGTGGTGGGCTGGCAACAGAGGTTGAGAAACAAGAGTCCGTAGCAAAGGTTGCGGGCGTAGACATAACCCGATATCTAAGTCAAAGTCCAGGCCAAGGTCATCAACCAAGAATACAGATCAAAGGTAACTCAGGAGCAATGGATAAGTCATAGTCCAGGCAGAGGTCATCAACCAAGAATTCAGATCAAAGGTTCCACAGGAGCAACGCATAAGTCATAGTCCAGGCAGAGGTCATCAATGAAGAAGTCAGATTAAAGGCAACTCAGGAGCAACAGATAAGCCATAGTCCAGGCAGAGGTCATCAATGAAGAATCCAAATCAAAGGTAACTCAGGAGCAACGGATACGTCAAAGTCCTGGCCAAGGTTATCAATGAAGAACTCAGGTCAACGGTAACTCAGGAGCAATGGATAAGTCCTAGTTCAGGCAGAGGTCAGCAGCGAAGGACTCCAGATCAAACATAACTCAGGAGAAACGGAAAAGCCATAGTTCAGGCCGAGGTCATCAATGAAGAAGTCAAATCAAAGGTAGGCCAGGAGCAACAGATAAGTCATAGCCCAGGCAGAGGTCATCAATGAAAAGACCAGATCAAAGGTAACTCAGGAGCAACGGATAAGTCAAAGTCGAGGCCGAGGTCATCAATGAAGAGACCAGATCAAAGGTAACTCAGGAGCAACCAATAAGTCAAAGTCGAGGCTGAGGTCATCAATGAAGAGACCAGATCAAAGGTAACTCAGGAGCAACCGATAAGTCATAGTCCAGGCCGAGGTCATCAATGAAGAGACCAGATCAAAGGTAACTTAGGAGCAGCGCATAAGTCATAGTCCAGGCAGAGGTCATCAATGAAGAGTCCAGATCAAAGGAAACACAGGAGCAATGGATAAGTCAAAGTCCAGGTAGAGGTCATCAATGAAGAATCCAGATCAAACGTAACTCAGGAGAAACGGGTAAGCCAAAGTCCAGGCCGAGGTCATCAACCAAGAATCAAAATCAAAGGTAACTCAGAAGAAACCGGTAAGCCATAGTCCAGGCCGAGGTCATCAACCAAGAAACCAAATCAAAGGTAACTCAGGAGAAACAGATAAGTCATAGTCCAGGCCGAGGTCATCAATGAAAGAATCCAGATCAAAGGTAACTAAGGAGCAACGGATCAGTCATAGTCCAGGCCGAGGTCATCAACCAAGAATCCAGTTTAAAGGTAACTCAGAAGCAACGGATAAGTTATAGTCCAGGCAGAGGTCATCAATAAAGAATCCAGATCAAAGGTAACTCAGGAGCATCGGGTAAGTCATAGTCCAGGCAGAGGTCATCAGTGAAGAATCAAAAACAAAGGTAACTCAGGAGCAACTGATAAGTAAAAGTCCAGGCAGAGGTCATCAATTTAGAATCAAAAATAAAGGTAACTCAGGAGCAACGGATAAGTCATAGTCCAGGCAGAGGTCATCAATGAAGGAATCCAGATCAAAGGTAACTCAGGAGCAACGGGTAAGTCATAGTCCAGGCCAAGGTCATCAATGAAGAACTCAGGTCAACGGTAACTCAGGAGCAATGGATAAGTCATAGTTCAGGTAGAGGTCAGCAACGAAGGACTCCAGATCAAATGTAACTCAGGAGAAACGGATAAGCCATAGTTCAGACAGAGGTCATCAATGAAGAAGTCAAATCAAAGGTAGCTCAGGAGCAACAGATAAGTCATAGCCCAGGCAGAGGTTATCAATGATCAAAGGTAACTTAGGAGCAACGGATAAGTCAAAGTCGAGGCCGAGGTCATCAATGAAGAGACCAGATCAAAGGTAACTTAGGAGCAGCGCATAAGTCATTGCCCAGGCAGAGGTCATCAATGAAGAGTCCAGATCAAAGAAAACGCAGGAGCAATGGATAAGTCAAAGTCCAGGTAGAGGTCATCAATGAAGAATCCAGATCAAACGTAACTCAGGAGAAACGGGTAAGCCATAGTCCAGGCCGAGGTCATCAACCAAGAATCCAAATCAAAGGTAACTCAGGAGAAATCAGTAAGCCATAGTCCAGGCCGAGGTTATCAACCAAGAAACCAAATCAAAGGTAACTCAGGAAAAAGAGGTAAGCCATAGTCCAGGCAGAGGTCATCAACCAAGAATCCAAATCAAAGGTAACTCAGGAGAAACAGATTAGTCATAGTCCAGGCCGAGGTCATCAATGAAAGAATCCAGATCAAAGGTAACTCAGGAGCAACGGATCAGTCATAGTCCAGGCCGAGGTCATCAACCAAGAATCCAGTTTAAAGGTAACTCAGAAGCAATGGATAAATCATAGTCCAGGCAGAGGTCATCAACCAAGAATCCAGATCAAAGGTAACTCAGGAGTAACGGGTAAGTCATAGTCCAGGCAGAGGTCATCAATGAAGAATCCAGATCAAAGGTAACTCAGGAGCAATGGATAAGTTATAATCCAGGCAGAGGTCATCAATTAAGAATCCAGATCAAAGGTACCTCAGGAGCATCGGGTAAGTCATAGTCCAGGCAGAGGTCATCAATGAAGAATCAAAAACAAAGGTAACTCAGGAGCAACGGATAAGTCATAGTCCAGGCAGAGGTCATCAATGAAGAACCCCGGTCAACGGTAACTCAGGAGCAACGGATGAGTCATAGTCCAGACAGAGGTCATCAATAAAGAATCCAGATCAAAAGTAACTAAGGAGCAACGGGTAAGTCATAGTCCAGGCCAAGGTCATCAATGAAGAACCCCGGTCAACGGTAACTCAGGAGCAACGGATAAGTCATAGTCCAGGCAGAGGTCATCAATGAAGAATCAAAAACAAAGGTAACTCAGGAGCAACGGATAAGTCATAGTCCAGGCAGAGGTCATCAATGAAGGAATCCAGATCAAAGGTAACTCAGGAGCAACGGGTAAGTCATAGTCCAGGCCAAGGTCATCAATGAAGAACCCCGGTCAAGGGTAACTCAGGAACAACGGATAAGTCATAGTCCAGACAGAGGTCATCAATAAAGAATCCAGATAAAAGGTAACTCAGAAGCAAAGGATACGTCATAGTCCAGACAGAGGTCATCAATAAAGAGATCAGATCAAAGGTAACTCAGGAGCAATGGATAATTTATAGTCCAGGCAGAGGTCATCAATGAACAATCCAAATCAAAGGCAACTCAGGAGCATTGGATAAGTCAAAGTCCAGGCCAAGGACATCAATGAAGAACTCATGTCTAAGGAAACAAAGGAGCAACGGATCAGTTATAGTCCAGGCAGAGGTCATCAATGAAGGATCCAGACCAAACGTAACTTAGGAGAAATGGATAAGTCATAGTCCAGGCAGAGGTTATCAACCAAGAATCCAAATCAAAGGTAACTCAGGAGCAACAGATAAGTTATAGTCCAGACAGAGGTCATCAATCAAGAATCCAAATCAAAGGTAACTCAGGAGCAACGGATAAGTCATAGTCCAGGCAGAGGTCATCAATGAAGAATCCAAAACAACGGTAACTCAGGAGCATTGGATAAGTCAAAGTCTAGACAGAGGTCATCAGCCAAGAATCCAAATCAAAGGTAACTCAGGAGCAATGGCTAAGTAAAACTCCAGGCAGAGGTCAGCAACTAAAGAATCTCAGGAGCAACAGATAAGTCATAGTTCAGGTCGAGGTCATTAATGAAGAATCTAGATCAAAGGTAACTCAGGAGCAATGGACAAATCATAGTCCAGGCTGAGGTCAGCATCGAATAAGTCTAGATCAAAGGTAACTCAGAAGCAACAGATAAGTCATAGTCCAGGCCGAGGTCATTAATGAAGAATCCAGATCAAAGGTAACTCAGGAGCAATGGACAAATCATAGTCCAGGCTGAGGTCAGCATCGAATAAGTCTAGATCAAAGGTAACTCAGAAGCAACAGATAAGTCATAGTCCATGCAGAGGTCATCACTGAAGAATCCAGATCAAAAGTTCCACAGGAGCAACGGATAAGTCATAGTCCAGGCCAAGGTCATCAATGAAGAATCCAGATCAAAGGTAACTCAGGAGAAACGGATCAGTCATAGTCTAGGCAGAGGTCAGCAACCAAGAATCCAGATCAAAGGTAAATCAGGAGCAATAAATAAGTCACAGTCCAGGCCAGTATCAAAGAGTCCTCCACCACCATCTGTTATCTTCTAGACCTGCATCACACCACCACTAGGGTCATATATAGGGCCTCCATTGTCCTTCTCCCTCACCATCATGATGTTCCTCAAAAATTCCAGAGTCCCTGCCACACTACTTTCTAACTCTCTTGCTCTTTAGGTTTCCTGACCCCTCTATTTCCTACCTACTGTACTTAAAGCAGACCTCCAGTCTGAAACTCAAAGCATAGCAAATTGTTCCACTAAAGCCCTCCTATGGTAATCGGTGACGTGAGCTATGGGATAGGCCTTCACCCCTGAACTGCATTGTATGTGGCTACACAGCCGACAGCCCTGCTTCTGAAAAACCCAGTCCCAGGGTCAAAATTGCCTAAAAGCAAAGCAAAACCCCCTAAAAGATCCTAAAAAGACTCCAGGGCCAGCCACTGGCCTTCCCCTGGGCATCCCAAATTGGGCTGTGTGAACTCCCTCTCCCGGGTCCTTGCAAAACTCACCTCTGCCTTGGCTCCCACGGAGATCTAAACAACACCAGCCACATCCCCAGCAGCACTAAGCTGAGGCTCGCTGGGCTTTGGAGAACTAAAGGACAACTCTCTATAATCAGGCTTTGTGCCTAAGCAGAGCTGTATGCTGTGCATTAATATGCCCGGGATATGGCACTGATTGAACGATGCACCATAGGACCGGGGAAAGGTACATTTTTATGGGTGATTCAGGGGGTTTTACATAACGGGGCATCTGGATGCCCCTGGGGCATGCATCAAAACCCAGGATAGCAAAAATCCTGGGTTTTGTTCTGCTTTAAATCTCCCGCTGCTCACTAGCCAGAAGCAAAAGGTCATCAGTTCTAATGGCTCATTGCTCTGCTCACTGCAGAGAGCTCCGAGAAACATTGTTTCAACTGTTTCTCAGAGCTCTCTACTGCAACCCTCCCCTCTAGCAGCTGTTCATTCAGTGTGTGTGTGCAGCATGGCAAGGATGCTGCCCTGTTTTTCGGAGGCATGTATATATCTCAGTTCGGCGTGGGCTGCTCTTGGCGCGTGTCAGCAGGGCTCAAAGGTGTGTAGCAAGATGTCCGCTCCCATGCAGTCCAGGATCGCAGCATCTACATGGGGTCAAGTTAAGCCGTCTCAATCAGCATACCGCACTGGATGTCCGCTTTAAGCCCTTCTATGCCTATACCTATGAATATTTGTTTGAATTCTTAGGTCCACATGGGAGGAGCTTCCTCTATTTGTAGCAATACCTGGCCTGTGATTTTGGGATGTTCACATTTAATTGTGATTAGCCTTGAGGGTTTGGAAAGGGTCAACGGTTACTTCAAGAAGAGTCGACCCTGTGAGTGACTATAAGAGGGTGTCACATGGTTAGTGCAAATAGAAATCACATGCTTTGCTATGGAGATTCAATGGCAGTTGTAGCAATAGAAATTAGACTCTAGGTGGCAGTAGTGAGTTACTCAACAACAGGTCCCATAGATACCAATGACCTTGGTGTCAACTAAAGGGCACTGTTGGCTTTGGAGTCAGAACCAGTTAGTAACAGTGTACCAGGTGCCTTCAGTCATGCACGTCATAGGGTTGATACATGTGCCACACACGACTGGGAGGGACTGTGGGGTGTTCTGTTAGTTAGCTGTTAGGTTGGTATCTGCCCTTTGATCTTGGTTTGTCTATCAGAGGGGGGTGCGTTTAATGTTAGAGGGGAAACTTGTAACAGCAGCAGACAGAGATCTATGCAAGCAGAGGGAGCCCAAAGGAGAAAGGACTCAAAAACCTTTCATAGACTCCACACAACCTCTATGAAGGGTATGCGCACCTTTTACCAACACCACACTTACCCCACCCCAGGTCCGAAGACCACCCTCGCTCCTCAAGCCCTAATCCCACCAGTCGCATAGCGTGACAGCGACTTACCTGCGCGTGCTGTGCTGGAGGATCTGCTCTTCCTTGCGGTGCTGCAGCTCGGACATGTAGGTCATGATGCGGCTGTTACACACCAGCAGGCTCTTGGCCGCCTCCAGGGCTTGTTCCTTCTGCGTGCAGGCCCCCAGGAGCTTCACCGCCCCGTCCCGTATACGCACCTCATGGTCGATACGTTTCTGGATGTCCGTGTCCTGCAACAAAACAAACGTCGGTATGAATGTACAGGTCGGACTTATTCCCCCCCCAAAATGTCGGTATGAATGTACATATCGGACTTATTCCCCCCCAAAACGTCGGTATGAATGTACATGTCGGACTTATTCCCCCCCGAAACGTCGGATTGAATGTACATGTCGGACTTATCCCCCCCCCGAAACGTCGGTATGAATGTACATGTCGGACTTATTCCCCCCCCAAAACGTCGGTATGAATGTACATGTCGGACTTATTCCCCCCCCAAAACGTCGGTATGAATGTACATGTCGGACTTATTCCCCCCCCAAAACGTCGGTATGAATGTACATGTCAGACTTATTCCCCCCCCAAAACGTCGGTATGAATGTACATGTCGGACTTATTCCCCCCCCAAACGTCGGTATGAATGTACATGTCGGACTTATTCCCCCCCCCAAACGTCGGTATGAATGTACATGTCTGACTTATTCCCCCCCCCAAACGTCGGTATGAATGTACATGTCGGACTTATTCCCCCCAGAACGTCGGTTTGAATGTACATGTCGGACTTATTCCCCCCCAAAACGTCGGTATGAATGTACATGTCGGACTTATTCCCCCCCCAAAACGTCGGTATGAATGTACATGTCGGACTTATTCCCCCCCCAAAACGTCGGTATGAATGTACATGTCGGACTTATTCCCCCCAGAACGTCGGTTTGAATGTACATGTCGGACTTATTCCCCCCCCCCCCGAAACGTTGGTATGAATGTACATGTCGGACTTATTCCCCCCCCCCCAAACGTCGGTATGAATGTACATGTCGGACTTATTCCCCCCAAAACGTTGGTTTGAATGTACATGTCGGACTTATTCCCACTGAAACGTCAGTTTGAGTGTACACGTCGGACTTATTCTCCCTCAAAACGTCGGTATGAATGTACACGTCGGACTTATTCCCCCCCAAAACGTCGGTATGAATGTACATGTCAGACTTATTCCCCCCCAAAACGTCGGTATGAATGTACATGTCGGACTTATCCCCCCCTGAAACGTCAGTTTGAATGTACGTCGGACTTATTCCCCCCTGAAACGTCAGTTTGAATGTACATGTCAGACTTATTCCCCCCCTGAAACGTCAGTTTGAATGTACATGTCAGACTTATTCCCCCCCGAAAAGTCAGATTGAATGTACATGTCAGACTTATTCCCCCCCGAAAAGTCGGATTAAATGTACATGTCAGACTTATTCCCCCCCAAAACGTTGGTTTGAATGTACATGTCAGACTTATTCCCCCCCAAAACGTTGGTTTGAATGTACATGTCGGACTTATTCCCCCCTGAAACGTCAGTTTGAATGTATGTCGGACTTATTCCCCCCTGAAACGTCAGTTTGAATGTACATGTCAGACTTATTCCCCCCTGAAACGTCGGTATGAATGTACATGTCAGACTTATTCCCCCGCCAAAACGTCGGTATGAATGTACATGTCGGACTTATTCCCCCCCCAAAACGTTGGTTTGAATGTACATGTCGGACTTATTCCCCCCTGAAACGTCAGTTTGAATGTACATGTAGGACTTATTCCCCCCCAAAACATTGGTTTGAATGTACATGTCAGACTTATTCCCCCCTGAAAGTCGGATTGAATGTACATGTCGAACTTATTCCCCCCCAAAACGTCGGTTTGAATGTACATGTCGGACTTATTCCCCCCCAAAACGTCGGTATGAATGTACATGTCGGACTTATCCCCCCCTGAAACGTCAGTTTGAATGTACGTCGGACTTATTCCCCCCTGAAACGTCAGTTTGAATGTACATGTCAGACTTATTCCCCCCCTGAAACGTCAGTTTGAATGTACATGTCAGACTTATTCCCCCCCGAAAAGTCAGATTGAATGTACATGTCAGACTTATTCCCCCCCGAAAAGTCGGATTAAATGTACATGTCAGACTTATTCCCCCCCAAAACGTTGGTTTGAATGTACATGTCAGACTTATTCCCCCCCAAAACGTTGGTTTGAATGTACATGTCGGACTTATTCCCCCCTGAAACGTCAGTTTGAATGTATGTCGGACTTATTCCCCCCTGAAACGTCAGTTTGAATGTACATGTCAGACTTATTCCCCCCTGAAACGTCGGTATGAATGTACATGTCAGACTTATTCCCCCGCCAAAACGTCGGTATGAATGTACATGTCGGACTTATTCCCCCCCCAAAACGTTGGTTTGAATGTACATGTCGGACTTATTCCCCCCTGAAACGTCAGTTTGAATGTACATGTAGGACTTATTCCCCCCTGAAACGTCAGTTTGAATGTACATGTCGGACTTATTCCCCCCTGAAACGTCAGTTTGAATGTACATGTCGGACTTATTCCCCCCCCAAAACATTGGTTTGAATGTACATGTCAGACTTATTCCCCCCTGAAAGTCGGATTGAATGTACATGTCGAACTTATTCCCCCCCAAAACGTCGGTTTGAATGTGCATGTCGGACTTATTCCCCCCCAAAACGTCGGTTTGAATGTACATGTCGGACTTATTCCCCCCCCAAAACGTCGGTTTGAATGTACATGTCGGACTTATTCCCCCCCAAAACGTTGGTTTGAATGTACATGTTGGACTTATTCCCCCCCAAAACGTTGGTTTGAATGTACATGTCGGACTTATTCCCCCCCGAAACTTCAGTTTGAATGTACATGTCGGACTTATTCCCCCCCAAAACGTCGGTTTGAATGTACATGTCGGACTTATTCCCCCCCCGAAACGTCGGTTTGAATGTACATGTCGGACTTATTCCCCCCCCGAAAAGTCGGATTGAATGTACATGTCAGACTTATTCCCCCCCTGAAACGTTGGTTTAAATGTACATGTCGGACTTATTCCCCCCCAAAATGTTGGTTTGAATGTACATGTCGGACTTATTCCCCCCCCGAAAAGTCGGATTGAATGTACATGTCAGACTTATTCCCCCCCTGAAACGTTGGTTTAAATGTACATGTCGGACTTATTCCCCCCCAAAACGTCGGATTGAATGTACATGTCGGACTTATTCCCCCCCGAAACGTCGGATTGAATGTACATGTCGGACTTTTCCCCCCAAAACGTTGGTTTGAATGTACATGTCGGACTTATTCCCCCCCGAAACGTCGGATTGAATGTACATGCCGGACTTATTCCCCCCCAAAACGTCGGTTTGAATGTACATGTCGGACTTATTTCCCCCCCGAAACGTCGGATTGAATGTACATGTCGGACTTATTCCCCCCCAAAACGTCGGATTGAATGTACATGTCGGACTTATTCCCCCCCGAAACGTCGGATTGAATGTACATGTCGGACTTTTCCCCCCCAAAACGTCGGTTTGAATGTACATGTCGGACTTATTCCCCCCCGAAACGTCGGATTGAATGTACATGTCGGACTTAATCCCCCCCCGAAACGTCGGATTGAATGTACATGTCGGACTTATTCCCCACCAAAACGTCGGATTGAATGTACATGTCGGACTTATTCCCCCCTGAAACGTCGGATTGAATGTACATGTCGGACTTATTCCCCCCCGAAACGTCGGATTGAATGTACATGTCGGACTTATTCCCCCCCGAAACGTCGGATTGAATGTACATGTCGGACTTTTCCCCCCCAAAACGTCGGTTTGAATGTACATGTCGGACTTATTCCCCCCCGAAACGTCGGATTGAATGTACATGCCGGACTTATTCCCCCCCGAAACGTCGGATTGAATGTACATGTCGGACTTATTCCCCCCCCGAAGCGTCGGATTGAATGTACATGTCGGACTTATTCCCCTCCGTAAATTTGATAAAGTCCAAAAAACATAACATGTCTGTCAGCGCGACACCCAAAGCCGCACAGGCTCTACTTTCTTCTTTTTCTCATTACCACTCCATCGTGAAAGAAATTCAGACTGACAGCACACGAAAATTTTGGATTATAACAGTAAATTTACTAAAAAACTACCATACGAGCAACATAACACGTTTCTCGGTGCGACAACCCCGCGTTGTTGAAAAGTGTTTTTGAAGCTTTTTTACCATTACAGAAGCAGTGCGGGGTTTGGATTTCCACCATAGAAAGTTACCACCATAGAACGCAAGAAAATTTACCAAAAATGACCAATACGAGCAAATCCAAAAAAAACATGTCTCCCGGCAACCCCGCGTTGTTAAACAATAAACAGGTGTTTTTGACGCTTTTACCATTACAGAAGCAGTGAGGGGCTTTGATTTTCCTTCGATTTTTCGTTACCACCAATAAATGCGAGAAATCCAGGTTGGTGGCAGACTGGAGCTTTTGTTTATAACAGTAAATTTTCTAAAAATGACAAATTTGATAAAATCCCAAAAAACATAACACATCAGTCAGTGCAATACCAAAAGCTGAGCAGGGCTCTACTTTCTTTTTTTTCTCATTACCAATCCATCGTGAGAGAAATCCAGGCTGACAGCATGCGAAAATGTTTGTTTATAACAGTAAATTTACTAAAAAACGACCAATACAAGCAAATCCAAAAAAGACATAACACGTCTCTCGATGCGACAACCCCGCGCCGTTCAACAATTAAAAAGTTGTTTTTTTGAACTTTTTTACATTACAGAAGCAGTTGCGGGGCTTTGATTTCCTACAAATTTTTGTTACAACGCAAGAAAATTTACTAAAAATTACCAATCCGACCAAATCCCAAAAAAACAAAACACGTCTCTCGATGCGACAACCCCGCTCTGCTCAACAATAAACGGGTGTTTTTACCATTACAGAAGCACTGAGAGGTTTTGATTTCCTTCTATTTTTTGTTACCACCATTGAACGCGAGAAATCCAGGCTGGTGGCAGACGGGAGCTTTATGTTTATAACAGTAAATTTACTAAAAACTGCAAATTTGCTAAAATCCAAAAAGTGTAACACGTCTGTCAGTGCGACACCCGAAGCTGCACATGGCTCTACCTTCTTCTTTTTCTCGTTACCACTCCATCGTGGAAGAAATCCAGGTTGACGACACGCCAATTTTTTTGATTCTAACAGTAAATTTACTAAAAAACGACCAAATCGAGCAAACCCCAAAAAACATAACGCGCCTCTCGATGCGACAATCCCGTGTTGTTAAACAATAAACAGGTGTTTTTGAAGCTTTTACCATTACAGAAGCACTGAGAGGTTTTGATTTCCTTCTATTTTTTTGTTACCACAATAAAACGCAGAAAAAAACAGTTTGGCGGTGTTGGGGGCTTCTTCCTGGGGGTACCTTGGACCCACCGACCATGCGTCTGACACCATCACACCTTTACCGTTCAGGCCAGGGGTTTATGTTTATAACGGTAAATTTACCAAAAAACGACAAATTCGATCAAATAAAAAAAAACACCCTGAAGCAGCGCAGGGCTCTACTTTCTTCTTTTTGTGTTAGCGCCATATCACGCACGAATTCCCGGACGGCGGCAGACAGGAGATTTTCTATTACGGTGAATTTACTAAAACCGACCAATCCCAAACACGTCTCTCTGTGCAACAACCCTGCACGGTTAATGTGTGTTTGAATTCCCATTTTCCCCCATTTTTTTTATTTACATTTCCAGCAGATCCCGCAAGAAAACCAGAACAGATGTTGCCACAGTTTCGAAACACATCCGCGTCTTTCTGTTGCGACAAACAGTCAGACACTTTAGGGACGCACAACCCGATTGTAACGTTAGGGATGTGCAACCCGATTGTAAGGTTAGGGGCGCACAACTTGATTGTAACGCTAGGGATGTGCAATTTGATTGAAACATTAGGGACGCACAATTCGAATGTAATGTAAGAGACACACAACCCGATTGTAACGTTAGTGACACGAATTGTAACGTTAGGGAAGCGCAACCCGAATGTAACGTTAGGGACGCACAATTCAATTGTAATGTTAGGGAGGCACAACTTGATTGAAACGTTAGGGACGCACAACCCGATTGCAACGCTAGGAACGCACAACCCGATTGTAACGTTAGTGACACACAACTCAATTATAATGTTAGTGACGTGAAACTCAGTTGTAACATTAGGGATGCGCAACTCGATTGTAATGTTTGGGACGCACAACCTGATTGTAACGTTAGGGGAGTACAGCCGATTGTAACGTTAGGAATGTGCAACTCGATTGTAACGCGCAACTCGATTGGAAAGTTAGGGACGCACAACTCAATTGTAACGCTAGGGACGCGAAACTCAATTGTAACGCTAGAGACGCAAAACTCTATTATAATGCTAAGGACGCGAAACTCGATTGTAACGCTAGGGACGTGCAACTTAATTGTATCATTAGGGACACACAATGCGATTGTAATGCTAGGGATGCGCAACTTGATTGCAACATTAGGGACGCACAACTCGACTGTAACGTTAGGGACGCAAAACTCGATTGTAATGTTAGGGACGCACAACCTCATTGTAAAGTTAGGAACGCACAACCCAACTGTAACGTTAGTGACGCACAACCCAATTGTAACGTTAGTGACGTGAAACTCAATTGTAACATTAGGGATGCGCAACTCGATTGTAATGTTCGGGATGCACAACCTGATTGTAACAGGGCAGCACAGCCGATTGTAACGTTAGGGATGTGCGACTCGATTGTAACGCGGAACTCGATTGTAACATTAGGGACGCGAAACTCCATTGTAACATTAGGGGCGCACAACTCAATTGTAACATTAGGGGCGCGCAACTCGATTGTAACATTAGGGGCGCGCAACTCCATTGTAACATTAGGGGCGCGCAACTCCATTGTAACATTAGGGGCGTGCAACTCCATTGTAACATTAGGGGCGCGCAACTCCATTGTAACATTAGGGGCGCGCAACTCCATTGTAACATTAGGGGCGCGCAACTCCATTGTAACATTAGGGGCGCGCAACTCCATTGTAACATTAGGGGCGCGCAACACGATTGTAATGTAAGAGACGCACAACATGATTGTAACGTTAGGGGCGCACAACCCGATTATAATGTTAGGGCTGTGCAACTTGATTGTAACGCTAGGAACGCGCAATTCGATTGTAATGTAAGAGACGCACAACCCGATTGTAACATTAGCGACGTACAATCCAATTGTAATGTTAGGGACGCGCAATTCGAGTATAACATTGTGACGTGTATGGGGCATTGGGTTGTATAGGGCGATACTCACGCTCCTGCGCTCGGCCTTCTCCATGTCGGCGTTTCGGAGTCGCGCTAACGACAAACACGTTGCTCTACATCCCGATGTGTGACTGCGCAAACCTACACGCGGCGCGCGGCGTCCGCTGATCACAGCGACACATCCTCCCGGTCACATACGGACGGCCTGACCCACCGCCATTTCCTGTCTGTAGGATGTGCTGTGTGTCGCGCTGTGTGTGGATTGTATCAGTGTGTGTATGTGGCTTGATTTCCAGATGTGCAGTGTGTGTGTGTGTGTGTGTGTGTGTGTGTGTGTGTGAGGCAGCTGTGATGGCAGGCGGGGGGGGGGGGGTCTGGCAGTGGACAGTGTGTGTGTGTGTGTGTGTGTGTGTGTGTGTGTGTGGCAGCTGTGATGGCAGGCGGGGGGGGGGGGGGGGGGGGTCTGGCAGTGGACAGTGTGTGTGTTGCTGGAAGATGAGGAGGGGGATCTGTGAATTGTGCGGCAGCGAGGGGAGACAACACAACTGCAGCTGCTAAAAATACACAACCGAACGGGAGGAGGAGGAGGAGGGGGGCGCAGCTGCTCCAGCCCCGAGCTCTACATACATGGCCTGTGTCACATACAACACAACTATACTATACTATACACATACATGGCCTGTGTCACATACAACACAACTATACTATACTATACACATACATGGCCTGTGTCACATACAACACAACTATACTATACTATACACATACATGGCCTGTGTCACATACAACACAACTATACTATACTATACACATACATGGCCTGTGTCACATACAACACAACTATACTATACTATACACATACATGGCCTGTGTCACATACAACACAACTATACTATACTATACACATACATGGCCTGTGTCACATACAACACAACTATACTATACTATACACATACATGGCCTGTGTCACATACAACACAACTATACTATACTATACACATACATGGCCTGTGTCACATACAACACAACTATACTATACTATACACATACATGGCCTGTGTCACATACAACACAACTATACTATACTATACACATACATGGCCTGTGTCACACACAACTATACTATACACATACATGGCCTGTGTCACACACAACACAACTATACACATACATGGCCTGTGTCACACACAACTATACTATACACATACATGGCCTGTGTCACACACAACTATACTATACACATACATGGCCTGTGTCACACACAACTATACTATACACATACATGGCCTGTGTCACACACAACAACACAAACATACTATAGTCATACGGGGCCTAGCTTGTCTCACACACACACAACCCTATACACATCCACAGCCTATGTAAGCGACACACAGCACTGTGTAGCCCGACATACAACAGACATGACAGTGACACGCGACACGGCCCTGGCGCTGTGTACATCTATATACACATATATACACAATGCACTGGACTGACACACAACATCCTTAGCGCTGTCTATCTACACACAGACGCACATATATAGTGTCAATATCTGACAGATTCCCGGGCTGATTGCCGTGGGTTTTGGTCCACTTTAAGGCTGGGAGTCCAGTGAAGACAAAGGTAGGTCCTAGCGTTCGGGTCTACATGGTGGCCCTGGAGTCCCAAGGACTGGAACTCAGGTGGCCCTGGAGTCTCAAGGACTGGAACTCAGGTGGCCCTGGAGTCTCAAGGACTGGAACTCAGGTGTCCCTGGAGTCCCAAGGACTGGAACTCAGGTGGCCCTGGAGTCTCAAGGACTGGAACTCAGGTGTCCCTGGAGTCCCAAGGACTGGAACTCAGGTGTCCCTGGAGTCCCAAGGACTGGAACTCAGGTGTCCCTGGAGTCCCAAGGACTGGAACTCAGGTGGCCCTGGAGTCCCAAGGACTGGAACTCAGGTGTCCCTGGAGTCCCAAGGACTGGAACTCAGGTGTCCCTGGAGTCCCAAGGACTGGAACTCAGGTGTCCCTGGAGTCTCAAGGACTGGAACTCAGGTGTCCCTGGAGTCTCAAGGACTGGAACTCAGGTGGCCCTGGAGTCTATTAAGTTCCTCTTGAAGGAAGCGTCAGGTGCAGTGATCCCTACAGTGTAGCTCGCGGTTGGCTTTAGGAAATGTAACTTCCTGTACGGTGTAGGAACAGGAAGTCCACATTCCTGGGAACCATCATCTCCTGGGACGCGGCATGGCGCGGGGCGATAACGTTGCTCTTGAAAGGAGCGCGGCGAGGAACTTCCTGCCTCGGCCTCGGAAGCCGCTCATCCTCTTCTAGGACTCAGCTCGGGTCCCGAGGGACTGTCAAGATGGCCGAAAGATCCAGGAGCATGCTGGGAAAATGATCCCATCATCCCGGGTCTAAGGAGCCATAACAGTCCACAGCGAGAAGTTATTACAATAGATGGATAAAGCGATCACATGACCGAGACGTTATACTGTCATTATAACAGAAAGAAATTGTGAAAAAATGTGGAAAAATAACGCAAGAGTCATAAGACAGGAAAGTAAAAAAAATGGATGATAGGGAAAAAAAAGAAGATAGAAGAAAAAAGTGGCTGCGCGAGAAGACGAGATGGAAGAGGCAATCGTCTGAGTTATCATATTTCTAGGTCTATAAACCATAAAAGTCAACTGCGAAAAAAATATCGAAAAATAACGCGAAAGTTATAGATAAGAAAGGTAAAAAAGAAAGGATGAAAGGAAAAAAGAAGAGAGAAAGAAAAAAAAGAGGGTGGGGCGAGGAGACGAGATGGAAGAGGCAATCGTCCGTCTTATCCCAGTTCTAGGTCTATAAGCCATAAAAGTCAACTGCGAAGAAAATTTCGAAAAATAACGCAAGAGTTATAGATAAGAAAGAAAGGAAAAAAGAAAGAAGAGAGGAAAAAAAGGGGGAGGCGAGGAGATGAAATGTAAAGAAGACAGTCATCCGTCTTATCTTAGGTCTATAAGCCATAAAAGTCATCTGCAAAGAAAATTTGAAAAATAACGGAAGGGCTATAGATAAGAAAGAAAGGAAAAAAGAAAGAAGAGATAAAGAAAAAAAAAAAGAGGGTGGGACGAGGAGACGAGCTCGAAAGGAGGCAATCATCCGTCTTATACCAGTTCTAGGTTCCATCTTACACAAGTTCTAGGTCTATAAGCCATAAAAGTCAACTGCGAAAAAAACATCGAAAAATAACGTGAGAGTTATAGATAAGAAAGGTAAAAAAGAAAGGATGAAAGGAAAAAAGAAGAGAGAAAGAAAAAAAAGAGAGTGGGGCTGAGGAGACGAGATCGAAAGGAGGCAATCGTCCGTGTTATCCCATTTCTAGGTCTATAAGCCATAAAAGTCATCTGCAAAGAAAATTTCGAAAAATAACGCAAGGGCTATAGATAAGAAAGGTAAAAAAGAAAGAAGAGAGAAAGAAAAAAAAGTGGCTTTGGTGAGAAGACGAGATGGAAGAGGCAATCATCCGTGTTATCATATTTCTAGGTCTATAAGCCATAAAAGTCACCTGCGAAGAAAATTTAGAAAGTTTCAAAAAATAACGCGAGAGTTATAGATAAAAAAGTTAAAAACTGATAAAAGGAAAAAAGAAAGAAGAGAGGAAAAAAAGGGGGAGGCGAGGAGATGAAATGGAAAGAAGACAGTCATCCGCCTTATCTTAGGGCTATAAGCCATAAAAGTCAACTGCAAAGAAAATTTCGAAAAATAACGGAAGAGCTATAGATAAGAAAGAAAGGAAAAAAGAAAGAAGAGATAAAGAAAAAAAAAAAGGGGGTGGGACGAGGAGACGAGCTCGAAAGGAGGCAATCATCCGTCTTATACCAGTTCTAGGTTCCATCTTATTCCAGTTCTAGGGCTATAAGCCATAAAAGTCAACTGCGAAAAAAACATCGAAAAATAACGCAAGAGTTATAGATAAGAAAGGTAAAAAAGAAAGGATGAAAGGAAAAAAGAAAGAAAAGAGAAAGAAAAAAAAAGGGGGGTGAAGAGACGAGATCAAAAGAAGGCAGTCATCTAGCTTATCCCAGTTCTAGGTCTATAAGCCATAAAAGTCAACAGCGAGGAGTTATTACAATAGATGGATAGAGCGATCACATGACCGAGACGTTATACTGTCATTATATCCAAGTTCTAGGTCTGAAAGCCATAAAAAGCCAGAAAATGTAAAACATTTAGAATAATAATGCGAGAGTTATAGATAGGAAAGTGGAAAAAAAGGATGAAAGGAAAAAAGAAAGAAGAGAGAAAAAAGGGGGGGAGGCGAGGTGATGAAATGGAAAAGAGACAGCCGTCCGTCTTATCCCAGTTCTAGGTCTGGGAGCTGTAAAAGTCAACTGCAAAACAAAATTTTGAAAAATAACACGAACGTTATAGATAAAAAAAGTTAAAACAAAAAGGAAAAAAAGAAAGAAGAAAGAAAAAAAAAAGGGGGATGAGGAGACGAGATTGAAAGGAGTCAGTCATCCGTCTTATCCCAGTTCTAGGCCTGAAAGCCATAAAAGTCAACTGTGGAGTTATAGATAAGAAAGTTAAAAAAGAAAGGATGAAAGAAAAAAAAAAGAAGTTAGAAAGGAAAAAAAGGGGGATGAGGAGACGAGATAAAAAGGAGACAGTCACCCGTCTTATTCCAGTTCTAGGCCTAAAAACCATAAAAGTCAACTGAAAAAAAATTTTTGAGAAATAATGTGAGAGTTATAGATAAGAAAGTTAAAACAAAAAGGAAAAAAAGAAAGAAGAGAGAAAAAAAAAAAAAGGGGGTCGAGGAGAAGAGATTGAAAGGAGACAGTCATCCGTCTTATCCCAAGTTCTAGGCCTGAAAGCCATAAAAGTCAACTGAAAAGAAAATTTGGAGAAATAACGTGAGAGTTATAGATAAGAAAGTTAAAACAAAAAGGAAAAAAAGAAAGAACAGAGAGGAAAAAAAAAGAAGTGCGAGGAGACGAGATGGAAAGAAGGCGATCATTCGTCGTATCCCAGTTCTAGGTCCGGAAGCCGTAAAAGTCAACTGCGAAGCAAATGTAGAAAAATAATGGGAGAGTTATATATAAGAAAGTTAAAAAAGGATGAAAGGTAAAAAAAAAGAAGTTATAAAGGAAAAAAAGGAGGATGAGGAGACGAGATAAAAATCCGTCTTATCCCAGTTCTAGGTCTATAAGCCATAATGACAAACATCAAGGCGTTATTACAATAGATGGATATAGCGATCACATGACCGAGACATTATATTGTCATTATACTAATCCCAGTTCTAGGTCTATAAGCCATAATGACAAACATCGAGGAGTTATTACAATAGATGGATATAGCGATCACATGACTGAGACGTTATATTGTCATTATACTGACGTTATCCCAGTTCTAGGTCTGAGCCATAATGGTCAACAACGTAACATTATAACAAAATTAGGAAAAATAACACGAGAGATATGGATAAGAAATTAAAAGAAAGGAAATAAAAAAAAGAAAGAAAAAAAGGGGGAGCAGAACTCTTTTTCTGGGCATCAGATCAGCTTTTTACACAGCCCTGGGGCAAGTCCCTGTCCCTAGAAAAGTGAAGGGCAATGCCTCTTGTAGGCTAATTAAAGAGAATTTTAGGTGAGATTTTGGGGATAACTTCGTCAGACACGATGTTATATAGGAAAAATAACAGAGGCTGATCAGCGGGTGCGTGCTGCAGTGGATTTCCTGAAAGCTTGGGAACAGGTGAGACGTCACATGGCTTCCTCCCCCCGAACCACTGGGCCTCAAACAGGAGCTTTTACTGCCCTGACTCTGTGTACAAAAACTTTCCCACCTTTGTTAGATGTCGAATTGACAGTTAGAAGCCAACTGACAGTTCGCAGGAACGTATTCCCTGAATGTACTTTGCCACCTTGCCTTATCAATCATCTGTGCGGACCCAGATCGCTGAGGAAATCCATTAACACAAAGATGTTACGCCAAAGCTCTGGCGACCACACCCATAATGCACAGTCATAGGTCAGGCTTCCACAAGAACAACTGGTCTTTTGTAACTGATAACAGATACGTTCCGAAGTCCTGCCTGTCGGAGCAGGTCTAGATGCCCCCCCCCAGGTGGAGATTCAGAAGTCCTCCCAAGTGGAGATCCAGAAGTCCCCCATGAGTGGAGATTCAGAAGTCCTCCCAAGTGGAGATCCAGAAGTTCGCCCAAGTAGAGATCCAGAAGTCCCCCCTAAGTGGAGATCCAGAAGTCCCCCATGAGTGGAGATCCAGAAGTCCTCCCAAGTGGAGATCCAGAAGTCCCCCAAGTAGAGATCCAGAAGTCCCCCGTAAGTGGAGATCCAGAAGTCCCCCATGAGTGGAGATCCAGAAGTCCTCCCAAGTGGAGATCCAGAAGTCCCCCAAGTGGAGATCCAGAAGTCCTCCCAAGTGGAGATCCAGAAGTCCCCCAAGTAGAGATCCAGAAGTCCCCCCTAAGTGGAGATCCAGAAGTCCCCCATGAGTGGAGATCCAGAAGTCCCCCAAGTAGAGATCCAGAAGTCCCCCCTAAGTGGAGATCCAGAAGTCCCCCATGAGTGGAGATCCAGAAGTCCCCCCTAAGTGGAGATCCAGAAGTCCCCCATGAGTGGAGATCCAGAAGTCCCCCCTAAGTGGAGATCCAGAATTCCCCCCTAAGTGGAGATCCAGAATTCCCCCCTAAGTGGAGATCCAGAATTCCCCCATGAGTGGAGATCCAGAAGTCCTCCCAAGTGGAGATCCAGAAGTCCCCCAAGTAGAGATCCAGAAGTCCCCCCTAAGTGGAGATCCAGAAGTCCCCCCTAAGTGGAGATCCAGAAGTCCCCCATGAGTGGAGATCCAGAAGTCCTCCCAAGTGGAGATCCAGAAGTCCCCCAAGTGGAGATCCAGAAGTCCTCCCAAGTGGAGATCCAGAAGTCCCCCAAGTAGAGATCCAGAAGTCCCCCCTAAGTGGAGATCCAGAAGTCCCCCATGAGTGGAGATCCAGAAGTCCCCCAAGTAGAGATCCAGAAGTCCCCCCTAAGTGGAGATCCAGAAGTCCCCCATGAGTGGAGATCCAGAAGTCCCCCCTAAGTGGAGATCCAGAAGTCCCCCATGAGTGGAGATCCAGAAGTCCCCCCTAAGTGGAGATCCAGAAGTCCCCCCAGGTGGAGATCCAGAAGTCCCCCATGAGTGGAGATTCAGAAGTCCTCCCAAGTGGAGATCCAGAAGTTCGCCCAAGTAGAGATCCAGAAGTCCCCCCTAAGTGGAGATCCAGAAGTCCCCCATGAGTGGAGATCCAGAAGTCCTCCCAAGTGGAGATCCAGAAGTCCTCCCAAGTGGAGATCCAGAAGTCCGCCCAAGTAGAGATCCAGAAGTCCCCCATGAGTGGAGATCCAGAAGTCCTCCCAAGTGGAGATCCAGAAGTCCCCCAAGTGGAGATCCAGAAGTCCTCCCAAGTGGAGATCCAGAAGTCCCCCAAGTAGAGATCCAATAGTCCCCCCTACGTGGAGATCCAGAAGTCCCCCATGAGTGGAGATCCAGAAGTCCCCCCTAAGTGGAGATCCAGAAGTCCCCCCTAAGTGGAGATCCAGAAGTCCCCCATGAGTGGAGATCCAGAAGTCCTCCCAAGTGGAGATCCAGAAGTCCCCCCAGGTGGAGATCCAGAAGTCCCCCCAGGTGGAGATTGTAGCGATAACCTTTATCGACGGAGACGTCCTTTTCCCAATGGTGAGAGGTGCTGCAGGAATTCCAGAGTCATCCGTGAGGAAAGCAGGAACAGCTCTTACAAGGGCTAGTGGATTGCGATATAGCGTTCCCCCCCCCCCCCCCAATATGAGACAGAACTCAGTATTGAGGGTGAAGATGAACTTCCTTTACTAGTGCCACCCTGGGCCTTATATGCAAGTCTCCATACAAGGGGACCTCCCCCGTGGACTGCATGACAAACACACAGACCAATGGGAGCAGGACACACAATCCCTCAACTCTGGCGGTAACACAATCAGCAACACAATGACATTGCAGTCTGTAACACAATCAACAACACAATGACACTGCAGTCTGTAACACAATCAACAACACAATGGCATAGCAGTCTGTAACACAATCAACAACACAATGACATAGCAGTCTGTAACACAATCAACAACACAATGACATTGCAGTCTGTAACACAATCAACAACACAATGACACTGCAGTCTGTAACACAATCAACAACACAATGGCATAGCAGTCTGTAACACAATCAACAACACAATGGCATAGCAGTCTGTAACACAATCAACAACACAATGACATAGCAGTCTGTAACACAATCAACAACACAATGGCAGTCTGTAACACAATCAACAACACAATGGCAGTCTGTAACACAATCAACAACACAATGGCAGTCTGTAACACAATCAACAACACAATGGCAGTCTGTAACACAGTCAACAACACAATGACACTGCAGTCTGTAACACAATCAGCAACACAATGGCAGTCTGTAACACAATCAACAACACAATGACATTGCAGTCTGTAACACAATCAGCAACACAATGACACTGCAGTCTGTAACACAATCAACAACACAATGGCAGTCTGTAACACAATCAACAACACAATGACACTGCAGTCTGTAACACAATCAGCAACACAATGGCAGTCTGTAACACAATCAACAACATGACAGCGTACCGGGCTAACAAAGCCTCCTTTACCAGATGGTAGTGTGGTAAGTCCGCATCAGGGATGGCCCGGAAAGCATCGGAAGCTTTCCCAGATAGTTTCCCGGCTAATATGGTGACCCATTCCTCCGTGGGTACCCGGTGTAAAGCGCACTGCCGTTCAAAATCGACCAAAAATCCGTCAATCTCGTCATCATTTTCCTGGAAGGACTTAAATGCTGCAAATGGAATCTTTCTCCCCCCAGTGTAACTGAGGCTGGGAGGCTGCTGGGTTGAAAGTCGCCGATCTTCCCTTCGCTTACTGGCCTCTGCCTCCGCTGCGGCGAAGACTTGGTCGATCAGTTCCTGTGATGGATTCGGCCATAGACCGACAATCTGTTCCGAACCGCTTGAACGAGAGCAGCGTCTTCATCCATCTCTATATTGGTTTCGGTCCTCACTGCAATAAGTGTAGGCGTCTTCGGTTTGGCTCGTGCTAATCCCGGTCAAAATATGGAGAGGGGTTCTGAGGGTTATGTTCGTCCCAAAGGCAAAAAAACGCCTCAAGAGTGGTTTGCTCCACACGGCCCAGTCAGCAAGCAGAAGAACCCAGGAAACGAGGCGTCCACCCAGCCAGCGCAGATCCTCTGTACGTTTTGCATCGGCTCTCCCACACCGGCTGTTTGGCGTGACTTCATTTACATATTGTCCCTCTTCTTGCCTGGTGGCAACCCTAGTTACGTCTCTTATCCATCCTTCAATGAGGGGCGCGGCTTAATGCAAAGATTGTCCCCCTTTCCCACCCTATGGCTGTAGTAATTATGTGGTCAATTCAGCACCAGGTAGGAAAGTTACTACTTCTTAGGAGAGAAAACTGCCATTCAAGTTTCATTGTCTACCTTTGTGGGCGAAATTTTCACCTGCTGCTGAATCAGCCCCAGTGTAGACAATGAAGGTGAATGGCAGTTTTCTCTCCTAAAAAGGCAGTTTTCTGTCCTGAAAAACCCTGTTATTCTCATATGGCTCGACCCCAGCTCAGATGTCTTCACAGTGCAGGGTAATGGGGTTCCTCCTCACAGACAAGGCCTGGCCTCAGCTCAGGTGTCTGCACAGTGCAGGGTAACGGGGTTCCTCCTCATAGACAAGGCCCGGCCTCAGCTCAGGTTTCTCCACAGTGCAGGGTAACGGGGTTCCTCCTCATAGAAAAGGCCCGGCCTCAGCTCAGGTGTCTCCACAGTGCAGGGTAACGGGGTTCCTCCTCATAGACAAGGCCCAGCCTCAGCTCAGGTGTCTCCACAGTGCAGGGTAACGGGGTTCCTCCTCATAGACAAGGCCCAGCCTCAGCTCAGGTGTCTCCACAGTGCAGGGTAACGGGGTTCCTCCTCATAGACAAGGCCCAGCCTCAGCTCAGGTGTCTCCACAGTGCAGGGTAACGGGGTTCCTCCTCATAGACAAGGCCCAGCCTCAGCTCAGGTGTCTCCACAGTGCAGGGTAAAGGGGTTCCTCCTCATAGACAAGGCCTGGCCTCAGCTCAGGTGTCTCCACAGTGCAGGGTAACGGGGTTCCTTCTCATAGACAAGGCCTGGCCTCAGCTCAGGTGTCTCCACAGTGCAGGGTAATGGGGTTCCTCCTCATAGACAAGGCCCGGCCTCAGCTCAGGTGTCTCCACAGTGCAGGGTAATGGGGTTCCTCCTCATAGACAAGGCCTGGCCTCAGCTCAGGTGTCTCCACAGTGCAGGGTAACGGGGTTCCTCCTCATAGACCAGGCCCGGCCTCAGCTCAGGTGTCTCCACAGTGCAGGGTAACGGGGTTCCTCCTCATAGACAAGGCCTGGCCTCAGCTCAGGTGTCTCCACAGTGCAGGGTAACGGGGTTCCTCCTCATAGACAAGGCCTGGCCTCAGCTCAGGTGTCTCCACAGTGCAGGGTAACGGGGTTCCTCCTCATAGACAAGGCCTGGCCTCAGCTCAGGTGTCTCCACAGTGCAGGGTAACGGGGTTCCTCCTCATAGACAAGGCCCGGCCTCAGCTCAGGTGTCTCCACAGTGCAGGGTAATGGGGTTCCTACTCATAGACAAGGCCCGGCCTCAGTTCAGGTGTCTCCACAGTGCAGGGTAACTGGCTTACTCCTCATAGACAAGGCCGGCCTCAGCTCAGGTGTCTCCACAGTGCAGGGTAACGGGGTTCCTCCTCATAGACAAGGCCCGGCCTCAGCTCAGGTGTCTCCACAGTGCAGGGTAACGGGGTTCCTTCTCATAGACAAGGCCCGGCCTCAGCTCAGGTGTCTCCACAGTGCAGGGTAACGGGGTTCCTCCTCATAGACAAGGCCTGGCTTCAGCTCAGGTGTCTCCACAGTGCAGGGTAACGGGGTTCCTCCTCATAGACAAGGCCCGGCCTCAGCTCAGGTTTCTGCACAGTGCAGGGTAACGGGGTAGCTCCTCATAGACAAGGCCTGGCCTCAGCTCAGGTGTCTCCACAGTGCAGGGTAACGGGGTAGCTCCTCATAGACAAGGCTTGGCCTCAGCTCAGGTGTCTGCACAGTGCAGGGTAACGGGGTAGCTCCTCATAGACAAGGCCTGGCCTCAGCTCAGGTGTCTCCACAGTGCAGGGTAACGGAATTCCTCCTCATAGACAAGGCCCGGCCTCAGCTCAGGTGTCTCCACAGTGCAGGGTAACGGGGTCCCTCCTCATAGACAAGGCCCGGCCTCAGCTCAGGTGTCTCCACAGTGCAGGGTAACGGGGTCCCTCCTCATAGACAAGGCCCGGCATCAGCTCAGGTGTCTCCACAGTGCAGGGTAACGGGGTCCCTCCTCATAGACAAGGCCCGGCCTCAGCTCAGGTGTCTTCACAGTGCAGGGTAACGGGGTTCCTCATAGACAAGGCCCGGCCTCAGCTCAGGTGTCTCCACAGTGCAGGGTAACGGGGTTCCTCCTCATAGACTAGGCCTGGCCTCAGCTCAGGTGTCTCCACAGTGCAGGGTAACGGGGTTCCTCCTCATAGACAAGGCCTGGCCTCAGCTCAGGTGTCTCCACAGTGCAGGGTAACAGGGTTCCTCCTCATAGACAAGGCCTGGCCTCAGCTCAGGTGTCTCCACAGTGCAGGATAATGGGGTTCCTCCTCATAGACAAGGCCCGGCCTCAGCTCAGGTGTCTCCACAGTGCAGGGTAACGGGGTTCCTCCTCATAGACAAGGCCTGGCCTCAGCTCAGGTGTCTCCACAGTGCAGGATAACGGGGTTCCTCCTCATAGACAAGGCCCGGCCTCAGCTCAGGTGTCTCCACAGTGCAGGGTAACGGGGTTCCTCCTCATAGACAAGGCCCGGCCTCAGCTCAGGTGTCTCCACAGTGCAGGGAAATGGGGTTCCTCCTCATAGACAAGGCACGGACTCAGCTCAGGTGTCTCCACAGTGCAGGGTAACGGGGTCCCTCCTCATAGACAAGGCCCGGCCTCAGCTCAGGTGTCTCCACAGTGCAGGGTAACGGGGTTCCTCCTCATAGACAAGGCCCGGCATCAGCTCAGGTGTCTCCACAGTGCAGGGTAACGGGGTCCCTCCTCATAGACAAGGCCCGGCCTCAGCTCAGGTGTCTCCACAGTGCAGGGTAACGGGGTTCCTCCTAATAGACAAGGCCCGGCATCAGCTCAGGTGTCTCCACAGTGCAGGGTAACGGGGTTCCTCCTCATAGACAAGGCCTGGCCTCAGCTCAGGTGTCTCCACAGTGCAGGGTAACTGGGTCCCTCCTCATAGACAAGGCCCGGCCTCAGCTCAGGTGTCTCCACAGTGCAGGGTAACGGGGTACCTCCTCATAGACAAGGCCCGGCCTCAGCTCAGGTGTCTCCACAGTGCAGGGTAACGGGGTTCCTCCTCATAGACAAGGCCCGGCCTCAGCTCAGGTGTCTCCACAGTGCAGGGTAACGGGGTTCCTCCTCATAGACAAGGCCCTGCATCAGCTCAGGTGTCTCCACAGTGCAGGGTAACGGGGTTCCTCCTCATAGACAAGGCCTGGCCTCAGCTCAGGTGTCTCCACAGTGCAGGGTAACTGGGTCCCTCCTCATAGACAAGGCCCGGCCTTAGCTCAGGTGTCTCCACAGTGCAGGGTAACGGGGTTCCTCCTCATAGACAAGGCCCGGCATCAGCTCAGGTGTCTCCACAGTGCAGGGTAACGGGGTCCCTCCTCACAGACAAGGCCCGGCCTCAGCTCAGGTGTCTCCACAGTGCAGGGTAACGGGGTTCCTCCTCATAGACAAGGCCTGGCCTCAGCTCAGGTGTCTCCACAGTGCAGGGTAACGGGGTCCCTCCTCATAGACAAGGCCCGGCCTCAGCTCAGGTGACTCCACAGTGCAGGGTAACGGGGTTCCTCCTCATAGACAAGGCTCGGCATCAGCTCAGGTGTCTCCACAATGCAGGGTAACAGGCTTCCTCCTCATAGACAAGGCCTGGCCTCAGCTCAGGTGTCTCCACAGTGCAGGGTAACAGGGTTTCTCCTCATAGACAAGGCCCGGCCTCATCTCAGGTATCTCCACAGTGCAGGGTAACGGGGTTCCTCCTCATAAACAAGGCCCGGCCTCAGCTCTGGTGTCTCCACAATGCAGGGTAACAGGGTTCCTCCTCATAGACAAGGCCCGGGCTCAGCTCAGGTGTCTCCACAATGCAGGGTAACAGGGTTCCTGCTCATAGACAAGGCCTGGCCTCAGCTCAGGTGTCTCCACAGTGCAGGGAAATGGGGTTTCTCCTCATAGACAAGGCCCGGCCTCAGCTCTGGTGTCTCCACAATGCAGGGTAACAGGGTTCCTCCTCATAGACAAGGCCCGGGCTCAGCTCAGGTGTCTCCACAATGCAGGGTAACAGGGTTCCTGCTCATAGACAAGGCCTCATCTCAGGTGTCTCCACAGTGCAGGGTAACCGGGTTCCTCCTCATAAACAAGGCCCGGGCTCAGCTCAGGTGTCTCCACAATGCAGGGTAACAGGGTTCCTCCTCATAGACAAGGCCCGGCCTCAGCTCAGGTGTCTCCACAGTGCAGGGTAATGGGGTTTCTCCTCATAGACAAGGCCTCATCTCAGGTGTCTCCACAGTGCAGGGTAACCGGGTTCCTCCTCATAAACAAGGCCCGGGCTCAGCTCAGGTGTCTCCACAATGCAGGGTAACAGGGTTCCTCCTCATAGACAAGGCCCGGCCTCAGCTCAGGTGTCTCCACAGTGCAGGGTAACGGGGTTCCTCCTCATAGACAAGGCCCGGCCTCAGCTCAGGTGTCTCCACAGTGCAGGGTAATGGGGTTTCTCCTCATAGACAAGGCCTGGCCTCATCTCAGGTGTCTCCACAGTGCAGGGTAATGGGGTTTCTCCTCATAGACAAGGCCTCATCTCAGGTGTCTCCACAGTGCAGGGTAACCGGGTTCCTCCTCATAAACAAGGCCCGGGCTCAGCTCAGGTGTCTCCACAATGCAGGGTAACAGGGTTCCTCCTCATAGACAAGGCCCGGCCTCAGCTCAGGTGTCTCCACAGTGCAGGGTAACGGGGTTCCTCCTCATAGACAAGGCCCGGCCTCAGCTCAGGTGTCTCCACAGTGCAGGGTAACGGGGTTCCTCCTCATAGAAAAGGCCCGGCCTCAGCTCAGGTGTCTCCACAGTGCAGGGTAACGGGGTTCCTCCTCATAGACAAGGCCCGGCCTCAGCTCAGGTGTCTCCACAGTGCAGGGTAACGGGGTTCCTCCTCATAGAAAAGGCCCGGCCTCAGCTCAGGTGTCTCCACAGTGCAGGGTAACGGGGTTCCTCCTCATAGAGTAGGCCCGGCCTCAGCTCAGGTGTCTCCACAGTGCAGGGTAATGGGGTTCCTCCTCATAGACAAGGCCCGGCCTCAGCTCAGGTGTCTCCACAGTGCAGGGTAACGGGGTTCCTCCTCATAGAGTAGGCCCGGCCTCAGCTCAGGTGTCTCCACAGTGCAGGGTAATGGGGTTCCTCCTCATAGACAAGGCCCGGGCTCAGCTCAGGTGTCTCCACAGTGCAGGGTAACGGGGTTCCTCCTCATAGAGTAGGCCCGGCCTCAGCTCAGGTGTCTCCACAGTGCAGGGTAATGGGGTTCCTCCTCATAGACAAGGCCCGGGCTCAGCTCAGGTGTCTCCACAGTGCAGGGTAACGGGGTTCCTCCTCATAGACAAGGCCCGGCCTCAGCTCAGGTGTCTCCACAGTGCAGGGTAACGGGGTTCCTCCTCATAGACAAGGCCCAGCCTCAGCTCAGGTGTCTCCACAGTGCAGGGTAATGGGGTTCCTCCTCATAGACAAGGCCCGGGCTCAGCTCAGGTGTCTCCACAGTGCAGGGTAATGGGGTTCCTCCTCATAGACAAGGCCTGCATGAATGTTATAGTTACCATGAGGGGTGATGTTGCTGCCTGTACACCGCACGGCATTGAAAGAGTTAAGTGTGATGTCAGCAGCGTGGGGTGTCCTCTGGTAAATGTCAGGGAACAATGACAGAGGGACCATTGTGCGCTTGTCCCCATCTCCCACTCTCCAGACTCTGTATAATTATATATTGCCATTGTCTATCATTGTGAATATCTTCGTTATACAACGCACTATGACATCATCACATGTTGCAACTATCAGTCTCTATATCATGGTGTGTGCAATATCCATATTATACATCGCACTATGACATCATCATACGATCTATCAGTCCCTGTACCATGGTGTGTGCAATATCCATATCATACATCGCACTATGACATCATCATACGATCTATCAGTCCCTATATCATGGTGTGTGCAATATCCATATCATACATCGCACTATGACATCATCATACGATCTATCAGTCCCAATATCATGGTGTGTGCAATATCCATATTATACAACGCACTATGACATCATCATACGATCTATCAGTCCCTATATCATGGTGTGTGCAATATCCATATCATACATCGCACTATGACATCATCATACGATCTATCAGTCCCTATATCATGGTGTGTGCAATATCCATATTATACATCGCACTATGACATCATCATACGATCTATCAGTCCCTATACCATGGTGTGTGCAATATCCATATTATACATCGCACTATGACATCATCATACGATCTATCAGTCCCTATACCATGGTGTGTGCAATATCCATATCATACATCGCACTATGACATCATCATACGATCTATCAGTCCCTATATCATGGTGTGTGCAATATCCATATCATACATCGCACTATGACATCATCATACGATCTATCAGTCCCTATATCATGGTGTGTGCAATATCCATATCATACATCGCACTATGACATCATCATACGATCTATCAGTCCCTATATCATGGTGTGTGCAATATCCATATCATACATCGCACTATGACATCATCATACGATCTATCAGTCCCTATATCATGGTGTGTGCAATATCCATATCATACATCGCACTATGACATCATCATACGATCTATCAGTCCCTATATCATGGTGTGTGCAATATCCATATCATACATCACACTATGACATCATCACACTTCTAGCTATACACCCTGATAATGTATCACTTCTAGCTATACACCCTGATATTGTATCACTTCTAGATATACACCCTGATAATGTATCACTTCTAGCTATACACCCTGATAATGTATCACTTCTAGATATACACCCTGATATTGTATCACTTCTAGATATACACCCTGATAATGTATCACTTCTAGATATACACCCTGATAAGGTATCACTTCTAGATATATACTCTGATAATGTATCACTTCTAGATATACACCCTGATAATGTATCACTTCTAGATATACACTCTGATAAGGTATCACTTCTAGATATACACCCTGATAATGTATCACTTCTAGATATACACCCTGATAATGTATCACTTCTAGATATACACTCTGATAAGGTATCACTTCTAGATATATACTCTGATAATGTATCACTTCTAGATATATACTCTGATAATGTATCACTTCTAGCTATACACCCTGATAATGTATCACTTCTAGATATACACCCTGATAATGTATCACTTCTAGATACACACCCTGATATTGTATCACTTCTAGATATACACCCTGATAATGTATCACTTCTAGCTATACACCCTGATAATGTATCACTTCTAGATACACACCCTGATAATGTATCACTTCTAGATATACACCCTGATATTGTATCACTTCTAGATATACACCCTGATAATGTATCACTTCTAGATATACACCCTGATAAGGTATCACTTCTAGATATACACCCTGATAATGTATGTAATGTAATGTATATACACCCTTATATAGTGTTACAGTGTATCAGTTGTAGATTGTGGTGTGTTACCTGCAGGCTGAGTGCGATCTGTCGGATGTACATCATGTTCATGTCTTGCAATATCCACAGCTTGTCCTCCATGTCGGACCATTTGTCGGGGGGCTCCCAGGGTCGCCCCTTGTCCTGCGCCATGGCTGCACCCCGATACCCCACACACTAACATCTGACCCCCTCCTCCTACTAGTGTGTGACACACTAACACACACACACACACTGTGACAGTGAGGGGCAAGGGTTACTGTGCGAGTGGGTGACACACACACACAGTAAACTAGATACAGACTGTGATACAATACATGACACATACACTACATGACACACACATACAGTAAGTGAAGCGTTACTTTACAAAGTATGACACACAAACACATGCAGGAGGGTGTTAAGACACACACACAGTAAATTAGATACAGACTGTGACACAATACATGACACACAAATACAAACACACACAAACACACACTGTTACAGTAAGTGAAGGTCGAGGGTTACTGTGTAAGCGTGTGATACACTAGGGTGTTAGATACACAGGACACACGGGAAACTAGATACAGACTGTGACACAATACATAACACACAAACACATACACACACTACAGTAAGTGAAACGAGAGGGTTACTGTGTAAGTGTGTAACACAGAAACACTGGGAGGAGGGTGTTAAGACACACAAACTAAGCTAGATACAGACTGTGATACAATACCTGACACACAAACACACACACACACACACACACTGTTACAGTAAGTGTGACAAACTAACACATGGAGGAGGGTGTTAGATACACACACAGAAAACTAGAGTGTGACACAATACCTGACACACAAACACACACACAAAGTGTTACAATAAGTGAAGTGTTACTTTACAAAGTGTAACACACAAACAGCAAACTAGACACACACTACATGACACACAAATACTGTTACAATAAGTGAAGTGTGATGGTTACTGTGTGCGACACACAAACACACGGGGGGAAGAGTGTTAGACACACAGACTGTGACACACAAACACACACACGCTGTTACAGTAAGTGAAACGTTACCTTACAAAGTGTGACACACAAAACACACGGAGGAGACACAGAAAGAGCGACGGCTAAGCACAGTCCCGCACTGATTGTGAAACACAAAACACACAGGGTTACACAGTCAGTGTCCGCTCTCTATAGGTGCCCCGGCTATAGGGGAAGCCTGTGTGTGTCTGCCCTCTATAGGTGTTGACAATAGGGGAAGCCTGTGTTTGTGTGTGTCCGCTCTCTATAGGTGTCGGCTATAGGGGAAGCCTGTGTGTGTGTGTGTTTGTGTGTGTGTGTCCGCTCTCTGTAGGTGTCGGCTATAGGAGAAGCCTGTGTGTGTGTCTGCTCTCTATAGGTGTCTGCTATAGGGGAGGCCTCTGTGTGTGTGTGCTCTCTATAGGTGTCTGCTATAGGGGAAGCCTGTGTGTGTGTCCGCTCTCTATAGATGTTGGCTATAGGAGAAGCCTCTGTGTGTGTGTCTGCTCTCTATAGGTGTCGGCTATAGGGGAAGCCTGTGCTTGTGTGTGTGTCTGCTCTCTATAGGTGTCGGCTATAGGGGAAGCCTGTGCTTGTGTGTGTGTGTGTGATGCGGGGTCCCCCCTTCTGTCCACGTCTCTCCCTGGCTCTCCCTTCCTCTCTCTCTCTCCAGGCTGTTCCTTCCGCTTGCTCTTCCCTCAGTCTCCCGCCCCCCCCCCCCTTCCTCTGAAAGACCCCCATTCATCCCAGCCGCCCGCCCCTCTAATAGCTCCACAGACCGGCCTTAACCAACACACTGCTGGGCACAGCACGCCGGGGCCCCTGAGTGTGCAGACAAATGGGGCCCCTGAGCGGAAAAACACACGGGGCCCCTGAGCAAGTACTTTCTATTCACCGGAGAGTCCTTTAGGTTTGGGAGGTGTTTGGGGTAACGGGAGGGGCAGCACTGAGCAACGTGGTGTGAAATAGGGAGGCCTGCCAAGTAATGAGAGCAATTACGGGAAGTGGAGTAATAGTGTGAGTAGTATCAGGTAACGGGGGGGGGGGGGGTGGAGCGAGGCCGGAGGAGTCACACTGCAACTATGGGATTGTATAGGAATGGCAGGGTCACTTTAAACACTTCCAGGGGCGCACATGGAAATAAGTTATTAGGCAGCTCACAAGAGCAACGTGGAGTAATAGCTGGTGATATAAGGGGTAATAGGAGGAGTAAGTTAGAGTAATAACTTATGTTATAAGGGGTAATAGGAGGAGTAATATCAAATAATAGCTGGTGATATAAGAGGTAAAAGGAGGAGTAATAGCTGGTGATATAAGGGGGAAATATGAGTAATATGAAGTATGATGGAGTAATAGCTGATGATATAAGAGTTAATAGGAGGAGTAATATTGAATAACATCTGGTGATATAAAAGGTAATATGTGAAGTATTAGCTGGTGATATAAGAGGTAATAGGAGGAGTAATACTGAATAATATCTGGTGATATAAAAGGTAATATGTGAAGTATTAGCTGGTGATATAAGAGGTAATAGGAGGAGTAATACTGAATAATATCTGGTGATATAAAAGGTAATATGTGAAGTATTAGCTGGTGATATAAGAGGTAATAGGAGGAGTAATAGTGAATAATATCTGGTGATATAAAAGGTAATATGTGAAGTATTAGCTGGTGATATAAGAGGTAATAGGAGGAGTAATACTGAATAATATCTGGTGATATAAAAGGTAATATGTGAAGTATTAGCTGGTGATATAAGAGGTAATAGGAAGAGTAATATTGAATAACATCTGGTGATATAAAAGGTAATATGTGAAGTATTAGCTGGTGATATAAGAGGTAATAGGAGGAGTAATACTGAATAATATCTGGTGATATAAAAGGTAATATGTGAAGTATTAGCTGGTGATATAAGAGGTAATAGGAAGAGTAATACTGAATAATATCTGGTGATATAAAAGGTAATATGTGAAGTATTAGCTGGTGATATAAGAGGTAATAGGAAGAGTAATATTGAATAACATCTGGTGATATAAAAGGTAATATGTGAAGTATTAGCTGGTGATATAAGAGGTAATAGGAGGAGTAATAGTGAATAATATCTGGTGATATAAAAGGTAATATGTGAAGTATTAGCTGGTGATATAAGAGGTAATAGGAGGAGTAATAGTGAATAATATCTGGTGATATAAAAGGTAATATGTGAAGTATTAGCTGGTGATATAAGAGGTAATAGGAGGAGTAATAGTGAATAATATCTGGTGATATAAAAGGTAATATGTGAAGTATTAGCTGGTGATATAAGAGGTAATAGGAAGAGTAATATTGAATAACATCTGGTGATATAAAAGGTAATAAGTGAAGTATTAGCTGGTGATATAAGAGGTAATAGGAGGAGTAATAGTGAATAATATCTGGTGATATAAAAGGTAATATGTGAAGTATTAGCTGGTGATATAAGAGGTAATAGGAAGAGTAATACTGAATAATATCTGGTGATATAAAAGGTAATATGTGAAGTATTAGCTGGTGATATAAGAGGTAATAGGAGGAGTAATACTGAATAATATCTGGTGATATAAAAGGTAATATGTGAAGTATTAGCTGGTGATATAAGAGGTAATAGGAGGAGTAATATTGAATAATATCTGGTGATATAAAGATATTATGAGGAGTAAGATGGAGTAATATCTGGTGAAATAAAAGGTAATATGTGGAGTAATAGCTGGTGATATAAGAAATAAATATTAGGAGTAAGATGGAGTAATATCTAGTAATATAGGAGGTAATAGGAGCAGTATGATGGAGTAATAGCAGGTGATTTAAGGGGTAATATGAGTAGTAGTATGCAGTAATAGCTGGTGATATAAAAGGACATATGGGGAGTAAGACGGAGTAATAACTAGTGATACAAGAGGTAATATGAGGTTTAATTGCTGATGATATAAGAGGTAATATGAGGATTAAGATGGAGTAATATCTAGTGATATAAAAGGTAATATGTGGAGTAATATGTGGAGGAGTAAGTTATGGTGTTATAATGGGACAAAGGATGACTAAGTTAAAGTGATAGCTGGTGTTATAAAAGGTAATAAGAGTAGTAAGTTAGAATAATAGCTGGTGATATAAGGGGTAATAGGAGAGGTAAGTTAGAGTAATAGCTGATGTTAAAAGAGGCAATAAGAGGAGTGAGTCTCAGTAAGAACTGATGTTATAATGGGTAATAGGAGGAGTAAGTTAGAGTAATAACTGGTGATATATGGGGTAATAGGAGGAGTAAGAGAGTAATAACTGGTGATATATGGGGTAATAGGAGGAGTAAGTTAGAGTAATAACTGGTGATATATGGGGTAATAAGAGGAGTAAGAGAGTAATAACTGGTGATATAAGGGGTAATAGGAGGAGTAAGTTAGAGTAATAACTGGTGATATATGGGGTAATAGGAGGAGTAAGTTAGAGTAATAACTGATGATATAAGAGGTAATAAGAGGAGTAAATTAGAGTAATAACTGGTGATATAGGAGGTAATAGGAGGAGTAAGAGAGTAATAACTGGTGATATAAGGGGTAATAGGAGGAGTAAGTTAGAGTAATAACTGATGATATAAGAGGTAATAAGAGGAGTAAATTAGAGTAATAACTGGTGATATATGGGGTAATAGGAGGAGTAAGTTAGAGTAATAACTGGTGATATATGGGGTAATAGGAGGAGTAAGAGAGTAATAACTGGTGATATATGGGGTAATAAGAGGAGTAAGAGAGTAATAACTGGTGATATAAGGGGTAATAGGAGGAGTAAGTTAGAGTAATAACTTGTGATATAAGGAGTAATGGAAGGAGTAAGTTAGAGTAATAAATGGTGTTATAAGAGGTAATAGGAGGAGTTAGTTAGAGTGATGAATGGTGATGTAAGGGGTAATAGGAGGAGTAAGTTAGAATAATAATTGGTGATATAAGGGGTAATAGGAGGAGTAAGTTAACAGTAATAACTGGCGATATAAGGGGTAATAGGAGGAGTAAGTTAAGAGTAATAACTGGTGATAGAAGGGGTAATAGGAGGAGTAAATTAGAGTAATAACTGGTGATATAAGGGGTAATAGGAGGAGTAAGTTAGAGTAATAACTGGTGATATATGGGGTAATAGGAGGAGTAAGAGAGTAATAACTGGTGATATATGGGGTAATAAGAGGAGTAAGAGAGTAATAACTGGTGATATAAGGGGTAATAGGAGGAGTAAGTTAGAGTAATAACTGGTGATATATGGGGTAATAGGAGGAGTAAGAGAGTAATAACTGGTGATATAAGGGGTAATAGGAGGAGTAAGTTAGAGTAATAACTGATGATATAAGGGGTAATAGGAGGAGTAAGTTAGAGTAATAACTGGTGATATATGGGGTAATAGGAGGAGTAAGAGAGTAATAACTGGTGATATATGGGGTAATAGGAGGAGTAAGTTAGAGTAATAACTGGTGATATATGGGGTAATAAGAGGAGTAAGATAGTAATAACTGGTGATATAAGGGGTAATAGGAGGAGTAAGTTAGAGTAATAACTGGTGATATATGGGGTAATAGGAGGAGTAAGAGAGTAATAACTGGTGATATAAGGGGTAATAGGAGGAGTAAGTTAGAGTAATAACTGATGATATAAGCGGTAATAAGAGGAGTAAATTAGAGTAATAACTGGTGATATAGGAGGTAATAGGAGGAGTAAGAGAGTAATAACTGGTGATATAAGGGGTAATAGGAGGAGTAAGTTAGAGTAATAACTGATGATATAAGAGGTAATAAGAGGAGTAAATTAGAGTAATAACTGGTGATATATGGGGTAATAGGAGGAGTAAGTTAGAGTAATAACTGGTGATATATGGGGTAATAGGAGGAGTAAGAGAGTAATAACTGGTGATATATGGGGTAATAAGAGGAGTAAGAGAGTAATAACTGGTGATATAAGGGGTAATAGGAGGAGTAAGTTAGAGTAATAACTTGTGATATAAGGAGTAATGGGAGGAGTAAGTTAGAGTAATAAATGGTGTTATAAGAGGTAATAGGAGGAGTAAGTTAGAGTGATGAATGGTGATATAAGGGGTAATAGGAGGAGTAAGTTAGAATAATAATTGGTGATATAAGGGGTAATAGGAGGAGTAAGTTAACAGTAATAACTGGCGATATAAGGGGTAATAGGAGGAGTAAGTTAAGAGTAATAACTGGTGATAGAAGGGGTAATAGGAGGAGTAAGTTAAGAGTAATAACTGGTGATAGAAGGGGTAATAGGAGGAGTAAGTTAGAGTAATAACTGGTGATAGAAGGGGTAATAGGAGGAGTAAGTTAAGAGTAATAACTGGTGATAGAAGGGGTAATAGGAGGAGTAAGTTAAGAGTAATAACTGGTGATAGAAGGGGTAATAGGAGGAGTAAGTTAAGAGTAATAACTGGTGATAGAAGGGGTAATAGGAGGAGTAAGTTAAGAGTAATAACTGGTGATAGAAGGGGTAATAGGAGGAGTAAGAGAGTCATAACTGGTGATATAAGGGGTAATAGGAGGAGTAAGTTAGAGTAATAACTGATGATATAAGAGGTAATAAGAGGAGTAAATTAGAGTAATAACTGGTGATATATGGGGTAATAGGAGGAGTAAGTTAGAGTAATAACTGGTGATATATGGGGTAATAGGAGGAGTAAGAGAGTAATAACTGGTGATATATGGGGTAATAAGAGGAGTAAGAGAGTAATAACTGGTGATATAAGGGGTAATAGGAGGAGTAAGTTAGAGTAATAACTTGTGATATAAGGAGTAATGGGAGGAGTAAGTTAGAGTGATGAATGGTGATGTAAGGGGTAATAGGAGGAGTAAGTTAGAATAATAATTGGTGATATAAGGGGTAATAGGAGGAGTAAGTTAAGAGTAATAACTGGTGATAGAAGGGGTAATAGGAGGAGTAAGTTAAGAGTAATAACTGGTGATAGAAGGGGTAATAGGAGGAGTAAGTTAGAGTAATAACTGGTGATAGAAGGGGTAATAGGAGGAGTAAGTTAGAGTAATAACTGGTGATAGAAGGGGTAATAGGAGGAGTAAGTTAAGAGTAATAACTGGTGATAGAAGGGGTAATAGGAGGAGTAAGTTAAGAGTAATAACTGGTGATAGAAGGGGTAATAGGAGGAGTAAGTTAGAGTAATAGCTGGTGATATAAGGGGTAATAGGAGGAGTAAGTTAAGAGTAATAACTGGTGATAGAAGGGGTAATAGGAGGAGTAAGTTAGACTAATAACTGGTGATAGAAGGGGTAATAGGAGGAGTAAGTTAAGAGTAATAACTGGTGATAGAAGGGGTAATAGGAGGAGTAAGTTAAGAGTAATAACTGGTGATAGAAGGGGTAATAGGAGGAGTAAGTTAGAGTAATAGCTGGTGATATAAGGGGTAATAGGAGGAGTAAGTTAGAGTAATAGCTGGTGATATAAGGGGTAATAGGAGGAGTAAGTTAGACTAATAACTGGTGATATAAGGGGTAATAGGAGGAGTAAGTTAGACTAATAACTGGTGATATATGGGGTAATAGGAGGAGTAAGTTAGACTAATAACTGGTGATATAAGGGGTAATAGGAGGAGTAAGTTAGACTAATAACTGGTGATAGAAGGGGTAATAGGAGGAGTAAGTTAAGAGTAATAACTGGTGATAGAAGGGGTAATAGGAGGAGTAAGTTAGAGTAATAGCTGGTGATATAAGGGGTAATAGGAGGAGTAAGTTAGACTAATAACTGGTGATATAAGGGGTAATAGGAGGAGTAAGTTAGACTAATAACTGGTGCTATAAGGGGTAATAGGAGGAGTAAGTTAGAGTAATAGCTGATGTTATAAGGGGTAATGGGAGGAATAAGTTAGAGTAATAGCTGATGTTATAAGGGATAATAGGAGGAGTAAGTTAGAGTAATAGCTGATGTTATAAGGGGTAATAGGAGGAGTAAGTTAGAGTAATAGCTGATGTTATAAGGGGTAATAGGAGGAGTAAGTTAGAGTAATAGCTGATGTTATAAGGGGTAATGGGAGGAGTAAGTTAGAGTAATAGCTGATGTTATAAGGGGTAATGGGAGGAGCAAGTCAGGGTAATAGCTGATGTTATAAGGGGTAATGGGAGGAGTAAGTTAGAGTAATAGCTGATGTTATAAGGGGTAATAGGAGGAGTAAGTTAGAGTAATAGCTGATGTTATAAGGGGTAATGGGAGGAGTAAGTTAGAGTAATAGCTGATGTTATAAGGGGTAATAGGAGGAGTAAGTTAGAGTAATAGCTGATGTTATAAGGGGTAATGGGAGGAGTAAGTTAGAGTAATAGCTGATGTTATAAGGGATAATAGGAGGAGTAAGTTAGAGTAATAGCTGATGTTATAAGGGGTAATGGGAGGAGTAAGTTAGAGTAATAGCTGATGTTATAAGGGATAATAGGAGGAGTAAGTTAGAGTAATAGCTGATGTTATAAGGGGTAATGGGAGGAGTAAGTTAGAGTAATAGCTGATGTTATAAGGGGTAACAGGAGGAGTAAGTTAGAGTAATAGCTGATGTTATAAGGGGTAATAGGAGGAGTAAGTTAGAGTAATAGCTGATGTTATAAGGGGTAATGGGAGAAGTAAGTTAGAGTAATAGCTGATGTTATAAGGGGTAATGGGAGGAATAAGTTAGAGTAATAGCTGATGTTATAAGGGGTAATGGGAGAAGTAAGTTAGAGTAATAGCTGATGTTATAAGGGGTAATAGGAGGAGTAAGTTAGAGTAATAGCTGATGTTATAAGGGATAATAGGAGGAGTAAGTTAGAGTAATAGCTGATGTTATAAGGGGTAATGGGAGAAGTAAGTTAGAGTAATAGCTGATGTTATAAGGGGTAATGGGAGGAGTAAGTTAGAGTAATAGCTGATGTTATAAGGGGTAATGGGAGGAATAAGTTAGAGTAATAGCTGATGTTATAAGGGGTAATGGGAGAAGTAAGTTAGAGTAATAGCTGATGTTATAAGGGGTAATGGGAGGAATAAGTTAGAGTAATAGCTGATGTTATAAGGGGTAATGGGAGAAGTAAGTTAGAGTAATAGCTGATGTTATAAGGGGTAATAGGAGGAGTAAGTTAGAGTAATAGCTGATGTTATAAGGGATAATAGGAGGAGTAAGTTAGAGTAATAGCTGATGTTATAAGGGGTAATGGGAGGAATAAGTTAGAGTAATAGCTGATGTTATAAGGGGTAATGGGAGGAGTAAGTTAGAGTATTAGCTGATGTTATAAGGGGTAATAGGAGGAGTAAGTTAGAGTATTAGCTGATGTTATAAGGGGTAATAGGAGGAGTAAGTTAGAGTAATAGCTGATGTTATAAGGGGTAATGGGAGGAGTAAGTTAGAGTAATAGCTGATGTTATAAGGGGTAATGGGAGGAGTAAGTTAGAGTAATAGCTGATGTTATAAGGGGTAATAGGAGGAGTAAGTTAGAGTAATAGCTGATGTTATAAGGGGTAATGGGAGGAGTAAGTTAGAGTAATAGCTGATGTTATAAGGGGTAATGGGAGGAGTAAGTTAGAGTAATAGCTGATGTTATAAGGGGTAATAGGAGGAGTAAGTTAGAGTAATAGCTGATGTTATAAGGGGTAATAGGAGGAGTAAGTTAGAGTAATAGCTGATGTTATAAGGGGTAATGGGAGGAGTAAGTTAGAGTAATAGCTGATGTTATAAGGGATAATAGGAGGAGTAAGTTAGAGTAATAGCTGATGTTATAGGGGGAAATAGGAGGAGTAAGTTAGAGTAATAGCTGATGTTATAAGGGGTAATGGGAGGAATAAGTTAGAGTAATAGCTGATGTTATAAGGGGTAATGGGAGAAGTAAGTTAGAGTAATAGCTGATGTTATAAGGGGTAATGGGAGGAGTAAGTTAGAGTAATAGCTGATGTTATAAGGGGTAATGGGAGGAATAAGTTAGAGTAATAGCTGATGTTATAAGGGGTAATGGGAGAAGTAAGTTAGAGTAATAGCTGATGTTATAAGGGGTAATGGGAGGAGTAAGTTAGAGTAATAGCTGATGTTATAAGGGATAATAGGAGGAGTAAGTTAGAGTAATAGCTGATGTTATAGGGGGAAATAGGAGGAGTAAGTTAGAGTAATAGCTGATGTTATAAGGGGTAATGGGAGGAATAAGTTAGAGTAATAGCTGATGTTATAAGGGGTAATGGGAGAAGTAAGTTAGAGTAATAGCTGATGTTATAAGGGGTAATGGGAGGAGTAAGTTAGAGTAATAGCTGATGTTATAAGGGGTAATGGGAGGAATAAGTTAGAGTAATAGCTGATGTTATAAGGGGTAATGGGAGAAGTAAGTTAGAGTAATAGCTGATGTTATAAGGGGTAATGGGAGGAATAAGTTAGAGTAATAGCTGATGTTATAAGGGGTAATGGGAGAAGTAAGTTAGAGTAATAGCTGATGTTATAAGGGGTAATAGGAGGAGTAAGTTAGAGTAATAGCTGATGTTATAAGGGGTAATGGGAGGAGTAAGTTAGAGTATTAGCTGATGTTATAAGGGGTAATAGGAGGAGTAAGTTAGAGTATTAGCTGATGTTATAAGGGGTAATAGGAGGAGTAAGTTAGAGTAATAGCTGATGTTATAAGGGGTAATAGGAGGAGTAAGTTAGAGTAATAGCTGATGTTATAAGGGGTAACAGGAGGAGTAAGTTAGAGTAATAGCTGATGTTATAAGGGGTAATAGGAGGAGTAAGTTAGAGTAATAGCTGATGTTATAAGGGGTAATAGGAGGAGTAAGTTAGAGTAATAGCTGATGTTATAAGGGGTAATGGGAGGAGTAAGTTAGAGTAATAGCTGATGTTATAAGGGGTAACAGGAGGAGTAAGTTAGAGTAATAGGTGATGTTATAAGGGGTAATAGGAGGAGTAAGTTAGAGTAATAGCTGATGTTATAAGGGGTAACAGGAGGAGTAAGTTAGAGTAATAGGTGATGTTATAAGGGGTAATAGGAGGAGTAAGTTAGAGTAATAGCTGATGTTATAGGGGGAAATAGGAGGAGTAAGTTAGAGTAATAGCTGATGTTATAAGGGGTAATGGGAGGAATAAGTTAGAGTAATAGCTGATGTTATAAGGGGTAATGGGAGAAGTAAGTTAGAGTAATAGCTGATGTTATAAGGGGTAATGGGAGGAGTAAGTTAGAGTAATAGCTGATGTTATAAGGGGTAATAGGAGGAGTAGGTTAGTATATAGCTGATGTTATAAGGGGTAATAGGAGGAGTAAGTTAGAGTAATAGCTGATGTTATAAGGGATAATAGGAGGAGTAAGTTAGAGTAATAGCTGATGTTATAAGGGGTAATGGGAGGAATAAGTTAGAGTAATAGCTGATGTTATAAGGGGTAATGGGAGGAGTAAGTTAGAGTAATAGCTGATGTTATAAGGGGTAATGGGAGGAGTAAGTTAGAGTAATAGCTGATGTTATAAGGGATAATAGGAGGAGTAAGTTAGAGTAATAGCTGATGTTATAAGGGGTAATGGGAGGAGTAAGTTAGAGTAATAGCTGATGTTATAAGGGGTAATGGGAGGAATAAGTTAGAGTAATAGCTGATGTTATAAGGGGTAATGGGAGAAGTAAGTTAGAGTAATAGCTGATGTTATAAGGGGTAATGGGAGGAATAAGTTAGAGTAATAGCTGATGTTATAAGGGGTAATGGGAGAAGTAAGTTAGAGTAATAGCTGATGTTATAAGGGGTAATAGGAGGAGTAAGTTAGAGTAATAGCTGATGTTATAAGGGGTAATGGGAGGAGTAAGTTAGAGTATTAGCTGATGTTATAAGGGGTAATAGGAGGAGTAAGTTAGAGTATTAGCTGATGTTATAAGGGGTAATAGGAGGAGTAAGTTAGAGTAATAGCTGATGTTATAAGGGGTAATAGGAGGAGTAAGTTAGAGTAATAGCTGATGTTATAAGGGGTAATAGGAGGAGTAAGTTAGAGTAATAGCTGATGTTATAAGGGGTAATAGGAGGAGTAAGTTAGAGTAATAGCTGATGTTATAAGGGGTAATGGGAGGAGTAAGTTAGAGTAATAGCTGATGTTATAAGGGGTAACAGGAGGAGTAAGTTAGAGTAATAGGTGATGTTATAAGGGGTAATGGGAGGAGCAAGTCAGGGTAATAGCTGATGTTGTAGAGGGGGTAATAGGAGGAGTCATGGGGGAGGTTCAGGCAGGTAGTTGGGAAGTTAGGTGGGGTATTCCAGAAGTTACAGGGGCAGTTATGTTGGGTAAAGGGGGGGATAAGATGCTTGTACAGTAACTGAAGGGGGAGGGGCTTGCTCTCTGGGGTGATGATGTCATAGAGGAAGGGTCACACACAATAGTTCTATTAATGACAGGACTCCCCCCCCCCACCATAGCGAGCGGCTTCCTGTCACTGCCTCAGCCTGGCGTTACACTGGCTGCCACTAGGTGGTGCTGCTGTCTCACTGAAAACCTGTATATGTATATATCGGAGAAACCAGCATCATTCCTGGTATATGTCACTGTATCCTGTAATTGTATCTGTTCCCATTCTGGATGTCCGGGTGTCATTCTCGGTATCTGTTCCCATTCTGGATGTCCGGGTGTCACTCTCGGCATCTGTTCCCATTCTCAGTATCTGTTCCCATTCTGGGTGTCTGGGTATCACTCTCGGCATCTGTTCCCATTCTGGGTGTCCGGGTATCACTCTCGGTATCTGTTCCCATTCTGGGTGTCCGGATGTCACTCTCGGTATCTGTTCCCATTCTGGGTGTCCGGGTATCACTCTCGGTATCTGTTCCCATTCTGGGTGTCCGGATGTCACTCTCGGTATCTGTTCCCATTCTGGGTGTCCGGGTATCACTCTCAGTATCTGTTCCCATTCTGGGTGTCCGGGTATCACTCTCGGTATCTGTTCCCATTCTGGGTGTCCGGATGTCACTCTCGGTATCTGTTCCCATTCTGGGTGTCCGGGTGTCACTCTCGGTATCTGTTCCCATTCTGGGTGTCCGGGTGTCACTCTCGGTATCTGTTCCCATTCTGGGTGTCCGGATGTCACTCTCGGTATCTGTTCCCATTCTGGGTGTCCGGATGTCACTCTCGGTATCTGTTCCCATTCTGGTGTCCGGATGTCACTCTCGGTATCTGTTCCCATTCTGGGTGTCCGGGGGTCACTCTCGATATCTGTTCCCATTCTGGGTGTCCGGGGGTCACTCTCGGTATCTGTTCCCATTCTGGGTGTCCGGGGGTCACTCTCGGTATCTGTTCCCATTCTGGGTGTCCGGGGGTCACTCTCAGTATCTGTTCCAATTCTGGGTGTCCGGGGGTCACTCTCGGTATCTGTTCCCATTCTGGGTGTCCGGGGGTCACTTTCGGTATCTGTTCCTATTCTCAGTATCTGTTCCCATTCCGGGTGTCTGGGTATCACTCTCGGTATCTGTTCCCATTCTGGGTGTCACTCTCGGTATCTGTTCCCATTCTGGGTGTCACTCTCGGTATCTGTTCCCATTCTGGGTGTCACTCTCGGTATCTGTTCCCATTCTGGGTGTCACTCTCGGTATCTGTTCCCATTCTGGGTGTCCAGATGTCACTCTCGGTATCTGTTCCCATTCTGGGTGTCCGGATGTCACTCTCGGTATCTGTTCCCATTCTGGGTGTCCGGATGTCACTCTCGGTATCTGTTCCCATTCTGGGTGTCATTCTCAGTATCTGTTCCCATTCTGGGTGTCTGGATGTCACTCTCGGTATCTGTTCCCATTCTGGGTGTCCGGATGTCACTCTCGGTATCTGTTCCCATTCTGGGGTATCACTCTCGGTATCTGTTCATATTCTGGGGTGTCACTCTCGGTATCTGTTCCCATTCTGTGTGTCACTCTCGGTATCTGTTCCCATTCTGGGTGTCACTCTCGGTATCTGTTCCCATTCTGGGGTGTCACTCTCGGTATCTGTTCCCATTCTGGGGTGTCACTCTAGGTATCTGTTCCCATTCTAGGTGTCACTCTCGGTAACTGTTCCCATTCTGGGGTGTCACTCTCGGTATCTGTTCCCATTCTGGGGTGTCACTCTCGGTATCTGTTCCCATTCTGGGGTGTCACTCTCGGTATCTGTTCCCATTCTAGGTGTCACTCTCGGTATCTGTTCCCATTCTGGGGTGTCACTCTCGGTATCTGTTCCCATTCTGGGGTGTCACTCTCGGTATCTGTTCCCATTCTAGGTGTCACTCTCGGTATCTGTTCCCATTCTGGGGTGTCACTCTCGGTATCTGTTCCCATTCTGGGGTGTCACTCTCGGTATCTGTTCCCATTCTAGGTGTCACTCTCGGTATCTGTTCCCATTCTGGGGTGTCACTCTCGGTATCTGTTCCCATTCTGGGTGTCACTCTCGGTATCTGTTCCCATTCTGGGTGTCACTCTCGGTATCTGTTCCCATTCTGGGTGTCACTCTCGGTATCTGTTCCCATTCTGGGGTGTCACTCTCAGTATCTGTTCCCATTTTGGGGAGTCACTCTCGGTATCTGTTCCCATTCTGGGGTGTCACTCTCGGTATCTGTTCCCATTCTGGGTGTCGCTCTAGGTATCTGTTCCCATTCTGGGTTGTCACTCTCGGTATCTGTTCCCATTCTGGGGTGTCACTCTCGGTATCTGTTCCCATTCTGGGGTGTCACTCTCGGTATCTGTTCCCATTCTGGGTGTCGCTCTAGGTATCTGTTCCCATTCTGGGTTGTCACTCTCGGTATCTGTTCCCATTCTGGGTGTCCGGGTGTCACTCTCGGTATCTGTTCCCATTCTGGGTGTCCGGATGTCACTCTCGGTATCTGTTCCCATTCTGGGTGTCCGAATGTCACTCTCGGTATCTGTTCCCATTCTGGGGTGTCACTCTCGGTATCTGTTCCCATTCTGGGTGTCCGGGTATCACTCTCGGTATCTGTTCCCTTTCTGGGTGTCCGAATGTCACTCTCGGTATCTGTTCCCATTCTGGGTGTCCGGATGTCACTCTCGGTATCTGTTCCCATTCTGGGTGTCCGGGTATCACTCTTGGTATCTGTTCCCATTCTGGGTGTCCGGGTGTCACTCTCGGTATCTGTTCCCATTCTGGGTGTCCGGATGTCACTCTCGGTATCTGTTCCCATTCTGGGTGTCCGAATGTCACTCTCGGTATCTGCACCCATTCTGGGGTGTCACTCTCGGTATCTGTTCCCATTCTGGGTGTCCGGATGTCACTCTCGGTATCTGTTCCCATTCTGGGTGTCCGGGTATCACTCTTGGTATCTGTTCCCATTCTGGGTGTCCGGGTGTCACTCTCAGTATCTGTTCCCATTCTGGGTATCTGGCTGTCACTCTCGGTATCTGTTCCCATTCTGGGTGTACGGGTGTCACTCTCGGTATCTGTTCCCATTCTGGGTGTCCGGATGTCACTCTCGGTATCTGTTCCCATTCTGGGTGTCCGGATGTCACTCTCGGTATCTGTTCCCATTCTGGGTGTCCGGGTATCACTCTTGGTATCTGTTCCCATTCTGGGTGTCCGGGTGTCACTCTCAGTATCTGTTCCCATTCTGGGTATCTGGCTGTCACTCTCGGTATCTGTTCCCATTCTGGGTGTACGGGTGTCACTCTCGGTATCTGTTCCCATTCTGGGTGTCACTCTCGGTATCTGTTCCCATTCTGGGTGTCACTCTCGGTATCTGTTCCCATTCTGGGTGTCACTCTCGGTAACTGTTCCCATTCTGGGGTGTCACTCTCGGTATCTGTTCCCATTCTGGGTGTCACTCTCGGTAACTGTTCCCATTCTGGGTGTCACTCTCGGTAACTGTTCCCAATCTGGGTGTCACTCTCGGTATCTGTTCCCATTCTGGGGTGTCACTCTCGGTATCTGTTCCCATTCTGGGTGTCACTCTCGGTATCTGTTCCCATTCTGGGGTGTCACACTCGGTATCTGTTCCCATTCTGGGGTGTCACTCTCGGTATCTGTTCCCATTCTGGGGTGTCACTCTCGGTATCTGTTCCCATTCTGGGTGTCGCTCTAGGTATCTGTTCCCATTCTGGGTTGTCACTCTCGGTATCTGTTCCCATTCTGGGTGTCCGGGTGTCACTCTCGGTATCTGTTCCCATTCTGGGTGTCCGGATGTCACTCTCGGTATCTGTTCCCATTCTGGGTGTCCGAATGTCACTCTCGGTATCTGTTCCCATTCTGGGGTGTCACTCTCGGTATCTGTTCCCATTCTGGGGTGTCACTCTCGGTATCTGTTCCCATTCTGGGTGTCGCTCTAGGTATCTGTTCCCATTCTGGGTTGTCACTCTCGGTATCTGTTCCCATTCTGGGTGTCCGGGTGTCACTCTCGGTATCTGTTCCCATTCTGGGTGTCCGGATGTCACTCTCGGTATCTGTTCCCATTCTGGGTGTCCGAATGTCACTCTCGGTATCTGTTCCCATTCTGGGGTGTCACTCTCGGTATCTGTTCCCATTCTGGGTGTCCGGGTATCACTCTCGGTATCTGTTCCCTTTCTGGGTGTCCGAATGTCACTCTCGGTATCTGTTCCCATTCTGGGTGTCCGGATGTCACTCTCGGTATCTGTTCCCATTCTGGGTGTCCGGGTATCACTCTTGGTATCTGTTCCCATTCTGGGTGTCCGGGTGTCACTCTCGGTATCTGTTCCCATTCTGGGTGTCCGGATGTCACTCTCGGTATCTGTTCCCATTCTGGGTGTCCGGGTGTCACTCTCGGTATCTGTTCCCATTCTGGGTGTCCGAATGTCACTCTCGGTATCTGTTCCCATTCTGGGGTGTCACTCTCGGTATCTGTTCCCATTCTGGGTGTCCGGATGTCACTCTCGGTATCTGTTCCCATTCTGGGTGTCCGGGTATCACTCTTGGTATCTGTTCCCATTCTGGGTGTCCGGGTGTCACTCTCAGTATCTGTTCCCATTCTGGGTATCTGGCTGTCACTCTCGGTATCTGTTCCCATTCTGGGTGTACGGGTGTCACTCTCGGTATCTGTTCCCATTCTGGGTGTCCGGATGTCACTCTCGGTATCTGTTCCCATTCTGGGTGTCCGGATGTCACTCTCGGTATCTGTTCCCATTCTGGGTGTCCGGGTATCACTCTTGGTATCTGTTCCCATTCTGGGTGTCCGGGTGTCACTCTCAGTATCTGTTCCCATTCTGGGTATCTGGCTGTCACTCTCGGTATCTGTTCCCATTCTGGGTGTACGGGTGTCACTCTCGGTATCTGTTCCCATTCTGGGTGTCACTCTCGGTATCTGTTCCCATTCTGGGGTGTCGCTCTTGGTATCTAATCCCATTCTGGGTGTCACTCTCGGTATCTGTTCCCATTCTGGGTGTCACTCTCGGTAACTGTTCCCATTCTGGGGTGTCACTCTCGGTATCTGTTCCCATTCTGGGTGTCACTCTCGGTAACTGTTCCCATTCTGGGTGTCACTCTCGGTAACTGTTTCCAATCTGGGTGTCACTCTCGGTATCTGTTCCCATTCTGGGTGTCACTCTCGGTATCTGTTCCCATTCTGGGTGTCACTCTCAGTAACTGTTCCCATTCTGGGTGTCACTCTCGGTAACTGTTCCCAATCTGGGTGTCACTCTCGGTATCTGTTCCCATTCTGGGGTGTCACTCTCGGTATCTGTTCCCATTCTGGGTGTCACTCTCGGTATCTGTTCCCATTCTGGGGTGTCACTCTCGGTATCTGTTCCCATTCTGGGGTGTCACTCTCGGTATCTGTTCCCATTCTGGGGTGTCACTCTCGGTATCTGTTCCCATTCCGGGTGTCTGGGTGTCGCTCTAGGTATCTGTTCCCATTCTGGGGTGTCACTCTCGGTATCTGTTCCCATTCTGGGGTGTCACTCTCGGTATCTGTTCCCATTCTGGGTGTCATTCTCAGTATCTGTTCCCATTCTGGGGTGTCACACTCGGTATCTGTTCCCATTCTGGGGTGTCACTCTCGGTATCTGTTCCCATTCTGGGGTGTCTCTCTCAGTATCTGTTCCCATTCTGGGGTGTCACTCTAGGTATGTGTTCCCATTCTGGGGTGTCACTCTCGGTATCTGTTCCCATTCTGGGGTGTCACTCTCGGTATCTGTTCCCATTCTGGGTGTCACTCTCGGTATCTGTTCCCATTCTGGGGTGTCACTCTCGGTATCTGTTCCCATTCTGGGGTGTCACTCTCGGTATCTGTTCCCATTCTGGGGTGTCACTCTCGGTATCTGTTCCCATTCTGGGTGTCATTCTCAGTATCTGTTCCCATTCTGGGGTGTCACTCTCGGTATCTGTTCCCATTCTGGGGTGTCACTCTCGGTATCTGTTCCCATTCTGGGGTGTCACTCTCGGTATCTGTGCCCATTCTGGGTGTCATTCTCAGTATCTGTTCCCATTCTGGGGTGTCACTCTCGGTATCTGTTCCCATTCTGGGTGTCATTCTCAGTATCTGTTCCCATTCTGGGGTGTCACTCTCGGTATCTGTTCCCATTCTGGGTGTCATTCTCAGTATCTGTTCCCATTCTGGGATGTCACTCTCGGTATCTGTTCCCATTCTGGGGTGTCACTCTCGGTATCTGTTCCCATTCCGGGTGTCTGGGTGTCACTTTCGGTATCTGTTCCCATTCTGGGGTGTCACTCTTGGTATCTGTTCCCATTCTGGGGTGTCACTCTAGGTATCTGTTCCCATTCTGGGATGTCACTCTCGGTATCTGTTCCCATTCCGGGTGTCTGGGTGTCACTCTCGGTATCTGTTCCCATTCTGGGTGTCGCTCTAGGTATCTGTTCCCATTCTGGGGTGTCACTCTTGGTATCTGTTCCCATTCTGGGTGTCATTCTCAGTATCTGTTCCCATTCTGGGGTGTCACTCTCGGTATCTGTTCCCATTCTGGGGTGTCACTCTCGGTATCTGTTCCCATTCCGGGTGTCTGGGTGTCGCTCTAGGTATCTGTTCCCATTCTGGGGTGTCACTCTCGGTATCTGTTCCCATTCCGGGTGTCTGGGTGTCGCTCTAGGTATCTGTTCCCATTCTGGGGTGTCACTCTCGGTATCTGTTCCCATTCTGGGGTGTCACTCTCGGTATCTGTTCCCATTCTGGGGTGTCACTCTCGGTATCTGTTCCCATTCTGGGGTGTCACTCTCGGTATCTGTTCCCATTCTGGGATGTCACTCTCGGTATCTGTTCCCATTCCGGGTGTCTGGGTGTCACTCTCGGTATCTGTTCCCATTCTGGGGTGTCACTCTTGGTATCTGTTCCCATTCTGGGTGTCATTCTCAGTATCTGTTCCCATTCTGGGGTGTCACTCTCGGTATCTGTTCCCATTCTGGGGTGTCACTCTCGGTATCTGTTCCCATTCTGGGGTGTCACTCTTGGTATCTGTTCCCATTCTGGGTGTCATTCTCAGTATCTGTTCCCATTCTGGGGTGTCACTCTCGGTATCTGTTCCCATTCTGGGGTGTCACTCTTGGTATCTGTTCCCATTCTGGGTGTCATTCTCAGTATCTGTTCCCATTCTGGGGTGTCACTCTCGGTATCTGTTCCCATTCTGGGATGTCACTCTCGGTATCTGTTCCCATTCCGGGTGTCTGGGTGTCACTCTCGGTATCTGTTCCCATTCTGGGGTGTCACTCTTGGTATCTGTTCCCATTCTGGGTGTCATTCTCAGTATCTGTTCCCATTCTGGGGTGTCACTCTCGGTATCTGTTCCCATTCTGGGGTGTCACTCTCGGTATCTGTTCCCATTCCGGGTGTCTGGGTGTCGCTCTAGGTATCTGTTCCCATTCTGGGGTGTCACTCTCGGTATCTGTTCCCATTCTGGGGTGTCACTCTCGGTATCTGTTCCCATTCTGGGGTGTCACTCTCGGTATCTGTTCCCATTCCGGGTGTCTGGGTGTCGCTCTAGGTATCTGTTCCCATTCTGGGGTGTCACTCTCGGTATCTGTTCCCATTCTGGGGTGTCACTCTCGGTATCTGTTCCCATTCTGGGTGTCATTCTCAGTATCTGTTCCCATTCTGGGGTGTCACGCTCGGTATCTGTTCCCATTCTGGGGTGTCACTCTCGGTATCTGTACCCATTCTGGGGTGTCTCTCTCGGTATCTGTTCCCATTCTGGGGTGTCACTCTAGGTATGTGTTCCCATTCTGGGGTGTCACTCTCGGTATCTGTTCCCATTCTGGGGTGTCACTCTCGGTATCTGTTCCCATTCTGGGTGTCACTCTCGGTATCTGTTCCCATTCTGGGGTGTCACTCTCGGTATCTGTTCCCATTCTGGGGTGTCACTCTCGGTATCTGTGCCCATTCTGGGTGTCATTCTCAGTATCTGTTCCCATTCTGGGGTGTCACTCTCGGTATCTGTTCCCATTCTGGGTGTCATTCTCAGTATCTGTTCCCATTCTGGGGTGTCACTCTCGGTATCTGTTCCCATTCTGGGTGTCATTCTCAGTATCTGTTCCCATTCTGGGGTGTCACTCTCGGTATCTGTTCCCATTCTGGGGTGTCACTCTCGGTATCTGTTCCCATTCTGGGGTGTCACTCTCGGTATCTGTTCCCATTCTGGGGTGTCACTCTCGGTATCTGTTCCCATTCTGGGTGTCATTCTCAGTATCTGTTCCCATTCTGGGGTGTCACTCTCGGTATCTGTTCCCATTCTGGGGTGTCACTCTCGGTATCTGTTCCCATTCTGGGGTGTCACTCTCGGTATCTGTTCCCATTCTGGGGTGTCACTGTCGGTATCTGTTCCCATTCTGGGGTGTCACTCTCGGTATCTGTTCCCATTCTGGGGTGTCACTCTCGGTATCTGTTCCCATTCTGGGTGTCATTCTCAGTATCTGTTCCCATTCTGGGGTGTCACTCTCGGTATCTGTTCCCATTCTGGGTGTCATTCTCAGTATCTGTTCCCATTCTGGGGTGTCACTCTCGGTATCTGTTCCCATTCTGGGGTGTCACTCTCGGTATCTGTTCCCATTCCGGGTGTCTGGGTGTCGCTCTAGGTATCTGTTCCCATTCTGGGGTGTCACTCTCGGTATCTGTTCCCATTCTGGGGTGTCACTCTCGGTATCTGTTCCCATTCTGGGGTGTCACTCTCGGTATCTGTTCCCATTCTGGGGTGTCACTCTCGGTATCTGTTCCCATTCTGGGTGTCATTCTCAGTATCTGTTCCCATTCTGGGGTGTCACTCTCGGTATCTGTTCCCATTCTGGGGTGTCACTCTCGGTATCTGTTCCCATTCTGGGGTGTCACTGTCGGTATCTGTTCCCATTCTGGGGTGTCACTCTCGGTATCTGTTCCCATTCTGGGGTGTCACTCTCGGTATCTGTTCCCATTCCGGGTGTCTGGGTGTCGCTCTAGGAATCTGTTCCCATTCTGGGGTGTCACTCTCGGTATCTGTTCCCATTCTGGGGTGTCACTCTCGGTATCTGTTCCCATTCTGGGGTGTCACTCTCGGTATCTGTTCCCATTCTGGGGTGTCACTCTCGGTATCTGTTCCCATTCTGGGGTGTCACTCTCGGTATCTGTTCCCATTCCGGGTGTCTGGGTGTCGCTCTAGGTATCTGTTCCCATTCTGGGGTGTCACTCTCGGTATCTGTTCTCATTCTGGGGTGTCACTCTCGGTATCTGTTCCCATTCTGGGGTGTCACTCTCGGTATCTGTTCCCATTCTGGGGTGTCACTCTCGGTATCTGTTCCCATTCTGGGTGTCATTCTCAGTATCTGTTCCCATTCTGGGGTGTCACTCTCGGTATCTGTTCCCATTCTGGGGTGTCACTGTCGGTATCTGTTCCCATTCTGGGGTGTCACTCTCGGTATCTGTTCCCATTCTGGGGTGTCACTCTCGGTATCTGTTCCCATTCTGGGGTGTCACTCTCGGTATCTGTTCCCATTCTGGGGTGTCACTCTAGGTATCTGTTCCCATTCTGGGGTGTCGCTCTAGGTATCTGTTCCCATTCTGGGGTGTCACTCTCGGTATCTGTTCCCATTCTGGGGTGTCACTCTCGGTATCTGTTCCCATTCTGGGGTGTCACTCTCGGTATCTGTTCCCATTCTGGGGTGTCACTCTAGGTATCTGTTCCCATTCTGGGGTGTCGCTCTAGGTATCTGTTCCCATTCTGGGGTGTCACTCTCGGTATCTGTTCCCATTCTGGGTGTCATTCTCAGTATCTGTTCCCATTCTGGGGTGTCACTCTTGGTATCTGTTCCCATTCCGGGTGTCTGGGTGTCGCTCTAGGTATCTGTTCCCATTCTCGGTATCTGTTCCCATTCCGGGTGTACGGAGGCACTTCTGTGTTCTCAGTAGCTGTGCACAGTGGGGGGCGGGGCACACAGTGGGGGGCGGGGCACACAGTGGGGCCGGGGCACACAGTGGGGGGGCGGGGCACACAGTGGGGGGCGGGGCACACAGTGGGGGCGGGGCACACAGGGGAGCAGTGTTGACACAGGTGTGCGGTTGGGGGAGGGGCCGGCGGCTCCTGTACAGGTGAGGGGGGAATTCCTGGAGGGGCGTGGCAAGGAAAGGGGCGGAGCAGCTGCATAAAGGGACATTGTCAGGCCGAAGAGGGAGCCTCTAATCCCGACCCAACATCTCACCTAACCTCTAATCCTGACCCAACATCTCACCTAACCTCTAATCCTGACCCAACACCTCACCTAACCTCTAATCCCGACCCAACATCTCACCTAACCTCTAATCCCGACCCAACATCTCAGCTAACCTCTAATCCCGACCCAAAATCTCACTTAACCTCTAATCCCGACCCAACATCTCACCTAAACTCTAATCCCGACCCAACATCTCACCTAAACTCTAATCCCGACCCAACATCTCACCTAACCTCTAATCCTGACCCAACATCTCACCTATCCTCTAATCCTGACCCAACATCTCACCTAACCTCTAATCCTGACCCAACACCTCACCTAACCTCTAATCCTGACCCAACATCTCACCTAACCTCTAATCCCGACCCAACACCTCACCTAACCTCTAATCCTGACCCATCACCTCACCTAACCTCTAATCCCGACCCAACATCTCACCTAACATCTAATCCTGACCCAACATCTCACCTAACCTCTAATCCTGACCCAACATCTCACCTAACCTCTAATCCTGACCCAACATCTCACCTAACCTCTAATCCCGACCCAACACCTCACCTAACCTCTAATCCTGACCCAACATCTCACCTAACCTCTAATCCCGACCCAACATGTTACCTAACCTCTAATCCCGACCCAACATCTCACCTAACCTCTAATCCCGACCCAACACCTCACCTAACCTCTAATCCTGACCCAACACCTCACCTAACCTCTAATCCCGACCCAACATGTTACCTAACCTCTAATTCTGACCCAACATCTCACCTAACCTCTAATCCCGACCCAACACCTCACCTAACCTCTAATCCCGACCCAACACCTCACCTAACCTCTAATCCTGACCCAACACCTCACCTAACCTCTAATCCTGACCCAACACCTCACCTAACCTCTAATCCCGACCCAACACCTCACCTAACCTCTAATCCCGACCCAACACCTCACCTAACCTCTAATCCTGACCCAACACCTCACCTAACCTCTAATCCTGACCCAACATCTCACCTAACCTCTAATCCCGACCCAACATCTCACCTAACCTCTAATCCTGACCCAACATCTCAGCTAACCTCTAATCCTGACCCAACATCTCACCTAACCTCTAATCCTGACCCAACACCTCACCTAACCTCTAATCCTGACCCAACACCTCACCTAACCTCTAATCCCGACCCATCACCTCACCTAACCTCTAATCCCGACCCAACATCTCACCTAACCTCTAATCCCGACCCAACACCTCACCTAACCTCTAATCCCGACCCAACACCTCACCTAACCTCTAATCCCGACCCAACATCTCAGCTAACCTCTAATCCTGACCCAACATCTCAGCTAACCTCTAATCCTGACCCAACAACTCACCTAACCTCTAATCCCGACCCAACACCTCACCTAACCTCTAATCCCGACCCAACATCTCACCTAACCTCTAATCCTGACCCAACATCTCAGCTAACCTCTAATCCTGACCCAACAACTCACCTAACCTCTAATCCTGACCCAACATTTCACCTAACCTCTAATCCTGACCCAACACCTCACCTAACCTCTAATCCCGACCCATCACCTCACCTAACCTCTAATCCCGACCCAACATCTCACCTAACCTCTAATCCCGACCCAACACCTCACCTAACCTCTAATCCCGACCCAACACCTCACCTAACCTCTAATCCCGACCCAACATCTCACCTAACCTCTAATCCTGACCCAACATCTCACCTAACCTCTAATCCCGACCCAACATCTCACCTAACCTCTAATCCCGACCCAACATCTCACCTAACCTCTAATCCCGACCCATCACCTCACCTAACCTCTAATCCCGACCCATCACCTCACCTGACCTCTAATCCCGACCCATCACCTCACCTAACCTCTAATCCCAACCCATCACCTCACCTAACCTCTAATCCCGACCCAACATTTCACCTAACCTCTAATCCTGACCCAACACCTCACCTAACCTCTAATCCCGACCCAACATCTCACCTAACCTCTAATCCCGACCCAACATCTCACCTAACCTCTAATCCCGACCCAACATCTCACCTAACCTCTAATCCTGACCCAACATCTCAATTTACCTCTAATCCCGACCCAACATCTCACCTAACCTCTAATCCCGACCCATCACCTCACCTAACCTCTAATCCTGACCCAACATCTCACCTAACCTCTAATCCCGACCCAACACCTCACCTAACCTCTAATCCCGACCCAACAACTCACCTAACCTCTAATCCTGACCCAACATCTCACCTAACCTCTAATCCTGACCCAACACCTCACCTAACCTCTAATCCCGACCCAACATCTCACCTAACCTCTAATCCCGACCCAACACCTCACCTAACCTCTAATCCCGACCCAACACCTCACCTAACCTCTAATCCTGACCCAACACCTCACCTAACCTCTAATCCTGACCCAACAACTCACCTAACCTCTAATCCAGACCCAACATCTCACCTAACCTCTAATCCCGACCCAACATCTCACCTAACCTCTAATCCCGACCCAACATCTCACCTAACCTCTAATCCCGACCCAACATCTCACCTAACCTCTAATCCTGACCCAACATCTCAATTTACCTCTAATCCCGACCCAACATCTCACCTAACCTCTAATCCCGACCCATCACCTCACCTAACCTCTAATCCTGACCCAACATCTCACCTAACCTCTAATCCCGACCCAACACCTCACCTAACCTCTAATCCCGACCCAACAACTCACCTAACCTCTAATCCTGACCCAACATCTCACCTAACCTCTAATCCTGACCCAACACCTCACCTAACCTCGAATCCCGACCCAACATCTCACCTAACCTCTAATCCCGACCCAACACCTCACCTAACCTCTAATCCCGACCCAACACCTCACCTAACCTCTAATCCTGACCCAACACCTCACCTAACCTCTAATCCTGACCCAACAACTCACCTAACCTCTAATCCAGACCCAACATCTCACCTAACCTCTAATCCTGACCCAACATCTCACCTAACCTCTAATCCTGACCCAACACCTCACCTAACCTCTAATCCTGACCCAACACCTCACCTAACCTCTAATCCCGACCCAACAACTCACCTAACCTCTAATCCAGACCCAACATCTCACCTAACCTCTAATCCTGACCCAACATCTCACCTAACCTCTAATCCTGACCCAACACCTCACCTAACCTCTAATCCTGACCCAACACCTCACCTAACCTCTAATCCCGACCCAACATCTCACCTAACCTCTAATCCCGACCCAACACCTCACCTAACCTCTAATCCCGACCCAACACCTCACCTAACCTCTAATCCCGACCCAACACCTCACCTAACCTCTAATCCTGACCCAACATCTCACCTAACCTCTAATCCCGACCCAACAACTCACCTAACCTCTAATCCAGACCCAACATCTCACCTAACCTCTAATCCAGACCCAACATCTCACCTAACCTCTAATCCCGACCCAACATCTCACCTAACCTGTAATCCTGACCCAACACCTCACCTAACCTCTAATCCCAACCCAACATCTCACCTAACCTCTAATCCCGACCCAACACCTCACCTAACCTCTAATCCTGACCCAACACCTCACCTAACCTCTAATCCTGACCCAACATCTCACCTAACCTCTAATCCTGACCCAACATCTCACCTAACCTCTAATCCTGACCCATCACCTCACCTAACCTCTAATCCTGACCCAACATCTCACCTAACCTCTAATCCCGACCCAACATCTCACCTAACCTCTAATCCCGACCCAACATCTCAGCTAACCTCTAATCCCGACCCAAAATCTCACTTAACCTCTAATCCCGACCCAACATCTCACCTAAACTCTAATCCCGACCCAACATCTCACCTAACCTCTAATCCCCACCCAACATCTCACCTAACCTCTAATCCTGACCCAACATCTCACCTATCCTCTAATCCTGACCCAACATCTCACCTAACCTCTAATCCTGACCCAACACCTCACCTAACCTCTAATCCTGACCCAACATCTCACCTAACCTCTAATCCCGACCCAACACCTCACCTAACCTCTAATCCTGACCCATCACCTCACCTAACCTCTAATCCCGACCCAACATCTCACCTAACATCTAATCCTGACCCAACATCTCACCTAACCTCTAATCCTGACCCAACATCTCACCTAACCTCTAATCCTGACCCAACATCTCACCTAACCTCTAATCCCGACCCAACACCTCACCTAACCTCTAATCCTGACCCAACATCTCACCTAACCTCTAATCCCGACCCAACATGTTACCTAACCTCTAATCCCGACCCAACATCTCACCTAACCTCTAATCCCGACCCAACACCTCACCTAACCTCTAATCCTGACCCAACACCTCACCTAACCTCTAATCCCGACCCAACATGTTACCTAACCTCTAATTCTGACCCAACATCTCACCTAACCTCTAATCCCGACCCAACACCTCACCTAACCTCTAATCCCGACCCAACACCTCACCTAACCTCTAATCCTGACCCAACACCTCACCTAACCTCTAATCCTGACCCAACACCTCACCTAACCTCTAATCCCGACCCAACACCTCACCTAACCTCTAATCCCGACCCAACACCTCACCTAACCTCTAATCCTGACCCAACACCTCACCTAACCTCTAATCCTGACCCAACATCTCACCTAACCTCTAATCCCGACCCAACATCTCACCTAACCTCTAATCCTGACCCAACATCTCAGCTAACCTCTAATCCTGACCCAACATCTCACCTAACCTCTAATCCTGACCCAACACCTCACCTAACCTCTAATCCTGACCCAACACCTCACCTAACCTCTAATCCCGACCCATCACCTCACCTAACCTCTAATCCCGACCCAACATCTCACCTAACCTCTAATCCCGACCCAACACCTCACCTAACCTCTAATCCCGACCCAACACCTCACCTAACCTCTAATCCCGACCCAACATCTCAGCTAACCTCTAATCCTGACCCAACATCTCAGCTAACCTCTAATCCTGACCCAACAACTCACCTAACCTCTAATCCCGACCCAACACCTCACCTAACCTCTAATCCCGACCCAACATCTCACCTAACCTCTAATCCTGACCCAACATCTCAGCTAACCTCTAATCCTGACCCAACAACTCACCTAACCTCTAATCCTGACCCAACATTTCACCTAACCTCTAATCCTGACCCAACACCTCACCTAACCTCTAATCCCGACCCATCACCTCACCTAACCTCTAATCCCGACCCAACATCTCACCTAACCTCTAATCCCGACCCAACACCTCACCTAACCTCTAATCCCGACCCAACACCTCACCTAACCTCTAATCCTGACCCAACATCTCACCTAACCTCTAATCCCGACCCAACATCTCACCTAACCTCTAATCCCGACCCAACATCTCACCTAACCTCTAATCCCGACCCATCACCTCACCTAACCTCTAATCCCGACCCATCACCTCACCTAACCTCTAATCCCGACCCATCACCTCACCTAACCTCTAATCCCAACCCATCACCTCACCTAACCTCTAATCCCGACCCAACATTTCACCTAACCTCTAATCCTGACCCAACACCTCACCTAACCTCTAATCCCGACCCAACATCTCACCTAACCTCTAATCCCGACCCAACATCTCACCTAACCTCTAATCCCGACCCAACATCTCACCTAACCTCTAATCCTGACCCAACATCTCAATTTACCTCTAATCCCGACCCAACATCTCACCTAACCTCTAATCCCGACCCATCACCTCACCTAACCTCTAATCCTGACCCAACATCTCACCTAACCTCTAATCCCGACCCAACACCTCACCTAACCTCTAATCCCGACCCAACAACTCACCTAACCTCTAATCCTGACCCAACATCTCACCTAACCTCTAATCCTGACCCAACACCTCACCTAACCTCTAATCCCGACCCATCACCTCACCTAACCTCTAATCCTGACCCAACATCTCACCTAACCTCGAATCCCGACCCAACATCTCACCTAACCTCTAATCCTGACCCAACACCTCACCTAACCTCTAATCCCGACCCAACATCTCACCTAACCTCTAATCCGACCCAACATCTCACCTAACCTCTAATCCCGACCCATCACCTCACCTAACCTCTAATCCTGACCCAACATCTCACCTAACCTCTAATCCCGACCCAACACCTCACCTAACCTCTAATCCCGACCCAACACCTCACCTAACCTCTAATCCCGACCCAACATCTCACCTAACCTCTAATCCCGACCCAACATCTCACCTAACCTCTAATCCCGACCCAACATCTCACCTAACCTCTAATCCTGACCCAACATCTCACCTAACCTCTAATCCTGACCCAACATCTCACCTAACCTCGAATCCCGACCCAACATCTCACCTAACCTCTAATCCTGACCCAACACCTCACCTAACCTCTAATCCCGACCCAACATCTCACCTAACCTCTAATCCCGACCCAACATCTCACCTAACCTCTAATCCCGACCCATCACCTCACCTAACCTCTAATCCTGACCCAACACCTCACCTAACCTCTAATCCTGACCCAACACCTCACCTAACCTCTAATCCCGACCCAACATCTCACCTAACCTCGAATCCCGACCCAACATCTCACCTAACCTCTAATCCTGACCCAACACCTCATCTAACCTCTAATCCTGACCCAACACCTCACCTAACCTCTAATCCCGACCCAACACCTCACCTAACCTCGAATCCCGACCCAACATCTCACCTAACCTCTAATCCCGACCCAACACCTCACCTAACCTCTAATCCCGACCCAACACCTCACCTAACCTCTAATCCTGACCCAACACCTCACCTAACCTCTAATCCTGACCCAACAACTCACCTAACCTCTAATCCAGACCCAACATCTCACCTAACCTCTAATCCTGACCCAACATCTCACCTAACCTCTAATCCTGACCCAACACCTCACCTAACCTCTAATCCTGACCCAACACCTCACCTAACCTCTAATCCCGACCCAACAACTCACCTAACCTCTAATCCAGACCCAACATCTCACCTAACCTCTAATCCTGACCCAACATCTCACCTAACCTCTAATCCTGACCCAACACCTCACCTAACCTCTAATCCTGACCCAACACCTCACCTAACCTCTAATCCCGACCCAACATCTCACCTAACCTCTAATCCCGACCCAACACCTCACCTAACCTCTAATCCCGACCCAACACCTCACCTAACCTCTAATCCCGACCCAACACCTCACCTAACCTCTAATCCTGACCCAACATCTCACCTAACCTCTAATCCCGACCCAACAACTCACCTAACCTCTAATCCAGACCCAACATCTCACCTAACCTCTAATCCAGACCCAACATCTCACCTAACCTCTAATCCCGACCCAACATCTCACCTAACCTGTAATCCTGACCCAACACCTCACCTAACCTCTAATCCCAACCCAACATCTCACCTAACCTCTAATCCCGACCCAACACCTCACCTAACCTCTAATCCTGACCCAACACCTCACCTAACCTCTAATCCTGACCCAACATCTCACCTAACCTCTAATCCTGACCCAACATCTCACCTAACCTCTAATCCTGACCCATCACCTCACCTAACCTCTAATCCTGACCCAACATCTCACCTAACCTCTAATCCCGACCCAACATCTCACCTAACCTCTAATCCCGACCCAACATCTCAGCTAACCTCTAATCCCGACCCAAAATCTCACTTAACCTCTAATCCCGACCCAACATCTCACCTAAACTCTAATCCCGACCCAACATCTCACCTAACCTCTAATCCCCACCCAACATCTCACCTAACCTCTAATCCTGACCCAACATCTCACCTATCCTCTAATCCTGACCCAACATCTCACCTAACCTCTAATCCTGACCCAACACCTCACCTAACCTCTAATCCTGACCCAACATCTCACCTAACCTCTAATCCCGACCCAACACCTCACCTAACCTCTAATCCTGACCCATCACCTCACCTAACCTCTAATCCCGACCCAACATCTCACCTAACATCTAATCCTGACCCAACATCTCACCTAACCTCTAATCCTGACCCAACATCTCACCTAACCTCTAATCCTGACCCAACATCTCACCTAACCTCTAATCCCGACCCAACACCTCACCTAACCTCTAATCCTGACCCAACATCTCACCTAACCTCTAATCCCGACCCAACATGTTACCTAACCTCTAATCCCGACCCAACATCTCACCTAACCTCTAATCCCGACCCAACACCTCACCTAACCTCTAATCCTGACCCAACACCTCACCTAACCTCTAATCCCGACCCAACATGTTACCTAACCTCTAATTCTGACCCAACATCTCACCTAACCTCTAATCCCGACCCAACACCTCACCTAACCTCTAATCCCGACCCAACACCTCACCTAACCTCTAATCCTGACCCAACACCTCACCTAACCTCTAATCCTGACCCAACACCTCACCTAACCTCTAATCCCGACCCAACACCTCACCTAACCTCTAATCCCGACCCAACACCTCACCTAACCTCTAATCCTGACCCAACACCTCACCTAACCTCTAATCCTGACCCAACATCTCACCTAACCTCTAATCCCGACCCAACATCTCACCTAACCTCTAATCCTGACCCAACATCTCAGCTAACCTCTAATCCTGACCCAACATCTCACCTAACCTCTAATCCTGACCCAACACCTCACCTAACCTCTAATCCTGACCCAACACCTCACCTAACCTCTAATCCCGACCCATCACCTCACCTAACCTCTAATCCCGACCCAACATCTCACCTAACCTCTAATCCCGACCCAACACCTCACCTAACCTCTAATCCCGACCCAACACCTCACCTAACCTCTAATCCCGACCCAACATCTCAGCTAACCTCTAATCCTGACCCAACATCTCAGCTAACCTCTAATCCTGACCCAACAACTCACCTAACCTCTAATCCCGACCCAACACCTCACCTAACCTCTAATCCCGACCCAACATCTCACCTAACCTCTAATCCTGACCCAACATCTCAGCTAACCTCTAATCCTGACCCAACAACTCACCTAACCTCTAATCCTGACCCAACATTTCACCTAACCTCTAATCCTGACCCAACACCTCACCTAACCTCTAATCCCGACCCATCACCTCACCTAACCTCTAATCCCGACCCAACATCTCACCTAACCTCTAATCCCGACCCAACACCTCACCTAACCTCTAATCCCGACCCAACACCTCACCTAACCTCTAATCCCGACCCAACATCTCACCTAACCTCTAATCCTGACCCAACATCTCACCTAACCTCTAATCCCGACCCAACATCTCACCTAACCTCTAATCCCGACCCAACATCTCACCTAACCTCTAATCCCGACCCATCACCTCACCTAACCTCTAATCCCGACCCATCACCTCACCTAACCTCTAATCCCGACCCATCACCTCACCTAACCTCTAATCCCAACCCATCACCTCACCTAACCTCTAATCCCGACCCAACATTTCACCTAACCTCTAATCCTGACCCAACACCTCACCTAACCTCTAATCCCGACCCAACATCTCACCTAACCTCTAATCCCGACCCAACATCTCACCTAACCTCTAATCCCGACCCAACATCTCACCTAACCTCTAATCCTGACCCAACATCTCAATTTACCTCTAATCCCGACCCAACATCTCACCTAACCTCTAATCCCGACCCATCACCTCACCTAACCTCTAATCCTGACCCAACATCTCACCTAACCTCTAATCCCGACCCAACACCTCACCTAACCTCTAATCCCGACCCAACAACTCACCTAACCTCTAATCCTGACCCAACATCTCACCTAACCTCTAATCCTGACCCAACACCTCACCTAACCTCTAATCCCGACCCATCACCTCACCTAACCTCTAATCCTGACCCAACATCTCACCTAACCTCGAATCCCGACCCAACATCTCACCTAACCTCTAATCCTGACCCAACACCTCACCTAACCTCTAATCCCGACCCAACATCTCACCTAACCTCTAATCCCGACCCAACATCTCACCTAACCTCTAATCCCGACCCATCACCTCACCTAACCTCTAATCCTGACCCAACATCTCACCTAACCTCTAATCCCGACCCAACACCTCACCTAACCTCTAATCCCGACCCAACACCTCACCTAACCTCTAATCCCGACCCAACATCTCACCTAACCTCTAATCCCGACCCAACATCTCACCTAACCTCTAATCCCGACCCAACATCTCACCTAACCTCTAATCCTGACCCAACATCTCACCTAACCTCTAATCCTGACCCAACATCTCACCTAACCTCGAATCCCGACCCAACATCTCACCTAACCTCTAATCCTGACCCAACACCTCACCTAACCTCTAATCCCGACCCAACATCTCACCTAACCTCTAATCCCGACCCAACATCTCACCTAACCTCTAATCCCGACCCATCACCTCACCTAACCTCTAATCCTGACCCAACACCTCACCTAACCTCTAATCCTGACCCAACACCTCACCTAACCTCTAATCCCGACCCAACATCTCACCTAACCTCGAATCCCGACCCAACATCTCACCTAACCTCTAATCCTGACCCAACACCTCATCTAACCTCTAATCCTGACCCAACACCTCATCTAACCTCTAATCCCGACCCAACATCTCACCTAACCTGTAATTCTGCCTCTTGGGCTGCTCAGCCAATCAGAGCTCAGCGTTCTTTGGTTAGAGCTTCTAGTCTTGCTGCGGGGGCGCGCTGCTTCTTACATCATCGCTGGCCGCGCAGGTAATAAACACAAGTATTATTAGAAGCAGTTCCGCCACACCCATGTTTTAATGGTTGTTTGCTATTATTAGGAAGGCTCCGCCCCCTGTAGCCCCGCCCCCTGTAGCTGAGGTCTCCAGTAACTGAAGAGTTATCGGTTAATAACTTTATTAGGCGTCTCTAATCGCAAACACATGACACCCCTCCCCCAGCCCGGCCTGACCACCACAGCGAATCAATGTTACAGGAGAGAGCTAGCCAGGCCTAGAATGTTACAGGAGAGCGCAAGCCAGGCCTAGAATGTTACAGGAGAGCGCAAGCCAGGCCTAGAATGTTACAGGAGAGAGCTAGCCAGGCCTAGAATGTTACAGGAGAGCGCTAGCCAGGCCTAGAATGTTACAGGAGAGCGCTAGCCAGGCCTAGAATGTTACAGGAGAGCGCTAGCCGGGCCTAGAATGTTACAGGAGAGAGCTAGCCAGGCCTAGAATGTTACAGGAGAGCGCTAGCCAGGCCTAGAATGTTACAGGAGAGAGCTAGCCAGGCCAAGAATGTTACAGGAGAGCGCTAGCCAGGCCTAGAGTGTTACAGGAGAGAGCTAGCCAGGCCTAGAATGTTACAGGAGAGCGCTAGCCAGGCCTAGAATGTTACAGGAGAGAGCTAGCCAGGCCTAGAATGTTACAGGAGAGAGCTAGCCGGGCCTAGAATGTTACAGGAGAGAGCTAGCCAGGCCTAGAATGTTACAGGAGAGCGCTAGCCAGGCCTAGAATGTTACAGGAGAGAGCTAGCCAGGCCAAGAATGTTACAGGAGAGCGCTAGCCAGGCCTAGAGTGTTACAGGAGAGAGCTAGCCAGGCCTAGAATGTTACAGGAGAGAGCTAGCCAGGCCTAGAATGTTACAGGAGAGAGCTAGCCAGGCCTAGAATGTTACAGGAGAGAGCTAGCCAGGCCTAGAGTGTTACAGGAGAGCGCTAGCCAGGCCTAGAATGTTACAGGAGAGAGCTAGCCGGGCCTAGAATGTTACAGGAGAGAGCTAGCCAGGCCTAGAGTGTTACAGGAGAGAGCTAGCCGAACCTAGAATGTTACAGGAGAGAGCTAGCCGGGCCTAGAATGTTACAGGAGAGAGCTAGCCAGGCCTAGAATGTTACAGGAGAGAGCTAGCCGGGCCTAGAATGTTACAGGAGAGAGCTAGCCAGGCCTAGAATGTTACAGGAGAGCGCTAGCAAGGCCTAGAATGTTACAGGAGAGCGCTAGCCAGGCCTAGAATGTTACAGGAGAGAGCTAGCCGGGCCTAGAATGTTACAGGAGAGAGCTAGCCAGGCCTAGAATGTTACAGGAGAGAGCTAGCAAGGCCTAGAATGTTACAGGAGAGCGCTAGCCAGGCCTAGAATGTTACAGGAGAGAGCTAGCCGGGCCTAGAATGTTACAGGAGAGCGCTAGCCAGGCCTAGAATGTTACAGGAGAGAGCTAGCCGGGCCTAGAATGTTACAGGAGAGAGCTAGCCAGGCCTAGAGTGTTACAGGAGAGAGCTAGCCGAACCTAGAATGTTACAGGAGAGAGCTAGCCGGGCCTAGAATGTTACAGGAGAGAGCTAGCCAGGCCTAGAATGTTACAGGAGAGAGCTAGCCGGGCCTAGAATGTTACAGGAGAGAGCTAGCCAGGCCTAGAATGTTACAGGAGAGCGCTAGCAAGGCCTAGAATGTTACAGGAGAGCGCTAGCCAGGCCTAGAATGTTACAGGAGAGAGCTAGCCGGGCCTAGAATGTTACAGGAGAGAGCTAGCCAGGCCTAGAATGTTACAGGAGAGAGCTAGCCAGGCCTAGAATGTTACAGGAGAGCGCTAGCCAGGCCTAGAGTGTTACAGGAGAGAGCTAGCCGAACCTAGAATGTTACAGGAGAGAGCTAGCCGGGCCTAGAATGTTACAGGAGAGAGCTAGCCAGGCCTAGAATGTTACAGGAGAGCGCTAGCCAGGCCTAGAGTGTTACAGGAGAGAGCTAGCCGAACCTAGAATGTTACAGGAGAGAGCTAGCCGGGCCTAGAATGTTACAGGAGAGAGCTAGCCAGGCCT